>CAMRHE010000064.1:6370000-6970000 GCA_947044405.1 Leptodactylus fallax | reverse complement strand
TTCTACTCTGTTTCCAACATACACATAAAATTGTCTTGTTTGATTGTGTATATAGCCAAGGACAACTCTGCTATCAGTGTAGAATGTAAATGAATCAATGGCAATGTCCATTTCATCTCTTATTGCTTCAGCAATTTCTACTGCAAGCACAGCTGCACAAAGTTCGAGTCGTGGCACGGAGTGTGCAGGTTTTGGGGTCAGTTTGGCCTTACCTAGAACAAATCCACAGTGTAGCTCATGATTGGCTCCTAATATCCTCAGATAGGCCACTGCAGCTTCCACTGACGCATCAGAGAAGATGTGGATTTCCTTCCTTACTGCCGCTGAAAGGGAGCTGGGTACATAACAACGTGGAACCTGGAGTTGTTCCAATACTTGCAAAGAGGTTTTCCATTTTTCCCACCTTTGTTGTTTCTCAGCAGGCAGTGGAGTGTCCCAGTCCATGTTCTCAGTGGTAAGCTGTCTTAGTAGTAGCTTGCCTTGAATGGTGATGGGAGCAATGAAACCAAGAGGATCATAAATGCTGTTCAGAACAGATAAAACTCCTCCTTTGGTGAAAGGTTTGTCACAAGACGACACTTGGAATGTGAATGTGTCTTGTTCAGTGTTCCATAGCAATCCTAGGCTGCGTTGCATAGGAGGAGTATCAGAACTGAGATCAAGATCCTTCAAGTTGATTGCATGATCATCAGAGGGAAATGCCTTCATTACTTCCATATTGTTGGAGATGATCTTGTGAAGTCTGAGGTTAGCTACAGACAGCATTTCCTGTGTTCTAGAGAGGAGATCGATCACTTCTTCACTTGCAGGTAAGGATTTAAGGCCATCATCAACATAGAAGTTCCTCTCAACAAACTGACGAGCATCAGAGCCATACTCTTTCTCACCTTCATGGGCGGTCCTTCTCAGTCCATAGATCGCTACTGCAGGAGATGGGCTATTGCCAAAGACATGTACCTTCATCCGGTAATCTATGACTTCATTGTTGACATCATTGTCCTTATGCCATAGGAACCTGAGATAGTTTCTGTCATCATCCTTAACAATGAAGCAATGAAACATCTGTTGGATGTCGGCCATCACTGCAACTGGTTCCTGTCTGAAACGGATTAAGACTCCTATGAGGCTGTTGTTTAAGTTAGGACCAGTGAGGAGCAGGTTGTTGAGAGAGACACCTTCATACTGAGCACTAGAATCGAACACGACCCTGATTTGGTCAGGTTTACGAGGGTGATACACGCCAAATGATGGAAGGTACCAGCATTCTTCTCCTTCCTTTAGTGGAGGTGCAGGTTCTGCATGATCTCTCTCAAATACCTTCTGCATGAAACCTACAAAGTGTTTCTCCATCTCTGGTTTCCTCTTGAGGGTACGTTTTAAAGAGGAAAATCTAGAAACTGCTTGCTTCAGATTGTTTGGTAGTTTTGATCTCAGGGAGCGGAAAGGTAAGGGTGCTACCCAACTGTTGGAGTCATCTTGAATGAATTCCTTGTCCATAAGTTTGAGAAATTCTTTATCAGTTATTGCCGGTGCCAGCTTGTTGTCATCACTTGTTGTATTGAACACTGTTAATCCAAGGGTGTCGTCCCCAGGCAGGAAAGTATTCACGTTGTCTCGGTGATTATGCAGCCACTTACTGTTGCTTATCTTCTCTTTCACTTGGTAGTGATGTGGACATGGCTGAAAACAAGTGCTGCGACCATTTGGTAACATATGCGTCTTAAATGAAGAAATATTGGTGGGCCTTTTCATCCTACCTATGCAGACGTTGCCAATGATAACCCATCCTAGATCGAGGCGCTGGGCAAATGGTGCATCATGTGGTCCATTAATTTGCTGGCGTATTTTGTGCAGTCTGAGAATGTCTCTACCTAGCAGAACTAGAATGTCTGCATTTTTGTCGTGGGATGGTATTTCACTGGCTATAGCCCTTAGATGAGGGTGCTGGAAAGCCACCACTGGTGTGGGTATTTCTTCTCTGTTTGATGGTATCTGGTTGCACTCAACAAGTGTGGGCAAGGGTATCTCCAGATTGCCCTGGAGAGAAGCTATTACAAGACCACTGGTCCTTCTTCCAGAAACCTCTGATATGCCACTACAAGTACCCAAGGTATACGGATAAGTATCACCCTTTAAGTTAAACAGATCAAAGAGTTCTGACCTTGCAAGTGAGTGGTTGCTCTGGTCGTCCAAGATGGCGTACACCCTCAGAGCCCTTTCTGGTTGGCCCTTGGGGTATATATTGACTAGGCATATCCTTGCACAGGACTTGTCACAAAGGTCTTCTCCGCAGACTTCTGTACATGAGGAAGATACTGTGGTAGTATTTGCTGCTTGATCTGTGTTCTCCCCGCCATGCTTAGTTGGGGAAGGGGAACCTCTAGGTGGTGTGGCACTAGGCTGGGATGGATGAAGAGCTTGTACATGGTCCTCACTGCCACACTCTATACACTTAATAGCAATTTTACAGTCTCTAGCAACATGTTCAGTAGAGGCACAACATTTGAAACATATCCCTAGTTTCTTTAGAAGCTCTCTACGTTCCTGAATTGGTTTCCTCCTGAAGCCAATACACTTCTTGAGGGGATGAGGCTTCTTGTGAATAGGACACAGACGGTTAGGATTTTCTACCTTTTCGTCTTGGTTGTTGTTGCAACTGCTTTCTTCTGGTGCTGATGTAGGTGTAGGAAGAATATCAGTCTTTTTCACCGAAACTGGGCCTCTGCGGTGTCTGTAGTTAGAATGTGAGCTGTCATACTTAATAGGAGGTGAACCAGGAACACTGGGATCCCCATAGGAAAAGCTTGGGTCATTCTTAGATTCTGCAATGTTCTTGATAAACTCACAGAAGTAGGAAAATGGAGGAAAGGAGACTCTATTCTCATTTTTGTATCTTGACCCAACTGTGGTCCACCTTTCTTGAATATTATATGGCAACTTGGAGACTATCGGGTTTACCCCACGAGCAGTGTCCAGGTAACTGAGGCCCGGTAGAAGAGTGTCTGCCTTAGCCAATAGGAGCTCCATGAGTAGGTCACTAAGTTCTTGAAATTTCTGATGATCCTTACCAGATATCTTTGGAAACCCTTGCAATCGTTTGAACAGAGCATTCTCTATTGCTTCAGGACTGCCATGGGTTTTCTCCAGTCTTTCCCAAGCAGCGGTAAGGCCTGCTGTGGGGTTGTAAATGTGGATGGATCTGAGTCTTTTAGCACGTTCTGTGGACTGTGGGCCAAGCCACCGGATAAGCAAGTCTAGTTCTTCAGCTGCAGTAATGTCAAGGTCTCTAATTGCAGTTTTGAAGGCACATTTCCAGCCTCTGTAGTTCTCAGGTTGGTCATCGAACCTTGTGAGTCCAGTCTTAGTGAGTGAGCTCACGGCGAACCATGTACCTTGCAAACTCTGACATGTCTGTTCTCTCTGACTTTAAATATTGAGTTGCTGGCTGAGTAGCAGTGATTACATTGTTAGTGGGGTTCTGGTTAACAGAGGTAGGTAGTAATGGGGCTGCGTAGGCATTCAGCCTAGGAGCTAGCTTAAAGTCCATAGGTTTAGCCACATATGGATGTGAGACTGGACAGTTGTTTGCAGTCTGGTGGTATGGTGGCACATTGGTGTTTACCTGAGTATCAGTATATTGCATTTGCTGAGGTGCAAGGCTTTGGGAATCCATGAAGGAAGAAGAAACTGGATGCTGGACAGGCAGGGCATTGTACTGACCTTGAATGCGGGGTGCTGCAGAAGATACTGGGCCCTGTTGCTCTGGAGAAATGTCATCCCTGACAGAAACATTTGTGGCAAATAGCGATTCACTGCTTTGGCTTAGTACATAGTCTCTTGTGCGCTTGAGGGGATCCTCTGCTTCCACATCACACAAACTGGTGCTGTCACTTTCACTTCCACTGATGGCATGTTCTAAAATGCTTAACCTTGCCATGGCTGCAGCGTGCTCATACTGTTTCTCTAGAGCTTCTAGTTCTGCCCTTTTTTGAGCTGCATTAGCTTCCATTGCTGCTGCATTAGCTTCCATCACTGCTGCATTAGCTTCCATTTCTGCTTTCTGTTGTGCAAAGGCTGCCTGTATCTTAGTAGCTTCCGCCTCTGCACGTGCTTTTATTAAGTTGCTCACTGAGTGTGGAAGATTTTGAGGAACGTGACTTAGATGTACGCTTTGAACGCTTGGTAGACTCAGAAACATGGGATGCCATTTCCTGCAGTTGCGCAATTCTTGCCTCTGTCCTTAACTTAGTTTCATGTACTAAGCTGTCTCGTTCTGAATTGAGATGCTGGAAGCTTTGCAATTCAGCTAAAGAATCGTCTGTATGTAATTTTCTCAATATGCTTTCATAGTCCTCAGCTTTCATTTATAATGTCCATGCATAGAACAAAGCTGTCGCAGAGCTCCCTCTAGTGATGATACATGGTATGCAGGCAAGCACATGGCAGATATCTTAGTCTGTATTTTCTGCCACCATTTTGAGAGTTCACAGGAAAGTTCATGCTTTAAACCTTCTAGATTGTCTCTAACCTTCCACGTAGGTTTAATTGAGCGTCTAGCCTTTTCACTGGGCTGCAGACTGATGTCCATGCTACCTTGTGCTTCAGGGTGCCCTTCAGCCATGATGCAACACAAACAGGATAAATATAACTTTGCTGGAGTGAGATGGCTGCTTGATAGAATCTTCTATGCTGAGGGGGTCTGAGCTGCAGATGCAACTTACGCAATGCTGATTCCTTCTGGCTTCAGGTAACTTGCTGTGACTGTATGTCAGAAGTTGGTGAACTGTCTTACAGCCGTATCTGACAGTCTTTATGCATCATTTTTCACTGTTCTGACTCAATACCTTGGCTGCAAATGTGAGGTCGTGAGAGTATCCTGTAGTCTCTATGCTAACCAGCAATTTACACCAAGAAATATTTATCAGATAG
The DNA here is from genome assembly GCA_947044405.1 of Leptodactylus fallax. NCBI lineage: Eukaryota > Metazoa > Chordata > Amphibia > Anura > Leptodactylidae > Leptodactylus > Leptodactylus fallax. Next base: position 6,965,071 of record CAMRHE010000064.1, on the reverse strand, counting down.
TGTTCAACTCAACTGAGGAGGCGTCGATAAGATTCCAGATGCTTTAATCCAGGTAAATCTTGTAGAACCTCATACAGCAGTAGGTGAAAAATGATGAATTACCAGGAGCTGAGCAGACATGTTGCTTACAAAGAAGTGAAACTAAACTGAGGGAGAGAGAGGAGGAGCTACTGCATCACAGCTAAGGATACAGAGAGAGAGAAGGGACAAACTACAAAGACAAACACAGTATCACAGATACATGTCAGTGAATTAAACCAAGTCCTGGGACATGACAACAACATAAGTAAAATCAATTGTATAAAAAAACAGCTTAAGTAAAAGAGATTATTCATATCAGTGGTGTAGAATAGTTGAACTTGAGGGTTCTCCTTGTGGGTATCGATCCCCAGTTTTATCTCTTATGCTAGATTCACACTAGTGTTTGGCTTTCCGTTCTTCGGGTCCGCTTGGGCCCCCGAAAAAACAGAAAGCTAATCTCCTTAAAAAAGTGGTTTTCGCCTGAATTCTGCCTGAAATATGCAGAGAGAAATGTCCTGCTTGCATGACTTTTCTCTCTGCACTTTTTAAGCGGGTTCGGGGATCGGAAACCCAGAACTTAGATCAGGTGCAGGTGTGAACCTAGCCTTAGCAGAGAGAACTTTGGTGTTCTGAGAATGGTAAAGCGCCTGCGCTATGACATCATGAGCAGGCTCAGTCTAGCTTAAATTCCAGCGTGTGTTGTAAGAGAGAGCACACGTGTGTTTGGCCCAGCAAGGAGCGCCTGCGTGAGCTGAGAGAAGCTGTGCAGACGCTCTGAGGTGTGTGGAGGAGATCTCCATGAGTAAGTACTCAGAGTGCGTGTGTGAGCTGTGTGTTGCTGCGCACGCTCTCTGAGGACTGTAAAGGGGAAAGATCGTTGATACTTGTATGCAATCCTCTATGGGAGAGCCGCTTGAATTAGTATCATATTAGAGTATAATAGGTAAATGAATAGTTAAAAACAAAATATACACATTTCTTTAGGTACAGTTAGGTCCATATATATATGGACAAATTTTGTTTTTTTACCTATTTAGTAAAACATATTCAAGTTATAGTTATATAATGGACATGGACATAAAGTCCAGACTTTCAGCTTTCATTTGAGGTTATCCACATTAAAATTGGATGAAGGGGTTAGGAGTTTTTAAAGGGACCAAAAGTAATTGGACAATTGACTCTTGGGCTGTTTCATGGGCAGGTGAGGGCAATTCCTTTATGTCATTCTCAATTAAGCTGATAAAAGGCCTGGAGTTGATTTGAGGTGTGGTGCTTAAATTTGGAAGATTTTGCTGTGAAGAAAATATGTGGTCAAAGGAGCTCGCCATACAGGTGAAACAAGCCATCCTTAAGCTGCGAAAAGAGAAAAAACACATCAGAGAAAGTGCTACAATATTAGGAGTGGCAAAATCTACAGTCTGGTACATCCTAAGAAAGAAAGCACTGGTGAACTCATCAATGCAAAAAGACATGGACGCCAACAGAAGACAACAGTGGTGGATGATCGCAGAATAATTTCCATGGTGAAGAGATACCCCTTCACAACAGCCAACCAAGTGAACAACTCTTTCCAGAAAGAGAAGACTGCATGAAAGTAAATACAGAGGGTTCACTGCACAGTGCAAGCCACTCATAAGCCTCAAGAATAAGAATGCTAGATTGGACTTTGCTAAAAAACATCTAAAAAATCCAGCACAGTTCTGGAAGAAGATTCTTTGGACAGATGAAACCAAGATCAACCTCTACCAGAATGATGGAAAGAAAAAGTATGGCAAAGCCGTGGTACAGCTCATGATCCAAAGCATACCACATCATCTGTAAAACATGGTGGTGATGGCTTTGTCATGCATGGCTGCCAGTGGCACCGGGTCACTAGTGTTTATTGATGATGTGACACAGGACAGAAGCAGTCGGATGAATTCTGAGGTATTCAGAGACATACTATGTGCTCAAATGCAGCCAAACTGATAAACATAATACAGATGGACAATGACCCAAAACATAAAGCCAAAGCAACCCAGGAGTTTATTAAAGCAAAGAAGTGGAATATTCTTGAATGGTCAAGTTAGTCACCTGATCTCAACCCAATTGACCATGCATTTCACTTGTTAACCCCTTCCCGCCGATGACATTTTTCGATTTTCGTTTTTGACTCCCCCTCTTCCAAACCCAATAACTTTTTTTTTATTTTTCCGTTCTCAGAGCCATATGAGGTCTTAATATTTGCGGGACAAATTTTTTTTCATGATTCTACCATTTATTATTCTGTACAATGTACTGGGAAGCTGGAAAAAAAATTCAGAATGGGGTGGATTTGAAGTAAAAGTGCATTTATGTGACTTTCTTACAAGCTTCGTTTTTATGGCGTTCTACAGCAAAAATGACATATCATCTGTATTCTATGTTTTGGCACGATTCCGGAGATACCAAATTTATATGGTTTTATTTACATTTTAACCCCTTAACAAAAATCCAAAACTGTGCAAATATATATATTTTTTAAAAGTCGCCATATTCTGACACCCATAACTTTTTTATACTTCCGTGTACGGGGATGCATAGGGTGTCTTTTCTTGCGGGACCAGGTATACTTTTTAGTTATACCATTTTGGGGAATGTCTATTGCTTTGATCACTTTTTATTCAGATTTTTATCAGAGGCAAAACAGTGAAAAAATGGCGGTTTGTAACTTTTGATTTTTTTTCCTGCTATGGCGTTTACCGTACGGGAAAAGTATTTTCATAGATTTGTAGACCGGGTGTTTTCGGACACAGGGATACCTAATATGTATGTGTTTCACAGTATTTAAATCCTTTTTTATGTGTTCTGGGGAAAGGGAGGTGATTTGAACTTTTAATTTTTTTTTTTTTATATATTTTTTGTACTTTTTTTTTATTTTTTATTTTGCATTTATTAGACCCCCTAGGGGTCTTGAACCCCAGGGGGTCTGATCACTAATGCAATGCATTGCAATGCTAATGCATTGCAAAAAAACGGCTTCTATTGCAGGCTACATAGAGTAGCCTGCAATAGAAGTATAAAGGGTATTCCCATGACCATGATCATTTTTAAATTTGTAGATAGTTAAAAGTTAAACATTTTTGCAAATATAAGTAATTAAACATTTTGCATAGTGTTAAAGATTTTCTCTAAATATCTTGTTGTCACAAGATACGACCATGAATGCAGGAACTTTCTAAGGTCAGAAAATCAGCCATGATGTCCTTATTGTGGCCGTGATATCTTCTGATACATGTAGTGTCCCTGCCTGATAACCCAGCTACAATAAGAAAATCGTTGCTGGGTTCCTGACAAGTTCCATACCATAGAAAGTTTCTGTATTTGTGGTCGTATCCATTGGCAACCGACTGTCACCACTAAGATGGATAGAGAAAATCTTTAAAACACTGCAGAATTTTTAACTACTTATATTTGCAAAAATGTTTAACTTTTAATTATCTACAAATATAGATATGATTATGTTCATGGTAATACCCCTTTAATGAAAGACAGGCCTGGGAGCCTTCACAAGGCTCCCAGCTGTCATATCAACGGGATGCCGGTCCTGGAGCTTGCAAAATGGCGGCCTGCGCACCACCGGTAAAATGGCCCCTCAGTCAGCTTTGACCGAGGCGCCAGAGGGGTTAATGCCCGCAATCATTGCGGTCACTGATCGCAGGCATTAGCACCGGGTGTCTACTGTATAATACAGCAGAAACTCGGCGGCTATGGCGGCCGCTCAGGTCCCGAGTGGCCGCCATATTTAAACACCCGGAATTTGCCGTACTATTACGGCGGATGTCGTGAAAGGGATAAAAGGCTAAACTTTAGACAGAAAAGCCCACACACAAACAGTAAAGGCCTGGCAGAGCAGTAAAAAGGAGGAAACACAGCGTCTGGTGATGTCCATGAGTTCAAGACTTCAAGCAGTCATTGCCAAAAAAGGGTTTTCAACCAAGTATTAGAAATTAAGATTTTATAAACAATTATTTAATTTGTCCAATTACTTTTGAGCCCCTGAAATGAAGGGATTGTGTGTAATAAATGCTTTATAGTTCCCCACACAGCTCAGTAATTTTATGGTAGTTCCCTGGTCAGTGTTTATTGGAATCTACACAGGCCAGTCTCCTCATGAGCCACAGTTTGTTGATTAATTGGTTAACAAGTTAAATTAGTGCTAGTTATGAAGCTCAGCTTCCCTACCTAAGTAGATACATCTTATGGGGGAAGCATTTCCAATGCAGGGGGGCATTTTCTAATGCAGTTGTCCATCTTAACCTAAGTGCATATTAAACAAAGTGCACTTACACATGGCACTTAGACATGGCACGAGGCAGACAAATCATGGAAGAACATCGGGTAAACTTATACCCAAAACAACAAGCTTTGACACATGGTATGAAAGAGCTGCACTGTCACTTACTATGTTAGCAGTTGTCTTCCTGCAGACCTCCCCTCCATCTCTACCACCAGTGCACACTATCCACATCAGTCCTTCTCTTCTTCCTTTCCCCATGTACAGCTCTCACACACTTTTCACTCTCTTTAACCACTCCAATCCCTATACTTCTCTTAGCAGTAAAACCAAACATAAGCATCCACATAAATCACTGAACCACCTTCTGTCTCTGACCATTTTGCTCCTACTAGCTGCTGGGGACATCTCTCCAAACCCTGGTCCTCCTTCTTTCTCTAACCTTTCCTCTTCCTGCACACATAGAAACCATACAAACCTCATCAATATTCACCGTGTTCTCTCTCCTTATCTTTCCCCTGTCTCTTTTAATTGTTCTCTCTGGAACGCCCGCTCGATGTGTAACAAACTAGAATATATTTATGACTTATTCCTCAGTAAATCTCTCAACCTGCTCGCCCTTACTGAAACCTGGATCCAGCAGTCTGATACGGCCTCCCCTGCTGTTCAGTCTCATGTTGGCCTACAATTCTCACACACTTCTAGGCCTGACAACAGTTAGGGTGGAGGGGTAGGCTTATTTCTGTCGCCACAGTGCATATTTCAGATCATCCCACCAGTACCCTCACTCACATTCCCCTCATTTGAAGTCAACGCTGTCAGACTTTTACACCCACTCGCCTTACACGTAGCCGTGATCTACCGTCCACCTGGTTCACCCTTCCAATTTCTGGATCACTTTGCTTCTTGGCTTCCCCTCTTTTTATCCAGTGAAATTCCTACCCTCATCATGGGTGACTTTAACATCCCCATTGGCACCCCTGTCTCCCCACCTGCCTCACAGTTTCTCTCAATAACCACTTCTTTTGGTCTTTCACAACTTTCCTCTTCTGCCACACATGTAGACGGCAACACGATTGATCTTGTCTTCCATCGACTCCTCACAGTTTCTAAATTTACTAACTCTTCGCTGCCCCTCTCTGATCATAACCTTCTGTCTCTCACCATCAGTGCTTTCTCTCCTTCACAGGACACACCTACTCATCATACATATAAGAATTTATGTGCTATTAACACTCAGAACCTCTCAGTCACTCTACAGTCCTCTCTGTCCCTCTTCTCCTCAATCTCCTGCCCCAATCTGACCACCAGTCACTATAATGAAACCCTTAAAAGTGCACTGGATGAGGTGGTTCCCACCTCCACTCGAAAAGTTCGACGCAGGAGGCAGCAACCCTGGCACACGCCACAGACACTTTTTTTTTCAGTGGTGTTTTAGGTGTGCTGAACATGTGTGGAGAAAATCACGTACACCTGCAGACTTCCTCCACTTCAAATTTATGCTTAAAACCTTTAGTTCTGCCCTTCACCTTGCCAAACAAGCCTATTTCACCGCTCTCATCTCTTCTATCTCCTGTAACCCTAAAAGACTCTTTGAAACTTTTCACTCCTTACTTCACTCCCAAGGTGCAGGCACCATTCACAGACCTTAGTGCAGATGACCTGGCCACTTATTTCCATGATAAAATTGATAAGATCCGTCAGGAAATAACTGCCCTCACCAACCGCACTTCAGACTTCATTCTCATCTTTTGAACCTGTTACAGAAGAGGAAGTATCTCAGCTACTTTCTTCTTCTCGGAATATGACCTGCAGTAGTGACCCTTTCCCCTCACACCTTCTCCAATGTCTGTCGCCTGGTGTCATGACTTACCTTACTAAAATATTTAACCTCTCTCTCTTCTGAAATTTTCCTATCCTCTTTCAAACATGCTGTGATAACCCTGCTATTGAAGAAATCCTCCCTTGCTAACTATCGACCTGTCTCTAACCTCCCCTTCATCTCCAAAATCTTGGAACGCTTGGTCTATTCTTGTTTAATCTGCTATTTTTCTGCTAACTCTCATCTTGACCCCTTACAATCTGGCTTCCGCACCCTGTACTCTACTGAAACAGCCCTCACAAAAGTCTCCAACGATCTCCTGATGGCTAAATCCAATGATGACTTCTTTCTTCTTATTCTTCTGGATATCTCGGCAGCATTTGACACTGTTGACCATCAACTCCTCCTCACTATGCTCCACTCTGTTGGCCTCACGGACACCACACTCTCCTGGTTCTCCTCTTATCTCTCAGACCGCACTTTCAGTGTATCATTTGCAGGCTCTGTTTATTCCCCTCTTCCCCTAGGGTTCCTCAGGGCTCGGTCCTAGGCCCCCGCTCTTCTCTCTCTACACAGCCCCCATTGGACAAACAATCACCAGATTTGGCTTTCGGTACCATCTTTATGTTGATGACACCCAATTATATACAACATCCCGTGACATCACCCCTGCGCTAATACAGAACACCAGTTGCTGTCTCTCTGCTGTCTCAAATATCATGTCTTTGCTCTATCTGAAACTGAATCTCTCAAAGACTGAACTAATGCTGTTTCCACCATCTAATAGATCTGTCCCTGATATCTCCATTGCAGTCTCTGGCCTTACCATAACTCCTAGGCAGCATGCCTTCTGTCTCAGGGTTATGTTTGACTCAGACCTTTCCTTCACTTTACCAGCACCAAAGCAACCCCAGACCATCACATTTCCTCCACCATGCTTGACAGATGGCATCAGGCACTCTTCCAGCATCTTTTCAGTTGCTCTGCATCTCACAAATGTTCTTCTGTGTGATCCAAACACCTCAAACTTTGATTCGTCTGTCCATAACACTTTTTTCCAATCTTCTTCTGTCCAATGTCTGTGTTCTTTTGCCCATATTAATCTTTTCCTTTTATTAGCCAGTCTCAGATATGGCTTTTTCTTGGCCACTCTGCCCTGAAGGCCAGCATCCCTGAGTCGCCTCTTCACTGTAGACGTTGACACTGGCGTTTTGCGGGTACTATTTAATGAAGCTGCCAGTTGAGGACCTGTGAGGCGTCGATTTCTCAAACTTGTTGCTCAGTTGTGCAGCGGGGCCTCCCACTTCTCTTTCTACTCTGGTTAGAGCCTGTTTGTGCTGTCCTCAGTTTCTTGGCAATTTCTCACATGGAATAGCCTTCATTTCTAAGAACAAGAATAGACTGTCGAGTTTCACATGAAAGTTCTCTTTTTCTGGCCATTTTGAGAGTTTAATCGAACCAACAAATGTAATGCTCCAGATTCTCAACTAGCGCAAAGGAAGGTCAGTTTTATAGCTTCTCTAACCAGCAAAACTGTTTTCATCTGTGCTAACATACTTGCACAAGGGTTTTCAAGGGTTTTCTAAACATACCTTCTTACACAGTGTGAAAGATCCTCAGTGCGCCAACACCGCTGTGGCCACACCTGAGTCTTCTCTCATATAAAAACCACACTCACCGCCAGTGAGTGCCGGGTTCACAAGATAAATACAAGGCAAGCTTTCTAAATTTTATATATTTATTAACCCCTAAATGGGTCGGTATTAACATCTAACACATGCAGTTCAGAACAGATATGCAGATGTATGCAAGCATTAACAGTTACTAGTTACAATATACAGTACAATAAAAATAAAAAGGGAATAACATTGAAATAATTACTTTACCACGCATCTCCTTGATGTGGCTCTATAATCCAACACTCACACATGCTCTGTCATTTGTGAATAACCCAGTGGAGGCTTCTTGGCATGTGGCATTAACTCCTAGCATGTGGTATCACAGTCTCTCAGTAAACTCTTGTAGTCTCAGCCCAAATCTCCATAGCATAATCTCCTCCCATTGCCTCTTACCTCATCTTTTATACCCTTTATGCCACCTCCCAGAATGAGGTCATCGGCGGCAGCAAGTCTGATTGAATCATGCACTCAAGTCCAGATTCTTTGTAAAGCTGAGACCAAGTGGAATAATAAAATGTTATCAGCCATATCTGATCAACCAGTGCAGACTGGACAATGCATGTTTCTTTGATCACTCAGGACTGTATAGGAATACAATGGAGCCCTGCTGTGATGGATACAAAGCCCTATTGTTCCAGTGCTGCTACTACTGCCAATATACACCTAGGCTTATAGCTGCGCACATTATGAGTAAATGGAACTAGAGAGAAATACGCTACCCAGAGACCAAAATACAGCTCTGAATTATAGCCATATTTAAGCAGAATCATCACACCTCCCCCTTTAGATGGGGCTTGTAGGAAGTAGGGGCCTACGCCCCTCTTCTGAAAGCACCTCTGCCACTTCACCGCGCCGGGATAGGCCGTCTGCATTGCCATGGGCCCGGCCGGGCTTGTGCCGAATGTCGAAATTGTATTGCTGGAGCAACAGGCTCCAGCGAACAATCGCCCATTCTGACCTGTGATACGCTTTATCCAGATCAGAGGGTTGTGGTCCGTCACCACGGTGAAGTGGCGCCCATACAAGTAAGGCTGCAGATGCTGCAGGGCCCAAACAATTGCCAGGCATTCCTTCTCCACTGTGGCGTAGGCCAACTCCTGCGGCAGAAGCTTTCTACTAAGGTACTGCACTGGGTGATCTTGCCCCGCTGAGTCAATCTGGCTCAGCACGGCACCGAGACCGTAGGTGCTGTTGTCGGTCTGTAATACAAGTGGACGAGATTCATCGTACGCTTGAAGTACAGGACCGCTTGCCAGGGCTGCCTTCAGGGCCTGGAAGGAGTGCTCACAGGTATCCGTCCATTGGACGGTTTGCGGCAACTTCTTCTTGGTGAGGTCTGTCAGGGGAGCAGAAAGGACACTATAGTTCGGGACGAACTTCCTGTAGTACCCTGCTGTGCCCAGGAAAGACATCACCTGTCGCTTGGTCCGGGGGGGTTGGCCATGTGGTGATTGCCTCCAGCTTCTCAGGCTCTGGCCTCAAGGTTCCCTCACCTTCCCCCAGGGTACCAGCAGACTCGGGCCTTGTCAGACTCCGAGGGTGGTTGAGCGCCTTCAATATGTCCAGACTAGGGTCAGCTTGGACAGCCTTTCTGAACTCTTGGCTGGAGTGAGACAAAAGAGAGGTACATGTTACATAGCTGCCGGCCCCTTCTGTCTCTCTAGTCTGACTAGGGACACTTCTAAGGCCCAGGCTCTGAGCCACATACACTTGGCTACCTCCTGCCTGTAATGGGTCCGCTTTCTGAGTGCTGGCACCCTGTGGAGCCACACTCATAACCCCAGGTCTATTGGGATACCAGTTTAGAGACCCCATCCCGGCGGTCTCTCAGGGTCTCTCTCACACTAGCCGCTAGTTGGGAGAGTTCTAGGGCATTCTGCACCTCCCCCTTTGCTTCCAAACCTACATCCTGTTCCTCCTGTACTTGGGTGGGTGATGGTGATACCTTGGGCAAATGACTGAGATCATGCTTCCCCAAACCATCCTCCCACAATACATTGACAGTTAATACATTAGACATACCCCCTTCTTGGATCACACCTCCAGTACCCCATGCCATCTGCACTTAGGCCATGGGCACTCCTGGAATAGAACTGGACATCAGAGACGTGTATGTCTCATACCGGCCGGACTCCTCCGGCTTCAAGGGAGTGAGGCTAGTCATGGCGGTCTCAGCACCGACTCCAGGTGGTGTAGGCAACAGTTCAAGGGTCGGAACGCCCTCCACCCTTGTAGCACTCTGGCTGCGGGCTAACACCGCACTACCAGCAGTCCGTCCCTCACCTGGATCGGCCATGAGATCCACATAGCCTACCTGACCACCTGGCACATGGTCAGCAGTTGGGTGCTTATCGGATACACTGGGCGAAATAGTAGAAGTCGCTTCCAGTGACTCAGAAGAGCTACCCTGTACACTTTCACCACAAGCATTGGCAATTACATTGACAGTACCTTCATTAGCAATTGTTAATTCACACCGGGCCTCAATGAGATTTGTGGTAGACATATTAACAAGCTGGGAGGGAGACGCCCCCGCAGATGTGGGTGTGTCTACAGACTTAGTCTCATTGGCTCCCAACACGGGGGTGAACACAGCATCAATAACATTTTTGCTGAGCTGGGTTGCAGGAAGCTCATTTGCATCTTCCCTGCTCTCAGCTGAAGGCAACTCATTAGCATTTACATTGACTGCCATGGGAAGTATCTCAGAGAGGGGGTTACGGGCCCTCTCTGCAGATATGACAGACACATTATCAGCATTAATCATAGACAGTTTATCACAGTAAATTGGGGTGCTCCCCACCCCATATTGGGACATCATAGGTCATAAATCAGTTCCCAACAGTGCATTAGCAGGCAAATCAGTCAATAGTCCCACAGTTCGCATTCCTTTTCCTGCACCCCCGTCCAGACACACAGATGGGCCACCTGCTGTGGCTTGGGAAGCAGGGAAGTTCTCAGGGTGGTTGGGGCACTCCTCCTTGAAATGTCCTGTCTGGTTACAGGCATGGCCCCGCCGCACCTCCCCTTGGGGTTTGGGGAAGGTCACTAGGGTGCCCAGAGTTCTTGAGACAGGGGAGGGACCACCCGGGGCATAGTTTGTCTCACCCGACCTGACGACAGACGGCTGTGGTGAACTCCTGCCTGGCTTCTCCTTCCAACTTGAGGGTCTCTGCAGGGTTGTTGGAGTTTGCGCATGGGCGGTTTGTGCCCACTGGGAGAGCTCCATCCTTTTGAGCTCAAGCTGATATTTCCGCTCAGCCTGCCGTTCTGCTGCCTCACGAACTGCCTGCCGTTCTGCTGCCTCACAATCAGCCTGCCGTTCTGCTGCCTTCCTCTCTCTCTCTGCCTGTTGCTCAGCAGCCTTCCGTTTTAGAGCTTCCCGAAAACGGCGCAACCCCTGCAGGTATGTGTTAGGGTCACTGGTGCCTACTTGCTGCAGGGACGTTTGCCAGTATGAAGCCTTTCCCATAGCAAGGCTGGGGCTACTGGTCCCTCTTGGTGAAGTAATCCTTGGGACCAGGCTGCTTGCCACACTTCCTGGCCTAGCCCCAAAATCAGGACTCTGCTCGATTCTCTGCATGGCTGTGGCTGCCTCCATTTCAGCCATACGCTCAGGATCTCCAAAAGCCTGGTTCAGCAGTTCTGGAGATCTGCTTCTGAGCCCACTAGCCATCCACTGGTATTTGCCAAATAAAAGATAGGATAGAATACAAAGAGTAAGGGAGGGGAACAGCACTGTATCAAACTTTCACTGCATCTTAATGCTTGCTTTAATACCTTTAATAGCTTGTCTCATAGGATTACTACAATCCCCAGAGTTTGAGGGATAAAGGTCCCCAACGCACACTGTTTATCCTAAGATCCCACTACGTTGCCACCAATGTGAAAGATCCTCAGTGCGCCAACACCGCTGTGGCCACACCTGAGTCTTCTCTCATATAAAAACCACACTCACCGCCAGTGAGTGCCGGGTTCACAAGATAAATACAAGACAAGCTTTCTAAATTTTATATATTTATTAACCCCTAAATGGGTCGGTATTAACATCTAACACATGCAGTTCAGAACAGATATGCAGATGTATGCAAGCATTAACAGTTACTAGTTACAATATACAGTACAATAAAAATAAAAAGGGAATAACATTGAAATAATTACTTTACCACGCATCTCCTTGATGTGGCTCTATAATCCAACACTCACACATGCTCTGTCATGTGTGAATAACCCAGTGGAGGCTTCTTGGCATGTGGCATTAACTCCTAGCATGTGGCATCACAGTTTCTCAGTAAACTCTTGTAGTCTCAGCCCAAATCTCCATAGCATAATCTCCTCCCATTGCCTCTTACCTCATCTTTTATACCCTTTATGCCACCTCCCAGAATGAGGTCATCGACGGCAGCAAGTCTGATTGAATCATGCACTCAAGTCCAGATTCTTTGTAAAGCTGAAACCAAGTGGAATGATACAATGTTATCAGCCATATCTGATCAACCAGTGCAGACTGGACAATGCATGTTTCTTTGATCACTCAAGACTGTATAGGAATACAATGGAGCCCTGCTGTGATGGATACAAAGCCCTATTGTTCCAGTGCTGCTACTACTGCCAATATACACCTAGGCTTATAGCTGCGCACATTATGAGTAAATGGAACTAGAGAGAAATACGCTACCCAGAGACCAAAATACAGCTCTGAATTATAGCCATATTTAAGCAGAATCATCACACACAGTTAGCGAACATAATGTACCATTAGAACACTGGAGTGATGGTTGCTGGAAATGGGCCTCTACTGTATACACCTATGTAGATATTGCATTAAAAACCAGATGTTTGCAGCTAGAATAGTCATTTACCACATTAACAATGTATAGAGTATATTTCTGATTCATTTAATGTTATCTTCATTGAAAAAAAACTGTGCTTTTCTTTCAAAAATAAGGAAATTTCTAAGTGATCCTAAACTTTTGAATGGCAGTGTACCACGGAGTGTTTTGAGTGAATAAAACTCAATACTTGGACTAATACCTTGGAGTCTGTGTTCATGTCAACCCACCCAGTACCCCAGATCCTGACAATTGGTGGAGGATGCGGGCATTCAGGGGTTGCTAGGGGCAACAACACAACTCCTTGTTAAAAAAGAAAAAAAAAAAAATTATGGCCTGGGTGAAGTCTGTTACCGCCAGACAAGTCCAGACCCGGAATATGGAAGAGCTACTGAAGCATCCAGTGCAGTCTAATATACAGCAACAAGAAACCAACCGTTTGTTGATGGAGCAGCTGGCCATCCTCAAAGAGACTGGTGTCACTAGTCCGCAGAGACCTGTGGAGCTCACAGATGTAAAGCAGGCCGTGGAAAGAGTTTTGCAGAAAATGACCCCAGATGATGATATAGAGGCCTACCTTACCGTGTTTGAAAGGGTGGCTGAACGAGAGAGACTGCCAGCTGCTGACTGGGCAGATGTCATCGCACCTTATCTGACAGGTGAACCCCAGAAAGCATATTATGACCTCTGCCAACAGGATGTCAGAGACTATAATAAAATGAAAGCAGAAATTCTTGCTCGGCTGGGAGTGACCACGGCTGTCCATGCCCGGCGGGTGCATACCTGGAGTTACCATTTGGACAAACCTGCCAGGTCCCAGATGTACGACCTTATTCACCTGGTAAAGAAATGGCTGGAACCAGACTCCTGTACCCCTGCACAGATTGTGGAGAAGGTGGTCCTAGACCGGTTCGTCAGATCTCTTCCTCCTGTGTTGCAGCGCTGGGTCGGACATGGAAACCCCAAAGATGCCAACCAACTTGTCAGCCTTGTAGAAAGGTTCCTTGCGACTGAGGTGGAACTTCGCGATGTCCCTGCAGCTCAATCACCCCCTAGGAACACCAGGTGGAGGGCACCTCCTGGTAAGACTGTTCCATTTATTGAAGGCAGAGTGAAAAGAGTTTTAGAGGGGTCTCATGGACGAAAGACTGAAATGTCTCCCAAGCACTCCACTAGTCCCAAACAGGACTCTCTGCTGGAGAAACCAAGCCTAGTACAGTGCTGGAGTTGCCATGAGCGGTGACATATTGCTGCCCATTGCCCTCTCAGCTCTGAGCTGATGGAGTGTGACACTGGTTGGCGTCCATCCTTGTTTGCAGAACCTGTCTGTGCTGCGGCACCGGGTGTAGAGACTGAGTCTCATGTCTGCAAAATTGTGCTGAATGGTCATCCTGTCCAGGCGTTGCTTGACTCCGGAAGACTAGTGACTTTAGTACATGCCAGCTTGATAGCTGGGGACTGTATGCCGGACAAGCACATGAGTGTACTTTGCATCCATGGGGATACTAAGGACTACCCCATGGCCAATATCAAAATAGATACTATATTAAGACTTGTCTATTATGAAATGGGTGTTGTGAAAAACCTCATGCATAGTGTGATTTTGGGACGTGATTTCCCTTTGTTCTGGGATTTGTGGGGAAAAGGTAAAACCTGTAAGCCAAAGGTGGATACCCCACCTACGCCCAAAGTGCATGATGAGTTTGACCCTTTTCCTTTAGAGGTCCTAGCTGGAGAGGAGGATGATACCCCTTCCCCAGCATCTGAGCATGATATACCTGAATTACAGGTCTCCCGGGATAATTTTGGTACTTCACAGTTGAGAAATCCCACTCTTGCTAATGCTCGTGAAAGTGTGACAGTCGTAAATAGTGTGCCATGAATAATGACCTCTTGTATCGGGTTGCAAAAAGTAATGGGGAAATTGTGGAGCAGCTTCTCGTGCCTAAGCCATACCGCCGCATGGTACTTGATATGGCCCATAATCATGTACTTGGGGGACACCTAGGGTCTTAGAAAACACAGGAGAGTATTCTCCAAAGGTTTTATTGGCCGGGCGTGTATAAGGAAGTGAAGGACTACTGTGCATCCTGTCCTACATGTCAGGTACATGCCCCAACCCCACATTTCCGTAGTCCCTTGGTTACACTGCCCATCATTGACGTACCTTTTGAAAGGATAGCTATGGATATGGTTGGTCCAATAATCAAGTGAGCTAGAGGTCACTAATATATCCTGGTTGATTTAGATTATGCTACTCGCTATCCTGAGGCGGTTCCTTTGCGTAATACTGCATCAAAGAGTATTGCCCATGAGTTGTTCTATATGTTTTCAAGAACAGGCATACCTAAAGAAATACTGATCGACCAGGGCACACCATTCATGTCAAAGGTGATGAAAGAGCTGTGCAAGCTATTTAAAATTACCCACATACGGACCTCTGTGTATCACCCCCAGACAGATGGGTTAGTGGAACGCTTTAACAAAACTCTTAAACACATGCTTAAAAAAGTGGTAGAAAAAGATGGTCGTGATTGGGACTGCCTGTTGCCATATCTGATGTTCTCTATTAGAGAAGTTCCAAAAGCTTCTACAGGTTTTTCCCCTTTTGAGTTAGTCTATGGTAGACACCCCAGAGGCTTACTAGATATAGCCAAGGAAACATGGGAAACCGAGGCTTCCCCATACAGAAGTGTCATAGAGCATGTAGCTCAAATGCAAGACCGTATTGCAACAGTCATGCCAGTGATAAAAGAACATCTTCAAAAAGCACAAGAGGCCCAAAGCAGAATTTACAATTGTTCTGCCAGAATCTGAGAATTTAACCCAGGGGATAGAGGACTTATATTGGTGCTGACGGTGGAAAGTAAATTCTTAGCGAAGTGGCAAGGCCCATATGAAATTGTAGAAAAAGTAGGGCCAGTGAACTATAAGGTGCACCAACCAGGGAAAAGGAAACCATTTCAAATTTACCATGTAAATTTGATCAAGCCCTGGACCCAGAGGGAAACCTTGGTGGCCTCAAATGCAGAAGTGGATGATTCATTGCCACCAATCCCTCCAGTCCATGTAAATGAGACTCTGTCAGCGCCCCAACAACAAGAGGCAAAAGAGTTCCTGCAGAGAAATAAACGTAAGTTCTCTGATCTTCCAGGGCGTACACACCTAGTAGAGCACTGTGTGGAGATGGAACCTGGGCGGAAAATAAACCTCAAACCCTATAGAATACCAGAGGCACGTAGAGAGGTATTGTCAGCTGAGGTTAAATGCATGCTGGAGTTAGGTGTTATTGATTAGTCTAAAAGTGACTGGTCTAACCCAATTGTCTTGATACCAAAGCCCAATGGTACCTGGCGGTTTTGTAATGATTTTAGAAAATTAAATGAAATCTGAGGAAGCCAAAGAGAAAACTGTCTTTGCTGTACTAGAAGGATTGTTCCAGTACAAGGTTATGCCATTTGGGTTGCATGGAGCTCCTGCTACTTTTCAGAGATTGATGGACCAAATCTTGCGGCCACATCGTGACTACGCAGCGGCTTACCTGAACGATGTGGTCATTCATAGCCCAGACTGGGGAAGTCACCTCTGTAAGGTGCAGGCAGTACTAAACTCCATAAGCCAGGCAGGCCTTACTATAAACCCTGAGAAATGTGCTTTAGGGCTAGAAGAAGCCAAGTACCTGGGCTATGTAATTGGCAAAGGAGTAATAAAGCCCCAAATCAATAAGGTGGAGGCAATACAGAACTGGCCAAGGCTGCTAACCAAAAAACAAGTCCGGCGTTTCTTGGAATTGCTGGCTACTATCGTAGGTTTCTGCCAAATTTTGCCTTTATTGCAGCTCCTCTCACTGACCTGACGAAAGGTGGGAAGTCAGTGATGATCCACTGGACACCAGAAGCAGAGGAGGCATTCCAGAGGCTAAAGTTAGCTCTATGCCAACAGCCAGTCCTGATAACCCCTGATTTTAGGAAGGAGTTCCTGGTGCAGACAGATGCCTCTGATGCAGGTCTGGGAGCAGTGCTGTCCCAGGTTATAAATGGAGAGGAGCATCCAGTGATGTACCTGAACAGTAAGCTGTCCCCTGCTGAGAAAAACTATGCCATTGTGGAAAGGGAGTGCTTAGCTATTAAGTGGGCACTGGATGCCCAAAAATATTACCTCCTAGGCAGAAAATTTAAGTTGATAACTGACCATGCCCCTCTCACGTAGATGAAAATGAATAAGGATAGAAATGCTAGGGTTACCAGATGGTTTCTGTCCTTGCAAAATTTTATTTTCAGTGTAGAGCACAGACCAGGAAAGTTGTTGGGAAATGCTGATGCCCTGTCAAGGGTACATTGTATGATGGCCACAAATGCCCAGCCCTCCGGTCTGCAAAAGAGAGGGGGGATATATAAGCTGATGACTGGAAAAATATTGGAAGGGATGTACATCTCACCCAGGTTGCTCAGATGGGTGAGATGACGGAAATCCATAAAGTTTGCTCTCAGCAGACAACTATGTTTGCTGAGCATTATTTAAGTGCTCTGCACTGGGCTGGATTTTTTATGGAATGGTGGGTAGGTTGGTAGTGGGACCTGCCAATCCCATCCCCCTCCAGTCCACACCTTGTGGACACTCCTAGAAGAAACTGCTCTGCTCTTATCCTCTCTTCACACAATCGTCTCCAAGACTTCTCCCGTGCATCCCCCATACTCTGGAACTCACTACCAAGACTCTGCAGACACCGATCTAGTTAAAACGCTTCCTGCCACTTGCTGTCTTGTAAACCGCAAGCTACTTCAGGCCTGCGGTTTACATGACAACGAGAACACAGTCATCAGCACAGGCGGCGCGATGAGGTCACAACATCGCACCTCCTACGCTGAGACGCTGACTTCCTGTGCGTGGACCCTGCGCACAGAGCGCGGGTGTAGAAGAGAAAGCGGCAGCTCCGTTAGTCATGGTCGCTGGTAGGTGAGTATAACTGATATTTGTTTTGTTTTAGCTTAGTTGTGGGTATTTTAATAGTATAAGGAGTTGTTAGGAGGGGGAATTATAACTATAAGGGAGGGGGCATTATGAACATAAGGGGGCGTCATTTATATAAGGGTTATTACGGGGTACAAGGGGGGAGGTTATTTATATTAGGAGGTATTATGAACATAAGGGGGTGGTCATCGATATAAGAGGTCAATAGGGGTGCAGTATTTATGTCAGGGGGAATCAGGGGCATAATATGAAGGGGCAATTAATTTAATAAAAGTGACACTTGGGCTTTATTAAGACTAAAGCCCCATGTAGCGGGCCGCAGCAAAAAAAGCGCTGCAGGAAAAACTGCGGCAGTAACATTGTGGTTTTTCCCGCAGCGCTTTTCAGAGAAGGGCCACAGACTTTTCCTCTGCAGACTTTCTGCTTCCATTATAACTATAGGGAAACCGCCAGTGTTTCCGTAGGTATAATTGACATGCTGCGATTTCCAAAACCGCAACGGTTTTGGAAATCGCAGAGTGTCCACTGCACGCATTTTTCCACAATGTGTGGATGGGATTTGCTAGAATCCCATCCACTTTGCAGGAACTGTAAAATGCCACATTTTTTTCCCGTGGCATTTTTGCCACGTGGGGCCCCATCCCATCCCCACTTTGTGGTAAAATATGCACAGTGGACATGCAGCGATTTCCAAAATAGTCGTGGTTTTGGAAATCGCAGCATTCCTATGGAGACGCTCCCAGTTTCCCTGTAGATATAATTGAAGCAGAAAGTCCACAGAGGAAACCTCTGCGAACTTTCTGTGCAAAGCGCAGCAGGAAGAACAGTGCTTTTTTGCTGCGGGACGCCACATGGGGCCTTAGGCTTAAAGAGTTCTGCAGCTCTAATAATATATAAAAATTCTATGAAAATGAACAAATGAAAGTCAGACATTGCATTTCAACCATGCTTCAACAGAATTTTTTAAAAAAGAAAACTCATGAAACAGGCCTGGACAGAAATGATGGTACCCGTAACTTTATATTTTGTGGCACAACCTTTTGAGGCAATCACTGCAATCAAACGATTCCTGTAACTGTCAATGAGACTTCTGCACATCTCAACAGGTATTTTGACCCACTCCTCATGAGCAAACTGCTCCAGTTGTCTTGGTTTTGAAGGGTGCCTTTTCCAGTCGTCATGTTTCAGCTCTTTCCAAAGATGCTCAATAGGATTTAGGTCAGGGCTCATAGAAGGCCACTTCAGAATAGTCCAATGTTTTCCTCTTATCCAATCTTGGGTGTTTTTAGCTGTGTGTTTTGGGTCATTATCCTGTTGTAAGACCCATGACCTGCGACTGAGACCAAGCGTTCTGACATGAGGCAGCACATTTCTCTCTAGAATCCCTTGATAATCTTTTGATTTCATTGTACCCTGCATAGATTCAAGACACCCTGTGCCAGATGCAGCAAAGCAGCCCCAGAAAATAACAGAGCCTCCTCCATGTTTCACAGTAGGGGACAGTATTCTTTTCAAGATATGCTTCATTTTTCCGTCTGTGAACATATAGCTGATGTGCCTTGCCAAAAATTTCGATTTTTATCTCATCTGTCCATAGGACATTCTCCCAGAAGCTTTGTGGCTTGTCAACATGTAGTTTGGCAAATTCCAGTTTTGTCAGATTCAAGTTATTTCTGTGACCATTGTGGGTTTTTCTTTCATTAAACGAGGGGTACCAACAATTTTGTCCACGTGTGTATATAAGGGTGGGTTACTATATATAATTGGGAAACTTAAATACGAGGGGGCTAATATAAGGGGCAACTATTATTTATAAGACGGGTTATTATTTATAAGGGGGGGAACTATTATATATAAGGCATCCATTATAAGGGGGAGCTATGATTTATAAGAGGAGAACTATTTACGTATAAGGGGGGTATAATTGTTAAGTGGGCTTATTTATAAAGGGGGCTATTAGTGATAATGGGGACTATTATTTATAAGGGTAACTATTATTTATGAGGGGGCTATTATTAATAAGGGAGAACTATTATTTTTACGGGGTGACTGTTACTGATAAGGGGGAATATTACTGATACAAGGCACTATTTATCATTTATAAGGGAGCTATTACTGATAAGGGTGTAATATTATTTATAAGTAGGGACTTATTTATAAGGAGGCGCTATAATAACTGATGACTGGGTGTAAAAATCTATTAGGTGGTACACTGGAAGAGGATGGTGTTGTTTGCATATCTGCATTTGGAGCCCCGCTTATAATTTTGCCCAGGGCCCCACTTTGTCTAAAACTGGCCCTGGCTGTGTGTATGTCAAGACTGAAGAACCTGCGATTTTCCATTGGTCCATAAGCGTCATTTGATCATGTGTATCTCAGTTTGGATATCAGTGAAAAACCTGCGATCGGTTGTTATGGAAAACCTGAAGTAAAGCTGTGTGTATGTGACCTTGTGTAACATTGTCATCCACAGCATCCTGCCCCTTTAAAGCTAACCTACAGGAGCGAAGAAAAATGGCTGGGTTGCTATGGAAGCATGGAGTGCAGCTGTGTACATGTCAGATTGGAGGCTTGGGTCTGCTGGGGAGTTTCAGCAGCTCGCTGTTGTCTGTGACATACCTTGTCAGATTGGAGACAGGCTTGGGTCTGCTGAGAGTTTTCATTAGCTCGAGCAGCAACCATGCATTTTGTTGCAGGAGGCATAAGTAGTTTAAAAACTTTTCAATTTATAAGAATCCTGAGATCCAGTATGGCAGTCCAGTCAGTGGCGTAAATACTGGGGTAGCAGCAGTAGCGGCTTCCACAGGGCCCGGGACATTAGGGGGCCCAGCGGGCCCCTGATGTTTTTTTTTTAATAGGCCGTTACCTGCTGGTGTAACACCAGCAGGTTACGGGCCCTATTTACTTACCGATCCCAGCTCCTGCTCACGGCCGCCTGCACTTCACCTTCTGCAGAGGTGGCTGTGAGCAGGAGCGGGGATCGGTATGTAAGACCGCAGCCTGCGAACCCCACAAGCACTGCAATCATTATACTCTGGGGTCTTTTTAGACCCCAGAGTATAATGATCGGAGGCCCAGGGGAGATGAGGGAACATAAAAAACAATGTTACTTATCTCTCCTGCGCTCCAGCAGGCTTAGGGCCTCCTTGCTGACTTCCCAGACGTCGGACTGACATTATGCATCGCAACGCATGCCTGGCTCACGTGACATCTGGTCCAACATTGAAGAGATAGCAGGGAGTGCAGCGGAGCCAGGGAGAGGTAAGTAACATTGTTTTTTATGTTTGTATCCTCCCCTGGGTCTCCAATCATTATACTCTGGGGTCTGAAAAGACCCCAGGGTATGATAATTGTTCATAGGTGGTCTACAATGGGGCCTAATACTAGGTGAAGGGGCCACTGTGGGGCATAATAGTGTGTGCAGGGGCCACTATGGGGCATAATACTGTGTTCAGGGGACACTATGGGGCATAATAGTGTGTGCAGGGGCCACTATGGAGCTTAATAGTGTGTGCAGGGGCCACTATGGGGCATAATAGTGTGTGCAGGGGCCACTATGGGACATAATAGTGTGTCATAATAGTGTGTGTGCAGGAATGCAGTTTGTGCGGGGGGGGGGGGGGACCCAGTTTCGCATGAGTATATTTCATTTTTTGTTTGTTTTGCACTTGACATCCAGTATGGCAGTCAAGTATGGAAACCTGGTAAATTAAATGTGCAAACTGCTATTGACTAATACAGGTCATAGCTTGGTTGCTATGGAAACCTGGAGTAAAGCTGTGTGCCTGAGGAGAGTAAGTGCCTGTGAGTTTCTATTGGCTGATAAGGGATGTGACGTGTGTATGGAAGTTGGAATATGAGTGAAAGACTTGCAGGCTTGTATTGACTAATGCAGGTCATTTTTTGGGAATACTGTATCTCAAGAACAGGATGACCTAAAGAGCTGAGACTTGATCTAAAATCTTCCAAGACACCTGATGTACCTTTGTGCCAAATTTGGTGAGGATCGGTCCAGTCGTTTGGTCGCTCATAAAGAACAGACAGACAGACAGAAACTCATTTATATATAATATATATAAGAGATATTGATGTGATTTGATGTAATGGTTATGATAGGTTAAGGCGTGCCTTGAGACACTATGTTTCAGATAGCCATTCTGAACATTTGAGCGATGTTTATTTATTCTCTCTCGTAATGTCATGGTAGTCCTCCCAATATACTGGAGTCCACAGGGGCATTCTAGGCGGTAAATCACAAATGTGGAGGAGCAATTCAAAAAATGGAAATTCCAGGAAATTCCCCTCTTGATTACTGGTGATTTGTTTAACGTGGTGGATAATGCAAAATTTGCATTTAATGTCACCACATTTGAGGCTGCCTAAAAAGGGGTCATTTAAAAAAATTGGTCAATGTTTCTGTAGAATGTTTCTAATTGTGATGTGTGAAGAGTTGTATGCTGTAACAAAATTATACTGATAACCTTTTTTCTTGGATTGTTTAGGGAGCGTTCACACTACCGTTGGTGTCTGTCAGTAGTGTCCGTTGCTATTGTCCGTTACAAGATTTTAGCAACGGATACTAGTTGAACCGTCAGAAATCCGTTAAAATTTCCATTCATTTCAATGGGTTTTTATATTGTGTCCGTTAGTGTCCGTTTGTGTCCGTGTACACCAAATCCGTCAGAAGTCCATTATTTTTTCACGGACAAAAAATCCTACATGCAGGACTTTTTGTCCATTTGAAAGAAACGGATTCTTGACGGACAGCAAGTGTCCGTTATTTTTTAACCATTCAGGTCTATGGGTAACGGACTTATAACGGACAGTAACTGATAGCCATCAGTTACTGTCCGTTATTTTATGTCCGTTTACTTTCCCTGCGCATGCTCAGAAAGGAGAAACAAAAAAAAAAAAAAAAAACTAGCAGTGTTAGAGGACATTTCGTGTCCTCAGGCACATGCGGTTTTACATACCGCTAGAAAGCCGACAGCGCGCTGAATTCAGCGCACTGCCGGCTTTCCCGGTATGTGCCCCGGGGCTGGAGATATAATGTGTAATGTTTTACTGTTAGAAGGGCGCTACGAGGAACTCCCTCCCCGACACTTCTCTTTGTTCAGAGACTTGTACTGAGGGGGGGCGTTCCTCACAGCTTGAGCGTCATCGCTGGGCTGTGAGGAACGCCCCCTCTCTCTGTTCTCGTCTATAGCCGGGTACTGTCAGAGGAATGCCCTCCCTGACACTTCTGTTCGTTCATAGCGCTGTATGAGGGGGCGTTCCTCACAGCTTGAGCGTCATCGATGGGCTGTAAGGAACGTCCCCTCTCTCTGTACTGGTCTATAGCCCTGTACTGTCAGAGGGGGCGTTCCTTACTGCCCGGCGATGACGCTGAGCTGTGAGGAACGCCCCCTCAGTACAGCGCTATGGACGAACGAGAAGTGTCAGAGGGAGTTCCTCACAGCGCCCTTCAAACTGTAAGTAAAGTAAAACATGTAACTTACACCGCCGATATCTCCAGCCCCGGGGCACATACCGGGAAAGCCGGCAGTGCGCTGAATTCAGTGCGCTGTCGGCTTTCTAGCGGTATGTGACATTAAAAAACGGACACTACCTGAAGCTCATCAGTTAGGGTCCATTATGATAGGTGTCCGTTTATATTTTTTTAACGGACACCTTCATAACGGACTCCAACGGTAGTGTGAACCCTGCCTTACTTTTTCGGAAACAGTGCTGACTTTAATCTTGGCTGCCGTTACAATTTTTTTGGAGTACTATTTTTCTTTAAATCTTTGTGCTAGTATTTGGCTCTGATTTGGATAGTCAGTACCTTTGGTGCAATTTCTTCTTATTCTACAGAATTGCCCAAAAGGCACATTAGTTTTCCTTTTAGAGTAATGTTCACTTCTAAAGTCCAGTAAGCTGTTACAATCTACTGACTTGAAGTATGTTTTGGTGTAAATATGATCTTGTTCACCAATTAGAAGAAGGTCCAAATATTCAATGGATTTGTCTGTGGATTTACCTGTTAATTCTAGTACAAAGGTATTGCAGTTCAGGTGTGAAGGGTGAACTTTGGGAATGATTCTTCAGATCCATCCCAAATAAACAATAAATATTCTATGTATCTTTTATAACTTGTCCAGGCGTGGTCCCCGTAAATGCAAACGTTTTTGAAGCTGCCCATAAATAAGTTTGGGTAACTTGGTGCAAATCTCATACCCTTTGCGGTCCCGGTCAGTATGTATATTTTAAGAATATCACAAAGAAAATATATGGCAAAAGCTAATAAAAACAATACTTTATTGATATACGTTAAAAAATGTAATCCCAGTTTTAATTATAAAAAACAAGATAAACGCCGAGGCTTCTAGTGTAGGGCAATGGAGATAAAGCAAGGATCAGGCCACATCTCAGCAGCTGAAAACAAACCAGTACAGAGTACTACACTTCTCAGGCTGCTTCTTTATCAATACGAAGGTGCTGGATAAAATTAACAGCCACCAAAGAAAAAAATGGACTACACTTGTATCCTTGTAGCTCACAGACCACTATGATCTAGTTATATAAGTAGGGAGTGGGAAAGAACAAGTACTCCCATCCTCCTCACATAGAGACTCAAACTACACTCTAGCTGTAACCGCTAGCTAGGTGTTGGCAATGAAGCAAAAGTGCTAGAGACACAGCCCCTAAGCCCTTGCACAGCTAATAGTCTCGATGTGTTTCTCCCAATATTTCATAATTTGGGTTCTTCAGGAGACCTAAGGTTTAAGAAGCCCTACAAGATGCTGCAGTTAAAACTGCAATTCCCTGTGCCCTGATGGTGGACACAGGTAATAAATGTTAAGCCATCTTCAGAACGCCACAGCGAGTCCTCTTATACCTGGGACTACAGGTCTACTCACCTACCTCTGTGTCCAGCGTGTTCTCCAAGGGGAATGTCAGCCGACTCCGCCCCTAAGCAGCTGATTGGAGAACCGGAACAAGGCTAGGTAGGTATGGTAACGGGAAGCTAACTCACATCCCGCTGGTTAGATGATAGTCTGTTAGATCCTATCGAGTCATATAGATAAATGTGTTATGTTTACAACTCCCAGTATATCACGATCACAGACAAGGAGGTCTTTATATGCCGAACACCACTTATACAGGCCAATGTTGAATTACAATTTCAAGGCAACATAGGTGGATAATATGATTTATATAGTATGGACATAAAGTTATAAAATATGAGTAAGGCAAAACAAAAATGGAGAGGAGGGATAAATTTAGAGGGGAGGGAGGAGATTAGATATTTATAAATATTTTGATTTTAAAGGGGTGATGGGTGAATCGGGAGGTATTACTATGGATCAAATAAAAGAAGTGAAGGAAATAGTTTAATTAAGTCCAAAAGTTTTTACACACTGTAGTCTGTAGGTCCACTGGGCCTCCTTCTGGAAAATTCTCTTATCGAGATCACCTCTACAGATAGTGTTTTTGATTACTTCAATCTCCAGAAATGAAATTGACTTGGGGTCTCCCCCATGCAATAGCCAAACATGTTGGCTTATTGGTTGATTTTCTTTCCGATTTATATTTCCAACATGTTATAATATCCTTCTCCTTAATTCTCATGTGGTCTTGCCTTGTCGCTATACAAGGTGTCACCTTCGGTAACATATGCACACGCCTTACAATTGCCACATTTTAAACATTCCTTTGGGGACAGATCTATCCAGCCATGTACCTGCATTTTTGAGGGGAGAAAGATAGCTGTGTGAGTCTGTCCGTCAGGTTCCTTCCTCTCCTATATGTAATAGAAGAATGTGGTGTCAGATGTTGATGTAGGTCAGTATCAAGTAGGAGGATTTTCCAAAAATTGTTGACAATGCGTTTGACATCCTGACTTCTTTCGTTAAAAGTTCCAATCAGTCTGATCAGTCTAACCTTTCCCTTTGGACCTGCCGGAACCAATAGATCCTTCCCATTTTTTGACGTGACATGTTGGAAGGCCTGTTTAGTAACCTCCGATGGGTAACCCCTCTGTCTAAACCTATTTTCAAGGTCTCTAGCTTGATTCCCAAATTTACCCATCTCTGAACAATTCCTCATCATCCTGAGGAGTTGGGAGTTGTCCCTTGGGTATCCCTCTCTTTAACGGTTCAGGGTGAAAACTGCCCCAATTCAGGAGGCTATTAGTTTTATATATATATATATATATATATATATATATATATATATAGATATGTAGATCCAAAAACAAGATTTTGATGAGGGGTGGATTTCCACTGTAAATTTTAAATTGATGTTGTTCTTATTGAGGTCCTCTACAAATGAAAAGAAGCCAAATGAAGGGTAAAGTAAGATCCTCCAGATGACGTAGAACATCCATCATGTCCATAACGAAAGTAACGCCAGCATAAAAAGTCTTAGAATGACATCCACATATGTACTGATATTCTGGGTCACACTTCCTATGCTGAGACAATGGGAGGACCCTTTAGAGGATTCACCCCCTTGTACACCTTTGGTAGTGCATAAAAGGTGGTTATCTGTGGACGATACTCATCATTACTTAAGAGTCCTTTTTCAAAGGCATCATACAAGATACCATTCAATTCCACCACAAGCAGGTTGGTGGGGTCCCTCTCCAAAACCTTGTATGAGTCCTGATGAGATAAAATATCATCACACATTCGAATATATTGTTGTCTATAATACATAATAATAATAATAAATAATAATACATTTTATTTATATAGCGCCAACATATTCCGCTGCACTTAAGGTAAGGAAAGGGCGGATTCTGGAGATGGTTTTTGAGGTGGAGGTGACATGAGCGTGTGAGTGATTGGATATAGGAGTTGAAGGAAAGATCTAAGTCAAACATAATCCTGAGGCAGTGGGCATACTGCCTAAGAGTTATGGTAAGGCCAGAGACTACAATGGAGATATCAGGGATAGGTCCATTAGATGGTGGAAACAGCAGTAGTTCAGTCTTTGAGAGATTCAGTTTCAGATAAAGTGAAGACATGATATTTGAGAGACCGTCACTGGTGTTCTGTATTAGTGCAGGGGTGATGTCACGGGATGACGTATATAATTGGGTGTCATCAGGATAAAGATGGTACCGGAAGCAAAATCTGATGATGGTTTGTCCAATAGGGGCTGTGTAGAGAGAGAAGAGCAAAGGGCCTAGGACCCCAACGGCAAGGGGAAGAGGGGAAGAGACAGAGCCCGCAAATGAAACACTGAAAGTGCGATCTGAGAGATAAGAGGAGAACCAAGAGAGCATGTTGTCCATGAAGCCGTCAGAGCGGAGCATAGTGAGGAGGAGTTGATGGTCAACAGTGTCAAATGTTGCTGAGAGATCCAGAAGAATAAGAAAAGAATAGTCACCATTAGATTTAATCATCAGAAGATCATTGGAGACTTTTGTGAGGGCCATTTCAGTAGAGTGCAGAGTGTGGTAGCCAGATTGTAAGGGGTCAAGAAGAGAGTTAGCAGAAAGATAGAGGATTAAAAAAGAATAGACCAAGCATTCCAAGATTTTGGAGATGAAGGGGAGGTTAGAGACAGGTTGATATTTAGCAGCACAGGACGGGTCAAGGTTGGATTTCTTTAATAGTGGGGTTATGACAGCATGTTTGAAAGGGTGAGAACATGAGAGGAGCTGAGAGACTTCCTCTTCTGTAACTGAAGAGTCTGAAGTGCAGTAGGTAAGAGTATCAATGCCACCTGGGGATTGGGCAGTTATTTCCTTACGGATCTTATCAATTTTGTAATGGAAATGGAAATAGGTGGCCAGGTCCTCTGCACTGAGGTCTGTGAAAGGCACCTGCACCTTGGAAGTGAGTAAGGAGTGAAAAGTAACCTTTTAGGGTTACAGAAGAGAGAAGAGATGAGAGCAGTTAAATAGGCTTGTTTGGTTAGGTGAAGGGCAGAGCTATAGGTTTTGAGCATAAACTTGAAGTCGAGTAAATCTGCAGGTGTATGTGATTTTCTCCACAGACATTCAGCACACCTAAAGCAAAACGCATCTATGGCGTGTGCCAGGGTTGTTCCCTCCTGCTTCGAAATTTTCAAGTGGAGGGGAGAGCCGCCTCATCCAGTGCATTTTTAAGGGTTTCATTATAGTAACTGGTGGCCAGATTGGGATCGGAGATTGAAGAGATGGGGACAGAGAGAATGGTATAGTATCTGAGAGGTGCTGGATGTTAATTGCATGTAAATTCCTATATGTATGATGGGTAGGTGTGTCCTGTGAAGGAGAGAATGTACTGATGGTGAGAGACAGAAGGTTATGATCAGGGAGGGGCAGAGAAGAGTTAGTAAATGTAGAAACTGTGAGGAGTCGAAGGAAGACTAGATTGATCATGTTGCCATCTACATGTGTGGCAGAAGAGGAAAGTTGTGAAAGACGAAAAGAAGTGGTTATTGAGAGAAACTGTGAGGCAGCTGGGGAGACAGGGGTATTAATGGGGATGTTAATGTCACCCATGATGAGGGTAGGAATTTCACTGGATAAAAAGAGGGGAAGTCAAGAAGCGAATTGATTCAGAAATTGGTAGGTTGAGTCAGGTGGACGGTAGATCACGGCTACGCATAAGGAGAGTGGGCAGAAAAGTCTGATGGCATGAGGGGAATGTAGGTAAGGGTACAGGGGGAATGACCTGAAAAGTGCACTGCAGCGATAGAAGTATGCCTAACCCCTCCACCATGCCTGTTGTCAGGCCTAGAAGTATGTGAGAAATGTAGGCCAACATGAGACAGAGCAGCAGGGAAGGCCGTATCTGAAACTGCTGGATCCAGGTTTCAGTAAGGGCGAGCAGGTTGAGAGATTTACTAAGAAATAAGTCATGTTCCAGAGAGAGCAGTTAAAAGGAAAAGGAGAAAGATAAGGAGAGGGAACACAGTGAATATTGATGAGGTTAGCAGGAGTTCTTTGTGTGCAGGAAGAGGAAAAGTTATTGAAAGAAGGAGCACCAGAGTTTGGCCCCAGCAGCTAGTAGGAGCAAAATAGTCAAACAAAAGGTGGCTCAGTGATTTATGCAGACGCTTATGTTTTGTTTCACTGCTAAAAAAAGTATAGGGATTGGGGTGGTTAAAGAGAGTGAAAATTGTCTGAGAGCTGTACATTGGGAAAGGAAGAAGAGAGGTACTGATAGTAGATAGTGTGCACTGGTGGTAGAGATGGAGGGGAACTCTGCATGAAAACAATTGCTAAGATAGTAAGTGACAGTGTAGCTCTATGATACCATGTGTAGAAGCTTGTTGTTTTGGATATAAGTTTACCTGGAGTTCTTCCATTGATTGCTTGTCTCATTCCCTGTCTAAGTGCCATGTATAAGTGCACTTTGGTTAATCTACACTTAGGTTAAGATGGACTTCTGCATTACAAATGCCCCCATGCATATTCTATCCAGTATGACCACATTTCCCCCTTTGTCTGAGGGTTTTTATGATGGTATTCTCATCGGACTATAGATCTAATAGTGCCTTCATATGGTTATATCTACCGGGTCTTAGTGTCCTCGAATAATTATTTAGGGAGGGGCAAGGGGAGTCAGTCCCTAAGAGTATCACCAACTTATGCCCCTAGAGTACTAAAACTCTCCCATGTATTTCATACCGGATATATACATTCCTTCGAGGCAAAGGTTGATAGTGTTGCTAAATTACCCAAAACCAGAAAAGGTCCACCAAATATGACCTCAAACCAGATGAATACACTATTAGATCAAGAGGTCAATGAGAATAGCATCATAATACCCTCAGACAAAGGGAGAAACGTTGTCTTACTGGATAGACAACGATATATTCGAATGTTTGATTGTAACGTCCTTGCCTGTCCGGGCTTTGACGCCGTCCTCCGGGCGCACGCTGCGGCGCAGGAGGCGTGCCCGGTTGTGATTCTTTCCTTTGGGTTTTTCTTGTATTGTCTGAACACTGTCCTATTCCCTCACCTCCTTAATTGATTTTCCACCACGCCCTTCTCCTTCACCTTGCTCTCCCGCTGCTCCACTAAGAGTTAACTTTAGTCCTGCCTTTGTGATTGACAGCCTATCCTCCTATCAAGTCTGGGGCAGGTTCTTTCTCCCTATTTATTGTTTGCTCACTTTCCCATTGGCGCCTGCTATTGCATTTCGCTTACTGGCTATACTCCTTGTTCCTTGTTACCTGCTCTTCTGATTTTCTGACCACTGGCTTACCTTTGACTATTCTCTTGGATTTTGATTCTGTACTGCATTGCTCGATTGTTACCGACCCCTTGGCTAGCTGACCTCCCTTTGTTGTTGTGCGTCTTGTCTGCGTTCTGTGTTATCACTTATTATAAGGAGGAACTGTCGACTAGTTGCTAGCTGTCAACTAGGACAGATCGGGCAAGTTAGCCAGGGACAGTGGGGGGGATTCAGCTTAGGGTCCACTGTCTTGTTGTGCCCTTCCCCCCTAAGTTCTCCAGCAGCTACTGGGGAATCGCTCCTCTAGTGATTCCCTTACAGAATAGCAGGCCTTAAAAAAAAACCTTTAACCCTTCTACTCATTACTGGCATTGCTTCTATTCAGGACCTTGTGACTCGAATGGAGGGTTTGGCAGGTTTGGTGTCTGAGCTGGCCAACCAGGTACACACTCTCACCCAGAATCAAGCTGAGGCCGCTGCTACACCACCTGCTGTCATTTCCCTCCCCAGGGTTAAAATGTTACTCCCGGATAGGTTTTCAGGGGACCGAGGTAAATTTGAGACATCCAGGGATTCATGTCTATTGTATTTTCGGGTCAACCCTCATGCGTTGCAGTCATCTGGGGGGGTGGGGGTGGTCATTTCCCTCTTACAGGGGGATCCACAGACTTGGGCCCTTAAACTCCCCCCTGAGGCAGAGGAGTGGACAGATCTAGAAAAAATTTTGAAGTCTTTGGGGGCCATTTATGCTGAGCCTGATCAAATTGGACTCACCGAGTCCCAACTTCTTACCCTCCGGCAAGGTAAACTATCCGCTGAAAGTTACTGCTCTGAGTTTCGGAAGTTGAGTATAACAGCAGGTTGGTGTGACTCCGCTTTGAAAGCTCTTTTTAAACAGGGCCTGAATGATTCAGTGAAGGATGTCTGGGTAGGTCATCCTGATCCCCCTACCTTAGAAAAGGCGATTACCTTAGCCGTCCTCATTGACAGGAGACTCCAGGACAGACGTCAAGAGAGGGTGGGGATTGGTCCCACTAAGTCTTCTGTCTATCCCTCTCTTTCTGTTCAAAAATCTGTTTCTCCTTCTGTCACCCCTGGAGATGAGCCTATGCAGTTGGGAGCACTGGATACCAAGGCTAGACGAGAATATCGTCTCCGGAATCATCTCTGCCTGTATTGCGGCAAACCGGATCATCTCATCCGAGACTGTTCCATCAAAGCACGTTCACCAGCGGAAAACTTCAGGGCCTGAGTGGTATTCAGAAGAACCACTCAGGCAGTCAGGTATCTTCTGAAAAATCTCACAAATTGATGTTACCTGTGTCTCTGTCCTTTGGGGGCAGTTCTGTTTCTGGGCAGGCCCTAGTAGATTCTGGGTCTGCCACTAACTTTGTTAAATTTTCGTTTGTTTCTGCTTTACGTATTGAACTTGTATCATTAGATACTCCTCTGTTGGTTACTGGGGCGGATTTTACTCCACTGGCCAGGGGTAAAATCCGTTTTAAAACCCCCTTACTCTCTTTGCAAGTGGGCTCAATACATACGGAGCTCATGAGTTTTTTTGTTATGGAGGATCTCTCTTCTGATATTATTTTAGGGCTTCCCTGGCTAGACCTCCATAGCCCTACCTTTGATTGGCCCAAAAAAGAGTTAGTGAAATGGGGGAATCAGTGCTCCTCCCATTGTATTGCTTTGCATACCTCCAATTGTCTCAGTGAGGAGACGCTTCTTCCTGA
Source organism: Leptodactylus fallax (assembly GCA_947044405.1). Taxonomy (NCBI): domain Eukaryota; kingdom Metazoa; phylum Chordata; class Amphibia; order Anura; family Leptodactylidae; genus Leptodactylus; species Leptodactylus fallax. Next base: position 6,933,597 of record CAMRHE010000064.1, on the reverse strand, counting down.
ATTTCTGTCTGATTTTCATGATGTTTTTGATGCTAAAGCTGCTGTAGTTTTACCACTGCATAGACCTTACGATTGTGCGATTGAACTCCTTCCCGACTCCAAATACCCTAAGGGAAGGATCTTCAATCTTTCTGCTCCAGAACGTGAGGCTATGCGGGATTACACTCAGGATAGTCTTCTTAAAGGTCACATCCGTCCGTCTCAGTCTCCCATGGGAGCTGGGTTCTTTTTTGTTAAAAAGAAAGATGGCGGACTGCAACCATGCATTGACTACCGAGAATTAAATAAAATTACGGTTAAAAATCATTACCCTCTTCGCCTGATCCCTGATCTTTTCAATCAGATTGTGGGTGCCCGCTGGTTTTCTAAAATTTACCTCCGTGGGGCATACAATCTGATCCGGATTAGAGAAGGAGATGAATGGAAAACTGCGTTCAACACCCCGGAAGGTCACTTTGAATATTTGGTAATGCCTTTCGGGTTATGTAATGCACCCGCAGTATTTCAACACTTTGTTAACGATATCTTTAGAGACTTGCTCGGTCGTTATGTGGTTGTCTACCTGGATGATATTCTAGTGTTCTCTCCTGATTGGGCCACACATATTGAGCATGTTAGGAGTGTTTTGCTACTGTTGCGTCAAAACTCTCTCTTTGCCAAACTGTCCAAATGCCTGTTCAGAGTCCAAAGGGTCACCTTCCTCGGTTACGTTATTACTCCCGATTCTTTTTGTATGGATCCACTAAAAGTCACGGCTATTAATAACTGGGAACGCCCTCCAAGCTTAAAGCCCTACAATGTTTCTTGGGTTTCTCCAACTATTATCGAAAATTTATTAAGAATTTCTCTTCTATAGTGAAGCCATTAACGGATCTCACAAAGAAAGGTGCCGATGTGACCAAATGGACTCCGGAAGCGGAACAGGCTTATGTACATCTCAAGAAATGTTTTGTTGAGGCTCCTGTATTAGTACCACCAGACTATGATCGCCCATTTATTATTGAGGTTGATGCCTCTGAAGTGGGGGTTGGTACCGTGTTGTTTCAGGGCTCTGAAAATTTTACGTGTTTGCAACCTGTAGCCTTCTTCTCGAGTAAATTCTCTCCTACGCAGCGCAACTATGACGTTGGTAATCGAGAACTCCTAGCCATTAAATGGGCATTCGAGGAGTGGAGACATTTCCTCGAGGGGGCCAAACACCAGATCACAGTATGCACCGATCATAAGAACCTACTATATCTGGATAACGCTAAGCTACTGTCTCCTAGGCAGGCCCGCTGGGCGCTATATTTCACATGTTTTAATTTTGTGGTGACTTATCGTCCAGGCTCTAAAAATGTACAGGCTGATGCCCTATCTCGCAGTTTTGGTCCCAGCGGTGCCCCTAAGGATGTCCCAGATAAAATCTTGTCTCCCGGAGTGGTTCTCGCCATTATAACTCCTGATCTTGCTACTTTAGTGGTTAATTCACAAGATCTTGCTCCCAGTAATACTCCCACTGGGAAACTATTTGTACCTCCAAATCTTCGTCTTCGTGTTTTGGAGGAAATTCATTGTTCTACCTTGCCTTACTGGTGGCCGTCCTGGTCTCGAATTTGTTGCTGCCTGTGAGACATGTGCTAAGATGAAGACTCCTAGGAGATTACCCGAGGGCCTTCTTCATCCCCTTCCTATACCTAAGAGACCATGGTCCCATTTGTCAATGGACTTTATTACTGATTTGCCTTGTTCCCAAGGGAAGACTGTGATTTGGGTTGTTGTGGATAGATTCTCTAAAATGTGTCATTTTGTACCCCTAAAGAAAATTCCTAGTGCCCCACGTCTAGCCTCGTTCTTTATTAACCACATACTCCGCTTGCATGGTGTACCGGAAAATATTGTATCTGATCGGGGTGTACAATTTGTCTCTAGATTCTGGAAGGAATTTTGTGGTCGTCTGGGGGTCTCTCTGTCTTTCTCTTCCGCATTCCACCCGGAGACCAATGGCCAGACAGAGAGATTCAATCAAACTTTGGAACAGTACTTAAGGTGTTTTGTGTCTGATGCTCAAGAAAAATGGAGAACCTTTCTTCCTCTAACAGAGTTTGCAATAAACAACAGGGTTAACGTCACCACTAAAATGTCTCAGTTTTATTGCAACTATGGTTTTAACCCCAGGTACTCCTCTATCCGTAGCACCGAGTCTGTTAATCCCACCGCCGAACATACTTATCAGCGACTGTGCACAGTCTGGGCCCAGGCTCGTCTGAGCCTGGTTAAAGCCCAAGAATATCAAAAACGGCAGGCAAATAAAAGACACTTACCTGGCCCTGAATACAGAGTGGGAGATCGAATCTGGCTGTCCACTAGGAATCTGCGTCTTAGAGTTCCTTCGGGGAAATTTGCACCACGTTACATTGGGCCCTATGTCATTTCTGAACTCATAAACCCAGTATCTTTTAAATTACAACTTCCAAGTTCTTTTCGTATCCACAACGTCTTCCACAAGTCGCTTTTGAAGAAGTATATCTCCCCTGTCCTTACTTCTTCCAGTCTACCTGCGGCGGTGGTGGTCCAAGGGGAACTAGAATATGAAGTAGAAAAAATTCTGGATTCCCGTCGGGTGCAGAATGCTGTTCAGTACCTCGTGCACTGGAAGGGTTATGGCCCGGAAGAGCGAACGTGGGTTTCTGGTAGGGACCTACATGCGCCACGTTTAATTAATCTCTTTCATCGCCAGAACCCTTTGAAACCTGGTCCATCTGGCGAGGGTCCAGAGGCCCCTCGTAAAAGGGGGGGTACTGTAACGTCCTTGCCTGTCCGGGCTTTGGCGCCGTCCTCCGGGGGGCACGCTGCGGCGCAGGAGGCGTGCCCGGTTGTGATTCTTTCCTTTGGATTTTTCTTGTATTGTCTGAACACTGTCCTATTCCCTCACCTCCTTAATTGATTTTCCACCACGCCCTTCTCCTTCACCTTGCTCTCCCCCTGCTCCACTAAGAGTTAACTTTAGTCCTGCCTTTGTGATTGACAGCCTATCCTCCTATCAAGTCTGGGGCGGGTTCTTTCTCCCTATTTATTGTGTGCTCACTTTCCCATTGGCGCCTGCTATTGCATTTCGCTTACTGGCTATACTCCTTGTTCCTTGTTACCTGCTCTTCTGATTTTCTGACCACTGGCTTACCTTTGACTATTCTCTTGGATTTTGATTCTGTACTGCATTGCTCGATTGTTACCGACCCCTTGGCTAGCTGACCTCCCTTTGTTGTTGTGCGTCTTGTCTGCGTTCTGTGTTATCACTTATTATAAGGAGGAACTGTCGACTAGTTGCTGGCTGTCACCTAGGACAGATCAGTGGGGGGGATTCAGCTTAGGGTCCACTGTCTTGTTGTGCCCCTCCCCCCTAAGTTCTCCAGCAGCTACTGGGGAATCGCTCCTCTAGTGATTCCCTTACATTGATATTTTATCTCATCAGGACTCATACAGGGTTTTGGAGAGGGACCCCACCAACCTGTTTGTGGAGGAATTGAATGGTATCTTGTATGATTCCTTTGAAAAAGGACTCTTCAATGGGCACTTCTTCCACCAGCTCCAGGGTACTGCTTTTGGTAGCCCAGCGATGCCCACATATACTAACCTGTTCCTGGGCTGTTGAGAAGAGCGTCTCTTTTTCTCGGAAGAGATGGAGTTCTGGACCACGTCTATCATTATTTGGCTTCACTATATAGATGACATGCTCATCTTTTGGAATGACACCATCATGTCCTTCTGGTCATTTGTAGAGGCTCTCAATAAGAACAACATCAATTTAAAATTTAGAGTGGAAATCCACCCCTCAGAAATCTCGTTTTTGGATCTACGTATCAGGATCAATAATAACAGGTCAGTGAGTACGACTGTCTTTTAGAAGGCTATAGCAGCTAATAGCCTCCTGAATTGGGGCAGTTTTCACCCTGAACTGTTAAAGAGAGGGATACCCAAGGGACAACTCCTCAGGAATAAGAGGAATTGTTTAGAGATGGGTGAATTTGGGAATCAAGTAAGAGACCTTGAAAATAGGTTTAGACAGAGGGGTTACCTGTCGGAGGTTACTAAACAGGCCTTCCAACATGTCACATCCAAAAAATGGGAAGGATCTATTGGTTCCAGCAGGTCCAAAAGGAAAGGTTAGACTGATCAGACTGATTGGAACTTTTGACGAAAGAAGTCGGGATGTCAAATGGATTCTCGACTATTTTTGGAAAATCCTCCTACTTGATACTGACCTACATCAACATCTGACACCACATTCTTCTATTACATATAGGAGAGGAAGGAACCTGACGGACAGACTCACACAGCTATCTTTCTTCCCTCAAAAATGCAGGTACATGGCTGGATAGATCTGTCCCCAAAGGAATGTTTAAATGTGGCAATTGTAAGGCATGTGCATATGTTACCTTGTATAGTTGTGAACCGAGAGCAAGGCAGGTGGTTTGGACTCCGCAACCAGAAATGAACGCACACGCGGTAGTTCAAGAAAAAAATATATATTTACTATAAGTTAATAAAGGCTAGTTAAAGGTAAAATGACAGGGCTAAAGACAAGCAAAATATACAATATAGCATGAACAATTTCAAGGCAAATTCTACAATGGTTTCTACTTTTACTCTGTCCACTTCTGCAGTATGGACACTGAATGAACAATATACTCAAAACTATCCCTAACTGACCCTGACTTCACATTTGGGTGCACCCCCTTTTCCCCAGTGGTCCAGGTGGACCGCTTACAGTCCGTAGAAGCGCGCGGTGGGGCCCAAAGTCGGTCCTTTCTTTTATAGTGAAGCGTCCTCTCCTCACGGTTATCAGGATCTTGGGAGAAATGAAGTCCTCTTTAACAGACAGGGAAACCAACTGAATGCAATGTAATCCAACAGCAGATTCCACTCAGCACACTGACAGTCCTGCAGAATCCATACACTGAGCTGGGATGTAAGCCGGGATTTAGCAGGTGCCGTCCAGTACATCAACAGCACTGCGAGTCTCTATCTGTGGTATCCATATACACAGTCACAATGTCAGTCTCACTGATCAGCCACTGAGCACAGTTCCTTTCACGTGGACTCACTAGTCCTGTTGTCTCTTTACACTCTGTTTGTCTCTGGACCAAGATACAGCTTAGCTGTACAGAAAAATCTCCACACCAGTTCAATACAACACTTGCCAAGATGGCTGCTGCTCTCTGTCTCGTCACTTCCTGCTTCTCTGCTCACACTCTGTCTGCAGAACAGGCAAGCTGACATAAAAGGGGGGGAGTCACTCCAGCATCATGTCACAATTACAATGGCTGCTGTCTTAAAGGAACAGAATCACAGAAATACATTCAACATTAACAGTTTATACAGACAAATGAAGCTTAAGACAACATTGGCTGTCTCTTACATAGTGACACCACAGGGATCCCATTTAAGATCAGGGAATTTATTAATTACAGAACAACAGGATTGGTTTATCTAGCCACCTGTGGCTGCCCCAAAAATTATGTGGGCAAGACCACACGAGAATTAAGGAGAAGGATATTAGAACATGTTGGAAATATAAAGAAGATCAACCAATAAGCCAACATATTTGGGAAGTACATGGGGAGACCCCAAGTCAATTTCATTTCAGGGGATTGAGGTCATCAAAATCACTATCTGTAGAGGTGATCTCGATAAGAGAATTTTACAGAAGGAGGTCCAGTGGACCTACAGACTACGGTGTGTCAAACCCTTTGGGCTTAATGAAACTATTTCTTTCACTTCTTTTATTTAATCCATAGTAATACCTCCCAGTTCACCCATTACCCCTTTAAAATAAAAATATTTATAAATATCTAAACTCCTCCCTTCCCTCTAAATTTATCCCTCCTCTCCATTTTTGTTCTGCTTCACTCATATTTTATAACCTTATGTTCATACTATATAAATCATATTATCCACCTATGTTGCCTTTGAAATTGTAATTCAACCAAAGCCTGTGTAAGTAGTGTTCGTCATATAAAGACCTCCATGTCTATGATCGTGATATACTGGGAGTTGTAAACATAACACATTTATCTATATGACTCGATAGGATCTAACAGACTATCATCTAACCAGCGGGATGTGAGTTAGCTTCCCGTTACCATACCTACCTAGCCTTGTTCCGGTTCTCCAATCAGCTGCTTAGGGGCGGAGTCGGCTGACATTCCCCTTGGAGAACACGCTGGACACAGAGGTAGGTGAGTAGACCTGTAGTCCCAGGTATAAGAGGACTCGCTGTGGCGTTCTGAAGATGGCTTAACATTTATTACCTGTGTCCACCATCAGGGCACAGGGAATTGCAGTTTTAACTGCAGCATCTTGTAGGGCTTCTTAAACCTTAGGTCTCCTGAAGAACCCAAATTATGAAATATTGGGAGAAACACATCGAGACTATTAGCTGTGCAAGGGCTTAGGGGCTGTGTCTCTAGCACTTTTGCTTCATTACCAACACCTACAGTAGCTAGCGGTTACAGCTAGAGTGTAGTTTGAGTCTCTATGTGAGGAGGATGGGAGTACTTGTTCTTTCCCACTCCCTGCTTATATAACTAGATCCTGGTGGTCTGTGAGCTGGATGAGGTTTTGCTTCATAATGTACCACTGAAAAGATAAGGTGGTTACATTGTAGCATTCCTCGATACTATAACTCAGCAATACATTCAGGCTTTTGTTACTAGATCAAGGATACAAGTGTAGTCTATTTTTTTCTTTGGTGGCTGTTAATTTTATCCAGCACCTTCGTATTGATATAGAAGCAGCCTTGGAAGTGTAGTACTCTGTCCCAGTTTGTTTTCAGCTGCTGAGATATGGCCTGATCCTTGCTTTATCTCCATTGCCCTACACTAGAAGCCTTGGAGTTTATCTTGTTTTTTATAATTAAAACTGGGATTACATTTTTTAACGTATATCAATAAAGTATTGTTTTTATTAGTTTTTGCCATTATTTTATATTCTTGACAGAATTTAATCTATCAATGGTGACTTATATTATGTATGTATTTTTAATACTCAAAGTGGAAGATTTTATGTTTAAGTATAAATTTGATGCTAATTACTCACAGAGATCTCCTCCATACACCTCAGAGCGCCTGTGCAGCTTCTCTCAGCTCACACAGGCGCTCCTGGTGGTGCCAAACACACGTGCGCTGTCTCTTACAACACATGCTGGAATCTAAGCTAGACTGCGCCTTTGCATGACGTCATAGCGCAGGTGCTCGAGCATTCTCAGAACACTGAAGTTTATCTTTCTCTCGGCTAAGAGATAAAACTATACCCACAAGGAGAACCCTCAAGTTCAACTATTCTACACCACTGGCATGAATAATCTCTTTTACAATTGATTTCAATTGTGATGTTATCTTGTCACTTTCCACACTCCCACAAGTGGTGGTACTTGTACTTTAACTTTGTTATATATACTCAGTGTTATCACCATGCAAACATACCACAATTTTTTGCACTTGAAAAAGGGGATTAATTCCTAGAAACGCGTCGTACTTTTTTGCTTTTAAACTGCAATAATTTTTTTTTCAGATACCATACTGTCTGTTTTGGACCATTGTGTTTGAGAGCGTGGCTAGTTCTTTTTTTTTTGTGGGTGTTAAACAATCATCCTTTTCCTACACCTCCTACTGCAACCAGGAGCTCAGATGACATCACTTTTTCACAGTCTTCTTCTCTGGTTGATCCTGCAACTCCATCATCGAGCTCAGTGAAACTAAGGCAAAGGTGTCAAGATTCCAATGGACTGGAAGGGATGCATGAGGGACCCAAATGCTTGACAGAGCTTCCAGGTCTTCAGATATATTTACTGAATTCCAAACTTCTGATAAAGCTGTCTCGAAGAATGCCCTGAAAGACATGCTCACTGCTCTGAGAAATTCCCTGCATAAGGATTTCTCCTAATTAATAGTCCAACTCCAATCCTACTTCAGTGTCTCATGTTGAATCTAAAATGGTGGGTTTTGCTTCTGCACATAATGACCTGGATGATGCATTCAAGAGCTGATGACAAACTGTTCCTCCTACAGGCCAAAATGATTGACTCCAAGGATAGGGATAGTGATAATGCTAGTCACTATCACCTAACCAGCAAAAAGACCTGATAAACTGGAAAATTATGAACCTATTTCCCTCCTGAATGGAGACATTGAGATTTATGCCAATCTCCTGGATGCGTGTCTAATGAAAATGATCCCTACCCTTGTTAAAAATAACCAAACGAGCTTTGTCTCTGGCAGACAGGCCCCAGAAAATACCAGACTGTTGATTTCCCTCTTGCAGCATTTTGAACATTTGAAAATCCCTTTCTCTTTCCTTACAGTTGATTCCGAAAAGGCATTCAACTGAGTGAACTGGCAATATGCATTTTCGGCCCTGGACATATTTATTCAGCCATCAAAGCCTTTTAGTCCCATCCAGCCGCTAAAGTGTTTGATAATAGTACCCTCTCACAGGAATTTTCCATCACTAGGCAAAGTTGCCCATTCTTCCCTATATTTTTTATTCTTTCTATTGAATCTTTAGCAGAAAGTATTAGATCAAACCACCAAATTACAGGAGTGCATATAGGTTTCCTACAAACATAAACTTGCATTATTCGCTAATGATATTATCCTAATCAACACCAACCCCAAGACTTCCCCAGATGCTATCTTTACAACAATGGATGAGTTTAGCACAGTCTCTTTTTACAAAATTAATACCTCTAAATCCCAAATCTTACCAATGAAAATTTTCTCAACACTGTTTATACCCCATGGGAGCCAAGTTCCATTTAAATTGGTAGGATACCACTGTCAAGTACCTAGGGATTCACCTGACCATCCCTTCTAATAAACCATATGTGTTTAACTTCCTACCACTTCTCTCCAAAGTCTCCAAAGATTGTTTAAAATCTTCATGACTGGGTCGGCTGGACACATTTAAAATGCTTTTCTTATCCAAATTTCTATATTTATTTAGAACGATCCCTATTAAAATACTAACTTCCGTTTTTACTCAAGCCATAATCTTACTCAGATCATTTATCTGGTCTAACAAAAACCCAGAACTGCCTTCTCTACAATGGCCCTTCATAAAAAAAAAAAAAAGCTGGTGGCCTTAGCCTCACGAGTTTGCAAGACTATTATTATGCATTGATAAACTCACCTATTGGCAGAATAACTCCAATGATCAGATCTGGTTAGAAATTGACAGATGGAGTAACAAAGGTTTCTCTGTTGTGGGAACTTGAATGACCACTATCCCACTTTACAATTATTCAGATTTCAGTTGGTTAATGTGACATCCAATTTCCATTATAATGTTTTCCTTAAGACTTTTTTTTACATGTACATCATTGGTTGCATGGGTATGTATAATTGTTATAGCTGTATAATTCAGCCTGCACCTGCTGCTAACAGCTGTGATTGATACTGACACTGATCGCAGCTGTTAGCACTTTAGATGTCGTGGTTAAACGCGACCACGGCATCTAAAGTGCACAGGCGCTATGGCCACCACCATCTTTTACCAATTGCCATCATCAGAGGGCGGCGATCAGTTGCCATGACAGCCGGGAGCCTATTGAAGGCTCCCAGGCTTGTCATTATCATAGTTCTATTACATGTTATAGAAGTGAATGGATTTTACTATTCACTTCAATATATTAGTATTGCAGTGTATAGTATGAGTGATCAGACCCCCTAGGGTTCAAGGTCCCTAAGGTCTGAACGTAAAAGTAAAAGAAGAAGAATTTTTTTTTTTTTAAATATAAAAAAACCAACAATATAAAAATAAATAAACATATAAAAATAAATAAACAATAATAAATATAAACACTTTAGGGATCCCTGTGCTCAAAAATGCCCAAACTATAAAAATATAATAATCCCATATGGTGAATTGCGTAGCAGGGAAAAAAAAATCAAAATAGTCAAATGGCGATTTTTTTTTTTTTTTTCAACACTTTGCCTCCTAAAAATTTTTTTATAAAAAGTGATCAAACCATCAAACCTTCCCCCAAATGGTATCAATAAAAACATCATCTTGTCCGACATAAAAAGACACCATGTCCAGCTTCATATAAATATGAAAAAGTTACAGATGTCAGAACATGTCGACAAAATTTTAAATGTACCGTATTTTTCGGACTATAAGACGCACTTTTTTCCCCAAAATTTGGGAGGAAAATGGACCGAAAGTGGGTTGGAGGAAGGGAGGGTCGGAGGAGCGTGGCCGCAGCATCGCTCCACTACTGCCGCCGCGGGCTTCCTGTAGGTGGGCTTACTCCAACGGCAGGAGTGGGGCGATGAGCAGGCCCTGGGATCGGAGGAGCGGGAGGAGTGAAACCATCATGGTATCTGCTGTGCTCCCAGGCCTGTCATAGGAATATTACTATTGTGGCTGGTCAGACCAGCCTCAGTAGTAATGTACAGAATCTCCCATAGACTGCAATACACTTGTATTGCAGTCTATGGGACTTGCAATCAAATGATTGCAGGTTCAAGCCCCCTAAGGGGGGTCTAATAAAATAGTAAAAAATAAATAAATAAAAGTTCTAAATCACCCCCTTTCCCTAGAATACCTATAAAAATAGAAAATTACTGTGAAACACATACATATTAGGTATCCCTGTGTCCGAAAATGCCTGGTCTACAAACTACAAAAAAATCTAAAATGCTGAACTGCTGTTTTTTTCACTGTTTCACCTTTGATTTGAATAAAAAGTGATCTAAGCAATAGACAGTCCCCAAAATGGTATAACTAAAAAGTACACCTGACCCCGCAAAAAAATATGCCCTATGCCTTCCCAAACAGTGGCAGGGCTACCTGTCAATGTGACCTTGCAAGCTGTTGCAAAACTACAACTCTCATATATTAAATATTTTACCATTTTTTGCTTCAAAAGGTTTTTTCCTTATTTTCTTCCTCTAAAATCTAGGTGTGTCTTATGGTCCGGTGCGTCTTATAGTCCGAAAAATACGGTAATTATTATAAAAGGCATCAAAACATTACAAATATTATACAAATTTGGTATCACCATGATTGTAATGACCCACAGAATACAGGTAACATATCATTTTTACCACATAGTAAAAAAATTTAACCCATATGAAATTGGCGCAAATGCGTTTTTTTTTCCAATTCCACCTCGCTCTGAATTGTTTTTTCAGCTTCCCAGTACATTGTACAGGATACTGAATGGTGCTATTGCAAAGTACAATTTGTCCCACAAACAATAAGCCATCATGTGACTCTAAAAAAAAATCGAAGAAAAAAAATAAATAAATTATGGCTTTTGGAAGGTGGGGAGGGGAAAACAGATACACAAAAAAAGAAAATTGGCTCAGTATTTAAGGGTTAATCTAGCGGACCTTGATCTCTCTAGTTAAAGAAGATTGAGCATATGTCATATCTATGATTTATTAGGTCCAAATGGATTGCTTAACTTTCAGTCATTATCTCAAAAGTACAATCTCCAATCTAAGAATATATACAAATTCCATAGGATTCTGCAAAAGAGATCCCACTGGGTGTTTGTTTTTAATGCCAGGATCTTTTCACCCCCACTGTCTTCCAAAATTAAGAGCATAACCTTCTTTTACCACATAATAAGGGAGAAACTGGATATTAGGAAAAACTCTTATATGGTAAGGTGGAAAAGAGATTCATCCTTAATAATTTCTCTGCTGCAATGGCGTTTCACCTTCCAAATGTACCATTCTCTTTTCAAATGTCTTACACACTAAGAAACTCTTATTAAAACTTATTTGAGGTGGTACTTTACTGCCATGCACCTCCATAACAGCTATCCTAACAGCTCTCCCATGCGCTAGAATAGTTGTGGCCACAGTAGTTATTCAGTCCATATACTATGGGATTGTGCCCAAATTAAACCTTTATGGTCGGCAACAAAAGCATTTCTGAGCTGTGTTGTGAATGAACCTTTCTCTCTAACTCCTCAAACAGCACTCATACTGCAAGACCTTCATGATCATCCTAAACACCAGAAAAATGTGATAGCTCATTTATTGATGTTAAACAAACTGGTTATTACAAGACATTGGAAACAAAGCATTCAACTCCATATTTGGGAGGATATTGTCACCATGAATGCTACCCAGAGGCGTAGCTGGGAGTTCAGCACAGGGTAGGCGAACATGTATAAGTGGGCCCCCAAATTAGGTATATCGATATTATCACTATACGGTGAACGTACAGTGTTATATATCAGCTCTGCAGACCATTTAGGTGAATACAGTGCAGTAACATTTAGTGACTTACAGGTGACGTCTCGTCTAATTGTTCACATTTCCCGTCTCTTCCATCTGGACTGCTACGACCAATTCTTTCAATCTCTGTAAAGTTTGCAGCGCAGACATCTTTGGCTCCTTACTTTTCCAGGCATCTGACCCACATTGTCCTCACCTGCACATCCATCCTGCTGCTAAAGTGCATCTTTAAATTATTAATAATGCCGCAGGTGTTTCCTAATTTAAAGGTTAAAAAAAAAATTATTGGGGTTCCAATACCCGGGACCCCCAGGATCAGCTGTTTGAATAAACCATGGTACGTGTGTAAGCACCATGACCCCTTCTCTGTTTACATAGTGTCATTCATTTCACAGCGGCCTTGTAATGTAACTACAGTCTCGTCCTATACACATCTATGTGACAAGGCTGGAATTACATCACATGATCACTATAAACAGACAGCATGCAATATAAACAGGCGCCATGGCCCCTTCATACGGCTGGTCAGTGGGGAATCACTTATCTATTATTGATGATGTATTCTGAAGATAGATCATCAATAAAAATGAGCTGGAATGGGATTCTAGTGCAGTAGACATGCTATGATTTCCAAAACTATTGCAGTTTTGGAAATCGCAGCATGTCAATTATACCTATGGAAACGCTGGCAGTTACCCTATAGGTATAATGGAAGCAGAAATTCCGCAGAGGTTGCGGTTTTTCCTGCAGTGCTTTTTTGCTGCGGGATGCTACGTGGGGCCTTAGCCTTAATAAAGCCCAAGTGCCACCTTAATTATATTAATTGCCCCCTTATATTATGCCCCTGATTCCCCCTGACATAAATACTGCACCCCTCTTATATAAATGGCCACCCCCTTATGGTCATTATGCCCCCTAATGGCACTTTATATAAATGATGGCCCCTTAAATAACTCCCCTTGTATTCATAATGCCCCCTAATAGCCCTTGCATAAATGACCCCCCTATTGTCATAATGCCCCCTAATGAATCCTACCTTTATAGTTATAACTCCCCTTCCTAACGACCCCCTTAAATTATTAAAATACCAACAACTGTGCTAAAGAAAAACCAAAAAAATAAGTTATACTCACCTACTTGCGATCCTGATGAACGCCGCCTCCTCCTTTTCTTCACCCACGCTCTATGCGCAGGGTCCACGCACAGGATGTCTGTGTCTCAGCACAGGAGGCACAAATCTATGGTGTCATCGCGCCTACCTGTGCCGACAAGCAGACATGTTCTGTGGTCTCAGTGTCTTTGTAAACCAGAGGCCTGAAGTGGCTTGCGGTTTACAAACAGTTAGTTGCAGAATGTGTTTTAACTAGATCGGTGTCTGCAGAGACACGGGGTGGGCCCCACAATGTCAGTGGGCCCGGGACAGCTGCCCCCTCTGCCCCCTCTGCTGGTGGTTCAGTTGCTGCCGTACCTCTTAGTGGATTCCACTGCGTTTTGCCAACTGATGGCATGCGCTCAACCTTGATGGAGGATAGCCACCATTATTTCTCAATGAAAGCTGTCCCTGCATTATACCACCATGTGTTGGAGAACATGGGCTTTTCCTTGGATATGTAAGTCTGGGGAAAGGTGCACTCCACCATTGACATTTGGAGCAACAAATAAAGAAGGACAATACATGATTTTTACGGCCCACTGGGTCAATGTTTTGAGCGGCAACAATGCAGAAACACAGCAAGGCCAGGTACTAGTTCCACCCCAATTGTGCAGGCACTGTTCCAACACCATGCATAGCCCATTCACCTCCTTTGGATCCTCCTCTCTTGACCCTACCCTGCCAACATCTTCATCAGGGCAAGCCATTGCTTCCACTCCTCTTCCTCTACCTCCACCCTCATTTCATGGGTGTAAAGCGAAGCGCTGCCATGCAGCGTCACAATGGGCCTGGATCAAAGGAGCCACACCGCGAAGGAGCTGCTTCGCAGTATCCTGCATCAAGTATGTCTCTGGGTGGCTCCAACTTCAGTTGGGCAGTGTTGCCAGCAACAATGTCACAAATATTGTTGCTGTGCTGCAGTTAGGAAAAATAACACTTTGTCCCTGTATGGCGCTTGTCCTTAATCTGGTGGTTAAAGCCAAAAAGAATGTATGGCGACAAGCCAATATGTATCTTAAATAGCAAATATCAATTTTATTAATATAAAATACATATATCAGAGCAAGGCTTACAAACACCAGTCACCGTAAAAACAGTGACTATGATACCAAACGCTCACTCCCTAGAGGATCACAGGCAATAGACTCCTATTATAACAATGAATTGTTGATTATTGTAATCTGTATAATCACAAATGTTGTATAAAGAGTACGTATGGCCCTATCACAAAAATAATTGGCCCAAATATTAACTCACATATAGTGACCCATACAAAAATATGCTATAAACTATAACAAGACACAACAGAGAACACACATACCTAGAGCCATAGTGGAATAACAGAAGGGCTAAAAGACCAAGTGAAGACCCAGGGAGGGAATGGCGCTCACGCCTGACGCACAATTCGCCAATTAGATGGCTTCATCAGGAGGCAGTACCATACTGGAACAGGGAGTATTTATGTGTGTATCAGTTAAAATAAATGGATACACCTGCAGCCATGTCTGTAACACAAATCCATGCCGCACAGGAATCCTGACCAGGGTGCGTGATGACATCATCACGCACACGTAGCGTGACAATGTCACCACGCCCATACAGATTAACAAACATGGATGCTGCTTGCGCACGCCTACATGCGGCGGCATCCCTAATATGAAGCCTAAGTCCAAAGGTCCATAGGACACCAGGCGCATGCGTGAGAGTGTCAAACTCTTGCAGAACTACATGGAAACATCTATATGTCCCTCATATACCAAATCCATTAATACAGATAACATGTCACTGGTAAATGGAAGCAGAGCCGTAAATCTAACCAAAACAATAGAATAATAATGAATAATGTTATAATGTGCTTAAATGATAATGAAATGAATAAAAGTGTATACAGTATATACACATAATACTATATAGTTGCTTTATTATGTGGGACTCTTAGTATAACTGTCGAGGATATTTTTTTGGTGTGACTTATGACTTAATCTGGTGTTTCACTGCTTTATTATCCTGTATAGTGGCTTCAAAGAGGTTCTTCTCATGGCTAGAAACATCTCTATGCATTTCAGCCAATCTTACGTCACAAAAAACACACTGCTCGATTTGCAGCAACAAAACGATTTGTCTTTGCAGCGCCTTATCTTTGACATTCTAACTCAGTGGAACTCCACCTTAAACAGGTTGGAGTGTCTGTGTGAGAAGCAGTAGGTGGTGAACGATTATTGCATGCAGCAGACCACAGGGACAACATGTTATGTCATTGGAGGAACAGTTTCGACCTCTTTGTTAACATCATCACCCTGTGTTGATGGAGGAGGATGAAGATCCAGGTCAGGGGTAGATGAACTGGGACTCTTAGACAGGAAGAGGAAGCAGACTTTCCCTTGGATGTAGAGAAGGTCCTTAATATGTAACTGGCACAGCCAGGGGAGGAGGCTGCCCCTTATCTGTTTCAAGAAGATGATGATGTTGACTACACTGGTCAAGAACACCAACCACGGCAGGACGCAGGGTCCACACATACACTGGCAGGCATTGCAGGCTGTATGCCCCGCAGCTTACAAATTATTAGAAGCAGTTGGCAAACCTTTTCAAGATCCATTTCACGTTCGAGTTCTGCATCTCAGGTTTCCGATTCGTTTCAGGTAGAATAAGTTTGGTACAAACCACACCTTAAAGACTGTTGAACACTCTTAGGCCTCCTAGCAACCCATCTATCTACTTTCTAGCTCTGTAAGGGAAACACAGTCGAACTGATTTTAATGTGAAAGTGACTTTATCATACTCTGATATGCTCCCACCCTCCAATTCCCCCCCTCCAATTGCCCCCACAGTATAAAGTCCCTCTCCTGGTGTAGCCACAGTCTAATGCCACCCTCTGGCAACCCTTACAGTTTAATGTCCCCCCTCCAGTTGCTCCCAGTTTATTGTCCTTCCCCTCCATCTTCCCCCAGATTATTGTCCCTCTCCAGCTGCCCCCACAGTTTAAAGTCCCCCTGCAGTTGCCTCCACAATATTATGTCCAATTCCTGGTACCAACAAAACATAAAAAACACTAATACTCACCTCTCCTCGCTCCCCTGCCGTTCTACCTGAAGTCTCTGCTCCCAGAGGTTTCAGAGAGCTGCAGACGCGATGTGAGTGATGTCATCACATTGCACCTACTACTCCTAGGGCACAGAGGGGTGGAATGGTGATAAAGGGAATATACGACTCCCTGCTTCACTATTGTATTCAATTCATCTACATCCTCCAGACGCAGATGATTTGAACCTGGGACATTCCTAAGCCGGGAGAGTGGGACAAGACCCGGAATCTGGGACTATCCTGTTGAATCCAGGACAGCTGGGAGGTATGGTTGCCTAGTGCCTACCACCACTGCCACCACTTAGTCAGACATGTCCTGCTGCCTATTCCATCATATTATGCCCTGCTGCACTGTCACACATGTTGCCACAGCTGCCTATTGCCTACCTCCACTGCCACAATTCAGGCAGGCATGACCTACAGTCTGGTCCATCATATTATGCCATGCAATACTGCCATACATGTTGTCACAGCCACCACCACTCAGGCAGATATGTGGACCACCATCACATTCCACTATAGCACATTGTTGGTGACACTTGCACAGTGTTGCTATATTAACAAAAAAAAAACTCCAGGACCTTGAAATGCTTCTTACGAAGCTTGGAATCATTGTCATGCTGAAAGACCCAGCCATGTTTCATCTTTAATGCCCTTGCTGATGGAAGGAGGTTTGCACTCAAAATCTCACGATATATGGCCCCATTCATTCTTTCATGTACACGGATCAGTCATTCTGGTCCCTTTGCAGAGAAACAGCCGCAAAGTATGATGTTGCCACCCCCCCATGCTTCACAGTAGGTATGGTGTTCTTTGGATGCAACTCAGCATTCACTCTCCTCCAAACATGACGAGTTGTGTTTCTACCAAACAGTTCTACTTTGGTTTCATCTGACCATATGACATTCTCCCAATACTTTTCTGGAACATCCAAATGTTCTCTAGCAAACTTCAGACGTTGCTGGATATGTACTGGCTTAAGCAAGGGGACACGTCTGGCACTGCAGGATATGAGTCCCTGGCGGCGTAGTGTCTTACTGATAGTAGCCTCCTGAGTGAAGGACAGAGGAGCCTCTTAAAGAAGAAGCTATAGGTCTGTGAGAGCCAGAAATCTTGCTTGTTTGTAGGTGACCAAAAACTTATTTTCCACCATAATTTGCCAATAAATTCTTTAAAAATCAGACAATGTAATTTTCTGGATTTGTTTTCTCATTTTGTCTCTCATAGTTGAGGTATACCTATGATGTCAATTACAGGCCTCTCTCATCTTTTTAAGTGGGAGGACTTGCACAATTGGTGGCTGACTAAATACTTTTTTTCCCCACTGTAACTGCCATTTGTGTTAAAAAAAAAAAAAAAACACGGGTACGCACCTTTCTCTAATAAATAGGTAATTTTTAGAGCATTTAAAATTTTAAATGTGTAAAAGAAATTGTCAGCACAGGGTATGGTTAAAGTCGGAGTTTGTATCCACTGCTTAGCATTCGTTTTTCCATAGATGCACATGTCACTTTCACTTTGATAAAACTTCGGCTGTGTTTGCCTTAGAGAGTTATAAATTGTACAGATGCATTTCCTGGGAGTATTCTACACTATGTTTAAGCCAATTTAGAGTGTGGTAAAAACCTTCAATTTGTATTTAGACCTCATAGGGTACCCATAGACTTCTGTGGGCACCCACTGTACCTCTAATTTAATACTTCATACATATGTTTTTTTTTTTTATTTGACTCATTGGGGTAAATTTATTAGCCCATCTATGTCAGTTTTCTGGTGTATAGGGTTGTTAATATGGCACATCTTTGACATACGGCCCTTTCTTGAGCCAAAGATGCACCACAACCCTCGTTCTGAGCCAATTTTTGTGGAAATGGATGGAGCCAGTAGGAGAGTATGTCATGAATGCCTTGGTCCGATAAATATATTATAACTCAAACTAGAAAACTCCCGGGAAAGTATTCCAGTTCCTGATTGGTATAGATTTTCATTCTGGCGCACAGCAGTGCACCTGAGTTATCAAGAGGCTGATGCTTCTTAAATGTCACCATCCGTCACCATGAAAATACAGTCTAATTTATGTTGAAAATATATCTGACTTTTTCACCATATTGCTGGAGAAATTGTGGTCATATAGGTACCATCCTTCATATCTTTTGTAATTTTCCATTAATAAAACCACTATGGACCTCAATATATTCCCTAATATCTACTCTACTGGATATCATTACCCCCGAGTTAGGCCTATTAGTTTTAGAACTAGATGGAATTCCCCCATCCTACAGGACTGTTTTTAGTCGTATAATATAATCAACAACATCCAACATGCGCTTGGAAATTGATTCTAATTCCCACTCTCTCAACCATCATAGAGAGAATTAACAGAAACTTCCACTATGAGTATATGCTAACACGCAGCCTAAATAAACACCAAAGATTCTTAGAGATTTGGCATTGTTGGAAAAATTTTAATCACAATCTTTACGAAAACCACCTATATATAATATCCCTAACTGCCTCTGATGTCTACCCCCCCTTCTTCTGTTACCTCTTTTAACTGTTAACATTTGTTGTTTTCATATGTTTGCTTGGTCACTCTCAACAGTATCTAAGTGACACAGCACTGTTGACACCAGGTATACATTAAGTTAAATTGAAAATGACATCCAAATCTAAAGTCGAATGTTCTTACATATGCTGTATGCACCACATTAGGAGGCAATACAGTGACCTAGTAGAAGCAGCATGAGGAGGACATACAGTGACCCAGTCCCTCCCCTGTGTGACTTTGTTCGTCCAGGCAAACGAGGTGTAGAACAGCATGACACTGCTGTTCCCTGCACATGTGGTATGCTGGAGGTGCACTGTGAATTGTCCCTGCCGTGGAGGCTGAGGAGACAGTGGAGGATGAGGTGGACATTGTTGCAGGACCAACGGCGTGAGAACATGGAGGCGGAAGCAGCATCACCTGGCCAAGTTGCTGGTGACAAGGCAACAATGTGGAGTTGGCAGCAGGATGAGGAGGCCATACAGTGACCCAGTGGCAGAGGTAGAGGTGTCAGTAGCCTTAGGAGGCCATACAGTGACACTGTGTCAGAGTGACCCAGTGGAAGCAGCATGAGGAGGACATACAGTGACCCAGTAACATTGTAGAGGTGTCAGCAGCCTTAGTAAGCCATACAGTGACCCGGTAAGAGAGTGAGGAGGTGGAAGCAGCATGAGGAGGACAAACAGTGACCCAGTGGCAGAGGTGGAGGTAGCAACAGCCTTAGAAGGCCATACAGTGTCCCGGTGGCAGAGTGAGAAGGTGGCAACAGCGCTAGGAGGCCATACAGTCACCCAGTGGCAGAGTGAGGAGGTGGTAGCAGCATGAGGAGGCCGTACAGTGGCAGAGTGCAGAGGTGGTAGCAGCTTGAGTAGGCCACAGCGTGGCAAGGTGATATAATGTGTAGGTAGCAACAGCCTTAGGAGGCCATACAGTTACGCAGTGGCAGAGTGAGGAGGTGGCAGCAGCGTGAGGTAGCCATACTGTTACCCAGTGGCAGAGTGCGGAGGTGGCAGCAGCGTTAGTAGACCACAGAGTGGCAAAGTGATATAATGTGTAGGTAGCAAACAGCCTTAGGAGGCCATACAGTGACCCAGTGGCAGAGTTAGGAGGGGGCAGCATTAATCATTTAATCTGCTGCATCAGGCATTGGTGGGTGGAAATACTGGCTGATCCACGCCTGATTCATCTTCACAAAGTTCAGTCTCTCCAAATTTTGGGTGGACAGGCGAGTTCTGCTTGGGGTAACTATGGCCCCCGCCGCACTAAACACTCTGATGCCACACTACTGGCCGGACAGGACAGCTTTTCCAGGGCAAACTCGGCCAGTTGAGGCTACAAATCCAGTTTGGCTGCCCAGTAGTCCAGCGGATCTTCGATGACGGGTGGCAGGGTGCACTCTAAGTATGCCACCACCTGCTGGTTCAAGTTCTGCTCTGTGTCTATCTGCTGATGAGCATCTTCTTCACTATGTGGTTGAAGAAAGCTGCTCATCAGCGACTGTAGGCTCAGGCTGCTGCTGATGGAGCCGATACTGCTCCTGCCACCCCCAACCCCCTCCCACAGCTGCCATGCCAGTGCAAGTTGAGCGCTCAAGGCCCCCCTGGTCATACATGCGAGAGGATGGATGATGGCGCAGATAGGCAGCGGCCAACTTGCTATATAGCATGTCTCTATAGTAGTTCAGTTTGTCCTCCCTCTCAGCGGGTGCAAAAAAGACCCCCATTTTTCCCTGGTAGAGAGGGTCTAACATGATGGAGAGCCAGTAGTCATCCCTCTGCCGAATGGTGACAATTCGACTGTCACTGCACAAGGAAGTCAGCATGCATCGGGCCATTTGTGAAAGTGACTCCGAGGGACTCCCTGCATCCATCTCCACGGCATACTGCCACAGTGTGTCTGGGTCATTTGCCTCATCCTGGTCATCTCCCTCTGGCTGTTCTGGTTGCTCCTGCTCCTCCTTGCCACCCATTTGGCTACACATTGTTTGTGCTCCAATGTACTCCTCATTCTCTTCCTCCTCCAGTTCAACCCACACAGGGCTCATGTGGCCGTGAGATGCAGACGCCACATCTCTAGTCCCCTGACCAGCCTGATTGAAAAGCATCTTTTCCAGATGTGAATCAGTGGAATGACGTTGTTCATCCCATAGTCCGGGTGAATGACTAACAAAGTGGCCTCCTCAAAGGGAACGAGCAAATGGCAGGTGTCATGCATGAACTGCCACTAGCTAACGTTAAAGTTACACAGGGGAGTACCTCTGTTTGCTTGGATCATTAAGAAATCATTTATGGCTTTTCTCTGTTCATATAGTCGATCCAACATATGGAGGGTTGAATTCCAACAGGTGGAAACATCGAATATCAGCCTATGTTGTGGGAGGCTGTTCTGCCGCTGCAGCTCAAGGAGGGTGTGCTTGGCGGTGTATGAGTGGCTGAAGTGCATGGAAAGTTTCCTTGACATTTTTAGGATGTCTTGCAAATGGGTGGAACACTTAAGGAAATGCTTGACAACCAGATTGAACACGTGCGCCATGCAGGGCACATGGCTCAGCCCTCCTTGACACATCGCCGATACCACCTGGCCAAGTTGCTGGTGACAAGGTGACAATGTGGAGATGGCAGCAGCATGAGGAAGACACAGAGTATAAAGGCGACATAATGTGAAGTTGGCAACAGCATGAGTAGGCCATACAGTGACCCAGTGGCAGAGGTGGAGGTAGCAGCAGCCTTAGGAGACCATACAGTGACTCTGTGACAAAGTGTGGTGGTGTCAGCAGCCTTAGGAGGTCATACAGTGACCCAGTGACAGAGTGTGGAGGTGTCAGCAGCCTTAGGAGGCCATACAGTTACCCAGTGTCAGAGTGACCCAGTGGAAGCAGCATGAGGAGGACATACAGTGACCCAGTGACATTGTGTTGTGGAGGTGTCAGCAGCCTTAGAAGACCATACAATGACCCAGTGGTAGAGTGAGAAGGTGGCAGCAGAGTGAGGTGGCCATACAGTCACCCAGTGGCAGAGTGCGGAGGTGGTAGCAGCATGAGTAGGCCATAGAGTGGCAAGGTGATATAATGTGGAGGTAGCAACAGCCTTAGGAGGCCATACAAAGACCCAGTGGTAGAGTGAGGAGATGGCAGCAGCGTGAGGAGGCCATATAGTGACGCAGGGCTGTGGTGCCAACATTGCCATCTTGGCCACGCTTCACCTTCTGCCTGAAGATTGAACATATGGCCATGTTCACCTCCCTCGGCGGCTTTACAGAAAACTGCCACACCGCTGAGTAGGTGATTTTACCCCCAACACTCCGCACTAACTGACTGCTAATGCCACTGCCTCCGTGATCCCCTGCACCACTGCTTTCCAGGTCGGTAGGATGCTGCGAAGTGGGTGGTCTACTCCGGGCACGTTTATCTCCCGACCTCCCACTGCTGCCACCCTGCTGACTCCGCCACTGCCTCATGTGCAAGCTGCAACCCTCTTCTTCTGATGATGATGAAGCGCCTTCGTCACCCGGCTCCCAATTATGATCGGCTACATCATCATCCACTACTGTCTGCAGGTCACTGATGTCCTCCTCAACACCAGCTCCCACGACACTCTCCTCATCACTACTTGCCCGCCTATCGGAGGAAGCGGCGGATGTCTCCTCGAGATCTTGGCTGAGCAGTAGCTGCTGACTGTCCTCTAGTACCTCCTCCTCACTGTATAGTGGGTCTGAGCCTACAGCATAGAGTAGTTCTCTAACTGAGGGAACAGAAAAGGACAGAGGCAGGTTGAGGACAGGTGAGGGTAAAAGGCCTGCTGCCGGGCCATGCCAACTAAGGGTTGTGTCTGACGAACCCACCGACTCTTGGCTGGGGGTGTCTGATGTGACTTGGGATGAATTAGATGACCAAGCCAACCAGTCTACAACCGTTGGGTTGCTGGTCAAGACACGACCACTACTTGACACTGGGAGTTCAGGCCTCTGTAAGTGACCCCTGCTGCCATGTCCCCTTACTCTGCTCTGACCTATGTCTGCACCAGAAATATTTAGGCCTGTGGCGCTCCCCTGTGCATGGCCTCTCGCTTCTCTGTCTGACATACTGTTCTATGAAAAAACGTAATTGCAAAGGAAATAAATACAGGGCAAAAAGGCCCTCTTTCTAGTTCGATTATGTCTTTCTTGTATACGGGGGCCCAGAATTGTGCACAATAGTCTAAGTGTGGCCGTACCAGTGGTTTGTATAGAGGCATAACTATGTTCTTGTCATTAGAATCTATACCTCTTTTGATGCATCACATAATTTTATTTGCCTTGGCAGCAGCTGCCTGGCACTGGTCACTAAAGGTAAGCTTACTGTCCACCAAAATCCCCTAGTCTTTTTCATTGGCAGTTTTACCCAGTAATTTACTCTTAAGTACATAATCATACATTTTATTTCGTCAACCAAAATGCATAACCTTACATTTGTCAATATTAAACTTCATTTGCCAAGTCTCGGCCCATGCTTCCAGCTTACTTAGATCCCCTTGTAATATTCTCATTTTTGATTACCTTGCAAAATTTAGTATCATCTGCAAATATAGACACCCTGCTTTGCAAACCGTCTACCAGGTCATTAATAAAGATATTAAACAGGAGAGTGCCCAATACTGACCCCTGTGGCACCTCACTGGTGACTGTGACCCAGGCTGAATATTTACCATTAATAAGCACCCTCTGTTTCCTATCAGTGAGCCAGTTGCGAACCCAAATGCATATGTTTTCCCCCAGTCCCAACATTCTCATTTTGCATACCAACCTTTTATGTAGTACAGTATCAAAAGCCTTTGAAAAGTCCAGATACACCACGTCCACTGCATTACCTATATCCAGTTTTGAACTGACCTCTTCATAGAAGCTGATCAGATTAGTCTGACAGGACCGATTCCTCATAAACCCATGCTGATTGGGTGTTATAAGATTATTTATATTGAGGTACTCCAGGATAGCATCTCTTAGAAAGCTCTCAAATATCTTACCCACTACAGAAGTCAAACTTACTGGCCTATAGTTTCCAGGCTCACTTTTAGACCCCTTTTTGAAAATTGGCATCACATTTGCTATGCGCCAATCAAGTGGAACAGACCCAGTCATTACTGAATCCTTAAATATTAGATATAAGGGTCTGTCTATCACCGTGTATAATTCCCTCAGAACTCGGGGGTGTATGCCATCTGGACCGGGCGATTTCTCTATTTTAGAGTTTTGAAGGCGGCACCGCTCTTCCTCCTGGGTTAAACAGGTGACATTTAATGGAGAGTTAACATTACCCCTAATCATGTTGCTTGCTGTGATGATTCTGCTTAAGTGTGGATGTGGCTCAGGGATGTATTTTGATCTCTGGGTATAGTATCTCTCTAGTTCCATTTATTCATACTTTGCGCAGCCATAATCCTAGGTGTATATTGGCAGTAGTGGCCAGGCTGGAACAATAGGGCTTTGTATCCATCACAGCAGGGCTCTATTGTATTCCTACACAGCTCTGAGTGATCAAAGAAACATGCATTGTGCAGGGAAATCAGATATGGCTGATAACATTGTATCCTTTCACTTGGATCGGCCATATACAAAGAAACTGAACTTGATTGCATTATTCAATCAGACTTGCTGCCGCCGGTGACCTCATTCTGGGAGGTGGCAAAAAGGGTATAAAAGATGAGGTAAGAGGCCAGTGGGAGAGTTATTTTACAGACAGATTACCCCTGAGAGGATACTATGATGAACCTACCACTGAGAATACAGTGCAGAGACTATCATTGAGATGCTACTAGGAGATGATGCTATGGAGTTGAGACAGACCATCACAGACTAACCCTGAGAAGATATTTGTGTTGGGATTACAAGCGAACACCATGAGGAGATTTTTGTGATGAGACTATTGGACTAATGCTGAGAGACTGTTATGAGAGCATGCAGGCGGGATTATTCTATTGATGCCACATGCTAGGAGTTAAGGCTGAGAAGCCTCCACTGGTTATTCACACATGACAGAGCATGTGTGAGTGTTGGACTACAGAACCACATCAAGGACATGTGTGGTAAAGTAATTATTTTACCTTTATTCCTTTTATTTTATTTGTACTGTATATTGTAACTAGTAACTGTTAATGCTTGCATACATCTGCATATCTGTTCTGAACTGTATGTGTTAGATGTTAATACCGACCCATTTAGGGGTTAATAAATATATAAAATTTAGAAAGCTTGTCTTGTATTTATCTGGTGAACCCGACACTCACTGGCGGTGAGTGTGGTTTTTATATGAAAGAAGACTCAGGGGTGACCACAACGGTGTTGGCGCACTGAGGATCTTTCACACTTGCCATTGGATTTTCTTGTGTAAACACTGTAGAGAAGAAGGCATTTAATAGTTGTGCTTTTTCCTCATCCTCCTCCACCATTACACCCAGATTATTTTTGAGATAGGAAAGATAGGAAAATACCAGAGCAAGTTTGTAGTCAGTTTCTCGGGCACCCAAGTGGCAGGCCTCAGGGTTCTTCCTTAAGAAAGTTACAGAGCATGTGTCTCGTACATGCGGTCACATCTTCTCCAGGATAACAAAGACCCCTCTTTCCCTGGTCTGAGAACATTTCACTCAACTGTTCTACTCCCTAAGTGATGTCACCAGGAGGAGGATCCCCGCCCTCCTACCTGAAATTCCCAGAACCATATTTCATCATATCTCCCCGCCCGATAAACGTAGAGTCGGGCAAAAGGTATGATAGGGTTCGTGGCGAGATCCCCATCGTGTAGACACCAAGAATGACACCCCAATCCCCTATGGGTAAGGAGATCAGTGTCTGGACCTTTTCCCGGCTTTGGACAGTACCTTGTTGGGGCTTCAAACGTGCGCCTTGGCTGGGCGCCCCTGAGGAATTTATTGGGGCAACTGTAAGGGGTTCCCCAGGGCAGATATTGTCATAAAACCATAATCCTTTTGTTAGGGCAGTCGGCTCCATGATGTCTGGACCCTGAGTGCCCAGAGCTCCCCCACCACATCCTTGCAGGAACTCCCCCTGCTGTGACAATGAGTGTAACAAAGGTATGCAAGAGGAGCTACAAATTGGACTACAAAGGGTCATTGATTACAGAGTAGACATACTGCATTCCTCAAGCTTATGACCAAATGGCTGATAACAGACAGGAACCACACAATATGGGTGAGTAATAGTACAAATATACATATCTAGGTCTCTTATCACCAAAATGCCCCTTATTTCTTTCCCCACTAATGTACACCTATAAAAAAGCGTGCTAAAGGCAAAGATTTGTGGCTAAGAATACGGTATTGAGAAATGGCCTGTAACTTAATAATGGGTACAAAATGGCGAATATGGTTCTTATGGCTTTCCACACTAATAAACACCTTTAAATAAGTGATAACCACTAATAATTATTGAATTATTGATTTTTGACAATACTGTATTGATAAATGGCCAGCAACTTTATACTGGGAACAAAAAGGCGAATATGGTCGTTATGTCTTTCCCCACTAATAAACACCTTGAAATAAGTGTTAGAACAAATAACTGCAGATATTAGTGGATCAGAATTCAGTTTTCTTTGGCACAGTAGTACTGACAAATGGCCTGTAATGTTATGGTTTGAAAGAACAGTGAATAAGCCCCATATAATAAACGCCTTGAAACAGGCGTTTATTATAGATAAGTGCAGATATTAGTGGATGATAATTCATTGATTTTTGCTGTACTGCACTGCATAAGGCTTGTTGTGTTCCACCTTGAAGACACATGTTTGTAATGAGCAGCAGTATAACGGCAGTGAGTTCTGCAATGTATATTAAAATTCTTGCTATAAATGACGCTGCAACCACCCAAAATTATTCTTTCAATTCCTCCCTGTCCTTTCGATACAGTTCTAAGGCTCTTTCCCTGAACTTTTATCTGTTTCTAAGTCTTTCCCTAGCTCCTGCTGATGTCTGTCCCTACAGTAAGAGCGATGTGAAATGACTGTACCTAAAATGGCCGAGGGTTTTTATAGCGCTATGACATCACAGGGCCGGCTGGCTGCTGATTAGCTGCACACTTGGCATTGTGGGTGATCCCGCGGTCCCAGAGTCCCTTGCAGCAGCCATTTGATAAAAAAATGTGATTCGATGCATCGAAGCGTGAGGAAATCCGGAATCGAGGCGAATCAAAGATTTCCTGAAATTCGGATCGAATTCCACTTCTGCAGCTTCGATTTGCTCATCTCTACTCCCCACCTTCCAAGAGCCATAATTTTTTTCACATGATGTTTGCAGGACAAATTGTACTTTGTAATGGCACCATTCAATATCCTTTACAAATGTATGTTTTGATACCTTTTAAAAAATTTAAATTTTTATTGATACCATTTTAGGGAAGTTCTAATGGTTTGATCTCTTTTTATTCCATTTTTTATAGGAGGCAAAGTGTTGAAAAAACAGCCATTTTTTTCCCTACTACACCGTTCACCGTATGGGATAAATATTTTTTATAATTTAATAGTTCAGACATTTTGGAGCATGGGAGTGTTTATGTTTACTTTTAAACTTTTAGTCGCTCATAGTATACACTGCAATACTAATGTATATTGCAGCGTGTAATAGAACTATGGCAATGACAAACCTGGGAGCCTTCAAAAGCTCCCAGCTGTCACAGCAACCGATCGCCGCCCTCCGATGAAGTTCCGGAGGACAGTGATCGGTTAAAGATGGCGTCGCCCATGGTGCCTGTGACTCCGGCATCTAAAGTGTTAACAGCTGTGATAGGTGTCGGCACCGATTGCAGCTCTTAGTGGTGGGTGCTGGCTGTATTATACATTGGACACCCGATGTATATGAATAAGGCTCAGCTCCAGAGCCCTCTCCATACATCCTCATGCGACCAATGATATACACCAATGATGTAAATGGTTAAAGGGTTTAATTTTTTTCAAAAACATATAAATTTGGTGTCCCCAGAATCATACCAGCCAGTAGAATACAGATGACACAGGCTGCACAGTATATGCCAGAAAAACAAAACCCATAAGTAAGTCGCAGAAACTCAATTTTTCTCCATTTCCATTCTGAATTTTTTTCCAACTTCACAGTACATTGTACAGAATAATAAATGGTATCATTACAAAGTACAATTTGTACTGCAAACATTAATCCTCATATGGTTCTGTGAATGGAAAAATAACAAAGTTATGTGGTTTGGAAGGCGTGGAATCAAAAATGAAGGAAGGGGTTAATTGGGGGCCCCAACACACAACCTAAGATAGCTGGGTTGGGTATCTTTTTTAGGGGCACCTTTTTATAGTTCGTCTCAGGCAGCAGAGAGGGTAGATTCACCCATGGGAGTATCAGTAAGACAAGTGGCAACTATTCTGATGACATACCTATGGGGAGATTATGTGAGGATGCTAGTGAGAGATGCCCAGTATATTTTCCAGGGAGCCCATATTTTAAGAAAGGACTCTCTAGTGCCCTTTTCCCAGTGAACTAGTTTCTCTAGACAGGCAGATGTTGTGAACCCACTGTCTCCACAGTTCCATCGGGGAAGGTTCTGGTTGTCTCCAATGACCTGAAATGAGCAGTTTAGCCACAGCTAGCAGAAAAGTAGTTAGGCTGGACTGGCCTGGGAAGAAATCAGTGTGGGGTTTCCACAATAGGATTGTACTAGGAGATCTGGGCATTGTGATGGAGCATATCGTAACAATTTCTAGGAGAATCTGATCCCAAAATCTGGTTATAACAGGACTCGACCAGCAAATGAGCAACATTGTACCTTCCTCCTCATTGCATTTCCAATAGCTAGCCGCCATAGATTGGTTTTGTTAGTTTAGCCATTTGGGGTCTTACACCATGAATAGATGATCTTAGATGAATTTTCTTTAAATTAACCAAGAACTCGAGCTGCTAAACCTGAACAGGTTTGCCTATCTCTACTCCCAAACAGTTGGTTGAAAAGAATCTAACTTGGCTATATAAAACGTCTGGGGTGCAAGTTATGACAGCGATGTCCCATTTGTTGCTTTAGAGAGCAATAGTCTCCATGGTGTAAGCCAGAGTGGGACAGGTGCCTGTGACATATCAAGGGCCCCCTCTGCATCCAAAGGAGAATCTTCCTCATTCTGCTTCTCCTCTTCCAGTCTAGGAGTCCTAGTTCCTCCACCATTATGAATCTGACCCAAATCCTCATCCTCCTCCATCAACCTCGAGCAATGACTTTGACTAATAGGCAGAAGCTGTCCCTCACTGCATATGCCACAGAAACAATAAAGTGGATAACTGTGGAAAGAAGATTTTCTACCTCATTCATCATGATAAGCTTTGGAAGATAGTTCAGCTTTTTCAGCTGGCAGGCCAGGCACGCTGCTATTGTGCCCCAAATTTTTGAATTCTGTAAATTCACTCCACCAACATGATGTTGATGTGGCATTGCTCCCATATCGGCAGGATCATCCAGGTTCTTTTCTGCCTCCCAAGTGTTGTTCTCGGGGTCATAGAATCTGCTCCATTTCAGAGTATGTTTTGCTTTTTCAGCTGGCAGGCCAGGCATGCTGATAGTGTGCCACAAATTT
Source organism: Leptodactylus fallax (assembly GCA_947044405.1). Lineage (NCBI taxonomy): Eukaryota > Metazoa > Chordata > Amphibia > Anura > Leptodactylidae > Leptodactylus > Leptodactylus fallax. Next base: position 6,904,009 of record CAMRHE010000064.1, on the reverse strand, counting down.
TTCTTCAGATCTTGTAATTGTCACTCATTGGTGCTGCATCTTCTCCCATAAAGGGACAATTTTTTGGTGGATTTTTTATGAAGTCAATTCTTTATCACTTCACTTTTAAAGAGGTTGGCACGTTGATAGTGTGCCGCAAGTTTTTCTTCAAATGCTATAGTTGGCAGTGCCACTTGCTACTGCCACTCTGTTGGCATTCTAATACCAGCGAAATGTTTGAGTGAAATTCTGCTTCTATAAAGGGATAAGTTTTGATGGCTTTTTTTTTCTTTCAAAAGAAAATTCTTTATCACTTTTCAATTAGGCTCACAGCCACAGATTTGTCTCTCAAAAAAAGAAAGCACTTACAAATCATCAAAATGGGCACATTTTTCAATGCAAGCATTGCCTTTTGCCATACAGTTGTACTAAAAAGTTTTCATATCCCGGCAGATTTTTTGTTTTTTGGCCTTTTTTCAGAGAATATGAATGATAACACTTTTTCTCCACTTATGGTTAGTGGTTGGTTGAAGCCATTTATTGTCAAACTTCTGTGTTTTCTCTTTTTAAATCATAATGACAACCAAAAACATCAAAATGACCCTGTTGAAAAGTTCACATACCCCAGTTCTTAATACTGTGTATTGCCCCCTCTAACCTCAATGACAGCTTGAAGTCTTTTGTGCTAGTTGTGAATGAGGCTCTTTATTTTCTCAGATGGTAAAACTGCCCATTCTTCTTGGCAAAAAGTCTCCAGTTCCTGTATTCATCTTTCCTTCAACTTTGACCAAGTCTGTGTTTTCTCTTTTTAAATCACAATGACAACCAAAAACATCAAAATGACCCTGTTCAAAAGTTCACATACCCTAGTGATTTTGGCCTGATAACATGCCCAGAAGTTGACACAAAGGAGGTTGAATGGCTACTAAAGGTAACATTCTTACCTGTGATAACAGCAAGAATTACTGATCCCTCCGTCACGCACCACAAGTTTCCAGACTGTTTTTTTGACCTGTTGTAAATAACTTCTCTGCTTAGATTGCAATTTTTTTTAAGGACTCTAAAATGCTTTGAAAACCATGTGTATAAAAATCTGTTAATTTTCAGTTCTTGTATCACACCATGTCTGATGAAGGGAGCGAGTACTCCTGAAAGCTTACTTATAAATATACTCAGTTAGCCTCTAAAAGGTATCGCCTGATTTCTTCACTCTTCCACTACTTTCAATGGCTAACACGGTACAACATCATACTACTATCAACTTGAAAGATACCACAATGTACCGCAAAAGAATGGAACTGAAAAACCGGCTTAAGAAACTTGCACAACTCAACAGCGACATCTTCTTCTTAACAAAATGCAAAAAGGAGAGACTCATCCCAAAAGGCTTCAATTTACGTAACCCAACCCGGAACACCTACAACAGCCGATATGCAGAACAACTATGTATTCGGACATCTGAAAAGCTGCGGAACAATATGATAAAAATTTCCTATAACAACAAAAAAAGAACACAGGAGGAGATACAGGCCCTGAAATCATCATTGGCTAATGACACAGAGGAAATGAAGGCCAAACTCCACACATACTACTGGAAACTTCAGGATATGCTTATTAACAACAAAAAGAAAAAGCTCCACAGACTGAGACAAAAAGGCCTCATTACTACAACCGCAAGTACTAGCCCAGCTCAGCAAAGCTGTGATGTGAATCTTTCCTCTTATGAGCCAAACAAACACGAAATGTCAGTTCTCTCCAAAGGTCCCTCCTTCTGCCCCTCGGCACACACTGACCATATCCAACTCTGCAATGATATGGAGGAGTTTTTCAGAAAAATGAGATTAAGGGAATATTTTTATGACAAAGACCTTCCATACAGCAGCAACTCTGAGATGGAACAGCCCATAAGGAATCCTACCAAAAAATCTACCTGGACCCCACGCCCTGGAGCTAATGCAGCACTGGATAAATATATTGACTGTTTCAGAAGCAAAGTAAAATCAGAAATCCTGGAGAAACAAAAGAAACAGGTGCATAACCTAACCCTGCAGGAACAGAAGGCTATTACATCACTGAAAGAAAATCAGGATATAATAATAAAACCAGCTGACAAAGGGGGCACAATAGTCATAATGAGCACCTCAGACTATATCCAGGAAGCAAACAGGCAACTGTCAAATCCCATCCATTACTCCAAACTTGGAAGTGATCCCACAAAGGCCTATATGAAAGAACTAAAGAGTATGATCAAGGAGTTTCCAGTCCAGATCCAGAATCAGGTAAAAGGACTTATCCCACAAGATCCCAGGCCGGGCTGCTTCTATATGCTCCCAAAGATACACAAAGATGGCAACCCTGGGAGGCCTATCATTTCTGGCATTGGGACACTGACAGAAAACATCTCAGGTTGGGTGGAAAATCTCCTAAAACCCCTTGTCAGGGATACTCCAAGCTATATCCAGGATACCACTGACCTTCTTAACAAACTGAATGCCCTGGGCCCTCTACCTGAGGGTACCATTTTGGCCACCATGGATGTGGAATCCCTGTATACCAACATTCCCCACAAGGATGGAGTTGCAGCATGTCGGGTACACCTGGCAAAACAAAACCTCCCAACAGAACCAGTAACGCAGCTCATACAATTCATCCTTAGCCACAACCATTTTACCTTTGGAGAGGATCTATATCTACAGCGAATGAGAACTTCAATGGGGACCAGATGTGCACCCCAATATGCAAATCTCTTTATGGCAGAAATGGAAGGAACATATTTATCAACATGCGCCACCAAACCTATGATTTACCTTCGTTATATCAATGATATCCTTGTCATCTGGACTGCAGGTGAGGAGGCCCTACTTCAATTCCATAATGACTTCAATGACTTTCACCCGACCATCAACCTTAAACTTAGCTATTCAGGGAGTGAAATTCACTTTCTGGATACCACAATATACATTAAAGACCACAGGCTACTCACATCAATATACCACAAACCCACAGACAGAACGGCCTACCTGAGAAACGACAGCTTCCACCCCAAGCACACAAGACAATCTATAATCTACAGCCAGGCTATACGATACAATCGTATTTGCTCCGACAAAACAGACCTGGACAAGCACCTCCTGGATCTGAGGATGAAATTTCTCAGATTGGGATACAAACCAAAAGTGACAGACAACCAATTAAACAAAGCAGCAGCCATTAACAGAGACAGTCTGCTCACATATAGAGAGACCCAGAAAGATGCCCGAGTGCCCCTAGTTGTCACCTACAACCCACAGCTGGAGATCCTACGAAGGATTGCCAAGGAGCTCCAACCTGTGCTACATAGGGACAACAGACTCAAGGACATATTTCCAGTTCCCCCTCTCCTCTCCTTTCGACAACCACCAAACCTGAGGCGCATTATCGTCCGGAGTGCCCTGAAGGCCCCAACTGAAAATGGCACCTCACCTTGCCTACATAAAAGGTGCATGACCTGCAAGCACATCCACACCGCTGACAGTGTACCTATCCCACAGTCACAACAGGTGCACAGAATTAGGGGGACATTTTCCTGCAGGTCTTCCAATGTGGTGTACCTCATAATGTGTATGCAATGTCCCACCACAGGCCTCTATGTGGGGGAAACAGGGCAGAGACTCAGTCAACGAATGAACTCACACAGATCCACCATTAATAACAGCAGAACAGATCTCCCAGTGGCCGCACATTTCTCCGGAGAAAACCACTCTATTGAAGATTTGCGGGTTGTGGTTTTAATGGGACATTTTAAGACACAGGAGAAAAGGAAAGAAATGGAGTACAAATTTATGTAAAAATTTCAAACTCTGCAATTTGGATTTAATATTCATGCCAGCTTCATGTCACACTATGTTTGAACCATGAACTGAACTCAATATTCATGCCAGCTTCAAATCAAACTATGTATGAACTGTGAGGGACACAAATCACCTCCTGATAGCAAACAGATAACAGCAAGCATTACTGATCCCTCCGTCACGCACCACAAGTTTCCAGACTGTTTTTTTGACCTGTTGTAAATAACTTCTCTACTTAGATTGCAATTTTTTTAAGGACTCTAAAATGCTTTGAAAACCATGTGTATAAAAATCTGTTAATTTTCAGTTCTTGTATCACACCATGTCTGATGAAGGGAGCGAGTACTCCTGAAAGCTTACTTATAAATATACTCAGTTAGCCTCTAAAAGGTATCGCCTGATTTCTTCACTCTTCCATTACCTGTGACCTGTTTGCTTGTAATCAGGGTGTGTGCATAAAAGCTGAGTGAGTTTCTGGGATCCAGACAGACGTTGCATCTTTCCTCCAGCCACTGACATTTCTGGATTGTGAGTCATGGGAAAAGCAAAAGTATTGTCCACGGATCTATGGGAAAAGGTAGTTGAACTGTATAAAACAGGAAAGGGATACAAAAAGATATCCAAGGAATTGATAATGCCAGTCAGCAGTGTTCAAACTGTGATTAACAAATGGAAACTCAGGGGCTCTGTAAAAACCAAACCATGGTGAGGTAGATCAACCAAATTTCGGGCACAACTGCCCGGAAAATTGTTCGGGATGCAAAGAAAAACCCACACATAACATCAGCTGAAATACAGGACTCTCTGAAAACTATCGGTGTGGCTGTTTCAAGATGCACAATAAGGAGGCACTTTAAGAAATATGGGCTGCATGGTCGAGTTGCCAGAAGAAAGCCATTACTGCACAAATGCCACAAATAATCTCGCCTTCAATATATCAAACAGCACAGAGAGAAGCCTCAAAACTTCTGGAACAAGGTAATTTGGAGTGAGACAATCGAACTTTTTGGCCACAACCATAAACATTACATTTGGAGAGGTGTCAACAAGACCTATGATGAAAGGAACACCATTCCTACTGTAAAGCACGGAGGTGGATCACTGATGATGTGGGGATGTGTGAGCTTCAAAGGCACAAGAAACTTGTCACAAGGCATTATGGGAAAGGAGCTGGGGAGCTCATGCGCCCTCTGTTGGATGTAACAGATCCTCAATTTGCTTTTGACTCACCGAGCCTTGAGACAGCAAAAGGGATTTTAGCCAAGCCAATTTCACTTATCTGCATACAGCGCTGTTTCCGGATTGTTGACTTAGTGTGAGGCAAAACTTGGTCAAAGTTGAAGGAAAGATGAATACAGGAACTGGAGACTTTTTGCCAAGAAGAATGGGCAGTTTTACCATCTGAGAAAATAAAGAGCCTCATTCACAACTAGCACAAAAGACTTCAAGCTGTCATTGAGGTTAGAGGGGGCAATACACGGTATTAAGAACTGGGGTATGTGAACTTTTCAACAGGGTCATTTTGATGTTTTTGGTTGTCATTATGATTTAAAAAGAGAAAACACAGAAGTTTGACAATAAATGGCTTCAACCAACCACTAACCATGAGTGGAGAAAAAGTTTTTGTGTTATCATTCATATTCTCTGAAAAAAGGCCACAAAAACAAAAAATCTGCCGAAGTATGAAAACTTTTTAGCACAACTGTATGTGTCTAAAAACAATGGCCAAGCACCCTTTCTGACAAATAAAGGGTCATTTTTGGAGCTTTTTAAATGTTAAAATTAAAAGCAAGTGTATGTTTGTATCCACTGTTTACCATTTGTTTTTCCATAGACATACATGTCATTTCCACTTTGACTGTTAGCCTTACAGAGCTAGAAATTGGATAAATAGGTTACTAGGAGTCCTGACAGTGTTATAAGGGTTTTAAACTAATTTAATTTAAGCCAGTACCAATCTGGAACCCAAGCCACCCAAAACTAAACACATCTTGAGAGGTTCACACGTCTCTACTGCATCATTCACACTTGTGGTTGATAGCACTTTGGTTTTGATAAGCTCCTGCCTAAACCCGCACTTATGCCTCCCCTATACCACAGAATCAAATAAAACTGGGACAGATAAGTGTGAAGTTTACACAAACAGTTAAAATGAAATATGGAATTGGTCATATACCTGGTCATATACCCCACATGCGGAATATGTGGAATATATAATGTGTTGTGTGTATATTTATACACAGAGTGTGTGTGTATATATATATATATATATATATATATATATATATATATAAGTGTATATACACCGTATTTTTTGGACTATAAGACGCACTTTTTCCCCCCAAATTTAGGAGGAAAATGGGGGGTGCGTCTTATAATCCAAATGTGGGTGTTGGAGTGGGTCGCCGGAGTGGGGGCGATGCTTCGGGCCCTGGGCTGGGAGGAGAGGATTTCCCGGCGGTGTGATGCCATCCTGCTATTATAGGTCTGTAAAGATGATGGTGGCTGCTCTGCTGCAGAGCGGTTGCCATAGCTACCGGTTCTCCGCTGCATTACTATCTGTAAGCCCCCCTAAGTGTATTAAAACTGCCCCCTGGGCCTGGTGGGTACCTTTCTTGTTGCAGGACGGCTCCCGCACGCCGAGATCGTGGGAGCCGTCCTTTTCTTGTGACAGCCAGGAGCCTAATGACGGCTCCCAGGCCTCTCATATTAATATTACTATTGTGGCTGGCCTCAATAGTAATGTATAGAATCTCCCATAGACTGCAATACAGTTGTTTTGCAATCTATGGGACTTGGAATCAAGTGATTGCAGGTTCAAGCCCCCGGGGAGGGGGGGCAAATAAAATAGTAAAAAAAAAAAAAAAAAAAAAAATTTTTTTAAATATTGAAAAAAAAAAATTCTAAATAACCCCCTTTCCCTAGAATACATAGTAAAGTAGAAAATTACTGTGAAACACATACACATTAGGTATCCCTGTGTCCGAAAATGCCCGGTCTACAAACTTATAAAAATATATCTCCGGTAAGTTGAAAGTCGTAGTAGGAAAAAAAAAATCAAAAGTGCCGAACTTTGCTGTTTTGACTGATTTGAATAAAATGTGATCAACGCAATAGACATTTCATTCCCCAAAATGGTATAACTAAAAAGTACACCTGGCCCCACAAAAAAAGATGCCCTATGCATCCCCGTAAATCTATCAGGGCCACCTGTCAATGTGGCCTTGCAGCTGTTGCAAAACTACAACTCCCATATATTATTAAATATTTTACCACATTTTTTGCTTCAAAATTTTTCCCCTATTTTCCTCCTCTAAAACCTCGGTAAGTCTTATGGTCCAGTGCGTCTGAAAAATATGATATATATATATAATAATAATAATAATAATAATAGTCCTTTAATAGTCCCACAATGGGGAAATTCAGTGTGTTACAGCAGCAAAGATAAGCAGATACAAATACAAATACAACATGTACAGGAATGTTCCAAGGTGAGAGGCATTACATTAATAGCAGACAGACAGATAGGACGTAGCAGAGGAGGGGGGGGGGGGGGGATTTAACAGGCAGAGAGATATTTCAGTTCTCTGTGTGTAATGATCTCCGCTTAGGTCGGTGTTGGTTGTACAGCCTAACCGCGGTGGGGGAGGAAAGACTTCCGATAGCGCTCCTTCTCACACCTAGGGTGGAGCAGTCGGTCACTGACAGTACTGCTCAGCGCGATCACAGTCTCATGCATGGGATGGGACTTCTTCTTCTGCATGGAGCTCACCACGGACAGTATCCTTCTGTCACCCACCACCTGCACTGGGTCCAGTGGGCTCCCCAGGACAGAGCTGGCCTTTCTAATCAGCTTGTCAAGTTTATTTCTGTCCCTGGTTGATATACTGCTCCCCCAGCAGGCAACTCCAAAGAAGATGGCTGATGCCACTACCGAGTTGAAGAAAGTTCTAAGAAGTGCCCCCCGGATTCCAAAGGCTCTCAGTTTCCTAAGCAGGTAGAGCCTGCTGTGGCCCTTCCTGTACAGGGCCTCCATATGATCCGCCCAGTCCAGCTTATTATTAAGGAGCAAACCCAGGTACTTATAGGTATTCACAATCTCGATGCCCGTCCCCAGGATGTCCACTGGTTTAGGAGGGCTTCTGCCTTTGCGGAAGTCCACCACCATCTCCTTGGTCTTCCCCGCGTTAATCTTCAGGTGGTTCCGGTGGCACCAGTCCACAAAATCCTGGTTCAGTTCTCTGTACTCCCTGTCATCATCATCTGTGATGAGACCCACTATTGCAGAGTCGTCAGAATACTTCTGTAGGTAGCAGCTGGATGAGTTGCACCTAAAATCTGCAGTGTACAGTGTGAAGAGGAAAGGGGCGAGAACCGTACCCTGAGGTGCCCCCGTATTACAGATCACGGTACCTGACACACAGTCTCGGGCTCTCACGTATTGAGGTCGATTTGTGAGGTAGTCTAGGATCCAGTTGGAGAGGTGGTGGTCCACTCCAGCAAGGCCCAGCTTGTCCCTCAATAACCTGGGCTGTATGGTGTTAAAAGCACTGGAGAAGTCAAAGAACATTATTCTCACTGTGTTCCCTGGTTTCTCCAGGTGAGACAGAGCCCTGTGCAGAAGATGGATGATGGCATCATCTACCCCAATGCCCGGCCGATAAGCAAACTGGAGGGGGTCCATAGCGGGGCTCACTAGAGGGCGGAGATGTGTGAGAACCAATCTCTCCAAGATCTTCATCAGGTGGGATGTCAGTGCTACAGGTCTGTAGTCGTTGAGGTCCATAGGGTGGGGTTTCTTTGGAACTGGTACCACACAAGAAGATTTCCATAATTCAGGGACTATTTCCTGCCTCAGGCTCATATTATACATATATGTAATTATACCACACAGCTGGTCCCCGCAAGTCTTAATTAGCCTTGCACTGATGTCATCTGGCCCTGCGGCTTTCCTCGCCTTGATCTTTTTCATCTCCTTCCTCACCTGGGCCCGTGTGAAGGTCAGACTGTGGCCAGATAAAGACGGATTTCTGGATTTACTGGTCTGTTGGGAAGTGGCCGCATGGGGAGAAGTCATTGTGGTGGGGTAAGCTGAAGGACATACTGGGGTGGGAGGAGCTGGTGTGTGATCAAATCTGTTGAAGAATAGGTTTAGTTCATTAACCCAATTAACATCTGCCTCAATCTGGCAGACAGACTGTTTATGACCCGAAATTGACTTAAGCCCCTCCCAGACCCCCCTTATGTCTTTTCTTTCCATTTGCTTTTCCATTTTTTCTTTATAACTGGCTTTTCCCTGCCTGATTTGATGCCTCAGCTCCTTTTGTACTTCCCTCAACCCCTCCTTATCTCTTGTCCTGAATGCCATCTTTTTCTCCTTAAGTAGTGTTTTTATATCAGAGTTAATCCATGGTTTGTTGTTGGAGAAGCACCTCACCACTTTTGTGGGTACTGTGTTGTCCACACAAAAATTAATGTAGTCCGTTATGCAGTGTGTGAGCCCTTCTATATCTTCTCCATAAGAATCCTGCAGCACTTCCCATGCGGTTGTGTCAAAACAATCCCTCAGAGCCTCATCACTCTCCTCGGACCGTATCCTCACTGTGCGGGTGACAGCAGGTTCTCTACGTACAAGTGGCTTGTACACAGGTCGGAGATGTACTAGGTTGTGATCCGATCTCCCCAGGGGCGGTAGGGCTGATGAGTTATATGCCTCCCTCACGTTGGCAAAGAACAAGTCCAGTGTTTTGTTGTCTCTTGTGTGGCAGGTTACATACTGTGTGAAACTGGGCAGTGTGGATGATGGAGAGGCGTGGTTGAAATCACCCGACAGAAGAAAGAGGGCCTGGGGATATATATATATATATATATATATTAACCCATAGATGTCGCTAATCTGGCTATTTACCTCCCTCTATCTGATGCCCTGTGCTGCAGTCACTTTAATTAAAGTCAAACACCTGTAATTTACAACTGCTCCTGTAGAAGTGATAAGTGTTGGCATCTCTATGCTGAAGTTACTGTCCAGGAGTTACACTGTGATAAGGGAAGATTTTAGGAGTTTTATCATCACTTTTATCAACAAAATTTATCTCTTTATAGTGATCATAGTAAAGTGAAAGAGCCTTTCCATTCACATTGTGCTAGCAGAACTTGCTCCCCTGTCACCCCCTCCCATCACCTGGATGTTTGGTTTGTCTCAGCATGAAGCCTAGCTAGAGATAACACAAGCAGTTTACAGTCATCTAGTTTTCTAATCTACTGGTTAATTTACACATGGACTAAAGGTCCAGAAAATAAGCCATGCTGAATATAAAACCATATAAAACCTAATTTTTAGTTGAAAAACTATATAAATGTGTAGCCCCTGTGATCAGAAGAACTAGGAAAGCAAATTTTATTATGTTTATGTGCAATAGTATATATATAAAAACAATTTTGTTTTAGGTAAAAGAAGCAAAATTTACATTTTTTTTCACATTTTATACCATTCTTCTACTTCTAGTGAAAAAAATATTCAACTTATTTAACAAATAAGGCTACTTATTTCAAGCCTTATGTGTCCTGAAAACACATTGTAAAAATAGTTGAGATATGCAAAGCCATTAAAAAGATATTGCTGTGTAAAGCAATGCATACAAAACTGCTAAATTTGGCCTGGGCATTGGGGAATCATTGGGAAATCAATGACGCTTGGTCCTGAAAGGGTTAATAAATTATTTTATAAAGATTTCATTTTTTTAACTTCAGGGTGCAAAAGGAAGCAATGGACTATCGGGTGACACAGGACTATCAGGATCACAGGTAAAGATCATGTTAGCTCTTCACACAGTGTCTGGTCAGTAATTTTTATCAGTGATTGAGTCCAAACCAGGAGCCACAACTACAAAGTGCGACTACAAAATGATAAGGGACAAGAATCTCTCACATTGAGGAGAGCACCAGTGAAGGTGTGTAGAGTTTGAACTGCCTTTTGCCCTCTACTTAGCATCTACATATCACAAGGCATTATGGGAAAGGAGCTGGGGAGCTCATACGCCCTCTGTTGGATGTAACAGATCCTCAATTTGCTTTTGACTCACCGAGTCTTGAGACAGCAAATGGGATTTTAGCCAAGCCAATTTCACTTATCTGCATACAGCGCTGTTTCAGGATTTTTGTCCCTCATCAGTACAGAGCAAAGTGAACTGGCTGGCTTTGTGAGAGGCAATGAGTGGCTTAGGGATTGAGGATCTGTTACATCCAACAGAGGGCGTATGAGCTCCCCAGCTCCTTTCCCATAATGCCTTGTGATATGTAGATGCTAAGTAGAGGGCAAAAGGCAGTTCAAACTCTACACACCTTCACTGGTGCTCTCCTCAATGTGAGAGATTCTTGTCCCTAAGCCACTCATTGCCTCTCACAAAGCCAGCCAGTTCACTTTGCTCTGTACTGAAGAGGGACAAAAATCCTGAAACAGCGCTGTAAGCAGATAAGTGAAATTGGCTTGGCTAAAATCCCATTTGCTGTCTCAAGACTCGGTGAGTCAAAAGCAAATTGAGAATCTGTTACATCCAACAGAGAGCGTATGAGCTCCCCAGCTCCTTTCCCATAATGCCTTGTGATATTTAGATGCTAAGTAGAGGGCAAAAGGCAGTTCAAACTCTACACACCTTCACTGGTGCTCTCCTCAATGTGAGAGATTATTGTCCCTAAATCACTCATTGCCTCTCACAAAGCCAGCCAGTTCACTTTGCTCTGTACTGATGAGGGACAAAAATCCTGAAACAGCGCTGTATGCAGATAAGTGAAATTGGCTTGGCTAAAATCCCATTTGCTGTCTCAAGACTCAGTGAGTCCAAAGCAAATTGAGGATCTGTTACATCCAACCGAGGGCGTATGAGCTCCCCAGCTCCTTTCCCATAATTCCTTGTGCTGTACAAAATGATAAGGTATGAGGCTGAGTTTCACCTGCATCCTAACGATCAGTATATCAGAGGTTTTCAATTTAATAGCCATTACCGTAAAAGGTTTGCACTTGCCCTGTGTTTTCCACCTGTTCCTGCTTTTGGCACAAAATCACCAGCACAAATCCTTCAATAGAACATTGGCATGTGAATAAGGCCTTAATTTTAAAATTGTGTTTCACAATCAAAAACCCTCTGTCCATTTTTCCATTCTTAAGTTTGTACAGATTGTGTAACGCGAATAAGATGTTTGTAATAAACATTGCCATTTACTTTATAGAAACAATTGAAATAATTTGTAATGGGTTGTTTTTATATGGATTCTTATTATGAGTAGAGATGAGCGAATTTCTTAAAAGTTCAATTCGAAGTTCGAAAAAAATTTGCTTCAATCCGAATTACTTTGTGGCGAGTATCGCTAAAAAACACCTATGTCCTAGCTTCAGAGAGCCTGTATAATGGTGTAAAATACTGTGCCTTGCAGTAACACGCATAGGGAGCCTACTGTGGTAGTCAGACAATACTGTGAGACCGAATGACACAAACATGACAGGCGTCGCTCTTAGAACCACTGCACACTTCACTTATTTGGACACTTACAGGGCCAAAACTGACCAACTAACTCAAGTGTGAACCCAGACTTACAGGTCCAGGAGGGCATACAGTGACCCAGTGGCAGCAGCATGAGGAGGGCATACAGTGACCCAGTGGCTGCAGCATGAGGAGGTCATACAGTCACCCAGTGGTTGTGGCATGAGGAGGGCATACAGTGACCCAGTGGTTGCAGTATGAGGAGGGCATTCAGTGATCCAGTTGCTGCGTCAAGAGGACAGCATACTGTGACCCAGTGGCAGCGGCATAAGGAGACCATACAGTGACCTAGTGGCAGCGGCATGAAGAGGGCATACAGTGACCCAGTGGCAACAGCATGAGAAGGATGCAGAGTGACGCAGTGGAAGCTGCATGAGGAGGGCATACAGTAACCCAGTGGCTGCAGCATGAGGAGGGCATACAGTCATCCAGTGGTTGTGGCATGAGGAGGGCATACAGTGACCCAGTGGCAGCAGCATGAGGAGACCATACAATAACCCAGTGGCTGCGGCATGAGGAGGGCATACAGTGACCCAGTGGCAGCGGCATGAGGAGGACATACAGTGACCAAGTTCCTCCCCTGCGTGACATTGTTCGCCCAGGCAAACGAGGTGTAGAACAGCGTGACACCGCTGTGCCCTGCACATGTGGTATGCTGGAGGATCACTGTGAATTGTCCCTGCAGTGGAGGCTGAGGAAACAGTGGAGGATGAGATGGACATTGTTGCAGGACCAAAGGCGTGAGAACGTGGAGGTGGAAGCAGCACCACTTGGCCAAGTTGCTGGTGACAAGGTGACAATGTGAAGTTGGCAGCAGCATGAGGACGGCATACAAAGACCCAGTGTCAGCGGCATGAGGAGGCCATACAGTGACCCAGTGGCAGTGGCATGAGGAGGGCATACAGTGAACCAGTGGAAGCGGCTTGAGGAGGCCATACAGTGACCCAGTGGCAGCAGCATGAGAAGGACGCAGAGTGACCCAGTGGAAACGGCATGAGTAGGCCATGCAGTGACCCAGTGGCAGTGGCATGAGGAGGCAATACAGTGACCAAGTGGCAGCAACATGAGGAGGCCATACAGTGACTCGGTGGCTGCGGTATGAGGAGGCCATATAGTGACCCAGTGGCAGTGTATGAGGAAGGGTATTCAGTGACCCAGTGGCAGCAGCATGAGGAGGGCATACAGTGACCCAGTGAAAACGGCATGAAGAGGCCATGCCGTGACCTAGTGGAAACGGCTTGAGGAGGGCATACAGTGACCCAGTGGCAGCAACATGAGGAGGCTGTACAGTGACCCAGTAGCAGCGGTATGAGGAAGCCATACAGTGACAAAGTGACAGCAACATGAGGAGGCCATAAAATGACCCAGTGGCAGTGGCATGAGGAGGCCATGCAATAACCCAGTGGCTGCAACATGAGGAGGCCATACAGTGACCCAGTGGCAGCAACATGAGGAGGCCATACAGTGTTCCAGTGGCAGCGGTATGAGGAGGCCATACAGTGACAAAGTGGCAGCAACATGAGGAGGCCATACAGTGACCCAGTGGAAGCAGCATGAGGAGGCCATACAGTGACCCAGTGGAAGCAGCATGAGGAGGCCATACAGTGACCCAGTTCCTCCCCTGTGTGACTTTTCTCATGCAAGCAAATGAGTTGTAGAACAGTGGGACACCACTGTGCCCTGCACATGTGGTATGCTGGACGAGCACTGTGAATTGTCCCTGCAGTGGAGGCTGAGGAAACAGTGTAGAATGAGGTGGACATTGTTGCAGGACCAACGGCGTGAGAACGTGGAGACGGAAGCGGCGCCACCTGGCCAAGTTGCTGGTGACAAGGTGACAATGTGAAGTTGGCAGCAGCATGAGGAAGGCATACAGTGACCCAGTGGAAATGGCTTAAGGAGGGCATACAGTGACCCAGTGGCAATGGCATGAGGAGGGCATACAGTGACCCAGTGGCAGCAACATGAGGAGGGCATACAGTGACCCGGTGGCAGTGGCATGAGGAGAGCATACAGTGACCCAGTGGCAGCAACATGAGGAGGCCATACAGGGACCCAGTGGCAGCGGTATGAGGAGGCCATACAGTGACCAAGTGGCAGCAACATGAGGAGGCCATACAGTAACCCACTGGCAGCAACATGAGGAGGCTGTACAGTGACCCAGTAGCAGCGGTATGAGGAGGCCATACAGTGACAAAGTGACGGCAACATGAGGAGACCATACAATGACCCAGTGGCAGCGGCATGAGGAGGCCATGAAATGACCCAGTGGCAGCAACATGAGGAGGCCATACAGTGACCCAGTGGCAGCGGCATGAGGATGCCATACAGTTACCCAGTGGCAGAGTGCGGAGGTGGCAGCAGCGTGAATAGGCCACAGAGTGGCAAGGTGATATAATATTTAGGTAGCAACAGCCTTAGGAGGCCATACAGTCACCCAGTGGCAGAGTGAGGAGGTGGCAGCAGCGTGAGGAGGTCATACAGTCACCCAGTGGCAGAGTGCGGAGGTGGCAGTAGCGTGAGTAGGCCACAGAGTGGCAAGGTGATATAATGTGTAGGTAGCAACAGCCTTAGGAGGTCATACAGTCACCCAGTGGCAGAGTGCGGAGGTGGCAGTAGCGTGAGTAGGCCACAGAGTGGCAAGGTGATATAATGTGTAGGTAGCAACAGCCTTAGGAGGTCATACAGTCACCCAGTGGCAGAGTGAGGAGGTGGCAGCAGTGTGAGGAGGCCATACAGTCACCCAGTGGCAGAGTGCAGAGGTGGCAGCAGTGTGAGTAGGTCACAGAGTGGCAAGGTGATATAATGTGTAGGAAGCAACAGCCTTAGGAGGCCATACAGTGACCCAGTGGCAGAGTGTGGTGAGGCAGCATGGATCATTTAATCTGCTGCATCAGGCATCGGTGGGTGGAAATCCTGGCTGATGCACGCCTGATTCATCTTCACAAAGGTCAGTCTCTCCAAATTTTGGGTGGACAGGCGAGTTCTGCTTGGGATAACTATGGCCCCCACTGCACTAAACACCCGCTCTGATGCCACACTACTGGCCGGACAGGACAGCTTTTCCTGGGCAAACTCGGCCAGTTGCGGCCACAAATCCAGTTTGGCTGCCCAGTAGTCTAGCGGATCTTCGATGACGGGTGGCAGGGTGCACTCTAAGTATGCCACCACCTGCTGATTCAACTTTGGCTCTGTGTCTAGCTGCTGATGAGCAGCTTCTTCACTATGCGGGTAAAGAAAGCTGCTCATCAGCGACTCTAGGCTCAGGCTGCTGCTGATGGAGCCGATACTGCTCCTGCACCTCCACCCCCTCCCACAGCTGCCATGCCAGTGCAAGGGCCCCCCTGGTCGGACATGCGAGAGGATGGACAATGCTACATAGCATGTCTCTATAGTAGTTCAGTTTGTCCTCCATCTCAACGGGTGTAAAAAAGGCCCCCATTTTTCCCTGGTAGCGAGGGTCTAACATGATGTAGAGCCACTAGTCATCTCTCTGCCTAATGGTGACAATTCGACTGTCACTGCACAAGGAAGTCAGAATGCATCGGGCCATTGGCGCAAGTGACTCTGAGGGACTCCCTCCATCCATCTCCACTGCATACTGCCACGGTGTGTCTGGGTTATCTGCCTCATCCTCCTCATCTCCCTCTGGCTATTCTGGTTGCTGCTGCTCCTCCTCTCCACCCATTTGGCTACACATTGTTTGTGCTCCAATGTCCTCCTCATGCTCTTCCTCCTCCAGTTCAGCCCCCAAAGGCTCATGTGGCCTTGACATGTAGATGCCACATCTCCAGTCCCCTGACCAGCCAGATTGATAAGCATCTTTTCCAGGATGTGAATCAGTGGAATGACGTTGTTCATCCCGTAGTCCTGGCGGCTGACTAGCAAACGGCAGGTGTCACGCATGAGCAGCCACTGGCTAACGTGAAAGGTACACAGGGGAGTACCTCTGTCCGCTTGGATCATAAAGAAATCGTTTATGGCTTTTCTTTGTTCATATAGTCGATCCAACATATGGAAGGTTGAATTCCAATGGGTGGAAACATCGCATATCAGCCTATGTTGTGGGAGGCAGTTCTGCCGCAGCAGCTAAAGGACGGTGTGCTTGGCAGTGTACGAGTGGCTGAAGTGCATGGAAAGTTTCCTTGACATTTTTAGGATGTCTTGCAGATGGGTGGAACGCTTAAGGAAATGCTTGACAACCAAATTGAACACGTGCGCCATGCAGGGTGCATGGCTCAGACCTCCTTGACACAGCGCCGACACCATGTTCTCTTCCCATTGTCGGTCACCATTGTTCCGATTTTAAATTCTCTTGGAGAAAGCCAGGATTCAATTCTCCTAGTGAGTCTCACACATGCTTTACACCTCCCATAGGATTGAATAGTAACCAAATGTCCAATGGGAGGACGTCACCTGGGTAAAGGGGAGGAGTCAGCTGATCACAGGGGGGGCCCCCAACAACCCCCCCCCCGGGGGGGTTTTTTTGTGGGGGGTTTGGGGTGGGGGGTGTTGGGGGGGGGGGGTGAGGAGATAAGTGTGATGTCCTGTGAAGAAAACAGTGAGTATAGTGCAGGTATCTCAAGTCCTAGACAGGCCCAGGAAGGTTGGAGAGCTGACATACATCAGCTATTCAGAAAATCCTATCCCCTGTCTGCCTAGCCATTGCCCTGAAGGAAGTCAAGCATCATCATCTTGTCAGCATGAGACTGTGGAGAGAACATTCTGGAACACGTGCTCCATAGCAAGTATCACAGGATCCAGGGGCCAAGGCCAGACCTGTGAAACATCCCGCCACCCTAACTATTGCTCCCTGAAACTCTGAGCTATCAGGACCACGTAACGTGAGTGGGGAATATTGTGTGCTAGTATCGTTGTGGGCATCCTCCTATGAGCCAAATAGGAGCCCAGACGCACCTTAGGGCTGTAACACTGAAGTAGAAAGGGCTAGGAACACCTTTCATTAAGTCTACCCTGCACCCCAGAACTTTGCTGTGTCACCAGGCGTACCCCTTTATTGTGTACTGAAACTGTTTAAGTATTTGTGCCTCCACACCCATGGAAGTAAAAGTTCAATTTTACAACTGTTTCTGTGTCTGACTCTGCACCAACAACATCAGGGCGCCCCAAACACCACCAGTCAGCACAGTATAGGGGAAGCGCCTCAGGGGAACAATCACCACCAACATTTGTGCAGCCCCCTCATCACCGGTACCAGTGGTGGTAACGTGGGACAGCACCAGCGCTGTGCCCTCGTGCCCAGAGACCGTGACAAGTCTGCGCTGTTTATACCCCGCAATCCCAACTGCAGCGTTACCCCCCATCTGGTCACTGCAAGATAAACTGGCGTCACGAACAGGATACGGGTGTGTGCCATTTTGAGAAAGTCGCCACGAGAAGTGCGCCAAATTGTCTCCAGAGCATCGGTCTTTATTGTGGACTTTGCTAAGATCAAGTTTATTCCCTGAGAGTGCTTGCCAAAAAGAGAGGGAGCCCTATATCCCTGAAGTAAGCCCTAAAGACTGTCCTCTCAGTGTGTTACAGCCCTGGAAGAGTTAAAACACCCAGGACTTGGGTGCAGGAGATTTTCAGCACTGCCCATGAGGCCAGGAGACCCATCTGCCGCCATCTTAGGAGAGCCCAGAACGCTGAGCCCAACGCTCCAGTGCACCCATACAAGAAAGTGAACCTGCTAGCGCCATTTCTGACTCTCCGGTGCCGCATCACCGTCCCTGCTGTACACTGCTGATCTCTGGTCCACTCTGCAGCTGCTGTCAGTGAGCACTGTGCCTCCCTGTCCTTGTCTTCAGTCCTCCCACGGCCCCAGCGAGTGTTTTCCGTGTACAGTGTCCGTGGGGAGTGCCACCATTAAAGAGGGGGAGCACACCATCAGCCTGCATCACAGTGACTCTGTTAATAGCTACAGCATTCTTAAAGGGCCAGCATTCAAAGTTGTAGTCTCCATTCCCTGCCAGCAAGCAGTTGAGTTTCTTAAAGAGACAGTGACCTAATTTCAGTCATACCTGCAAACAACATGACTGAGCAAAGTGACTTTGTGCCATCTGTTTCTAGTAATCCAGCAGTGCCCATGGCGTGCAGCCTACCATTCTCCATGCCATTTTACCCTGGCGCACCATGGCTGCCCCACTACGGAGGGGAGGCGCATACCCACAGGGATTTTCGTGAGAAGATGCTGTCTCTCTTCCAGTTCTATCCTCTGAATTCAGAACAGCAGATACAGATCCTGCTGGGCCAGCTTGAGGGTGCTGCAGCTAGGGAGGTCAAATCCTGGCCTGCCTCTGACCAAAGAACCCCTGGGCCAATTCTGAACAAACTCCAGGCGAACGTTGACGTGCGATCTGTCTCCAAGGTAAAGATGCGCTTCTTTTCCAGACGACAGCTACCTGGTGAGACCCTGCGGGACTATGCTTTATCCCTCCAAGAGGCATTCAGAGCTGTGGTGCAAGTGGATCCGCATGAAAATGTGGACTCTGATAAAATCTTGCTTGACTGCTTCATAGAAGGGGCGGGTACCACATTGCTCCAGAGTCAGTTATGAATGCTTGCTGCACAACATCCCAGCATCACGTTTGCTGACTTCAAGGCCCTTGCCATCCAGGTCTTGGGACAGGAGTAGCCCCAGCCGAGCCCAGTCATCTGTGCTCCCTCTCCTGGACCCTCTACAAGCATCGCTCCAGTTGTCCTGCCACTACCTCTGGGTACCTCACTTGCTGCCCAAACTGCGCAGACTATACCAGCAGACTCCAGAGATGACCTTCTGGCCCAAGTGGATCATCTGACCCGTTCCCATGGAACAGATCACCGTCCGTCTAGATCGTCTGACGCAGCCGTCTTCATCGTCCAGTGATCCTTTCCGAAGTCTCAACATCTCACCTGAGCCGTCACCCAGATGTCCTTCTTTAGTGAAACCTCCGAAGAATAAGAGACCATACTGTACCTATTGCCATAGATATGGACACACCAGGCCTCAGTGTTTTCAGTTAAACGGGCCACCCCTGAGGCAGGGGGCCGCCCCTCAGGAGGAAAGAAGAAGGGCCCAAGTGAATCTTCAGTGCCATTGTCACGCTTCGCCTTCCCACACATCACAATCTGGGTGAACGGCGTCCCTCTGACAGCATTGGTGAACACCTCTGACAGCATTGGTGGACACTGGATCTCAGGTAACAACCCTGTGCAAGCAGGCGTTCCTTGAACACTGGGACTTAGGTGTGTTGAATAGAACACCTGACACATGGATAAATCTATGTGCCAGCAATGGACAGCCCATACCACAGCAGGGTTATTGGGAACCCACTATCCAGATTGGGGACTTGAAACTGCCTAGACAGGGTGTAATTGTCACTGATGTAGAGGATGATAGGTTTGCAGTTGTGATATTAGGCATGAATGTTTTACGCCATTGCTTTGCAGAAGTGTTGGATGCCTTGCATGCCTCTCTCCTTACAGCTTCTCCCAGTGACCAGCAGACCATTCAGAGGGCCATTCGTGTACTCAGCGACCAGCACAAGTTCGCCAACAAACAAGGTGAAATTGGTCGAGTTCGGATCCTAGACACCCGTCCAGTAACCCTACAGCCTGGAACATAAACTATGGTGTGGTTTATGCCCGTCCGGGCATAGAAAATCAGGACTACGAGGCCTTGCTACAACCCATACAGGTAGATGGCCAACCACTTGTCATGACTGCCCGCAGCCTTGTCACAGTTTCCAATGGACATGTTCCTGTCAACTTGGGTGATGTTCCCGTGAACCTCCACAAGTTCCACTCTTTGGCCCTGCTACACCGGTTAGCACCTAAAGACGTTCTCTCTGGTGATTCTACCACCACACAGCATTCAACGCAAGCTGCTGAGAACATTCCGAATGGAGCCACGAAGCCCTGGTGGGATGAATTGAACATGGGAGACGGCAATACCCCTATAGAGCACATCAATGGGGTCCGCAATGTGGCCAAGCATTACCAACAGGCATTCAGCAAACACCCATTGGACTTTGGTAAGACCACGACCATACAACATCGCATTCTGACTGACGACCACCATCCAATCAAGGAGCGTCACCGTCCAATACCACCAGCGATGTACCAACCGGTGAAAAAGTTGATTCAAGAGATGTGAGATGCTGATGTCATCTGTGAGAGTAACAGCCCCTGGGCAGCCCCGCTAGTCCTTGTCAAGAAGAAAGACGGCACCCTACGATTTTGTGTGGACTATCGTAAACTCAACAACGTCACGCACAAAGACGCATACCCATTGCCGCGGATTGAGGAATCTCTAACGACTTTGGGATCAGCTACCTGTTTCTCGACCCTGGACTTAACCAGTGGATACTGGCAAGTCCCTATGGTGCCTGAAGATCGTGAAAAGACTGCGTTTAAGACCCCAATGGGACTCTTTTAATTCAATAGTATGCCATTTGGGCTATGTAATGCCCCAGCCACATTCCAACGGCTTATGGAGAGGTGCCTCGGCCATGAGATTTTCCAGAGTGTGCTACTGTACCTGGATGATGTTATTGTATTCTCCCGGACATACCAAGAACACCTTCATCACCTGTCCGAGGTATTCAAGGTACTTATACAGCACGGCCTAAAGGTGAAGCCCTCCAAGTGCTACCTGTTGAAACCCCAAGTTCGCTACCTTGGGCATGTCGTGAGCGCACAAGGCGTCCAACCTGATCCTGAAAAGATCACTGCAGTCCAGAACTGGCGAAGACCATCTACCGTCAAAGAAATCCGAAGCTTCCTTGGATTCGCAGGTTACTACCGGCGTTTCATACCCCACTTCGCCCAAGTAGCCGAGCCTCTGAACGAGTTGTTGCGCGGTTGTCCCAGAGAAAACTACAACCGAAACCTTCTGGTAGACTGGACGTCGCATCAAGAGGAAGCCTCTTCGTGTACTCAGCGACCAGCACAAGTTCGCCAACAAACAAGGTGAAATTGGTTGAGTCCGGATCCTAGACACCCGTCCAGTAACCCTACAGCCTGGAACAGAAACTATGGTGTGGTGCCATGCCCGTCCGGGCATAGAAAATCAGGACTACGAGGCCTTGCTACAACCCATACAGGTAGATGGCCAACCACTTGTCATGACTGCCCGCAGCCTTGTCACAGTTTCCAATGGACATGTTCCTGTCAACTTGGGCGATGTTCCCGTGAACCTCCACAAGTTCCACTCTTTGGCCCTGCTACACCGGTTAGCACCTGAAGACGTTCTCTCTGGTGATTCTACCACCACACAGTCTTTTCAAGAGCTTAAAGCACTTCTGACGCAACCAGCAATTCTAGCCTATCCCGACTACAGTCAGCCATTCCGCTTGTACACAGATGCAAGTCACCAAGGTTTGGGTGCCGTGTTGTCCCAGGTTCAGGACAACAAAGAGCAAATCATCGCCTATGCCAGCAGGAGTCTGAGAGGCGTGGAGAAGAATGACCAGAACTATAGTTCTTTCAAATTCGAACTTCTGGCGCTTGTCTGGGCTGTGACAGAGAAGTTTAAAGACTACCTGGCTGCCACACCCTTTACCGTGTACATGGATAACAATCCGTTCGCGCATCTGGACACTACTCGACTGGGAGCCCTTGAACAACGGTGGGCCTCAAGACTAGTGAATTACAAGTTTTCTGTCAAGTATCACAGTGGCAAGTCCAACGCTATCGCTGATGCACTCTCAAGGTTGCCTGTGGGAGAAGAACCACCCCGAGATGACATCTGAGAAGAGGTGGAGATGCCACCATTCTACAACAAGTTTACCCAACGGAGCGCTATTGGTGTCCCTGTAGAAGTAGAATCTCTGGCGAAAACAGCTACCGAATCCCTCCAAGAGCCATCTCTGTGGAAAACGTTCCAAGAAGAGAGCAGAGATCTAGGAGAATTGTCAGATTTCCTGCTTACAGGAAGAATACCAACCCGTGTAAAGAGAGGTCTTCATGATGTGGAATTAAAACGCCTTTGGCGACAGAGGAAGCGCCTGTTTGTCCAACGAGGCCTTCTACTTCGAAACACTCTTGATCATGTCACAGGTGAAAGGCTTCATCAGATCCTCGTACCAAGAAGAGATGCACAGATGATACTTGAGGCGTATCATGACAGATCCGGTCACTTCGGGGTACAAAAGACTGAAGCTACCATCCGTCAGAATGAGGAGTGACATTGAGAGTTGGTGCCGAGAGTGTCCCGCCTGTAGTATCATCAAGGAAGGTCGAAGAGATCAGAAGGACCCTCTACATCCAATTAAAACTCAAAAGCCGTGTGAAATTGTTGCTCTGGACATGTGAAGTTGGGTCCCACACGTTCCGGCTACAGCTACGCTCTGACAATGGTGGATCATTACTCCAAATTCCTTGTCATCGTGCCTGTCAGAGATCTTACAGCAAGAACTACGGCTGAGACCTTCTATGTAGAGTTTGTCCGCCATTACGGTTGTCCTGAGCATATCCTCACTGACCGTGGATCTGCGTTTGAATCCCAATTGTACCGTGAGCTGTGTCAGTTCCAAGAAGTTGCGAACCACAGCATATCACCCTCAAGGGAATGGGATGTGCGAGAAGGCAAATCAAGTGATCATTGGCATGCTAAGAACAGCCACAGTTACACCTGGTGTTGAGTGGCCTGAGCGTATCAAGGACTTGGCCTATATTTACAACAACACACGCCAAACATCTACGGGATACGCACCGTTTTATCTAATTTTTGGAGGACAAGGTCAACTTCCTTCAGACTTAACCCTTGGCGTGAAGGTCCCTGACACCATCAATCCACTACCCATAACAGACTGGGTTGTTGAACACCGCCGACGTATGGAAGAAGCTAAAGAGATAGTTGAAACGCGCATGGATGAGGTTCGTAGGAGACAACAGGAGGATTACAACCACCGGATTGGGAAATTGGATCAATTCTGGGAGACAGAACCAAACAGCGTCATCTCCATACCATATCCTGAATCCGACGTGTATGAGATCTCTAAACCTGGGAGACAGACCTGTAGCACTGACATCCCACTTGATGAAGATCTTAGAGAGATTGGTTCTCACACATCTTCGCCCTCTAGTGAGCCCTGCTATGGACCCTCTCCAGTTTGCTTATCGACCGGGCATTGGGGTAGATGATGCCATCATCCACCTTCTGCACAGGGCTCTGTCTCACCTGGAAAAACCAGGGAACACGGTGAGAATAATGTTCTTTGATTTCTCCAGTGCTTTTAACACCATACAGCCCAGGTTACTGAGAGACAAGCTGGGCCTTGCTGGAGTGGACCACCACCTCTCCAACTGGATCCTAGACTACCTCACAAATCGACCTCAATACGTGAGAGCCCAAGACTGTGTGTCAGGTACCGTTATCTGTAATACGGGGGCACCTCAGGGTACAGTTCTCGCCCCTTTCCTCTTCACACTGTACACTGCTGATTTTAGGTGCAACTCATCCAGCTGCTACCTACAGAAGTATTCTGACGACTCTGCAATAGTAGGCCTCATCACAGATGATGATGACAGGGAGTACAGAGAACTGAACCAGTTTTTTGTGGACTGGTGCCACCAGAACCACCTGAAGATTAACGCGGGGAAGACCAAGGAGATGGTGGTAGACTTCCGTAAAGGCAGATGCCCTCCAAAACCAGTGGACATCCTGGGGACGGGCATCGAGATTGCGAACACCTATAAGTACCTGGGTTTGCTCCTTAATAATAAGTTGGACTGGGCAGATCATATGGAGGCCCTGTACAGGAAGGGCCACAGCAGGCTCTACCTGCTTAGGAAGCTGAGAGCCTTTGGAATCCGGGGGGCACTTCTTAGGACTTTCTTCAACTCTGTAGTGGCATCAGCCATCTTCTTTGGAGTGGCCTGCTGGGGGAGCAGTATATCAACCAGGGACAGAAATAAACTTGACAAGCTGATTAGAAAGGCCAGCTCTGTCCTGGGGAGCCCACTGGACCCAGTGCAGGCGGTGGGTGACAGAAGGATACTGTCCGTGGTGAGCTCCATGCGGGAGAAGAAGTCCCATCCCATGCATGAGACTGTGATCGCGCTGGGCAGTACTGTCAGTGACCGACTGTTCCACCCTAGGTGTGAGAAGGAGCGCTATCGGAAGTCTTTCCTCCCCACCGCGGTTAGGCTGTACAACCAACACCGACCTAAGCGGAGATCATTACATACAGAGAACTGAAATATCTCTCTGCCTGTTAAATCCCCCCCCCCCCCTCTGCTACGTCCTATCTGTCTGTCTGCTATTAATGTAATGCCTCTCACCTTGGAACATTCCTGTACATGTTGTATTTGTATTTGTATCTGCTTATCTTATCTTATCTTTGCTGCTGTAACACACTGAATTTCCCCATTGTGGGACTATTAAAGGACTATTATTATTATTATTAGTACACCAAAACCGTCTGAAGCTGTGCCTTTAAAGAAGGACTACCCACAGAGGTGCCCCCAGCTCAGACAATGAGTCCAGAGATCTTGTCACCGTCTGAAGCGACAGAGAGACCCCCAACCCACAAAAAAAAAAAAAGTGGGGGGAAAAAAAAAAAATATTAAATTTTTATAAAAAATTTAAATAAATAAAAAAAAAAAAAAAAAAAAAAAAATTAATTTTTTTAAAAAAATTTTTTTTTTTAAAAATAATATTTTTTAAAAAGGGGGAGTGAGGGGAAAAAAAAAAAAAAAAAAAAAAAAAAAAAAAAAAAAAGGAATTGTGTTTTTGGGGAAAAAAAAATAAAAATTTTTTTTTTTTTTTTTTATTTTTTTTTTGTTCTATTTATATAATTATTTTTTTTGTTTTTTTTTATATTTATTTTTTTTTTTTTTTTTTTTTTTTTTTTTTTTTTTGGCCTTTTAATTTTGTTTTTACTTTTGGTGGTGCCGCGAAAAGGTTCCATAAGTCTGAGTTTAATTATCTCTCCGTTACCCTTCAGACTTCTAAGGGCCTTCCAGGACTAAGCCGAGAGGTCTTACCTCTTACCTTATATTTTTCAAAGCTGTTAGTGACATTTGCACTTTATTCGTATTTATTAACATTGTTACATTTCTCACCTTCACCCCAGCCCGTCGCCGAGGTCGGCACAGTGAAAGAGGGGGAGTATGTGGCATCCCAGAGCTGGCTATGGCTGGGCTGAGGGTGATCACTGTAGTAATTGCATTATTTCCTCTTGCTTTATAGCCTGTGTGACATAGCAGGGGGTCCTGAGTCTCACACAACACAGTGCCACCTAGTGAGTCTCACACATGCATTACACCTCCCATAGGATGGAATAGTAACCAAATGTCCAATGGGACGACATCACCTGGGTAAAGGGGAGGAGTCAGCAGATCACTGGGTCCCCATGGTAATACCCCTTCAGGAAGGTCCTGTGTGTGAGTAGTTAGAAGTGCTAGGAGGAGGAGGTGAGGAGATAAGTGTGATGTCTTGTGAAGAAAACAGTGAGT
The DNA here is from genome assembly GCA_947044405.1 of Leptodactylus fallax. Taxonomy (NCBI): domain Eukaryota; kingdom Metazoa; phylum Chordata; class Amphibia; order Anura; family Leptodactylidae; genus Leptodactylus; species Leptodactylus fallax. Next base: position 6,878,220 of record CAMRHE010000064.1, on the reverse strand, counting down.
ATAGTGCAAGTATCTCAAGTCCTAGACAGGCCCAGGAAGGTTGGAGAGCTGACATACTCCAGCTATTCAGAAAATCCTATCCCCTGTCTGCCTAGCCACAGCCCTGAAGGAAGTCAAGCATCATCATCTTGTCAGCATGAGACTGTGGAGAGAACATTCTGGAACACGTTCTCCATAGCAAGTATCACAGTATCCAGGGGCCAAGGCCAGACCTGTGGAACATCCCGCCACCCTAACTATTGCTCCCTGAAACTCTGAGCTATCAGGACCACATAATGTGAGTGGGGAATATTGTGTGCTAGTATCGTGGTGGGCATCCTTCTATGAGCCAAATAGGAGCCCAGACGCACCTTAGGGCTGTAACACTGAAGTATAAAGGGCTAGGAACACCTTTCATTAAGTCTACCCTGCACCCCAGAACTTTGCTGTGTCACCAGGCGTACCCCTTTATTGTGTACTGAAACTGTTTAAGTATTTGTGCCTCCACACCCATGGAAGTAAAAGTTCAATTTTACAACTGTTTCTGTGTCTGACTCTGCACCAACAACATCAGGGCACCCAAACACCACCAGTCAGCACAGTATAGGGGAAGCGCCTCGGGGGAACAATCACCACCAACATTTGTGCAGCCCCCTCATCACCAGTACCAGTGGTGGTAACGTGGGACAGCACCAGCGCTGTGCCCTCGTGCCCAGAGACCGTGACAATTCTGCACTGTTTATACCCCGCAATCCCAACTGCAGCGTTACCCCCCATCTGGTCACCGCAGAAGGGGGGGGGGGGGGCGGGGCGGGGGGGGGGGGGGGGGGACACACCGCCTCTTTCCGTTGGGGTGGTGGGGCCCTGCCCACCCGAAAAAAGGTGGGGGCCCCGGGGTGGTGCCGTGGTTCCTGCGGCAGGCTGGACCACCACATTGGAGCCACAGCTCTCCCAGGCCACTTTATGGTGATGCTGCGTATGTTGGCGCAGGGATGAAGTGCCAACATTGGCACCCTGGCCATGCTTCACCTTCTGCCCACAGATTGAACATATGGCCATGTTAACCTCCCCTGGCGGCTTTGCAAAAAACTGCCACACTGCCGAGTAGGTGATTTTACCCCCAACACTCCGCAATAACTGACTGCTATCGCCACTGCCTCCGTGAACCCCTGCACCATTGCTTTCCGGGCAGGTAGGTTGCTGCGAAGCGGATGGTTTACTCCGGGCACGTTTAGTTCCCGACCTCACACTGCTGCCACCCTGCTGACTCCCCCGCTACATCATGCGCAAGCTACAACCCTCTTCTCCTGATGACGATGAGGCCCCTTTATCACCCGGCTCCCAATTACGATCTGCTACATTGTCATCCACTACTGTCTGCAGGTCACTGATGTCCTTCTCAACACCAGCTCCCATGCCACTCTCCTCATCACTACTTGCCCGCCTACCGCAGGAAGCGGAGGATGTCTCCTCCACATCTTGGCTGAGCCGTAGCTGCTGACTGTTCTGTAGTACCTCCTCCTCACTGTACAGTGGATCTGAGCCCACAGCATAGACTAGTTCTCTAGCTGAGGGAACAGAAAACGACAGAGGCAGGTTGAGGACAGGTGAGGGCACAGGGCCTGCTGCCGGGCCATGCCAACTAAGGGTTGTGTCTGATGAACCCACTGACTCTTGGCTGGGGGTGTCTGATGTGACTTGGGATGAATTGGATGACTGAGTCAACCAGTCTATAACTGTTGGTTTGCTCGTCAAGACACGACCACTACTTGACACTGGGAGCTCAGGCCTCTGTAACTGACCCCTGCTGCCACGCCCCCTTACTCTGCTGCGACCTGTGCCTGCGTCAGAAACATGACCTTTGTGCATGACCTCTCGCTTCTCTGTCTGACATACTGTTCAATGAAAAAACTTAATTGTAAAGGGCAAAAAGGCCTGTTATTTTCTATTTTGAAGAGAACGGCAAATATTTCTTCACCCACTAATGAACACCAATAAAAAAAGCGTGATAAAGGCAGAGATTTGTGGCTCAGAATTATTGAATTATTGACAATACTATTGATAAATGACCTGCAACTTTATACTGGTAACAAAATGGCGAATATAGTCCTTTTTATGTGTTTTGACACTAATAAAGACCTTTAAATAAGTGATAAGCGCTAAGAATTATTGAATTATTATTGACAGTACTGTTTTGAAAAATGGCCTGCAATTTTATACTGGTAACAAAATGGCGAATATGGTCCTTTTTATTTCTTTTGACACTAATAAACACCTATAAATAAGTGATAACCAATAAGAATTATTGAATTATTATTGACAATACTGTTTTTAAATATTGCCTGCAACTTTATACTGGTAACAAAATGGCGAACATGATCGTTATGTCTTTCCCCACGTTAAAGGCGTTTATTACAGATAAGTGCAGATATTATTGGATGATAATTCAGTTTTCTTTGGCACAATAGTACTGAATAATGTTATGCCTTCGAAGAACAGTGAATAAGCCTCTTATAATAAACACCTTTAAAAAGGCTTTTTTACAAATACGTGCAGATATTAGTGTATGATAATTCACTGTTTTTTGCTGTACTGCACTACAAAATGCTTGTTGTGTTCCACCTTGAAGACACAGATATAAGTAATGAGTAGCAGTGAGTGCTGCAATGTGAATTATGCTGCAAATTCTTGCTGTAAATGACCCTGCAACCATCCCAAATTCTTCTCTCAATTCCTCCCTATGCTTTCCCTACAGTTCTAAGGCTCAGCCTCTTTCCCTGAACTTCCATATGTTTTCTAAGTCTTTCCATAGCTCCTGCCGACGCCTGTCCCTTACAGTAAGAGCGATGTGTAATAACTGTACCTAAAATGGTCAAGGGTTTTTATAGGGCTGTGACATCACAGGTCCTGCTGGCTGCTGATTAGCTGCACGCTTAGCATTGTGGATGATCCCACGCTCCCAGAGTCCCTTCCCGCTTGTCCTAACATGTGCGGTGGCCATTTCATAAAAAAATGCGATTCAATGCATCGAAGCACGAGGAAATCCAGAATCATGGCGAATCGAAGATTTCCTGAAATTCGGATCAAATTCCACTTCTGCAGAATCGATTCACTCATCTCTAATTATGAGTAAATGCTTTTTGGGTGCAATTAGTCATTTGGTTTAGTGTTATTGCCTATTGCAAACTGTATGTTTACTTACCTGCATTATGTGTACAAATGTTAGTTCTATGAATCACCATGTCCTAATTTCTTATCCAGTATTAATTTACCCATGTTTCCTAGTTCGTAACCCTACACATTTTTGGGTTTTTTCTTACTTGTGTTTTTTGAGGGCTTAAAATAATTTTGCATGTTTATTTGGCTTTATTTTGATGATTTTTATTTTTCATGATTTTTTCTTATTTTAATATCCAAGATAATGTAAAGACAAAAGGATTGCTATACATATAAAAAAAATCAATAGTTTTCCCTCTCTAGTATGGTAACCTGTGGTATTTTTTTCACTTTATTTTTTTTATGTCTATTAATTTATTTTTATTACTTATTGTACCCCCCATAAGGTCATATTAGGTCCCACGTAGCGGGCTGCAGCAAAAAAGTGCTGCGGTAAAAACTGCGGCAGCAACGCAACGGGGTTTTTCCCGCATTGCTTTTCACAGAAAGTCCGCTGAGGTTTCCACTGAGTGTATTTTTCTGAAAGGTGTGGATGGGATTTGTTAGAATCTCATCCACTGTGTAGAGACTGTAAAACACCGCAGTTTTTTCTGTGGAGTTTGCACCACTTGGGGCCCTCGGCCAAAGAGAGCATTTTAGCATTCTTTATTTATTTTTATTTTTTTTGCTGACTTCCCCGGCAGCTGGTGCTATTACATTAGCCACAGTTACAGGAGGAATTCTGACTCCTAGCAATTACTGAAGAGTTGATCTGGATCCTCTAGGGCACAGCAGCTCATGCAGTTCCCGGCCACAGGCGGACCAAATGACCGTAGGCCAGGGATAGTGATAAGCCGTCCTAGTCTCCCTGTAGGAGGTCCGGATGTAGTAACAGTAGCTGCAGTACAAACAATGTGTACGCTTTATCAGCTAAGATGTTAGATTCTTCACCTGATATAATTTTCTTCACATATTTACTATCACTTGTAATTTAAAAATATTAAATAATTCTTTAATACATTTGTCATTGAAAAACCAATACAGGAAAGAACTGGAGTCACATTCCAATCACTTTATTTAGATCCATGTCACAGGAATCACAAATATATTATAAATTTAATGATTGTTCATAGGATGCATAGGTTAGGGGATACCTTGCAGATCAGTGGGAGTCATTTAAATGCCCATTGATCAGGAGAATGAGGATGTTAATTTAACTTATTTCATGGGAAAACCCCTTATTCGTTGTTTTTTTTCACACAAAAAGTGACTAAAATATTTTTTTAAAGGTCTGTTAGTGCTATTAATGGGTTAATAAATACACCCATATACCTTTAGCAGTGTTTTCAGTGATTTCTGGGTTTCTCTGGGAGCTCCTGACATCTTTTGCATTTGTTTACATGGTGTAGCTTCCTGCTGTGTAGCTTCCTGTCTACCTTCCACAATACCTCCCTCTCACTGCCCCCTCCTTTCTCACTCCATTACACCCCCTCTCTGTCTCCCTAGCTATCCTGCCCACTACTATTCCTTCCCAACTAACTAACTCAGCCCACCCCCCCCACCGCATCATACTTACATGTCACCTCCTTTTCTTTCACTGTGCGCAGGCTGGAGATGCCTCCCTTCCTCTCTGCAAGTGCATACACAGACCAGAAGTACATTTGACACCTGCACAGTAGAGATGGAGTGCCATCTCTACTGCGCATGTGTCGCAGGCACCTCCACACTGCACAAGTGCTGGCAGAGAGGAAGAGGGGAGGAACAGTTCCCAGAGAGGAAGATACATAAGTATGATGGAGTTGGGGGGGAAAGTAATGGTGACGTTCTGTTTCAGAAACGGCGAAACGAAACGTCACCGGATTATCAGATTATCGGATTATCTCCTCATACCTCAACAACCGCACATTCAGCGTCTCCCACTCGCACACCACCTCCTTGCCACGCCCTCTTTCTGTAGGTGTCCCCCAAGGCTCCATCCTAGGACCCCTCCTGTTCTCCATCTACACCCTCGGCCTTGGCCAACTCATAGAATCTCTTGGTTTTCAATACCATTGCTATGCTGACGACACTCAAATATATCTCTCTGGACCAGACATTACCTTTCTGTTGTCCAGAGTCCCAGATTGTCTAGCAGGTGTAGCCTCCTTTCTCTCCTCCCACTTTCTCAAACGCAACATGGAGAAAACTGAGTTCATCATCTTCGCCCCACCTCACATTGGCCCCTCTACCTGACCCATCTATCAAAGTTAATGGAACAACACTTACCCCAGTCTCTCGGGTCCATTGCCTTGGGATAACCTTCGACTCTGACCTATCCTTCAAGTCGCACATCGAAACCCTCAACACCTCCTGCCGCCTCCAACTCAAGAACATCCATCGAATCCGCTCCTTCCTCACCCCTAAAACTACAAAGATGCTAGTCCATGCCCTAATAATCTCCCTCTTAGATCACTATAACACCCTTCTCCATGGCCTCCCAGCAAACACTCTCGCTCCCCTCCAGTCCACCCTAAACTGTGCTGCTCGCTTAATACACCTCTCCCCCCGTTCTTCATCAGCCGCTTTCCTCTGCCAATCCCTTCACTGGCTACCCATTGCCCAGCGAATAGATTTCAAAATGCTAACGCTGACATACAAATCCATCCACAACCTCTCTCCTTCATATATATCAGACCTAAGCTCCCGCTACCTGCCCGCACGCAAACTCCGATCCTCCAAAGACCTCCTACTCCGCTCTGCTCTTATCCGCTCTTCACACAACTGTCTCCAAGATTTCTCCCGTGCATCCCCCATACTCTGAAACTCAATACCAAGACACATAAGACTATCCCCCACAATCACAAGCTTCAAGAAGGCCCTGAAAACTCACCTATTCAGGAAGGCCTACAACCTCCAATAACGCTACTACCACCAAAGCAGCATGTGAACAGTCTCTCCCCTCACCTTCTGTCTCTATCCCTCTTCCCTCATAGATTGTAAGCTCTTGCAGGCAGGGCCCTCTATCCCACTGTGCCAGTTGGTCACTGTTAGCATTGTGTTTGTTTTGCATATTTTGTGTAATGTATGTAAACCCTCAAATGTAAAGTACCATGGAATTAATGGTGCTATATAAATAAAAAATAATAATAAATGATAAAAAAAAATTTGTATGTAAGCTTAAATTAATGTGAAATATGGAAACTTATTTTGAAAAAAAAATTTTTTTTTAGGGTGATCGGGGTACTGAAAGTCCAATTGGATTTCTTGGTCCAAAGGTACATTTCTCTCTTCAGTTTAATGTAATTATAAAGTTACAAAATGTTCTTATATGATTTCTTATTGCTGTCTTTGACCAACTTTTATGCAGCAATTCCTGAAGCTTAAAAATTCTCAGGTTACAATATTTCCGTTTATATATGGTCACGTAACGAGCTTGTTTTTTTCCACGGCGTTTTTCATAAAAAGTCCGCAGAGAAATAATTGACATGCTGCTGTTTTTTTTCTTTTTTGCAATGTGTGGATGGGATTAGCCAGAATCATATCCACTTTGCTGGTACTGTAAAACACTGCATTTTCTTACCGCTGCATTTCCGCCGTAGCCAAAATGCTACGTTTTTGCAATGTGGGGCCCCAGCCTAAAGAGAGTTTGCTACCAGAACCCAGCACATTACCCCAGTCCTGCAGATAGACAGGTGTGGTCACCTACATCAAACAGTTTTCTAGTGAATTGGTGTCATAATTGCCAAGATATTGCCATTTTCTCTATATGCAAATTAGCTCTTTGCAGCAACACGGGAGTTACTACTTACCTATTTGGAGCGACCACAAAGACGTCTTTGTGCCAAAGACCTTATTTGCATATTGACAAAAAAAGTATTTAGTCAGCCACCAATTGTGCAAATTCTCCCGCTTAAAAAGATGAGAGAGGCCTATAATTGACATCATAGGTAGACCTCAACTATGAGAGACAAAATGAGAAAACATATCTAGAAAATCACATTTTCTGATTTTTTAAGAATTTATTTGCAAATTTTGGTGATCTTGAAATGCGTCTTATGAAGCCACTCCTTCGTTGCCCTGGCGGTGTGCTGAAAGACCCAGCCACGTTTCATCTTCAATGCCCTTGCTGATGGAAGGAGGTTTGCACTCAAAATCTCACGATACATAGCCCCATTCATTCTTTCATGTACAAGAATCAGTCGTACTGGTCCCTTTCCAGAGAAACAGCCCTAAAGCATGATGTTGCCACCCTCATACTTCTCAGTAGGTATGGTGTTCTTTGGATGCAACTCAGCATTCACTCTCCTCCAAACATGACAAGTTGTGTTTCTACCAAACAGTTTTACTTTGGTTTCATCTGACCATATGACATTCTCCCAATACTCTTCTGAAACATCCAAATGCTTTCTAGCAAACTTCAGACGGGCCCCGTATATGTACTGGCTTAAACAGGAGGACACATCTGGCACTGCAGGATCTGAGTCCCTGGCGGCATAGTGTGTTACTGACAGTAGCCTTTGTTACGTTAGTCCCAGCTTTCTGCAGGTCATTCACTAGGTCCCCCCGTGTGGTTCTGGGATTTTTGCTCACCGTTCTTGTTATCATTTTGACCCCACGGGGTGAGCTCTTGCGTGGAGCCCCTGATCGAGGGAGATTATCAGTGGTCTTGTATGTCTTCCAGTTTCTAATTATTGCTCCCACAATTGATTTCTTCACACCAAGCTGTTTGCCTATTGCAGATTCAGTCTTCCCAGCCTGGTGCAGGTCTACAATTTTGTTTCTGGTGTCCTTCCACAGCTCTTTGGTCTTCACCATAGTGGAGTTTGGAGTGTGACTGTTTGAGGTGGTTTACAGGTGTCTTTTATACTGATAACAATTTCAAACAGGTGCCATTACTACAGGTAATGAGTGGAGGACAGAGGAGCCTATTAAAGAAGAAGTTACAGGTCTGTGAGAGTTAGAAATCTTGCTTGTTTGTAGATGACTACTTATTTTCCACCATAATTTGCAAATAAATTCTTTAAAAATCAGACAATGTGGATTTTCTAGATATGTTTTCTCATTTTGTCTCTCATAGTTGAGGTTTACCTATAATGTAAATTACAGGCCTCTCTCATGTTTTTAAGTGGGAGAACTTGCACAATTGGTGACTGACTAAATACTTTTTTCCCCACTGTATCTTGACAACAAATGCACTGATTCACAAGGGGAAAGCAATGTTAGGTTAAGGTCAACTGAATCAATGTATCTGTTGCGCTGGGTTAATATGCTGGGTTCTAGTTACAGATTCCCTTGAAAAATAAAGTGCCTGACACTATCAGGGTTTCAAGGACTCTATCTAGCCCACTTCTAGCTCTCTATGGCAAACAACAAAAATAATGTCAAAGTGATAGTAACATGTATGTCTATGGGAAAACAGATGGTACGCAGTGGATATAAATTGCTTGTCCCTAGACCACTGTCTCCTATGTAAAGCTAACAGTAGAAGAAGAAAAAGTTAAGGGGCACTCACTACATCAGATAAAAACTTCCAGCTTTATGCCAATTTGAATAAAAACATGTGGGAGAAGAGAGACATAGACAGCATGTAGGCGACGGCCATTTCACACAGTAATGCGCTTCATCAGGCCCTGCTACATTATCTGCTTAAGTGATTTGTTTTTAGGTGAGCACCACCAAAGATATAGTGGCCACTCCATATGTTTTTCCTTTGGCAGTCATCTTTGCTTCCTGTGGAGGTCACTGTACTGAACTCTCCAATTAGCAGAGATGACTGCCAATCTCTGCTGCCAGAGCTGTATTGGCATTACATAGGAAACACTGTATCAGCGGTATCAGTCTTTCCCTGACCATTGTCATGAAGATGGATAGGGGACCCCTCAGTGAATAACCCCTCTAAAGGGGTGTTCCAGTTTCCTGTTATTGTTGATCTATCGTCAGGATAATAATAATAATACATTTTATTTATATACCACCAACATATTCTGCAGAACTGTACAATTTGTAGGGTTCAAGTACAGACAAAAAAGATACACTACAAAGAAATAGTCAATTCACACAATGGGACTGAGGGCCCTGCTCGCAAGAGCTTACAATCTATGAGGTAGAGGGGGTGACACAAGAGGTGGCAGGGGCGGTATCAGAGGAACAGTGCCTTGCGAAAGTATTCGGCCCCCTTGAACTTTTCAACCTTTTCACACATTTCAGGCTTCAAACATAAGGATATAAAATTTTTTGGTGAAGAATCAACAAGTGGGACACAATTGTGAAGTGGAACGAAATTTATTGGATATTTTAAACTTTTGTAAAAAATAAAAAACTGAAAAGTGGGGCGTGCCAAATTATTCGACCCCCTTAAGTTAATACTTTGTAGCGCCACCTTTTGCTGCGATTACAGCTGCAAGTCACTTGGGGTATGTCTCTATCAGTTTTGCACATCGAGAGACTGAAATTCTTGCCCATTCTTCCTTGGAAAACAGCTCGAGCTCAGTGAGGTTGGATGGAGAGCGTTTGTGAACAGCAGTTTTCAGCTCTTTCCACAGATTCTCGATTGGATTCAGGTCTGGACTTTGACTTGGCCATTCTAACACCTGGATACGTTTATTTGTGAACCATTCCATTGTAGATTTTGCTTTATGTTTGGGATCATTGTCTTGTTGGAAGATAAATCTCCGTCCCAGTCTCAGGTCTTTTGCAGACTCCAACAGGTTTTCTTCCAGAATGGTCCTGTATTTGGCTCCATCCATCTTCCCATCAATTTTAACCATCTTCCCTGTCCCTGCTGAAGAAAAGCAGGCCCAAACCATGATGCTGCCACCACCATGTTTGACAGTGGGGATGGTGTGTTCAGGGTGATGAGCTGTGTTGCTTTTACGCCAAACATATTGTTTTGCATTGTGGCCAAAAAGTTCGATTTTGGTTTCATCTGACCAGAGCACCTTCTTCCACATGTTTGGTGTGTCTCCCAGGTGGCTTGTGGCAAACTTTAAACAAGACTTTTTATGGATATCTTTGAGAAATGGCTTTCTTCTTGCCACTCTTCCATAAAGGCCAGATTTGTGAAGTGTACGACTGATTGTTGTCCTATGGGCAGACTCTCCCACCTCAGCTGTAGATCTCTGCAGTTCATCCAGAGTGATCATGGGCCTCTTGGCTACATCTCTGATCAGTCTTCTCCTTGTTTGACATGAAAGTTTAGAGGGACGGCTGGTTCTTGGTAGATTTGCAGTGGTCTGATACTCCTTCCATTTCAGTATGATCGCTTGCACAGTGCTCCTTGGGATGTTTAAAGTTTGGGAAATCTTTTTGTATCCAAATCCGGCTTTAAACTTCTCCACAACAGTATCACGGACCTGCATGGTGTGTTCCTTGGTCTTCATAATGCTCTCTGCGCTTTAAACAGAACCCTGAGACAATCACAGAGCAGGTGCATTTATATGGAGACTTGATTACACACAGGTGGATTATATTTATCATCATCAGTCATTTAGGACAACATTGGATCATTCAGAGATCCTCACTGAACTTCTGGAGTGAGTTTGCTGCACTGAAAGTAAAGGGGCCGAATAATATTGCACGCCCCACTTTTCAGTTTTTTATTTTTTACAAAAGTTTAAAATAACCAATAAATTTCGTTCCACTTCACAATTGTGTCCGACTTGTTGTTGATTCTTCACCAAAAAATGTAAATTTTATATCTTTATGTTTGAAGCCTGAAATGTGGCAAAAGGTTGAAAAGTTCAAGGGGGCCGAATACTTTCGCAAGGCACTGTAGCATTGCTTATACAATGGTCAGACAATTTTGTAATAGAGGTTATTGTCATTACACATATATAAAGCTGTATGAGCCGTCACCAGTCGTGTCCTTTAACGTGCAGATGGTGCCTGGACATATAAAGTTAGTCTGATATGCCATCATATCCTGTGAGGTAATGTGGTAGCGTAAACAAAGGAGGGTACGTTTTAAGGATTCTAACTACGGAAGGATTTACATTAGGAGTTTTGATAGGTCTGTGTTATGTTTGTCTCCGAACAGAATAGTAACAAACAAACATGTGAAATAAACTGGTTTATTTAAGAAATGCAAAGTAAACAAAGGCAGACAAAATAATTGAAAATCAAAGCAAAATAGGCAGGTGAACAATAGCAGAGGAATTATCCTTAGCATTTCACCCTGGCTACACCTGCCTAGCGCCAGAGTTTTCCTCTGATAAGAGGACACCTCACAGGAACCTAAATAGAGACCCTAGAAGTTAGCCCTAAAAGGAACTCCAGAGGACAATGCACACACACTCACAAGGCCCACTACACAGTCACCCTGACAACTGTCCAGAGAGTAAACAGACAAGGCTAGTATACAGAATCAAACAGACAGTAGAACTACAGATCACAGGAATGGCTGAACACAAGAGTATAACCAGCAGAGAACTGGAGTAAAGCCCCACCAGAGGGTGGGGCAGAACCTCAGGGAAAAACCCCTCCCAAACCACAGACATTAGACATACAATAGTTAACCCTTGCCAGCCAGGACCAGTCGCCTAACAGTCTGTCTGAAAAGATATGTCTTTAATTTGCGCTTGAAGTTGTAGAAATTGGGTTTAATCTGATAGTCCGGGATAGAGCATTCCAGAGAAGTGGTGCAACTCGGGAGAAGTGTTGTATATGAGCATGGGAGGTTCTGATAATAGAGGATGTTAGTCTTAGGTCATTGAGTGAACGGAGAGCACGGGTTGGGCGGTAGACAGAGATGAGGGAGGAAATGTAGGGAGGTGCAGCATTATGGAGAGCCTTGTGGAAGAGGGTGATAAGTTTATATTGTATTCTGTAATCAATAGGCAGCCAATGTAGTGACTGACACAGACTAGAGGCATCGCTGTAGCGTCTAGACTGATAGATGAGCCTGGCCGCTGCATTCAGAATAGATTGTAGAGGGGAGAGTTTAGTAAGGGGAAGACCGATTAGTAAGGAGTTACAGTAGTCAAGGCGAGAGTGAACTAGGGCAACAATAAGTGTCTTTAGTGTATCTCTGGTAAGAAAAGAGCGTATTCTGGAGATGTTTTTGAGGTGGAGATGACATGAGTGTGCGAGTGATTGGATAAGGGGGTGAAGGAAAGGTCTGAGTCAAACATAACTCCGAGGCAGCGGGCATACTGCCTAGGAGGTATGGTAAGGCCGGAGACTGCAATGGAGATATCAGAGACAGATCTATTAGATGGTGGAAACAGCAGTAGTTCAGTCTTTGAGAGATTCAGTTTCAGATAGAGCGAAGACATGATATTTGAGACAGCAGAGAGACAGTCACTGGTGTTCTGTATTAGTGCAGGGGTGATGTCATGGGATGACATATATAATTGGGTGTCATCAGCATAAAGATGGTACCGAAAGCCAAATCTGGTGATGGTTTGTCCAATGGGGGCTGTGAAAGATCCTGAGTGCACCAACACCGCTTTGCCCCACACCTGAGACTTCTTTAATAAAAACCACACTCACGGCCAGTGAGTGTTGGGTTCACAAGATAATACAAGACAAGCTTTCTAAATGTTGTATATTTATTAACCCCTAGATGGGTCGGTATTAACATCTAACACATGCAGTTCACAACAGATATGCAGATATATACAAGCATTAACAGTTACTAGTTACAATATACAGCACATAAAATAAAAAGGGAATAAAAGTGAAATAATTACTTTACCACACATATCCTTGATGTGGCTCTATAATCCAACACTCACACATGCCCTGGCATGTGGGGATAACCAGTGGAGGCTCCTAGCAGCAGCATCAACACAGCAATCCAGCCAGCAACTCCAGCATCTCAGTAACTCATCATAGTAGCATCTGTCCCACTGATCCCTACCTCATCTTATATACCCTTTATGCCACCACCCAGAATGAGGTCACCGGCGACAGCAAGTCTGATTGACTAACGCACTCAAGTCTAGATTCTGTGTAAGAAGATGGGATTAAGTGGAATGACACAATGCTGTCTATATGTTATCAACCATGTCTGATCCAATAGCCTAGGCTAAACAATACATGTGTATTTGATCACCAAGGGGCTATGTAGGAATTCAATGGAGCCATTCTGGAATGAGTACAAAGCCCTATTGTTACATTGTTGCCACTACTGACAACATACACCTAGGATAGAGCTACACACAGCTAGATTAAATGGAATTAAGAGAGAGATACGCTACCCAGAGATCAAAATACATCTGTGAGTTATAGCCATATTTAAGTGGAATCATCACAGGGGCCGTGTAGAGGGAAAAGAGCAGGGGGCCTAGGACTGAGCCCTGAGGAACCCAATGGCAAGGGGAAGAGGGGAAGAAACACAGCCTGCAAATGATACACAGAAAGTGCGGTCAGAGAGATAAGAGGAGAACCAGGAGAGCGCGGTGTCCGTGAGGCCGATAGAGCGGAGCATAGTGAAGAGGAGTTGATGGTCAACAGTGTCAAATGCTGCTGAGAGATCTAGAAGAATAAGAAGAGAGAAGTCACCTTTGGATTTAGCCATCAGGAGATCATTGGAGACTTTTGTGAGGGCCGTTTCAGTAGAGTGCAGAGTGCGGAAGCCAGATTGTAAGGGGTCAAGAAGAGAGTTAGCAGAAAGATAGCGGATTAAATGAGAATAGAATGAGGATAGGTCATCAATAAGAAATTAGTGGGGGTCCAACACCTGGGACCCCTGCTGATCACCTGTTTGTAGGGACTAGCACGTGTGCCGTGATACACGCTAGTCCCTACAATATTTACACTGCACATCATCTGTTTTATAGCAGCCGTGAAATATTATTATGGGCACATTGCATCGATAGGTCATCAATACAAAGGAACTGGAACACCACTTTAACCTTTTAAAAAATGATGGTCATCAATTTTAGATCGGCAGGGGTCCGACTGTTAGGACTTCTGCAGATCAGCTGCTCACTGACCATATTCTTGATAACATCAGTTGTGGGTACTACAGTTGTATCCCTTTGAAATCTATAGGATACCGTTATCAAGAATATGCTGTATGGATGGGGTAAGGGACCCCATTCATATTTTGCCTAGAAGACTTTAGTTATGCCACTGCCTTTGTTGCATTACTCTCTACAGAGTTTTAAAATGCCTCTGTAAGTGACAAAATTGGAAGAACTCTGCATCGATTGCTTCACAAAATGGGCTTTCATGGTCAAGCCTCGCAGCACCAAGTGCAATGCCTGTTGTCGCCTGTAGTGGTATAAAGCAGGAGTCTCAAACATGTGCACCGTGGCCCTTGTAGCTGCCATCTGTGGCCCATGGGAAGAGGTGGAATGCAGCCAGTGCTCCCTGATTGTAAAAACTGCAGCCAGATCACTGAACTGAGGAGAAGAGAAGCCCCGGCCAAGTTTTGAAACTGCCAGAGAAAGAAGCTATAGACTACAATACTATTGTTTTGCAGTCTATGGTAATATCAGTGTATTGCTATTGAACCCTGCCAAAGGCAGAGTTCAATTCCTAATATTCCTATAGCAAAATACTGACCATGTAATGACCAAGTGAAAGTGACATAAGGCTGGGTTAACGCATTAGCTATTTGATGCAGAATTTGTTAAAAAAATCAAAACAAAATGTAGCACAATTCAAGTGCTTTTAATAAGTCTAATTTATGAACAGTACAAACAAGCTGCAGTGGATTCTAGGCATGTTGCAGATTTTTGCAATGCAGAAGGAGAAATCTGAAAAAATATTTTGTCACTATTTTGGTTGGATGTCTGGCTTTATAATGTATTGTATTTGCTACTGCATGCATGACCGTTTTAGTTTACTTTTCACTAATGTTTTAGGTATAGTTTTCCATTCTAAAAATATTAATTGTTATAGCAAAATTTGCATTATTATTGCTATGTATACTGTTCGCACTATACACACATGGACAAAATTGTTGGTACCCCTCGTTTAATGAAAGAAAAACACACAATGGTCACAGAAATAACTTGAATCTGACAAAAGTAATAATTTATAAAAATTCTATGAAAATGAACAAATGAAAGTCAGACATTGCTTTTCAACAGAATTTTTTTAAAAAAGAAAACTCATGAAACAGGCCTTGACAGAAATTATGGTACCCTTAACTTAATATTTTGTTGCACAACCTTTTGAGGCAATCACTGCAATCAAATGATTCCTGTAACTGTCAAGGAGACTTCTGCACCTCTCAACAGTTATTTTGGCCCACTCCCCATGAGCAAACTGCTCCAGTTGTCTCGGGTTTGAAGGGTGCCTTTTCCAGACGGCATGTTTCAGCTCCTTCCAAAGATGCTCAATAGGATTTAGGTCAGGGCTCATAGAAGGAGACATCAAAATAGTTCAATGTTTTCCTCTTAGCCATTCTTGGGTGTTTTTAGCTGTGTGTTTTGGGTCATTATCCTCTTGCAAGACCCATGACATACGACTGAGACCAAGCTTTCTGACACTGGCCAGCACATTTCTCTCTATAATCCCTTGATAGTCTTGAGATTTCATTGTACCCTGCACAGATTCAAGACACCCTGTGCCAGATGCAGCAAAGCAGCCCCAGAACATAACAGAGCCTCCTCCATGTTTCACAGTAGGGACAGTGTTCTTTTCAAGATATGCTTAATTTTTCCGTCTGTGAACATAGAGCTGATGTGCCTTGCCAAAAATTTCGATTTTTGTCTCATGTGTCCATAGGACATTCTCCCAGAAGCTTTGTGGCTTGTCAACATATAGTTTGGCAAATTCCAGTCTGGCTTTTTTATGATTTGTTTTCAACAATGGCGTCCTCCTTGATCATCTCCCATGAAGTCCTCTTTGGCTCAAACAATGGTGCGATCTCACACTGATGTTCCTTGAGCTTGAAGTTCACCTTTAATCTCTTTAGAAGTTTTTCTGGGCTCTTTTGTTACCATTCGTATTATCCTTCTCTTTGATTTGTCATCAATTTTCCTCCTGCGGCCACGTCCAAGGAGGTTGGCTACAGTCCCATGGATCTTAAATTTCTGAATAATATGTGCAACTGTAGTCACAGGAAAATCAAGCTGCTTATAGATGGTCTTATAACCTTTAACTTTAACATGATTATCTATCATTTTCTTTCTAAGCTCCTGAGACAACTCTTTCCTTCGCTTCCTCTGGTCCACGTTGAGTGTGGTACTCACCATGTCACCAAACAGCACAGTGAGTATCTGTAGCCCTATATACAGTGGGGAAAAAAAGTAATTAGTCAGCCACCAATTGTGCAAGTTCTCCCACTTAAAAAGATGAGAGAGGCCTGTAATTGACATCATAGGTAGACCTCAACTATGAGAGACAAAATGAGAAAACAAATCTAGAAAATCACATTGTCTGATTTTCTAAGAATTTATTTGCAAATTATGGTGGAAAATAAGTATTTGGTCACCTACAAACAAGCAAGATTTCTGGCTCTCACAGACCTGTAGCTTCTTCTTTAAGAGGCTCCTCTGTCCTCCACTCATTACCTTGTAGTAATGGCACTTGTTTGAAATTGTTATCAGTATAAAAGACACCTGTCCACAACCTCAAACAGTCACACTCCAAACTCCACTATGGTGAAGACCAAAGAGCTGTGGAAGGTCACCAGAAACAAAATTGTAGACCTGCACTAGGCAAGCAGCTTGGTGTGAAGAAATCAACTGTGGGAGCAATAATTAGAAACTGGAAGACATACAAGACCACTGATAATCTCCCTCGATCAGGGGCTCTACGCAAGTTCTCACCCCGTGGGGTCAAAATGATCACAAGAACGCTGAGAAAAATCCCAGAACCACACGGGGGACCTAGTGAATGACCTGCAGAAAGCTGGGACTAATGTAATAAAGGCTACTGTCAGTAACACACTACGCCGCTAGGGACTCAGATCTTGCAGTGCCAGACGTGTCCCCCCGCTTAAGCTAGTACATATCCAGGCCCGTCTGAAGTTTGCTAGAGAGCATTTGGATGTTCCAGAAAAGTATTGGGAGAATGTCATGTGGTCAGATGAAACCAAAGTAGAACTGTTTGGTAGAAACACAACTCGTCGTGTTTGGAGAAGAGTGAATGCTGAGTTGCATCCAAAGAGTACCATACCTACTGTGAAGCATGGGGGTGGCAATATCATGCTTTGGGGCTGTTTCTCTGCAAAGGGACCAGGTTGACTGATCTGTGTACATGAAAGAATGAATAGGGCCATGTATCGTGATATTTTGAGTGCAAACCTCCTTCCATCAGCAAGGGCATTGAAGATGAAACGTGGCTGAGTCTTTCAGCATGACAATGTTCCCAAGCACACCACCAGGGCAACGAAGGAGTGGCTTCGTAAGAAGCATTTCAAGGTCCTGGAGTGGCCTAGCCAGTCTCCAGATCTCAACCCCATAGAAAACCTTTGGAGGGAGTTGAAAGTCTGTGTTGTCCAGCGACAGCCCCAAAACATCACTGCTCTAGAGGAGATCTGCATGAAGGAATGGGCCAACATACCAGCAACAGTGTGTGCCAACCTTGTGAATACTTACAGAAAACGTTTGACCTCTGTCATTGCCAACAAAGGATATATAACAAAGTATTGAGATGAACATTTGTTATTGACCAAATACCTATTTTCCACCATAATTTACCAATAAATTCTTTAAAAATCAGATAATGTGATTTTCTGGATTTGTTTTCTCATTTTGTCTCTCATAGTTGAGGTCTACCTATGATGTCAATTACAGGCCTCTTTCATATTTTTTAAGTGGGAGAACGTGCACAATTGGTGGCTAACTAAATACTTTTTTTTCCCCACTATACAGCCCCACCTGTGATGCTAATTAGTGGACACACCTTAATTTAACATGTCTGTCCAGGCCTGTTTCATGAGTTTTCTTTTTAAAAAAATTCTGTTGAAGCATGGTTGAAAAGCAATGTCTGACTTAAATTTGTTCATTTTCATAGAATTTTTATATATTATTACTTTTGTCAGATTCAAGTTATTTCTGTGACCACTGTGGGTTTTTCTTTCATTAAAAGAGGGGTACCAACAATTTGCCAACATACCAGCAACAGTGTGTACCAACCTTGTGAAGACTTACAGAAAACGTTTGACCTCTGTCAAAAGGATATATAACAAAGTATTGAGATGAACTTTTGTTATTGACCAAATACTTATTTTCCACCATAATTTGCAAATGAATTCTTTAAAAATCAGACAATGTGATTTTCTGGATTTGTTTTCTCATTTTGTCTCTCATAGTTTAGTTCTACCTATGATGACAATTACAGGCCGGCCTCATCTTTTTAAGTGGGAGAACTTGCACAATTGGTGGCTGACTAAATACTTTTTTTCCCCACTGTATCTTTAGTGATAAACAACATATCTTTGTTATGTATTACACTTTTGTAAATTTGGAGAAAAGAACTTTGACTGCTGTTGTCACTCAGACCCCTACAATCTCCTGCCCGCACCTCTCAGTGTAGTGGGAGTTGACCCTCCCCATCACCCATCCAACTTGAGCATCAAGAGTAGTGATTCCCATTCCCAGTGCACCAACTGCTTCATTTGCATATCACTTCAAACTTGTTTTTCTCCAAATCTACAAAAGTAACATATATAACAAAGATATGCTGTTTATCACTGTACTGTACTCTGTAATGAGGTGGCAGCAGTTGAATTTGCTTGGGGGAGATGGTAGATTCTCTTTCAAGGTGTTTGAAACAGTAAATATTCATAATTTATTTAATTGACAGGGAGAATATGGAGAGCCAGGAATGAAGGTAAGCTATACTATTATAACATCCTTAAACAAATAAAGTTAACCAATGATAATTTTGTTTACTTCTTTTCCAAAAAGGGATACCCTGGAAAACCTGGATATAATGGTACCATAGGGGAAAAGGTAGGATAAATTAACTTAGATATACGCTAAGGCTAATGTTCCATGCAGCAACACAGCTAAAAAAAAATAGCAGAAAAAAACGATGTGAAAACACATTGCATTTTTTTTACACAGCTAAAATTAATATGTTGCTATTATCAAAAATGCAAGCATTTTTGAAAATACAGCTTTTCCACAGCTATTTTTTTCTCCGCAATGTGTGGATTAAATTAAACACAGTGTAATTTTCCACTGCATTTCCATAGAAGCCAAAAATACTGCATTTCATCTATGTGGGGCCATAGTATAAAACCTGATGGAATTATGGTTTTGGCAATTTGTAACAAGACAACAGAATACTATAAATTAGGATATATCTAATGTAGAATGAACAATAGAAATGTATCTCTTACAATGCTACAAAATTTGGTGAAAAAATTAAATACAGATGTAGCAGAGTTAACATGTTATGGTTTTATGCAAGGCCACAATAAAAGCAATAGCAGGAGATTGGCTGATAACTGTGAGCAGCAGAGGCAGCTTTTGAGCCTTGAGTCTGGGATACCTCTTGTTGCTGAACCCTCTCTACTAAATCTTGAACCAGCTGAGCAATACCTTGCATCTGATCCACCAGAGTTTGAATATGTTCCATATTGATATATGGTGATTACTATTCAGTTATGGTTTTATTTAAGTAATAGCAGGAGATTGGCTGATTACTGCAAGCAGTAGAGGCATCTATTTAAAACTAGCACACTTCTGTGAGCCAAGACCGATCCCCAGACGTCTTCACTAGAGCTCACCGCAAGGATTCTGAATTGTCACCAGAGATGTACCCAAAATAAATGCACTGCTGCAGAAACCAAAACAAAATTTATTATAACTTACACATTGGTGTTGAGACAACACTAATTAGTCGGCACCTGTGTCAGAAAGGAGTGGTCTTATATAGGCCTCTTCAGCGGCTAATTGGCCAAGGCATGGAAGTATACAATGCAAAAGCTTCCCAAAGTTTTCAAAGCAACCTTAAATAAGCAGAAGCTGAAGTGACAATCCTGACAGTATCCCCCTTTCTATAAGGGGCCCCTGGACCCCTAATAACAGGACTGGGTTTATAAGGAAACTTTCACTGAAAATTCCTGACTAAAGTTTTAGCATGAGCTGACCGTGCCGTTCCCCAAGTCCGTTCTTCAGGTCCATAGCCCTTTCAATGAATAAGATACTGAAGAGCACCTCTGACTTTATGTGAATCGATAATTAATAATACTTTTTAAGAAGAGATCTGTGGAAAACATTATGTTTCTTAAAGGACTGAGGAAGCGCTAACCAAAAAGATACCAGATTGATTTTCCTGATGACTTCATAAGGTCCAATATATTTAGGACCCAACTTATGTGACGAAATCTTAAGTCGCAGATTTTTAGAAGAAAGCCAGACCTTTTCCACCAAAGAAAAAAAAAGAACCTGTTGAGCGATTTCTATCAGCATTTCTTTTTGAAACTGACTGGGAACTCTTCAGGTTCAGCTGAACCTGGGCCCAAACTGTGCACAGTTTATCTGCCTCTATGTTAACTTCCGGATTATCAGTAGCAGGAGACAAGGAAGAAAAGTGAGGATGAAAACCATAATTACTAAAAAAGGTGAAGTATTTAGTGAGCATGATGATGATTATTTATTGCAAACTCAGCTAACGGCAAATAAGTTAACCACTCAGACGGCTTATCAGAAACATAACATCTAAAATATTGTTCTAGAGCTTGCTTGAAGCGTTCAGCTTGACCATTAGTCTCAGGATGAAAACCAGAAGAAAAAGATGACTGAATTCCCAAGTGACTAGAAAAAAGCTTTCCAAAATTTAGCAACAAACTGAACACCCCTATCAGAAACAATATTGTCAGGGGCACCATGAGGTCGAACAACATGATCAATAAACTGTCTAGAGAGAGTCTTGGCATTTGGTAGTTAAGATAAAGGGACAATATGGCACATCTTACTAAAAAGATCAACAACTGTCCAAATGACAGACTTTCCTCCAGACACAGATAAATCAGTAATGAAATTCCTAGATATGTGAGTCCATGGTCTTTTAGGTACAGGTAATGGAAGTAGTTCACCCACAGGCCAGACCCGAGGGACCTTAGCCTGGGCGCAAGTATCACATGCAGAGACATAAGCTACAATACATTGAGACCTGGTAGGCTACCAGAAGTGATGAGAAACTAATTTCTTGGTACAAGAGATTCCCGGGTGACCACACAAAACAGAATCATGTAGTTCTCTCATTAACCTTAGCCTAAATTGAGGAGGTACAAATAATTTTCCTTCTGGTATGTACTGAGGAGCTTAATGCTGATTCTCTCTGATCTCAGCAGCCAGATCCGAGGAAATGGCAGAAATAACAATTCCTGCAGAGAGAATTGGTTCAGGTTCAGAGCTTGAGAAAGACAAAAATTATGGAATAAAGCATCAGCTTTAACATTTTTAGATCCAGGTCCGAAAGTCTCAAAAAAAAAATCAAATCTGGTAAAAAATAATGGCCACCTTGCCTACCTGGGATTTAGTCTCTTGGCTGATTCTAGAAACATAAGATTCTTATGGTCAGTGAGAACAGTAATCTTATGTCTAGCCCCCTCTAAGAAATGGTGCCAATTTTCAAAGACCCACTTAATAGCTAGCAATTTATGATTACCAATATCATAGTTTCTCTCAGCTGGAGAGAATTTACGGGAAAAAAAGGCACATGGTTGTAGTCTAGTAAGAGAGGTGGTGCCTTGGGATAACACAGGGCCGACCCCTACCTCAGAAGCATCTACTTCAACAATAAATGGACATGAAATATGTGGTAGTACTAGGACAGGAGCTTCAGTAAAAGTCTTTTTCAGGGACTCAAAGGATGAGATAGCATTTTAACTCCAATTCAGTAAATCTGTTCTTTTTTTAGTGAGATCTGTTAGGGGTTTAGCAATAGAAGAGAAGCTACGAATGAACTTTCGATAATAATTGGCAAAACCAAAAAACCTCTGTAATGTCTTAAAGGAGGTCAGTTGTGTCCATTCTACGATAGACTGGACTTTGGCAGGATCCATGCGGATGGCAGAAACAGACAGAATATACCCCAATAACAACAATTCCTGAACTCCAAAAAAAGCATTTCTCCATCTTGGCATACAAGTGGTTTTCTCTGAAAACATGGAGAACAGCTCTGACATATCTGATGTGAGAGGCCCAGTCAGGGGAAAACAGAAGTATGTCACCAAGATACACGATTACAAAACACCCCAAAAAACTTTCGAAAAATGCCATTAAAAAGATTTTGAAAGACAGTGGGTACATTACTTAACCCAAATAGCATAACCAAATATTCATAATAATCCTCAGGAATATTAAAGGCTGTCTTCCACTCATCACCCTTATGAATCTGTATAAGGTTATACGCCCCTCGTAGATCAAGTTAGATCCAGAAATCTGATTTAGTAGGTCAGGAATGAGTGGAAGATAATACAGTTTTTTTTTATTGTAATTTTATTTAAATTACGGTAATCTATGCACGGTCTCAGTCCACCATCTTTCTTTTCAACAAAGAAAAACCCAGCTCTCATTGGGGATGTGGACAGAGGAATATGACCTTACAAAGGGGATTTTTTATTTAACCTTTCATGACCTGTCTTCCTGGGTTTGAAAGATTGTATAAGCGACCCTTGGGAAGCTTAGTGTCAGAGATAAGACTAATAGCACAATCATTGATCTATGAGGAGGAAGCAAATCAGCCCCGGATTGAGAAAAAACATCAGCAAAATCTATAGTCGGGCATGGAAGCAGACACAGAAGCCAAATTCAGAGAAATATAAGACTTGAAACACTCAGAATTCCACTGAATAACGACCCCCAATCTCCAATCAATAACAGGAATATGTGTTTGTAGGCAAGGTAAACCCAGAACAACATCTTTACGTAAGTTTTCAAGAACAAAAAAAGAAAGACATTCAATGTGAACAGTACCTACAAGAATAGTAACTAGAGGTGTAACAAACTTAACAGATCGCTGGGAAAGCTGTGTCATCAATTGCGGTTACACAGACTGGATTAGTGAGCGAAACTAGTGGCATGCCCAAAGTCTGCAATTCCAACCCGCAATTCCAGAAAATCGGCCACTGACCCATAATCAACAAAAGCATTACCTAAGATACTATTCTCAGAAAACTGAATCATACAGTGCCTTGCGAAAGTATTCGGCCCCCTTGAACTTTTCAACCTTTTGCCACATTTCAGGCTTCAAACATAAAGATATAAAATTTACATTTTTTGGTGAAGAATCAACAATAAGTGGGACACAATCGTGAAGTGGAACGAAATTTATTGGTTATTTTAAACTTTTGTAAAAAATAAAAAACTGAAAAGTGGGGTGTGCAATATTATTCGGCCCCTTTACTTTCAGTGCAGCAAACTCACTCCAGAAGTTCAGTGAGGATCTCTGAATGATCCAATGTTGTCCTAAATGACTGATGATGATAAATATAATCCACCTGTGTGTAATCAAGTCTCTGTATAAATGCACCTGCTCTGTGATAGTCTCAGGGTTCTGTTTAAAGCACAGAGAGCATCATGAAGACCAAGGAACACACCATGCAGGTCCGTGATACTGTTGTGGAGAAGGTTAAAGCCTGTGTAACATCCTTGCCTGTCCAGGCTTTAGCACCATCCTCCGGGCGCACGCTACGGCGCAGGAGGCGTGCCCGGTTTTTATTCCTTCCTTTGGGTTTTTCTTGTATTGTCTGAACACTGTCCTATTCCCTCACCTCCTTAATTCATTTTCCACCATGCCCTTCTCCTTCACCTTGCTCTCCCCCTGCTCCACTAAGAGTTAACTTTAGTCCTGCTTTGTGATTGACAGCCTGTCCTCCTATCAAGTCTGGGGTGGGTTCTTTCTCCCTATTTATTGTTTGTTCACTTTCCCATTGGCGCCTGCTATTGCATTTCGCTTACTGGCTATACTCCTTGTTCCTTGTTACCTGCTCTTCTGATTTTCTGACCACTGGCTTACCTTTGACTTCTCTTGGATTGTGATTTTGTACTGCATTGCTCGTTTGTTACCGACCCCTTGGTTAGCTGACCTCCCTTTGTTGTTGTGCATCCTGTCTGCGTTCTGTGTTATCACTTATTATAAGGAGGAACTGTCGACTGGTTGCTGGCTGTCACCTAGGACAGATCGAGCAAGTTAGCCAGGGACAGTGGGGGGGATTCAGCTTAGGGTCCACTGTCTTGTTGTGCCCCTCCCCTTTAAGTTCTCCAGCAGCTACTGGGGAATCGCTCCTCTAGTGATTCCCTTACAGCCAGATTTGGATACAAAAAGATTTCTCAAACTTTAAACATCCCAAGGAGCACTGTGCAAGTGATCATATTGAAATGGAAGGAGTATCAGACCAATGCAAATCTACCAAGACCTGGCTGTTCCTCTAAACTTTCATCTCAAACAAGGAGAAGACTGATCAGAGATGCAGCCAAGAGGCCCATGATCACTCTGGATGAACTGCAGAGATCTACAGCTGAGGTGGGAGAGTCTGTCCATAGGACAACAATCAGTCGTACACTGCACAAATCTGGCCTTTATGGAAGAGTGGCAAGAAGAAAGCCATTTCTCAAAGATATCCATAAAAAGTCTCGTTTAAAGTTTGCCACAAGCCACCTGGGAGACAAACCAAACATGTGGAAGACGGTGCTCTGGTCAGATGAAACCAAAATCGAACTTTTTGGCCACAATGCAAAACAATATGTTTGGCGTAAAAGCAACACAGCTCATCACCCTGAACATACCATCCCCACTGTCAAACATGGTGGTGGCAGCATCATGGTTTGGGCCTGCTTTTCTTCAGCAGGGACAGGGAAGATGGTTAAAATTGATGGAAAGATGGATGGAGCCAAATACAGGACCATTCTGGAAGAAAACCTGTTGGAGTCTGCAAAAGACCTGAGACTGAGACGGAGATTTATCTTCCAACAAGA
This sequence comes from Leptodactylus fallax, assembly GCA_947044405.1. Taxonomy (NCBI): domain Eukaryota; kingdom Metazoa; phylum Chordata; class Amphibia; order Anura; family Leptodactylidae; genus Leptodactylus; species Leptodactylus fallax. The sequence goes on along the minus strand of CAMRHE010000064.1, from coordinate 6,853,270 downwards.
CAATGATCCCAAACATAAAGCAAAATCTACAATGGAATGGTTCACAAATAAACGTATCCAGGCAGGGGCGTAACTATCGGGGTAGCAGCGAACCCCACAAACCATTAATGATCGCAGTCGCACCCCCTGCGACTGCGAACGGACCCGGCAGGTTACGGAGCCCGCGGCCAGCTGGAGATGGCTGGGCCCCGGACCATTATGATAGCGGTCGGGGAAAGCCTGGTTCCCCGACCGCTATACATACTGTTATTGGAAAGGAGTCCTGGCATATAGTAGGCCCCTTTCCAATAGATGGCAGCCCAGGGGAGGTGACTGAAAATAATAAACACAAATACTCACCTCTCCTGGGCGCAGTGTTCTCTCCGGCGCTTCTCCGTCATCACTGAGGCCTGTGATTAGGCCCCAGCGGTCACATGGGGCGCGGCCGCGTAATGACGTCAGTGCGCCCCCATGTGACCGCTGAGGCCCAATCACAGGCTTCGGCAGCGACGTCAGAAGAGGGCCTGAAGACGCTGAAGACGGCAGGATGGAGCGAGGATGCCAAGGAAAGGTAAGGCAAGGTGAGTATGAATGTTTGTTATTTTTAATCACCTTCCCTGGGCACCGAAGCGGAGGGGGGGCTGTTGGGAGCTTATAATACTGTGTGGGGGCCACTGTAGAGCATATAATACTGAGTGGGGGCCACTGTAGAGCATAATATACTGAGTGGTGGCCCCTGTAGAGCATATAATACTGTGTGGGGGCCACTGTAGAGCATATAATACTGGGTGGGGGCCACTGTAGAGCATATAACACTGGGTGGGGGCCACTGTAGAGCATATAATACTGGGTGGGGGCCACTGTAGAGCATATAACACTGGGTGGGGGCCACTGTAGAGCATATAACACTTGGTGGGGGCCACTGTAGAGCATATAATACTGGGTGGGGGCCACTGTAGAGCATATAATGCTAGGTGGGGCCACTGTAGAGCATATAATACTGGGTGGGGGCCACTGTGGGGGGCATATAATACTGGGTGGGGACCACTGTGGGAAGCATATAATACTGGGTGGGGACCACTGTGTGGAGCATATTATACTGTGTGTGGGGGGGAGAAATGTAGAGCATATAATGCTATATGGGGGCCACTGTGGAGCATATAATGATGTGTGGGGGCCACTGTTGAGCATATAATACTCTCTGGGGCATCTGCTGAGCATATTTTACTGTTTGGGGACCCGTAACCGGTTCGGGGTGGGGGCCCCATTTCAAATGTTCGCCTTGGGGCCCAGCCATTCCTAGTTACGCCACTGTATCCAGGTGTTAGAATGGCCAAGACAAAGTCCAGACCTGAATCCAATCGAGAATCTGTGGAAAGAGCTGAAAACTGCTGTTCACAAACGCTCTCCATCCAACCTCACTGAGCTCCAGCTGTTTTCCAAGGAAGAATGGGAAAGAATTTCAGTCTCTCGATGTGCAAAACTGATAGAGACATACCCCAAGCGACTTGAAGCTGTAATCGCAGCAAAAGATGGCGCTACAAAGTATTAACTTAAGCAGGCCGAATAATTTGGCACGCCCCATTTTTCAGTTTTTTATTTTTTACAACAGTTTAAAATATCCACTAAATTTCGTTCCACTTCACGATTGTGTCCCACTTGTTGTTGATTCTTCACCAAAAAAATTAAAATTTTATATCCTTATGTTTGAAGCCTGAAATGTGGCAAAAGGTTGAAAAGTTCAAGGGGGCCGAATACTTTCGCAAGGCACTGTAACTGGCAAAACAATTTTCTACTTAGAAATGATGGGAAATACCTGCTCACCTAGGTTGTCTTCCCGAAAACCACCTAATTGCTGAAATTTTCCGCCACAGAACACTTGGAACATTTTTTCGAGACATGACCCACATCCCCACAATAAAAACATAATAATAATAATACATTTTATTTATATAGCGCCAACATATTCCGCAGCACTGTACAATTTGTAGGGTTCAAGTACAGACAAAAAAGATACATTACAAAGAAATAGTCAATTCACAAACTGGGACTGAGGGCACTGCTCGCAAGAGCTTACAATCTATGAGGTAGAGGGGGTGACACAAGAGGTAGCAGGGGCGGCAACAGACGTAGCATTGCTTATACAATGGTCAGACAATTTTGTAATAGAGGTTACTGTCATTACACATATATAAAGGTGTATGAGCCGTCACCAGTCGTGTCCTTTAACATGCAGATAGTGCCTGGACATATAAAGTTAGTCTGATTCGGCATCATATCCTGTGATGTAATGTTGTAGCATAAACAGAGGAGGGTATGTTTTAGGGATTCTAACTACAGAAGGGTTTACATTAGGACTTTTGATAGGCCTGTCTGAAAAGATATGTCTTTAGTTTACACTTGAAGCTGTGGAAATTGGGGGTTAATCTGATAGTCTGGGATAGAGCATTCCAGAGAAGTGGTGCAACTCGGGAGAAGTCTTGTATACGAGCGTGGGAAGTTCTGATAATAGAGGATGTTAGTCTTAGGTCATTGAGTGAACGGAGAGTACGGGTTGGGCGATAGACAGAGATAAGGGAGGAAATATAGGGAGGTGCAGCATTATGGAGAGCCTTGTGAATGAGGGTGATAAGTTTATAATGTATTCTGTATTGAATAGGCAGCCAATGTAGTGACCAGCACAGACCAGAGGCATCACTGTAGCGTCTAGACTGATAGATGAGCCTGGCCACCGCATTCAGAATAGATTGTAGAGGGGAGAGTTTAGTAAGGGGAAGACAGATTAGTAAGGAATTACAGCAGAGGCGTAGCTAGGGTTTAGCATAGGGGGGAGAACATGTCCAAGTGGGCCCCCTACTTGGACATGTTTGTATACCGATACTATCAGTATACGGTGAGCGTATAGTGGTATATAGCGGCTCTACACAGGGCTCTGCAGACGATTTAGGTGAATACAGGGCAGTAGCATTTAGTGACTTACCGATAACGTCTCTGACCAATCCTTCACATTTCCCATCTCTTTCATCTGGACGGCCATGATCACTTCTTCCAGTCTCTGTAAAGTTTGCAACATAGACATCTTTGGCTCCTCACTTTTCCAGGCACCTGACCCATATTGTCCTCACCTACACAAAGCCCCCATCTTGCTGCTACCCCAATTATAAAATATATAATATAACCCCCCATAATAATACCCCCAAGTGCATCTTTAAACTAATAACTTCCCTTTGCACCCCTTTAAAGAGGACCTTTCACGTCCTCATGTATATGCTGTTTTACATACTGCTAGAAAGCCAACAGTGCGCTGAATTCAACACACTGCCGGCTTTCCCGTTATATACCCCGGGGCTGGAGATATCGGGGGTCTAAATTTCACCGTTCACTGTCAGAAGGGCGTTCCTGACTGTCTAGCTGCGCTGTGAGGAACGCCCTCCCTTACAGTATCCGTCCATAAAATTGTACTGGGGTGTACTCAGCCCAGTGATGACACTGAGCTGTGAGGAACGCCCCCCCTAGTACAAGTCTATGGATGAGCACAGTCAGGGAGGGCGTTCCTCACAGCGCAGCTAGACAGTCAGGAACTCCCTTCTGACAGTGAACGGTGAAATTTAGACCCCCGATATCTCCATCCCCGGGGCATATAACGGGAAAGCCGGCAGTGCGCTGAATTCAGTGCGCTGTCGGCTTTCTAGCGGTATGTAAAACCGCATATACGTGAGGACATGAAAGGTCTTCTTTAAATAATTTGCCCCTTATTAAAATAATGCCCCAGGTGTTTCCTAATTAATAGGAAAAAAAAGGGAAAAAAAATTTTTGGGGGTTCCAATACCCGGGAACCCCAAGGAACAACTGTTTGAATGAACCATGGTACCTGTGTAAGTGCCGTGACCCCTTCTCTGTTTACATAGTGTCATCTCATAGCGGCCATGTCATGTAACTACAGCCTCATCCTATACACGTCCATGTGACAAGGCTGGAATTACATCACACGGTCACTATAAACAGACAGTGTGTGATATAAACAGGCGCAGGGGACCTTAATACAGCTGATCAGTGGGGAATCACTTATCTCTTATTGGTGTTTTATTCTGAGGATAGATCATCAATAAAAATGAGCTGGAAAACGCCTTAAGGCTAAGTCCCCATGTGGCGTCCCGCAGCAAAAAACAGCTGTGGGAAAAACCACGGCGGCGATGCATCGCGGTTCTTCCAGCAGCACTTTGTACAGAAAGTTCGCAGAGGTTTCCTCTGCAGACTTTCTGCTTCAATTATATCTATAGAGAAACCGCTGGCATTTCCGTAGGTATAATTGACATTCTGCGATTTCCAAAACACCGACTGTTTTGGAAATCGCAGATTATCCGCTGTGCATATTATACTGCAAAGTAGGGAAGGGGGCTCCATGTGGCGAAAACCCACTGAAAAAAACCGCAACATTCTAGCAAATCCCATCCACACACTGCGGAAAAATACGTTCAGCAGACGCACTGCAATTTCCAAAACCGTTGCGGTTTTGGAAATTGCAGCATGTCAGTTATACCTATGGAAACACTGGCGGTTTCTATATAGGTGTATTGAAAACAGAAAGTCCACAGGGAAAACCTCTGCGGACCTTATGTGAAAAGCGCTGCGGGAAAAACCACAACGTTACCGCCGCGGTTTTTCCTGCAGCGCTTTTTTGCTGCAGCCCGCTACGTGGGGCCTTAGTCTTAATAAGGTGCAAGTGCAACTTTAATTAAATTGATTGACCCTCCTAACCACCCTTATACTATTAATATACCCACAAAAAAAAGTCATACTCACCTGCGATGATGATGAACGGAGCTGCCGGCGCTTCCTCCCAGTCCACGCGCATGACGTCTGTGTCTGAGCACGGGCGGCGCGATGTTGTGACGTCATCGTGCCACCTGTGCTTAAAAGAAGACGTCGGTCTGTGGTCTCGGGGGTCTTGTAAACGGCAGGCCTGAAGTGGCTTGCCGTTTACAAGACAGTTAAGTGCCAGGAAGCACTGCAACTAGATCGGTGGAGATAAAAGGAAGGTTAGAGGCAGGTCGATAGTTAGCAGCACAGGACGGGTCAAGGGAGGATTTCTTCAGTAGTGGGGTTATGACAGCATGTTTGAAAGAGGATGGGAAAGTTCCAGAAGAGAGAGAGAGGTTAAATATTTTAGTAAGGTAAGTCGTGATGGCAGGCGACAGAGACTGGGGAAGGTGTGAGGGGAAAGGGTCACTACTGCAGGTCGTAGGGCGAGAAGAGGAAAGTAGCTGAGATACTTCCTCCTCTGTAACAGGTTCAAAAGATGAGAATGAACAGCCTGAAGTGTGGCTGGTGAGGGGGTCAATGCCACCTGGGGATTGTGCAGTTATTTCCTGACGGATCTTATCAATTTTATCATGGAAATAAGAGGCCAGGTCATCTGCGCTAAGGTCTGTGAATGGCATTTGCACCTTAGGGGTAAGTAAGGAAAGAAAAGTTTCAAATAGCCTTTTAGGGTTACAGGAGAGAGAAGAGATGAGAGTGGTGAAATAGGCTTGTTTGGCTAGGTGAAGGGCAGAATTATAGGTTTTAAGCATAAATTTAAAGTGGAGGAAGTCTGCAGGTGTACGTGATTTTCTCCACAGACGTTCAGCACACCTAGAGCACCGCTGAAGAAAACGTGTCTGTGGTGTGTGCCAGGGTTGCTGCCTCCTGCGTCTAACCTTTCGAGTGGAGGGGGGAGCCGCCTCATCCAATGCACTCTTAAGGGTTTCATTATAGTGACTGGTGGCCAGATTGGGACAGGAGTGTGAAGAGATGGGGGACAGAGAGGACTGTAGAGTATCTGAGAGGTGCTGGGTGTTAATAGCACGTAAATTGCTATATGTATGATGAGTAGGTGAGTCCTGTGAAGGAGAGAAAGCACTGATGGTGAGAGACAGAAGGTTATGGTCAGAGAGGGCCAGAGAAGAGTTAGTAAATTTAGAAACTGTGAGGAGTCGATGGAAGACAAGATCAATGGTGTTGCCATCTACATGTGTGGCGGAAGAGGGAGGTTGTGAAAGACCAAAAGACGTGGTTATTGAGAGAAACTGTGAGGTAGCTGGGGAGACAGGGGTGTCAGTGGGGATGTTAAAGTCACCCACGATGAGGGTAGGAATTTCACTGGATAAAAAGAGGGGAAGCCAAGAAGCGAAGTGATCCAGAAATTGGTAGGGTGAACCCGGTGAACGGTAGATCACAGCTACACGTAAGGAGAGTGGGCGGAAAAGTCTGATAGCATGTACTTCAAATGAGGGGAATGTGAGCGAGGGTACCGGTGGGATGGCCTGAAAAGTGCACTGCGGCGACAGAAGTAACCCTACCCCCTCCACCCTTCCTGTTGTCAGGCCTAGAGGTGTGTGAGAATTGTAGGCCACCATGAGACAGAGCAGCAGGGGAGGCCGTATCAGACTGCTGGATCCAGGTTTCAGTAAGGGCAAGCATGTTGAGAGATTTTCTGAGGAATAAGTCATTAATATATTCTAGTTTGTTACACACTGAGGGAGCATTCCAGAGAGAACAATTAAAAGAGACAGGAGAAAGATAAGGAGAGGGAACACGGCAAATATTGATTAGGTTTGTAGGATTCCTGTGTGTGTAAGAAGAGGAAAAATTTTGGAGAGAAGGAGGGCCAGGGTTTGGAGAGATGTCCCCAGCACCTAGGAGGAGCAAAATGGACAGAGACAGAAGGTGGTTCAGTGATTTATGTGGATGCTTATGTTTGGTTTCACTGTTAAAAGCAGTATAGGGATTAGGGTGGTTAAAGAGAGTGAAAAGTGTGTGAGAGCTGTACATGGGAAAAGGCAGAAGAGAAGGACTGATATGGATAGTGTGCACTGGTGGTAGAGATGGAAGGGAGTTCTGCAGGAAGACAATTGCTAACATAGTAAGTGACAGTGCAGCTATATCATACCATGTGTTAAAGCTTGTTGTTTTGGTTTTAAGTTTACCTGGTGTTCTTCCATGGCTGGCCTGTCTTGTGCCCTGTCTAAGTGCCATGTATAAGTGCACTTTGGTTAATCTGCACTTCGGTTAAGATGGATTCTGCCTTAGGAAATGCCCCCCTGCATTGGAAATGCTTCCCCCATAAGCTGTATCTACTTATATAGGGATGCAGAGCTCCAAAACTAGCACTAATTTAAGTCGTTAACCAATTAATCTACAAACTGTGACACATGAGGAGACTGGGCTATGTAGTTACAAATACACTGACCAGGGAACTACCATAAAATCACTGAGCATCAAAAGACTGACACTAGGACAGATAAGGACATATGGGATTGCAAAAAATACAGCCTGGATGAAATTCTAGGATAGGGGTCAGAGAACAGCCATGTAGAGATGGGTTGGAGAGAATATGTACCATTCAAGATTGCAGGATGAATTGAAGTTTAGACACAGCAAGCAGAGATGGGTTGAGGAGAATATGTACCATTCAAGATTGCAGGATGAATTGAAGTTTAGACACAGCAAGCAGAGATGGGTTGAGGAGAATATGTACCATTCAAGATTGCAGGATGAATTGAAGTTTAGACACAGCAAGCAGAGATGGGTTGAGGAGAATATGTACCATTCAAGATTGCAGGATGAATTGAAGTTTAGACACAGCAAGCAGAGATGGGTTGAGGAGAATATGTACCATTCAAGATTGCAGGATGAATTGAAGTTTAAACACAGCAAGCAGAGATGGGTTGAGGTGAATATGTACCTGTATAATGAGAAGAAGAGTGAAGGTCAGATTCATGCCATGTATAAGTGCACTTTGGTTAATCTGCACTTCGGTTAAGATGGATTTTGCCTTAGGAAATGCCCCCCTGCATTGGAAACATAACCCTCTCTGTCTCCGAAATATTCTTCTGCCACGAGTCAGCATAGTGGAACCAAGTTGCATCGGTTCAGGAGGTGGCTCAGTAGTGGGCTCAGGTGAAGGCAGAAGAGTGGAGGCTGCTGATCATTCCCTTTTACGTTAATATAAATGCCTATCCAGACATATGGCAAGAGTCATGATTTCTTCTAGTGTAGCTGGTTGCGGATAGTTTACCAGCACATCTTTAATAGAGTCAGAAAGGCCATTATGGAAATGACAGCTAAGTGCAGGATCATTCCACTGTGACTGAACGGACCATCTGCGAAATTCAAAACAGTAATCCTCTGCTAATCGGTGACCTTGCCAAAGAGAAAAAAGTCTGTCCACAGAAAACAGTTCAGGAGCATGTGGCTTTAATGAGAAGGCCCAGGCCTGGGAATCATCCTGCAGGAGTGAAATAATGATTCCAACTCATTGCCATTCATCTCCAGAAGAATAAGGTCGCAGACGAAAGTATAACTTACAGGTTTCTTGGAAGTTGGCAAATATGGCAGATTTATCTTAGGTTCTACTGGAACAGACGCAGCTTTTGAGCCTTGAGTCTGGGATACCTCTTGTTGCTGAACCTTCTCTGCTAAATCTTGAACCAGCTTAGAAATACCTTGCATCTGATCCACCAGAGTCTGAATATGTTCCATATTGATATATGGTGATTATGGTGATTACTAATCAGTTATGGTTTTATTTAAGCAATAGCAGGAGATTGGCTGATAACTATGAGCAGTAGAGACATCTATTTAAAACTAGCACACTTCTGCAAGCCAAGACCGATCCCCAGATTCCTTCACCAGAGCTCACTGCAAGGCAAGATGGACTTGCACTGAATCTGGGAATCTGAATTGTCACCAGACAAAGAGATGTACCCATAATTAATGCAAGGCCATAGAAACTAAAACAAAATCCACTAAAACTTGCACAGTGGCGTGGAGACAAGAGAAGTCGTACAAGCAAAGGTCAAAACCAGGAGAGAATGTAATATACAGAATCAGGAGACGAAAGCGGTATCCGGGAAACAAGCCAAGGGTCACAAATCCAAATGGGCATATCAAAGCAGAATCAAGAGGTAAATAGGGAATCCAGGGAGCAAGCCAGAGGTCAGTAAGCAAACAGATATACACAGACAAGGTGGAGAGCCAAACTAGGAAGCAACCTAATTAGACGGTGCCTGTGTCAGAAAGGAGTGGTCTTATATAGGCCTCTTCAGAGGCTAATTGGCCAAGGCATGGAAGTATACAACACAAAAGCTTCCCCAGGAATTGTATGTGTTTTTTGCTGCTTCATGTTCTTATAAAGTTTCTGCTTTTAATTTATTGTGTGAATGGACTTTTGGTTTTGTATGGATTCATTGAATATTTATATGGAGTACTATGTGTAATATTTTGCCATTTTCGTCTATAGGGGAAACCTGGTCGAATGGGATCAACAGGATGTAAAGGAAGAGTTGGAGTTCAGGTTTGAATATTATTGTTTCTGAGAATCTTGCTACAAACTGTCTACATATAACAATATCTGTAAAATATATACTGTATTACTATATTGCAAACAAAATACTTCAATAATATACAATATACTAACATGATTGGTAGTTATTAATTTGCTTAAAATGTAAATAATACTAGCTGAAAATTCTACATTTTCCACTATAAGATTGATATTTATTGATATTGGTTTTTGCTGCACAGAAACTTGCATTGGTCAATATGTTCTTAAATAAATTCATTGACCACAAAAGATATAATCTGTCTCCTCATACATAGACCAATTCACAGAAACATATATCAGAGACAACTAATCCATAAAACTTCACTTTTATTAATATTATTCTTTAAAAATGAAATATCAAAAGGATCCTATATACCCAATTGGGATTTAGATAAAAAAAGAGAAAAATCCACTCACACCACTCTCTCAGAGCGACTGGATAAATATATTAACAATTGTATGGTGCAGATCCATGCTTCAATACACATGAGACCATTCATTCAATCATATAACAAATAGCCCTATGCTGATAGTATAATGATGAGAGTCTAACTAAACTGCCTCCATACACAGAACAGTATGCTGATTGAAACAATTGCCCAAAATACATTTACTATAATGAATTAAGGAATACTGTGTACTCCTATATCCCAAGAATACTGGCCTAATGCCACACCAATGGGACTCAGAAGACCACAGGTTCCACAAAAAAGGCAATGATTGTATCAATACTGCAACTGTAGTTATAAACTGACTATCCTGCTTGGACAATAGCTGCCCCAAGCAGCTACTGTCTCTGATATATGTTTCTGTGAAATGTTCTTAAATAAGATGCATACAATACAGTCAAAACAGACCATTTTCCCACAGCTAATGTATCCAACCTATTTTGTTTATGAAAGGCTTCTTCAGGCTAAGGCCCAATGTAGCAAGCCACAACCAAAAAGTGACGTGGGAAAAACTGCGGCGGAAGCGCATCGCGTTTTTTCCCGCAAATATTTACACAGAAAGTCCATAGAGTTTTCCTCTGTGGGCTTTCCGCTTCTTTTATACCTATACGGAAACATTGACATGCTGCGATTTGTGAAAATGCAAGCTTTTTTCAAATCACAGCATTTCCGCTGCGGGTTATTTTCAGCAATGTGTGGATGGGATTAGTTAATGCAGTTAATGTAAAATGCTGCAGTTTTTGTCGTTACGGCAAAAAATGCAATGTATGTTTTTAGACTCTTCCCATTGACTTTTAAAACTGCCCTTGAAGGAGAATTATGGCCAATGCACACTAGTTGGGAAAAGGAGTAGTAATAGGCTGAGGCCCCATGTTGAAGAAACAGAGCTTTTGTTGTTACAGATTTTGTAGCCATTCTTGACTTTGACTCAAAAACCGCAACAAAGTCTGCAAAACTTATAAGCAGAAAGAAATGGGTTATACCTGGATATGCTGTAACAGCCTGCTACAGACTGTTCTCTTGATAAATTACTAGCATCAGCAAGAAAAATAAAACTTCACTTTTAATATAATTTAAACATGTAAAAATATTGAAGGTGGCACCACCTACATATGTAAATATACTTAAAAACTGTGGCAGAAAATCAACAATTATCCATCTCTCGAAACTACTTCTGCGTGGATAAATACAAAATGTCTTGCTGACAAATGTGCAAATATTTCACGATCAAGTGTTTAACGTTGCTATTCCAATTCAGATAGAGAGCAATAAACTTAATATATCATCCAGGAAACAATAGTAAAAATCAGAACAGTCTTACCATTTGAAGGGTACATGTGTGTTCTCACAGTCATAATAGGGAGTCACCAGAACAGCCCTTGTAATAATAATAATAATAATAATAATAAATTTTATTTATATAGCACCAACATATTCCACAGCACTATACAATTTGTAGGGTTCAAGTACTGACAAAAAAAGATACATTACTAAGAAATATTCAATTCACACACTGGGACTGAGGGCCCTGCTCGCAAGAGGTTACAATCTATGAGTTGATGGGGGTGACACAGGAGGTAGCAGGGGCGGCAACAGACGTAGCATTGTTTATACAATGGTCAGACAATTCTGTAATAGAGGTTACTGTCATTACACATATATAAAGCTGTATGAGCCATCATCAGTCGTGTCCTTTAACATGCAGATGGTCCCTGGACATAAAATGTTAGTCTGATACGGCATCATATCCTGTGAGGTAATGCGGGAGCGTGAACAGAGGAGGGTATGTTTTAGGGATTCTAACTACAGAAGGGTTTACATTAGGAGTTGTGATAGGCCTGTCTGAAAAGATATGTCTTTAGTTTACGCTTAAAACTGTGGAAATTGGGGGTTAATCTAATAGTCCGGGATAGAGCATTCCAGAGAAGTGGTGCAACTTGGGAGAAGTCTTGTATACGAGCGTGGGAGGTTCTGATAATAGAGGATGTTAGTCTTAGGTCATTGAGTGAACGGAGAGTACGGGTTGGGCGATAGACAGAGATGAGGGAGCAAATGTAGGGAGGTGCAGCATTATGGAGATCCTTGTGAATTAGGGCGATAAGTTTATATTGTATTCTGTATTGAATAGGCAGCCAATGTAGTTACTGGCACAGACCAGAGGCATCGCTATAGCATCTAGACTGATAGATGAGCCTGGCCACCGCATTCAGAATAGATTGCAGAGGGGAGAGTTTAGTAAGGGGAAGACCGATTAGTAAGGAGTTACAGTAGTCAAGGCGAGAGTGAATCAGGGCAACAATAAGTGTCTTTAATGTATTTGTGGTAAGGAAAGAGCGTATTCTGGAGATGTTTTTGAGGTGGAGATGACATGAGCGTGCGAGTGATTGGATATGGGGGTGAAGGAAAGGTCTGAGTCAAACAAAACCCTGAGGCAACGGGCATACTGCCTAGGAGTTATGGTAAGGCCAGAGACTGCAATGGAGATATCAGGGACAGATCTATTAGATCGTGGAAACAGCAGTAGTTCAGTCTTTGAGAGATTAAGTTTCAGATAAAGCGAAGACATGATATTTGAGACAGCAGAGAGGCAGTCACTGGTGTTCTGTATTAGTGCAGGGGTGATGTCACGGGATGACGTAGATCTCACCCTAGTGAACCCTACAGTTGCTGACCCTAATCCTCAAATTAGCTCCTGCCCTTACAAGGGAAGTCCCAGACAAGCCCTGTGTATAGCCATAGTGTTTCCCTATATGTATTTCTAAAGGATTTCCACTTCAATAGGTATATTTCAAAGAGTGTTGAATTTTATTATTCACATGTAGCAAAATTCATGCAGGGTGATGAGTGACAAACAAACCAAACAACATAACATTAGTGATGAAGATCAAAATGTACAAATATACAAAATCTTGAGAAAAGCAAGATATAAAGCTAATATCAATATTAAACAGAAATCGCCATCCTACTTGGCACTTAATGTAAGATTTCCCAGGATACTTTAGTGATATAAGCGTTAGCCATCAGCGTTGTTGCCATGGTATCTAGGGATGTCAAGTAAAGGAAAGCGGTATCTACAATACAGTATGATTATACATAATTATTATACTTATATGATTATACATATTATATGTACAACATATAACAGAGAAAAGGCATCTCGGAAAAGCCATATGTCTAATGTTAGATCAAGTATGTCATGTTAGGGATATATGTCAAAGTCAGTTACCTACCAGATAAGTAGTGTAAGTTCACAATTAGGGGTATAATATAGTTGAAGTACAAGAAAGTCGTGGACAAGCTGCAAAGAACGTGTTCAAGCACTTGGAACCTCAATTTTGCTATTGTGTGATTGTGTTGAATGAAATGGAAGGGGATAGGTAACAACTGGTTGCGGCATTGTATGTTGGATTTATGTTGCTTTATGTGGTCTCACACATGTTGGGTAGTTTCACCAACGTATGCGAGACCACATGGACACTTGATGAGGTATACCACAAAATTTGATTCGCATGTAAAGTATTCCCTAACCTTGTACGTTTGTCCCATTTGTGTATGATATATATAATCTCCCCTATGTACATTAGAACATTGTAGGCAAGATAAACATGGGAAGGTCCCGTGTTTTGGGATTGTTAAGGAAGAGCTGTCTGGGTGACTTAACAGACCCAATGTCGGCTTTGACTAGTGGGTCACGGAGATTTTTTGGTCATCTATAACATGGGAGGAAGTTTTCCTGGAATTCTTGTATTGTTGGGAATGCTTCATGAAGAATGTTCCAGTACATATAATGTGATGTACCTTGTTTGAAAAGGAGTGGAATGAATGAACAAATGGTATGCGTTTCTTTTTATCACCTCTGTGTTGGGCAGAGTGTTGAATGGTTTGTGTGAATGCACTATTCAGAATCTGGTCAGGGTAGCCCCTATCTTTAAACTTCAAATGCATTTCTTTAAATCTCTGATGTCTTTTGCTAGGGTCATCTACTATGCGGGAAACCCGCATAAATTGTGACTTGGGCAGTGAATTCTTTGTTGTTGGAGGGTGGAAGCTCCTGTAATGCAAGAGGCTGTTTTTATCAGTTTCTTTAGTATAAAGGTCAGAATTTAGTTGCCCCTCCGTGCCTTTACTAATCAGGGTGTCCAGAAAATTAATCTGGTGGCAGTTTTGATGTAATGTAAATTTCAATTCAGTTGTTGTTGAGATATTCTGTAAACTGAAATAATGTTTCTGGGCTGCCCTTCCATACACAGAACACATCATCTATGTATCTCTTCCATATTAATGCATGTGTTTGGAAAAGGGTATTGTTATTTACCAATTACTCTTCAAGATATGCCATGTAGCAATTAGCATAGGGCAGGGCCACATTTGAACCCATAGTGGTCCCCCGTTTCTGTATATAGTATGTATCTTCAAACAGAAAGTAATTTTCCTCCAGAACTATTTTAAGTAAGTCAGTACATAGTGTTGTGACTCTTTCCTCATAATGTGAGGATTCCAGTAATGTTTTGACCACTAGGATCCCTTTCTCATGTTGTATAGACGTATAGAGGCTAACTACATGCAGGGTGACTAGTAAAGAATCGGGCAGAATTGGACTGAATTCATGGATTATGTTCCGGAACATGGTGGTGTCCAGGAGAAAAGATCTTGTGGATTTGACTAGGGGAGTGAGTATTTTTTTTAAGAAAGATTGAGAGAGGTGACAATATGGATTCTGTAGATGCTACAATTGGTCGTCCTGGTGGTTTGTGTAGGCGCTTATGTATTTTGGGTAGGTTATAAAATACTGGTGTAATTGGATGTTTTGTTAGAAAACTTATTGTGTCCATATCTATGGTACTTGATTGCACATGGTGTTGTAGCGTTGACTGTATTCTATATGCTATAGAGAGGGAGGGAACAGGATCCAGATGCTTAAATGCAGGGAGGCATTCTGGATCCACAGATTGCAAACAATGGAACCACTTGGACTGAATAGAGAATATGAGATATCCTCTTTTCTGTGATCAGAGACTATTTGAGATATTGTGACGCAATATAAGCCGGACTTATAGGGATTCTATGGATATGAACTTTTATAAAGCTACTTTAATTATTCTGTGTTCCTGTATCTTATGCATTAATGTATTACTTTTTGTCACCCATTAGATACAATAGAATCCATGTCCACATCGCTTGACTGATAACTCTATACCAGGCTTAGTATACTTTGACCTTCTACTTCTAAGCCGACCTCTCCCTCTTTTCCAATTCATTTGTATTGAATGTTCCACCTACACTCTCTATACATGTCCAATTACACACAGTCTCCCTAACACTCATTTTGTAGTAATTAACATACAATATCTATCTTTCTCATTCCCCTCCTCGACTATGTCTTTCTAGTAACTCGCTGTTTCTTTATTTTGATCTCCATTCATCTGATGGGACAACACATTGTATCAGCGGTAAGTTGTAACCACGCCTACTCCATCTACATATCCCATTCAATGATGAGGTCCGAGGGCTACTCCCACATACACCTCTGAGACAAGCATATTTTTACCTAGCCATTAGATGTGACAAAGGGCTAGGCCAATAGCGTGGCATTAACCACGCCAATTTAATCTACCCCTCCCACCCAATGATGCAGTCCAGAGGTTACTCCCACACACCCAGCTTAAACAGGCACATACTTACCACCGCACATGCGCGAATACTTCCATTCCCGCGGGAACTCGATAGTCCCATTCTGAACTGCGCAGGCGCGTCATCTGTGACATTTATGGATTGGGACCCTACTTCCACTGCTGATTAAAGGAGTGCAATCCTCACCTTAATACTCTATATGTATTTCATCCCAGGGCTATGTGGGACTCCTCAGTGAACCACTAGTAAATAGTACAAGTAAAGCCTTCTTAAAGCATAAACTGAAAGGCAAAAGGTAACCTCTGTGAGAGAATTAATCCTTATAATAACTGCCACTAATCTGCTGTGAGCAGCAATGTCGGTGCCTCTCACCTGTAATCAGGGCCGGTTTTAGACAAAGTGGGGCCCTGGGCAAAAATTAAAAGCGGGGTCCCAAATGCTGATATGCAAACAACACCATCGTCTTCCAGTGACAACCCCTATAATAACGCCTCCTTTCTGCCAACAAAAAAGTAATAACAAGCCCTATTTTACCACATACAATTCAAATGAGCACCTTTGTACCACCTATTAGATGTTTGCACCCAGTCATCAGTTATTATAGCGCCTCCTTATAAATAATAATCCCTGCTTATAAATAATCTTACACCTTTATTAATAATAGCTCCCTTATAAATGATAAATATACTGGGGGGCCCCTCTGGAGAGCATATTATACTGTGTGGGGCCACAGTGGAGCATTATACTGGGGGGGGGCTCTGGAGAGCATATTATACTGTGTGGGGCCACTGTGGAGCATTATACTGGGGAGGGGGCCCTCTGGAGAACATGTTATATTCTGCGGGGCCTCTATGGAGTATTATAAAGTGGGGGGGCTCTGGAGAGCATGTTATATTCTGTGGGGCCACTTTGGAGCATTATACTGGGGGGCCCCTCTGGAGAGCATAATGCTCCAAAGTGGCCCCACAGAATATAACATTATCTCCAGAGCCCCCCCCCCCCTACATTATAATTTTCCACAGAGGCCCCACAGAATATAACATGCTATCCAGAGGGGCCCCTTCCCCAGTATAATGCTCCACAGTGGCCCCACACAGTATAATATGCTATCCAGAGGGGGCCCCCCAGTATAATATGCTATCCAGAGGGGGCCCCCCCAGTATAATGCTCCACAGGAGCCCTACAGTGCTATTATTATATTATATTCTGGGGTCTCTTCAGACCCCAGAGTATAATAATCGAAGGCCCGGGGTAAGTAAGGTACAATAACAAACAGTTATACTCACCTTGTCTTACCTCTCCTGGGCCTCCTCGCGCTGCTCCGTTATCCCCGCCGGCGACCGCTTCTTCTTCTCTGTGGCTGACGTCACGCGTTGTGGACGTCACCTCTGAGGCCTGTGATTGGGCCTCAGCGATTACGTGAGGCACGCCCCACGTGACCGCTGAGGCCAGACCTCAGCGACTCAGCAGTGATGTCCGGAACGCCAGAAGATGACGTCGGACGCCAAGGACAGGTGAGTAAAAATGTTTGTTATTTTTACTCACCTCAGAAAGGGGCCTTGCAGTCCCTTTCTGTTATTGCTTTGGCCGGGCCTGACTCCGGGATCCGGAGTCATCAGGTTCCGGATCCCGGGGGCCCCTTTGGGGACGGGGCCCTGGGCAATTGCCCAGTTTGCCCCCCCCTAACGCCGGCCCTGCCTGTAATATAAGTTATCCTCCCCCAAATTCTGTGTGTAGATGCTGCATGGCGCCATCAGGTAAGAACGCCAAGCAACCGCTCACACATGATCCTGTTACGTCATCACAGATAGATATTTTGGTAGTTTTCTATAAATATCCCAGATATCTAGATATTTAAGCCCCTTTTTCCTTTCTTTTTCTGTTTTATAACCCCTATAATTACATATATTTTTTAATCTTATTTTATGTCTCTAATTATAGTTCTCTGCATGTATTATTAACAATATCTTGCCCTATCATTTAAGTATAGTGCTAACCCCTCTTATTATAGAGATGGAGAAATCTAGCCTGTCGATGGATCTCCAGCCTTGTCTATAGATCTATACTCTAGATGGTGGTGGGTGACAGAAGGATACTGTCCGTGGTGAGCTCCATGCGGGAGAATAAATCTCATCCCATGCATGAGACTGTGATTGCGCTGGGCAGTACTGTCAGTGACCGACTGCTCCACCCTAGGTGTGAGAAGGAGCGCTATCGGAAGTCTTTCCTCCCCACCGCGGTTAGGCTGTACAACCAACACCGACCTAAGCGGAGATCATTACATACAGAGAACTGAAATATCTTTCTGCCTGTTAAAGTTTGCCACAAGCCACCTGGGAGACACACCAAACATGTGGAAGAAGGTGCTCTGGTCAGATGAAACCAAAATCGAACTTTTTGGCCACAATGCAAAACGATATGTTTTGTGTAAAAGCAACACAACTCATCACCCTGAACACACCATCCCCACTGTCAAACATGGTGGTGGCAGCATCATGGTTTGGGCCTGCTTTTCTTCAGCAGGGACAGGGAAGATGGTTAAAATTGATGGGAAGATGGATGGAGCCAAATACAGGACCATTCTGGAAGAAAACCTGTTGGAATCTGCAAAAGACCTGAGACTGGTACCGAGATTTATCTTCCAACAAGACAATGATCCTAAACATAAAGCAAAATCTACAATGGAATGGTTCACAAATAAACGTATCCAGGTGTTAGAATGGCCAAGTCAAAGTCCAGACCTGAATCCAATCAAGAATCTGTGGAAAGAGCTGAAAACTGCTGTTCACAAACGCTCTCCATCCAACCTCACTGAGCTCCAGCTGTTTTCCAAGGAAGAATGGGCAAGAATTTCAGTCTCTCGATGTGCAAAACTGATAGAGACATACCCCAAGCAACTTGCAGCTGTAATCGCAGCAAAAGGTGGCGCTACAAAGTATTAACTTAAGGGGGCCGAATAATATTGCACGTCCCACTTTTCAGTTTTTTATTTTTTACAAAAGTTTAAAATAACCAATAAATTTCGTTCCACTTCACAATTGTGTCCCACTTGTTGTTGATTCTTCACCAAAAAATTTAAATTTTTTATCTTTATGTTTGAAGCCTGAAATGTGGCAAAAGGTTGAAAAGTTCAAGGGACTGAATACTTTCGCAAGGCACTGTATATAAAATAACGGAGTTATTTTTTTAAAGATTTGTGTAGGCAAAATCAGCAGCCACTATTATCAGCATTTTTGCCATTAAAACAGCAGTATGCATTTAATGAAAAACTCAACTCTTGCCCAAAAAAGTCGTTAGCAAAACATTTTTCACTAACAGGATTGCCTTCAGTACAAAAGTATGTTTAAAGAATGTGTGTAGAGATGAAATTGTTCTATTACAAGTACTGTCAGACCAAATAGATTAGTGCGTGGCAATGAAAGGGTTAACTAAGTAATAGCTATGAGATTCAGTGAGAACACAGATGTCTTTGCATGTCCACCATTTACACTGAATGAGGCTGATCACGAGTGTAAAACCTTATATAGCCCATATGATATCAGCACTCTAAGTTCACCTACCATTTTCTATTGACTGAGAGGCTGTTAGATATAGCTATCATGTGATGTATGAGACACTGTACACATGATATTGTCTGCTCTGTATTTCCTGGTCTAACATGTGGCGGTGGCATTCCCAACCACCTTTTTCCACTTATTCAAGTGTTTCCATACCTTTGGACCACTCTGGTGTCTCCATACATTTGGACCACCCTGTATATACAGTACAATGCAGAACAAATTAAATGTTCTGAAAGGGGCTGTGCCTGAAAAAAAACTTTTGCCCTTTCCACAGGATAGTGGATAAATGGAAGTTCAATAAGGATCTGACAATAAAGAGAACAGAAGTGCTGATATATTTACATGACAATCTCACCCATTCACGTCCATGAGGCTTCCAGGATGAATACTTGTTTGGTGGCAGAACTCTTCTAAGGGCTCCTAAAAAAATATAGCGCAGGCTGTAGTTTTTTCCTTATTCACACCTCCCTAGGATGGAGAATATAAGTTATCAGGTTGGATTCTTTCTGATGTGACATACTGCACTCAAATGTTTATGTTTTTTCTTAGTTTTTGTTATTTTTTTGTATTCTTTTTTGTTGTTTGACTCTTCACACACATAATCGGAATATGCCATAACCCTAACCAACCCTCTTCAAAAGACCACCTCTTTGAAAAGACCACCTCTTTAAATGCTCCTTACCAGGCATTTAAAAAATATAAATCAGAAGGGTCAGCCTTTGAGAGTTATGAAGCACATAATCAAATCTGTAAAAGGGAAATAAAATCAGCTAAAATACGTAATGAAAGGCAGGTGACTAAGGAAAACAAAACTAATCCCAAAAAATTATTTTAAAATACAAGTGCAAAAAACCAAAGTCAGAGCAGTTAGGTACCCTAAATAATGGTAATGGAGGGCAGGTAACCGGAAAAAGCAAGAAGAAAAAGCAGAGATACTAAATAGGTTCTTTAGCTCTGTATATACAGAAGAACAGGAACTAGTTGATGTAGGTGTCACCAGTTCTAGCAATACATCAACCAATATACTAAACTAGATAAACATGGAAATGGTCAAAGTCAAGCTAAACAAATTAAACGTGAGCAAAATTCTGGGTCCAGATTGATTACACCCACGAATACTTAAATAATTCAGTCCAGTTATTGCTGTACTCCTGTTCTTCATTTTTAGGGATTCTCTAGTGACTGGTACAGTGCCACGGGTCTAGTAAAAAGCAAATGTGGTGCCTATTTTCAAAAAGGGCTCTAGGTCTTTCCCACTTAATTACAGACCAGTGAGCTTAACATCCAATGTGGGGAAACGGTTTGAGAGGCTCTGACGCTAGGTTCACACTTGCGCCTGGTATCTGTCTGCTTGCAAACCGTTTAAAAAAAAAAAAAAAAAAAAGTTTAATACAAAAAGGATTCCAAATGGTTACACAGCAAATACCCGAATATGTCTTTTTAGATGGATAGCCAATGGGTGTCCGTCAAAAAAACAGACTGTTTGTGTCAGTTTGCCGTCAGTTTTTTTCAGTTTGTGTCAGTTTGGTGTCAGTTTGTGTCTGTCTTTACCAATCCGTGGTTTTTTTTTTCCGTCTTCATTCTGAGCATGCACAGAGGGAAAAACGGATTTCAAAGCGGACACAAACAGATGCCTATCCGTTGTAATCCGTTTACAATCCACCTTCCATATACCTTAATGTTAAAAAAAAAATCATTCTGAGGCGGTCCGTCCTGTATCCTTATTTTTTGGATGGAGATGGAGTGTTACAAGTCCAACTTTGGTCTCCGTCCAAAAGAGCGGATACATGGCAGAAATGCTCAAAACGCACACCTGCGGATTGTTTTAAAAACCCATTGAAATCAATGGGTTTTTTAATAAATCGTTTCCAATCATTATTTGTGATCTTAAGACGGATCACAGAAACTGATTACATGGAGAGAGCACAACACAGGTGTGAATGCCCCCTTACGCAATTATATACATCAGGGGAAGGCAACCTTTTTTGTTCGGCGTGCCGATTTTAATTAAAAAAAATCAAAAATCAAAGATGAGGTACTCGGAGTGCCGGTCAATAATTGTAAATCTGACGACCCCTAAACTAAAGTCATATACCACAAACCATAACACAGAAGTGCTGCCACAAGATGCTTTAGGACGCATCACACTATGTATCTGGATGCAGATATAGTCTTAGGCCACTGGAACTTTTACTTCAATGTACAGTGGGGAAAAAAAGTATTTAGTCAGCCACCAATTGTGCAAGTTCTCCCACTTAAAAAGATGAGAAAGGCCTTTAATTGACATCATAGGTAGACCTCAACTATGAGAGACAAAGTGAGAAAACAAATCCAGAAAATCACATTGTCTGATTTTTAAATAATTTATTTGCAAATTATGGTGGAAAATAAGTATTAGGTCAGTAACAAAAGTTCATCTCAATACTTTATTATATATCCTTTGTTGGCGATGACAGAGGTCAAACATTTTCTGTAAGTCTTCACAAGGTTGGCACACACTGTTGCTGGTATGTTGGCCCATTCCTCCTTGCAGATCTCCTCTAGAGCAGTGATGTTTTGGGGCTGTCACTGGGTAGCAAGGACTTTAAACTCCCTGCAAAGGTTTTCTATGGGGTTGAGATCTGGAGACTGCCTGGGCCACTCCAGGACTTTGAAATGCTTCTTACGAAGCCACTCCTTCGTTGCCCTGGTGGTGTGCTCGGGATCATTGTCATGCTGAAAGACCCAGCCACGTTTCATCTTCAATGCCCTTGCTGATGGAAGGAGGTTTGCACTCAAAATCTCACGACACATGGCCCCATTCATTCTTTCATGTACACGGATCAGTCGTCCCGGTCCCTTTGCAGATAAACAGCCCCAAAGCATGATGTTGCTACCCCCATGTTTCACAGTAGGTATGGTGTTCTTTGAATGCATCTCAGCATTCACTCGCCTCCAAACACGACGAGTTGTGTTTCTACCAAACAGTTCTAGTTTGGTTTCATCTGACCAAATGACATTCTCCCAATACTCTTCTGGAACATCCAAATGTTCTCTAGAAAACTTCAGACAGCCCAAATATGTACTGGCTTAAACAGGGGGACACGTCTGGTACTGGAGGACCTGAGTCACTGGCGGCGTATTGTGTGTTACTGACGGTAGCCTTTGTTACGTTAGTCGCAGCTTTCTGCAGGTCATTCACTAGGTCCCCCCGTGTGGTTCTGGGATTTTTGCTCACCGTTCTAGTGATCATTTTGACCCCACGGGGTGAGATCTTGCGTGGAGCCTCTGATCGAGGAGATTATCAGTGGTCTTGTATGTCTTCCATTTTCTAATTATTGCTCCCACATTTGATATCTTCACACCAAGCTGCTTGCCTATTGCAGAATCAGTCTTCCCAGCCTGGTGCAGGTCTACAATTTTGTTTCTGGTGTCCTTCCACAGCTCTTTGGTCTTCACCATAGTGGAGTTTGGAGTGTGACTGTTTGAGGTTGTGGTCAAGTGTCTTTTATACTGATAACAATTTCAAACAGGTGCCATTACTACAGGTAATGAGTGGAGGACAGAGGAGCCTCTTAAAAAGGAAGTTACAGGTCTGTGAGAGCCAGAAATCTTGCTTGTTTGTAGGTGACAAATACTTATTTTCCACCATAATTTGCAAATAAATTCTTAAAAAAATCATACAATGTGATTTTCTAGATATGTTTTCTCATTTTGTCTCTCATAGTTGAGGTCTACCTATGATGTCAATTACAGGCCTCTCTCATCTTTTTAAGTGGGAGAACTTGCACAATTGGTGGCTTTTTTTCCCCACTGTAACACTGCGTTCACATGGTGCATTTTTGCACATAAAGAAATGCCTGTGTTTTCTGTGCAAAAACACATCCTTAATGCAGAAAACACACCATTATACAGAATAATGTCCCATAGCAGCCCCTGCACACGGTATTATGTCCCATAGCGGCCCCTGCACAAGGTATTATATCCCATAACAGCCTCTACACACGGTATTATGTCCCATAGCGGTCCATGCACACGGTATTAGGTCCCATAGTGGCCCCAGCACACGGTATTATGTCACATAGTGACCCCTGCACACCGTATTATGTCACATAGTGGCTTCTGCACACCGTATTATGTAACATAGTGACCCCAGCACACGGTATTATGTCATATAGTGGCCCCAGCACACGGTATTAGGTCCCATAGCGGCCCCTGCACAAGGTATTATATCCCATAACAGCTTCTGCACACTGTATTATGTCACATAGTGACCCCAGCACACGGTATTATGTCATATAGTGGCCCCAGCACACGGTATTAGGTCCCATAGCGGTCCCTGCACACGGTATTTTTTCCCTCAGCGGTCCCTGCACACGGTATTAGGTCTGGTCCATAGCGGCCCCTGCACAAGGTATTATATCCCATAACAGCCTCTGCACACTGTATTATGTCACATAGTGGCCCCAGCACACGGTATTATGTCACATAGTGACCCCTGCACACCGTATTATGTCACATAGTGACCCCTGCACACCGTATTATGTCACATAGTGGCTTCTGCACACCGTATTATGTAACATAGTGACCCCAGCACACGGTATTATGTCATATAGTGGCCCCAGCACACGGTATTAGGTCCCATAGCGGCCCCTGCACAAGGTATTATATCCCATAACAGCTTCTGCACACTGTTTTATGTCACATAGTGACCCCAGCACACGGTATTATGTCATATAGTGGCCCCAGCACACGGTATTAGGTCCCATAGCGGTCCCTGCACACGGTATTAGGTCCCATAGCGGTCCCTGCACACGGTATTAGGTCCCATAGCGGCCCTGCACAAGGTATTATATCCCATAACAGCCTCTGCACACTGTATTATTTCACATAGTGGCCCCAGCACACGGTATTATGTCACATAGTGACCCCTGCACACCGTATTATGTCACATAGTGACCCCTGCACACCGTATTATGTCACATAGTGGCTTCTGCACACCGTATTATGTAACATAGTGACCCCAGCATACGGTATTATGTCATATAGTGGCCCCAGCACACGGTATTAGGTCCCATAGCGGCCCCTGCACAAGGTATTATATCCCATAACAGCTTCTGCACACTGTATTATGTCACATAGTGACCCCAGCACACGGTATTATGTCATATAGTGGCCCCAGCACACGGTATTAGGTCCCATAGCGGTCCCTGCACACGGTATTAGGTCTCATAGCGGTCCCTGCACACGGTATTAGGTCCCATAACAGTCTCTGCGCACTGTATTATGTCACATAGTGGCCCCAGCACACGGTATTATGTCACATAGTGACCCCTGCACACCGTATTATGTCACATAGTGACCCCTGCACACCGTATTATGTCACATAGTGGCTTCTGCACACCGTATTATGTAACATAGTGACCCCAGCACACGGTATTATGTCATATAGTGGCCCCAGCACACGGTATTAGGTCCCATAGCGGCCCCTGCACAAGGTATTATATCCCATAACAGCTTCTGCACACTGTATTATGTCACATAGTGACCCCAGCACACGGTATTATGTCATATAGTGGCCCCAGCACACGGTATTAGGTCCCATAGCGGTCCCTGCACACGGTATTAGGTCTCATAGCGGTCCCTGCACACGGTATTAGGTCCCATAGCGGCCCCTGCACAAGGTATTATATCCCATAACAGTCTCTGCACACTGTATTATGTCACATAGTGGCCCCAGCACACGGTATTATGTCACATAGTGACCCCTGCACACCGTATTATGTCACATAGTGACCCCTGCACACCGTATTATGTCACATAGTGGCTTCTGCACACCGTATTATGTAACATAGTGACCCCAGCACACGGTATTATGTCATATAGTGGCCCCAGCACACGGTATTAGGTCCCATAGCGGTCCCTGCACACGGTATTAGGTCCCATAGTGGTCCCTGCACACGGTATTAGGTACCATAGCGGTCCCTGCACAAGGTATTATGTCCCATAGTGGCCTCTGAACACGGTATTAGGTCCCATAACGGTCCCTGCACATGGTATTAGGTCCCATAGCGGTCCCTGCACACGTTATTAGGTCCCATAGCGGTCCCTGCACACGGAATTTGGTCCCATATCGTCCCTGCACACGATATTAGGTCCCATAGCGGTCCCTGCACACGGTATTAGGTCTCATAGTGGTCCCTGCACACGGTATTAGGTCCCATAGCGGTCCCGGCACACGGTATTAGGTCCCATAGCAGTTCCTGCACACGCTATTAGGTCCCATAGCGGTCCCTGCACATGGTATTAGGTCCCATAGCGGTCCCTGCACACGGTATTAGGTCCCATAGCGGTTCCTGCACACGGTATTAGGTCCCATAGCGGTCCCTGCACACGATATTAGGTC
This sequence comes from Leptodactylus fallax, assembly GCA_947044405.1. Lineage (NCBI taxonomy): Eukaryota > Metazoa > Chordata > Amphibia > Anura > Leptodactylidae > Leptodactylus > Leptodactylus fallax. The sequence goes on along the minus strand of CAMRHE010000064.1, from coordinate 6,827,899 downwards.
CCATAGCGGTGCCTGCACACGGTATTAGGTCCCATAGCGGTCCCTGCACACGGTATTAGGTCCCATAGCGGTGCCTGCACACGGTATTAGGTCCCATAGCGGTCCCTGCACACGGCATTATGTCCCATAGCGGTCCCTGCACACGGCATTATGTCCCATAGCGGTCCCTGCACACGGCATTATGTCCCATAGCGGTCCCTGCACACGGTATTAGGTCCCATAGCGGTCCCTGCACACGGTATTATGTCCCATAGCGGTCCCTGCACACGAATTATGTCCCATAGCGGTCCCTGCACACGGTATTATGTTCCATAGCTCTCTTCAGACCCCCGAGTATAATAAGTGCAGAACCAAGAGAGGTGACAAACATAAAAAAAACAATGCTACTCACCTTTTTCTGCGCTCCGCAGCCGCTCTGTTCTCTTCGGCGCTTCTCCCTGACGTCAGCCACCGCTGATTGCGTCTCTGGGGTCACGTCGCGTCATTATGTGTAATGACGCCGGACGTGACCCCTGATGCCCTGTCAGCTGTCAGAAGCGCCTGCAGATCGCACAGCCGCCGCGTAGCGCAGGGAGCAAGGTGAGTATCATTGTTTTTTATGTTTCATCACTTCTCCTAAGTCTCCGCTTATTATACTTGGGGGTCTGAAGAGACCCCACAGTATAATAATAGCAGTTTCGTTTTGGCCATGTTTGGTCCGATCGAAGCTGCTGGGTGAGGACTCCGCTGCCGTGACAGGGAAATAAGCCTCGCGTGCCACTCTTGGCACACGTGGCGGGGGGTTGCCGACCCCTGATATACAGGAATATGTGACTGTACATAATATTATGTGACAGAATATTAAGTGACAGACTGCATGACTTTACTAAGAACAGAAGTTGTGTGACTAATCTAATTTGTTTTTATGAAGAGGTGAGTAGAGGTCTGGACAGAGGGGAAGCTATGCATATGGTGTCATTGCACCTTGGAAAGGCGTTTGACACTGTCCCTCATAGACATTTAATGGGTAAAATCAGGTCCATCGGCTTGGAAAATATAGTTTATAATTAGATTGAAAACTGGTTCAAGGATCGTGTCCAGAGAATTTTGGTCAATGACTGAAGCTCATGTGGTCCTCTGCTATAATTGGTGTACCCCAGGGTTCAGTGCTGGGTCTACTGTTATGTAACTTATTTATTTATGATATAGAAGATGGGATTAATAGCACTGTATCTAGTTCTGCAGATGACACCAAGCTATGTAGCACAGTGCAATCTATGTAGAATGTATGTAGGTTACTAGAAGACTTGGACAGACTGAGTGTTTGGGCATCCACATGGCATATGAGGTTCAATGTGTATAAATGTAAAGTTATGTTACATGCAGATTATTTTTACTTAGATGCATATGTCCTAGGGGGACTGAAGCTGGGAGAGTCACTGATGGAGAAGGACCTGGGTGTATTTGTAGATCATAGATGAAGCAACAACATGCAATGTCAATCAGCTGCTTCTAAGACCAAGAGGATATTGTCAAAAGAGGTATAGACTCGTGGGACAGGGATGCAATATTACCACTTTATAAATTATTGGTGCGGCCCCATCTGGAATCTGCCGTTCATATCTGTTCATAGAAAGAATGCCCTAGAGTTGTAAAAGGTATACAGGCCAAAAAATTGATAAGGGGCATGGAGGACCTCAGTTATGAGGAGCGATTAAAGAAGTTAACCCCTTAATGACCCAGGATGTACTATTTCGTCCCTGGGTTGAGGTAGTTGGCGCACATGGGCGTACTAATATGAGCATGGCCAGCTGCCCGCTCACTATCTGAGCGGGTGACATCAGGATGGGGTGTTAGCTGTAACTGAACGCTAACACCCTGCTCCATCACCCAAGGTCAGAGCTGAACTCCGAATGGGGGTTTTAACCCCTTGGATGCCGTTGTCAAACATGACTGCGACATCCAAGGGGTTCCACCATGTTACTGTCCCCCTCGGCACCCCCCGTGGTGAGATCGGGGGTGTTGTTTTCTATTTTCTGCAGCTCAGGGTCTGGCCAGTGACCCCAGGCTGCTAGGAGCCCCCAGTACCTGGTTGATCCTGCTGGGACGTCAGGAAGTCAGCCTATGGGTCTGCATAGGCTGACTTCCTCTATAGACTGGAATACACGTGCATGGCTGGTTCAGGTGTCCTAGTGGGACATATAAAAAAGTGTAAAAAAATATAAAGTGTGTGAAGAATTTAATAAATGAATAAAGCCCCAAAAATTCCCTTTTCCTATATAAAATGACCTACACGGTGAATGTCGGAAAAAAAACAAACGAAAAAAAAAAAAAAAAACACCGGAAGCAATGATTTTTCATCATCTTGCCTTACAAAATATGCTATCAAAAGTGTTCAAAAAGTCATATGTACCCCAAAATAGTACCAATAAAAATCACAGGTTGTCCCACAAAAAATAAGCCCTAAACCAACTCTGTCAACCGAAAAATAAAAATGTTATGCATCTCAGAAGATGGCGATGCAAAAATAATTGATTTCTTTCCCCAAATGGGTTTTTGTTCTGCAAAATTAGTATCGCATAAAAAAAATATATAAATGAGGTATCGCTATAATCGTACCAACCTGCAGAATGAAGGTAACATGTTACTTATACTATACGCTGCATGACGAAAAATATAAAAGGTAAAATGCAATGCCAGAAGTGATGTGTTCTTATTTTTGTTTTGTTTTTTAAATCCACCAAACAAGAGTTAATAAAATTTATTCAATACGTTATAAGCACCCAAAAATGGTGTCATTACAAAATGCATCTCATCCTGGAAAAAACAGGCCTCATATGGTAACATCACCAGAAAAATTAAAAAATATATAACTTGTACAATGTGAAGACAAAAACCCCAAAAATCGCCAATTCATTTAAAACACAACTGGCTGCGGCAGGAAGGGAATGTATAAGCTGTGCGAGCGTATATCGGGGTATAAACCAGATTTAGAGCTTACTAGGGAAAGTAAACCAGAAGTGACCCCCAGAGTAACTCCCTCCAATAATAGGGACTACTGGGGAAATAGTAGGGAATCTGGTGTTCCCAATGTACTCAGCACAGCTTACATATTCACTCTTCACCATCTGATGTACATTCACGTCTGGAATACTAATGCTCACTACACTCCTTAATAAATTCTTTGAGGGGTGCACTTTTCCAAATGTAGTCACTCCTTTGGGGAATCCACTTTTCTAGTACGTTAGAGGCTCTGCAAACATGACATGGCGTCCAGATATCAAACATCTAAATCTGCACTCCAAAAGTCACACAGTGCTCCTTCCCTTCTGCGCCCTGCTGTGTGCCCAAACTGCTGTATCCAGGATAACGTACTTAATGCCATATGTAGGTGTAAACTACTGTTTGGGCACATCCGGGCACAGAAGGGAAGGAGCGCTATTTGGTTTTCGGAGCACAGATTTAGACGGTTCGGTTTTTGGTCGTCATGACACTTTTGCAGAGCTGAAATGCCAGTAAAGTGGAATCCCCTGACATGTGACCCCATTTTGGAAACTACACCCCTGTAGGATTTTATCCAGGGGTACAGTGAGCATTTTTAACCCTTAACTGTTGCATTAATTTATTATCCATAAATGAATATGCAGCTTGAATACGTAATTTCAGTGCATAATATGTTGTGCCCAGCTTGTATCAGAGACGAACACTCCAAAAGCTGTTGTGCCCGGGATACCCGCTTAACAGTCTTTGGATTGTGTGTCTCTGCTGACACAGGCTGAGTGCAACATATCTGGCACTGAAATGACTGTGCTCCAAAAACCAAAATAGCACTTCTTCTCTGCTGTGCCCAAAAGCAGTTTATACCCATAGTTGGCATTAAGTACATTATCCTGGGTACAGCAGTGTCATACATGTGGGCATAAACTATCATTTGGGCATACAGCAGGGTGCAGATGTGAAGGAGTGCTAATGTTCTTCTGGAGTGCATATTTAGATTGTTGGTTTTTGGATGCCATGTCACATTTGCAGAGACCCTAAAATGGCCTCTACAAAATAGGGTCACTTCTTAGGGAATTCCAGTTTACTGGCACCTTCAGGGCTCTGCAAAAACAACAAGGTGTCCAGAAAGTATCTCTAAATCTATACTCCAAAAGCTAAAAAACGTAGTGCTCTTTCCTTTCTAAGCCCTGCTGTGTGCCCAAGCAGCAGTTTACACTCACATTTTATAACTTTTTTGTACTCGGGATACTTAATAGTTTTAGGAGTGTGTTTCTCTGATGCCACAAAGTTTCCGCAACGTATTGGGCGCTGAAATTGCATATTTCTTTAACAATTTCAATATTCACTTTGCAAATTAATTTTTGGGAAGCATTTTTAAGCTCAAAATTATAATACCCCTTTCATACATTCCTTGAGGGGTGTAGTTTCTAAAATCGGGTCACTTCTGAGCCCCACCATGTACCCATGCAGCAGATTATGACCACATATGGGGCATTTCTGTGTTCAGAAGAAATTGTATAACAAACTGTGGGGTGCTTTTTCTTCTTTAACCACTTGCAAAAATGAAAAATATGGCATTAATTGGATGGTTTATTGGAAAAAAAAGTAATCTTTCATTTTTACGTCCCAATGCTAATAGAATCTGTGAAACAGCTGTAGGGTCAAAATGTTCACTATATTCTTTGATAAATTCCCTGAGGGGAGTAGTTTCCAAAATGGGGTCACTTTTTGGGGATTTCCATTGTAATTTAGGGGCTCTGCAAATGGCACCCGAAAACTGTTCCGGCAAAATCTGCCCTCCAAAAGCCAAATAGCCCCACCATGTACCCATACAGCAATTTACAGCCACATATGGGGTATTTTCCGTGTTCAGGAGAAATTGTGCAACAAACCTTGAGTAAACTTTTTCTCCTTTATCCTCTTGTGAAAATGAAAAATTTAGGGCTAAATTGACAGTTTATTGGAAAAAATGTAATTTTTCATTTTCATGTCCCCATGTTAATAAAATCTGTAAAACAGCTGTAGGGTCAACATGCTCACTATACCCCTTGATATGTTTTGTGAGGGGTGTAGTTTCCAAAATGGGGTCACTTTTAAGGGGTTTCCATTTTACTGGTACTTCAGGGGCTCTGCAAATGTGACATGGTGCCTGAAAACTATTCCAGCAAAATCTGCCCTTCAAAAGCAAAATAGCGCTCTTTCTATTCCGAGCTCCTCCATGTACCCATACAGCAGATTATGACCACATATGGGGTATTGCCATGTTCAGGAGCAATTGTTTAATAAACTGTGGGGTGCTTTTTCTCCTTTAGCTCCTAGTGAAAATGAAAACTTTGGGAATAAAGTGACATTTTAGTAATTTTTCATTTACACATCCCAATGTTAATAAAATCTGTGAAACGCCTATGGGGTCAAAATGCTCACTATACACCTTGTTGAACTTTTAGGGGGTTTCCATTGTTTTAGTACTCTAGGGGCTCTGCAACTGAAAACTATTCCAAGCAAAATCTGCTTTTCAAACAAACAATAACAAACTGTGAGATGCATTTTCTCTTTAACCCTTTGTGAATGTGTTAATTTTAGGGCTAAATGAATGTATTAGTGAAAAAAGTGAAATGTCTAAATTTCACCTCCATATTGTTTTAATTCCTGTGAAATGCTTAAAGGTTTAACAAACATCCCAAATGCTGTTTTGAATTATGTGAGGGGTGCAGTTTTGAAAATGGGGTGATTTATGGGGGTTTCTAATATATAGACCTTCATAATCCCCTTCAGAACTGAAGTGGTCCCTAAAAGATTTGTTTGGGAAATTTTCTTGTAAATCTGGAAAATCGCTATTACACTTGTAAGCCTTCTAACATCCAATATAAATGAAAAGACAATTAAAAGATGATGCCAATATATAGCAAAGATATGGAAGATAATATTTATTAATATATTTGGGTGGTATTACTGTCTGAAAAGAAGAGCATTTCACATTTTGAAATTTTTTTTTTTCCAAATCTCCATCAAATTTCCTATTTTTTTTATAAATAAATACAAAAATACCACTAAGATAAAGAACAATGTGTCACAAAAAAACTGTCTCAAAATCACTTGTGTAAGTTAAAGCGTCTCAAAGTTCTTGCCATATAAAGTGACACATGTCAGTTTTGAAAAATTAGGCCTGGTCCTTAATGCACTTTCAGGCTGGGTCCTTAAGGGGTTAAATTTGTTTAGTCTTGAAAAGAAAAAAACAGAAATAGCGCCAAGCGCCAAATAGTGTAATACTGCTTGACTAAGAAAATTTTGTAGTTGTGAAGATAGCTCAGCTGGACACCTCTTCGGTACGTGATGAAAGGATCACACGTCATCAGAATACAAATATAAGGAGAATTTCTGCAGGAAGAAAAAAACGAGGGTCGATGGCGCTGGTCCAGGTGATTGGCTTTTATAGACATATACACAACACGTTTAGGGATAACACAGGCCCTTTCTCAAGTGTAAAAATGACAGTAAACAATGGGAACTTTCCACATATTTAAAGGCAAAAAAAGGCGGTAACCCCGCCCCTAAGATCAAGGGGAAGGGGCTATAAGGTCAGATGATGATACCAGTAAACAAACAATATAGTGGGACATACAGTTTATATTTTTAATATTGAACTATGATAATATGTTAAGAGGTGAGAAATGGCAGTGGGAGAAGGAGAGAACATACCCTCCATGCTATAGATTTAGGAAGGGCACAGAGATGCAGCTGACAGTTGTGCTGGCCATGAGCCATGTGCAGCCCCTGCACACGGTATTTTGCTCCTTAGTGGCCCCTGCACACGGTATTATGCTCCATAGTGGCCCCTGCACACGGTATTATGCCCCATAGTGGCCCACCCATGAACTATTATTATACTCTGGGGTCTTTTCAGATCCCAGAGTATAATGATCAGAGATTCGGGGAGGTGACAAACATAAAAACCAATGTTACTTACCTCTCCCGGGCTTCGGTGCACTCCCTGCAGCTTTCAGCCCTCTTCAATGTCGCACAGACGTCATGTGGGCCAGTCCGGCGTCATGACGCATAATGATGCCGGCCTGGCCCATGTGACATCACCAAAGAGGGCCGAAGCCTGCTGGGAGTAACAACGGATCGCAGGAGAGGTGAGTAACACTGGTTTTTATGTTTATCACCTCCCCTGGCTCTCCGATTATTATATTATTCAGACCCCGGAGTATAATAGTAGTATTTGATGGGCTTTGCGGGCCCACGGACTTACTTACCTATCCCCTCTCCTGCTTACAGCTGCCTCCACTTCCCCTTCTGATTCCCACAACAGAAGGGGAAGCGTAAGTGGCCATGAACAGGAGCGGGGATAGGTAAGTAAATAGGGCCCGTTACCTGCTGGGGTTACTCCTATTTATAAAAAAAAAAAAAAAAAAAAAAGTTATCTCCACCTACCTGCGATCCCTTGATGAAGCCTCCTCTTCTTGTCCCATGCATAGGACGTCTGCGTCTCAGCGCAGGAGGCGCGATCACGTCATTGTATCACCGCCTGCACTGAGATGCAGACGTCTCGCAAGCCAGCCCAGGACAGGTCCCGCTCAGCTTTTTTTTTTTTTTTTTTTTTATTAAAGCGGCTTGTCTTGGGCTGGTTTACGTTAAATAAATAGTAAAAATGCCGCCCCTCCAAGCAGTCACTTCACCTCATTAGAGGTGTGCCCCTGGCTGGCACAAAGTAAAGAATGCTGATCTATATAGTTGTGTATACAGAGCAAAGTAATGGCTATGACAGGAACAGAAAGAGAGGGATGATAAAAATATATAGTGCAGAGGGTTGGTAATGGGGGAGAATGTGGTACAATTGAAAGAATAAAGAGACTCAGATGCAGAAAAACTGCAGGGAGGATGGGCTAAACTTAAAGATAAAAGTATGGGAATTATAAGGAGTATATAAATATAGCTATATATATATATATATATATATATACTGTATATACAGTACAGACCAAAAGTTTGGACACACCTTCTCATTCCAAAAGTTTTCTGTATTTTCATGACTATAAAAATTGTAGATTCACACTGAAGGCATCAAAACTATGAATTAACACATGTGGAATTATATACTTAACAAAAAAGTGTGAAACAACTGAAAATATGTCTTATATTCTAGGTTCTTCAAAGTAGCCAACTTTTGCTTTGATTACTAAAAAAATAAATGATGGTCCAACTAAACTCAAACTGGATGGAATAGCATGCCGCTGCAAGATACTGTGGTCACCATGCTGGTTCAGTATTCCTTCAATTTTGAATAAATCCCCATCAGTGTCACCAGCAAAGCACCCCCACACCATCACACCTCCTCCTCCATGCTTCACGGTGGGAACCAGGCATGTAGAGTCCATTCGTTCACCTTTTCTGCGTCGCACAAAAACACGGTGGTTGGAACCAAAGATCTCAAATTTGGACTCATCAGACCAAAGCACAGATTTCCACAGGTCTAATGTCCATTCCTTGTGTTATTTAGCCCAAACAAGTCTCTTCTGCTTGTTGCCTGTCCTTAGCAGTGGTTTCCTAGCAGCTATTTTACCATGAAGGCCTGCTGTACACAGTCTCCTCTTAACAGTTGTTGTAGAGATGTGTCTGCTGCTAGAACTCTGTGTGGCATTGACCTGGTCTCTAATCTGAGCTGCTGTTAACCTGCGATTTCTGAGGCTGGTGACTCGGATGAACTTATCCTCCGCAGCAGAGGTGACTCTTGGTCTTCCTTTCCTGGGGCGGTCCTCATGTGAGACAGTTTCTTTGTAGCGCTTGATGGTTTTGGCCACTACACTTGGGGACACTTTCAAAGTTTTCCCAATTTTTCGGACTGACTGACCTTCATTTCTTAAAGTAATGATGGCCACTCGTTTTTCTTTACTTAGCTGCTTTTTTCTTGCCATAATACAAATTCTAACACTCCATTCAGTAGGACTATTAGCTGTGTATCCACCTGACTTCTGAACAACACAACTGATGGTCCCAACCCCATTTATAAGGCAAGAAATCCAACTTATTAAACCTGACAGGGCACACCTGTGAAGTGAAAACCATTTCAGGTGACTACCTTTTGAAGCTCATCAAGAGAATGCCAAGAGTGTGCAAAGCAGTAATCAAAGCAAAAGGTGGCTACTTTGAAGAACCTAGAATATAAGACATATTTTCAGTTGTTTCACACTTTTTTGTTAAGTATATAATTCCACATGTGTTAATTCATAGTTTTGATGCCTTCAGTGTGAATCTACAATTTTTATAGTCATGAAAATACAGAAAACTCTTGGAATGAGAAGGTGTGTCCAAACTTTTGGTCTGTACTGTGTATATAAAAGTCAATGTACAGTGCTGGCCAAAAGTATTGGCACCCCTGCAATTCTGTCAGATAATACTCAATTTCTTCCAGAAAATGATTGCAATCACAAATGCTTTGGTAATAATATCTTCATTTAATTTGTCTTCAATGGAAAACCAAAAAAAGAATTGTCAAAAAGCCAAATTGGATATAATTCCACACCAAACATAAAAAAGGGGGTGGACAAGAGTATTGGCACCCTTTGAAAAATCATGTGATGCTTCTCTAATTTGTGTAATTAACAGCACCTGTTACTTACCTGTGGCACATAACAGGTGGTGGCAATAACTAAATCACACTTGCAGCCAGTTGAAATGGATTAAAGTTGACTCAAACTCTGTCCTGTGTCCATGTGTGTACCACATTGAGCATGGAGAAAAGAAAGAAGACCAAAGAACTGTCTGAGGACTTCAGAAGCAAAATTGTGAGGAAGCATGAGCAATCTCAAGGCTACAAGTCCATCTCCAAAGACCTGAATGTTCCTGTGTCTACCGTGCACAGTGTCATCAAGAAGTTTAAAGCCCATGGCACTGTGGCTAACCTCCCTAGATGTGGACGAAAAAGAAAAATTGACGAGAGATTTCAACGAAAGATTGTGCGGATGGTGGCTAAAGAACCTCGACTAACATCCAAACAAGTTGTAGCTGCCCTGCAGTCTGAGGGTACAACAGTGTCAACCCGTACTATCTGTCGGCGTCTGAATGAAAAGGGACTCTATGGTAGGATACCCAGGAAGACCCCACTTCTGACCCAGAGACATAAAAAAGCCAGGCTGGAGTTTGCCAAAACTTACCTGAGAAAGCCAAAAACTTTTTGGAAGAATGTTCTCTGGTCAGATGATACAAAAGTAGAGCTTTTTGGGAAAAGGCATCAACATAGAGTTTAGAGGAAAAAAAAAAGAGGCCTTCAAAGAAAAGAACACGGTCCCTACAGTCAAACATGGCGGAGGTTCCCTGATGTTTTGGGGTTGCTTTGCTGCCTCTGGCACTGGACTGCTTGACCGTGTGCTGGCATTATGAAGTCTGAAGACTACCAACAAATTTTGCAGCATAATGTAGGGCCCAGTGTGAGAAAGCTGGGTCTCCCTCAGAGGTCATGGGTCTTCCAGCAGGACAATGACCCAAAACACACTTCAAAAAGCACTAGAAAATGGTTTGAGAGAAAGCACTGGAGACTTCTAAAGTGGCCAGCAATGAGTCCAGACCTGAATCCCATAGAACACCTGTGGAGAGATCTCAAAATGGCAGTTTGGAGAAGGCACCCTTCAAATGTCAGGGACCTGGAGAAATTTGCCAAAGAAGAATGGTCTAAAATTCCAGCAGAGCATTGTAAGAAACTCATTGATGGTTACCGGAAGCGGTTGTTCGCAGTTATTTTGTCTAAAGGTTGTGCTACCAAGTATTAGGCTGAGGGTGCCAATACTTTTGTCCGGCCCATTTTTGGAGTTTTGTGTAAAATGATCAATGATTTGACTTTTTTTTTTCATTCTCTTTTGTGTTTTTTTCATTGCAAGCAAAATAAATGAAGATATTATTACCAAAGCATTTGTGATTGCAATCATTTTCTGGAAGAAATTGAGTATTATCTGACAGAATTGCAGGGGTGCCAATACTTTTGGCCAGCACTGTATATGGACATGAGGAAACGAGTAGCATGATACATATTAAATGTGAATAGCTATAAAATGGCAATAATTCAAATCCTTAATAAAACGGTACAATATGATAAAATATGTGGGGTGATGGGAAAATACATAAAATACATAAATAAATAAATAAACAAAACATCAAGGTACGTATTGTACTGGAGGAACAATAAAAACTATCTAGCTGATAAACAACAGTAAAATACAAATAATATAAAAAATACATAATTGCTAAAATGCATGGTAGAGCTATGACAAATCATAAATAAATGAGATCATGTTAAAAGATATTTCGGTTAATAATAATAATAATAATAATAATAATAATAATAATAGTCCTTTAATAGTCCCACAATGGGGAAATTCAGTGTGTTACAGAAGCAAAGATAAAATAAGATAAGCAGATACAAATACAAATACAACATGTACAGGAATGTTCCAGGGTGAGAGGCATTACATTAATAGCAGACAGACAGATAGGACGTAGCAGAGGGGGGGGGATTTAACAGGCAGAGAGATATTTCAGTTCTCTGTATGTAATGATCTCCGCTTAGGTCGGTGTTGGTTGTACAGCCTAACCGCGGTGGGGAGGAAAGACTTCCGATAGCGCTCCTTCTCACACCTAGGGTGGAGCAGTCGGTCACTGACAGTACTGCCCAGCACAATCACAGTCTCATGCATGGGATGGGACTTCTTCTGCATGGAGCTCACCACGGACAGTATCCTTCTGTCACCCACCACCTGCACTGGGTCCAGTGGGCTCCCCAGGACAGAGCTGGCCCTTCTAATCAGCTTGTCAAGTTTATTTCTGTCCCTGGTTGATATGCTGCTCCCCCAGCAGGCCACTCCAAAGAAGATGGCTGATGCCACTACCGAGTTGAAGAAAGTCCTAAGAAGTGCCCCCCGGTTTCCAAAGGCTCTCAGCTTCCTAAGCAGGTAGAGCCTGCTGTGGCCCTTCCTGTACAGGGCCTCCATATGATCTGCCCAGTCCAGCTTATTATTAAGGAGAAAACCCAGGTACTTATAGGTGTTCACAATCTCGATGCCCGTCCCCAGGATGTCCACTGGTTTTGGAGGGCATCTGCCTTTACGGAAATCCACCACCATCTCCTTGGTCTTCCCCGCGTTAATCTTCAGGTGCTTCTGGTGGCACCAGTCCACAAAATCCCGGTTCAGTTCTCTGTACTCCCTGTCATCATCGTCTGTGATGAGGCCTACTATTGCAGAGTCGTCAGAATACTTCTGTAGGTAGCAGCTAGATGAGTTGCACCTAAAATCAGCAGTGTACAGTGTGAAGAGGAAAGGGGCGAGAACCGTACCCTGAGATGCCCCCGTATTACAGATCACGGTACCTGACACACAGTCTTGGGCTCTCACGTATTGAGGTCGATTTGTGAGGTAGTCTAGGATCCAGTTGGAGAGGTGGTGGTCCACTCCAGCAAGGTAACCTCAGTAACCTGGGCTGTATGGTGTTAAAAGCACTGGAGAAATCAAAGAACATTATTTTCACCGTGTTCCCTGGTTTTTCCAGGTGAGACAGAGCCCTGTGCAGAAGGTGGATGATGGCATCATCTACCCCAATGCCCGGTCGATAAGCAAACTGGAGAGGGTCCATAGCGGGGCTCACTAGAGGGCGAAGATGTGTGAGAACCAATCTCTCTAAGATCTTCATCAAGTGGGATGTCAGTGCTACAGGTCTGTAGTCGTTGAGGTCCATAGGGTGAGGTTTCTTTGGAACTGGTACCACACAAGAATATTTCCATAATTCAGGGACTATTTCCTGCCTCAGGCTCATATTATACATATATGTAATTATACCACACAGCTGGTCCCCACAGGTCTTAATTAGCCTTGCACTGATGTCATCTGGCCCTGCGGCTTTCCTCGCATTGATCTTTTTCATCTCCTTCCTCACCTGGGCCCGTGTGAAGGTCAGACTGTGGTCAGATAAAGACAGATTTCTGGATTTACTGGTCTGTTGGGAAGTAGCCACATGGGGTGAAGTCATTGTGGTGAGGGGAGCTGAAGGACATGCTGGGGTGGGAGGAGCTGGTGTGTGATCAAATCTGTTGAAGAATAGGTTTAGTTCATTAAGCCAGTTAACATCTGCCTCAATCTGGCAGACAGACTGTTTATGACCCGAAATTGACTTAAGCCCCTCCCAGACCCCCCTTATGTCTTTTCTTTCCATTTGCTTTTCCATTTTTTCCTTATAACTGGCTTTTCCTTGCCTGATTAGATGCCTCAGCTCCTTTTGTACTTCTCTCAACCCCTCCTTATCTCTTGTCCTGAATGCCATCTTTTTCTCCTTAAGTAGTGTTTTTATATCAGAGTTAATCCATGGTTTGTTGTTGGAGAAGCACCTCACCACTTTTGTGGGTACTGTGTTGTCCACACAAAAATTAATGTAGTCCGTTATGCAGTGTGTGAGTCCTTCTATATCTTCTCCATACGAATCCTGCAAAACTTCCCATGCGGTTGTGTCAAAACAATCCCTCAGAGCCTCATCACTCTCCTCGGACCATATCCTCACTGTGCGGGTGACAGCTGGTTCTCTACGTACAAGTGGCTTGTACACAGGTCGGAGATGTACTATATCCAACATAGAGATAAAATATCAGGCGTTCGTCAAAAAATATTTTCAAAGGCTTCATTGAGGCCAATAAGAACCATAGTGTCCAGTTTATAGATCGAGAAATATTCTTTTTTCTTTAGGAGATCTAGTTTATCACTGGTGTCCAAAGGGACGTGATCAACTAGTGTGATATGAAACTTATTTAGGCCACATGCATGGAGAAGTGTGGCGTGTCAGGATACACTGTGTTTAGTATAACCATTAGTTATGTTTGACCTTTCGCGTAAATGCATAGTAGTCCGTCCAACATATTGCAGACTGCAGGCACACTAAATGACATGACGTAAGAGGAAGCACATGTTATTCTATGTTTAATTCCAAATGATTCGCGTGTGTGATGCTACAACAACACTTGCATCTGGGGTGTTGCACTTGTAACTTCCATTAGGTTTTTGATCTCGTTTCGGTTGCTGATATGATTTCAGGGATATGGTCTACCTGAGTTTGTTGGGGGCCAGGAAGTTTTTCAGTGAACTTACTTTTCTGAAGGTTAAAACCGGAGTTTTTGGTAGTTGATATTTCAAGAATGAATCATCTAACAAAATGCCAATGTTTGTTCAAGATGGATCTTATCCAGTTATGACCCGTGTTGTAAGTGGTTATGAAATTAAAACGGAATGGATTATTTTTTGTTGTTCTAGATGAGGGTTTCAAACAATCTTGTTGTGAAAGATTTTTGTCTCTGGTTTGTGCTGATTTAATTAAGCCTTTCGAGTAATGTTTTTCTTGGAAATGTTGAGTCAAAATCGGTGTCAAATGTGCAGTTTCGCCTGAGTATCCGAAACTGACCATAAGGGACATGGTTTTTCCACTTCTTAAAGTGCAAACTATTTTAATCTAATAGACTATTACAGTCTACCTTCTTAAAGAAGGTTTTTGTACAGATGTTAGTCCCATTGTTTTTTAGGATGAGGTCCAGATACTCTATTTGGGTTTTGTCTGTAGTATCAGAAAAAGTGAGCCCTCGTTCAAACACATGGCTGTTAAGGTAATCGGTGAACTCCAGAAAGGACTCGGATGTGCCCTTCCAGATGAAAATGAGATCGTCGATATAATGTTTATAAAATATTATATTTTTTGACCAGATGGAGGGTGTATCAATATGTTCTGATTCAAAAAGCCCCATGTAGAGGTTTGCAAAGCTCAGTGCAAACTGCATGCCCATTGCGGTACCCCGCATCTGCAAAAAGATGTCGGTGCCAAAGGAGAAAACATTATGCTCAAGGATGAAAAGGATACTATGCAAACTGTCACTGTTTCTGTGGAACTGTTATGTCCTTGGAAAGATTGTAGAGATCCCTTTCTCGTGAGGAATGTTACTGTACAAGGCAGTGACATCCAAGGAGGCCCATATTGATACACCCTTATCCTCTGCTCATATCCGCCAATATACTTCACCTCCACCAGCAACTAATCTGTCCTATGCTGGCTGAGATGCAGACGTCCTATGCGTGGGACAAGAAGAGGAGGCTCCATCAAGGGATTGCAGGTAGATGAGGATAACTTTTTTTTTTTTTATAAATAGGAGTAACCCCAGCAGGCAACGGGCCCTATTTACTTACCTATCCCCACTCCTGTTCGTGGCCACCTCCGCTTCCCCTTCTGCTGTGAGACGCAGAAGGGGAAGTGGAGGCGGCTTCGAACAGGAGTGGGGATAGGTAAGTAAGGCCACGGGCCTGCAAACCCCATCAAATACTACTATTATTATACTCCGGGGTCTGAATAATATAATAATCGGAGTGCCATTTCTCACCTCTTAACATATTATCATAGTTCAATATTAAAAATATAAACTGTATGTCCCAATATATTGTTTGTTTACTTGTATAGTCATCTGACCTTGGAGCCCCTCCCCCTGAACCTTGGTGGCGGGGTTACCGTCCGTTTTTTTTGCATTTTTTTGCCTTTAAATATGTGGAAAGTTTGCATTGTTATTTACTGTCATTTTTACATATACTGTCATTTTGACACTTGAGAAAGGACCCGTGTTATCCAGAAACGCGTTGTGGATATGTCAATGAAAGCCAATCATCTGGACCAGTGTTATCGACCCTCGTTTTTAATTCCTGGAGAAATTCTCCTTACATTTGTAATCTTGAAAAGAGGCATTTAAGGGGAGACATGATAAACCTATATAAATATATAAATGGTCCATACAAGAAATATGGGGAAACGCTGTTCCATGTAAAATCAAAAGACAAGTGGACACTCCATCCACCTGGAGAGAAGAAGGTTTAATCTGCAGAGGTAACAAGGTTTCTTCACTGTAAAGACTGTGAAGCTATGGAATAGCCTAACCAAGTAGCTGGTCACAGCAGCAACAGCTGATAGCTTCAAAAAGAGCTTAGATGCCTTTGGGAATGTATAGAATACCTATTTCTTTAATCATGCCCTTTTCCATAACCTGGTAGAACTTGATGGACACATTTTTTCAACCATACTAACTATGTAATTATGTTACTTATACTGCTCTGTTTTGGGAAGACCATTCCCACCATGATTCTTTTGTTCCCACATTAGCCATTTTCTTCTCATCTTTCTGAAAATACTTTATAAAAGAATTAACGCTCACTCTGTATGCCACAAACTTGACTACATCCACGACCTCTTCATTTCTCATAAATTATCATTTCTCGGTATCACAGAAATATGGCTAACACCCTCAGACACCACCTCCCCTGCTGTCCTCTCCTATGGAGGTCTGCAATTCTCGCACACTTCCTGCCCTAATAATAAACCTGGTGGAGGCGTAGGCATACTCCTGTCTGACAATTGCTCCTTTGCCCCAATCCAACCGCAACCTGCTCTCACTCTCCCCTCCTTTGAAGTGCACTCTGTTCGCATTTACTCACCCTCCAACCTCCAACTGGCCGTCATATATCGACCGCCAGGACCTACTGCTGCCTTTATTGACCACTTCACCACCTGGCTAATGCACTTCCTATCCACAGACACCCCCACCTCATCATGGGTGATTTCAACATCCCCATTAACACAAACCACCCCCCCCCGCTTCCAGTCTCTTGTCCCTCACTACCTCCTTTGGTCTCTCTCAATGGTCCTCCTCTGCCACCCACACAAAAGGACACACGCTGGACCTCATATTCACCCGCCTCTGCTCTCTAGTCAACCTCTCTAACTCTCCGTCCACACGCTCTGACCATGACCTGCTGACATTCTTGGCCCTCTCCTCTGTAATAGACCCTCCAACCCCTAAACCAACACGCCCCCGCAGAAACCTTAATCGCCTGGACATCCGCACTCTCTCAGACTCTCTCCTACCACTCGCTGACATAACCTCACTCCAGGATATAGATACCGCCACTGAATTCTACAATATCACCATTACCTCAGCCCTTGACTCTGTAGCCCCCTTCACTAACACCAGAGCCTGACCGATCAATAGGCAACCCTGGCACACTGACCTGACTAAAAAACTGAGACGTGCCTCATGGGTTGCAGAACGCCTCTGGAAGAAAAGCTACTCCCAGGAGGACTTCCTTAGGTACAAAGAGGCAGTACTCGCATTCAAGAATGCACTCACCTCTGCAAAGCAGGTTTACTTCACCACACTAATATCTGCCCTATCCCACAACCCCAAACAGCTATTCACTACCTTCAACTCCCTTCTCCGTCCTCCTGTGCCCCCTCCGACATCACTTATCACAGCTGATGACTTTGCCTCTTATTTCAAAAGCAAAATCGACACCATCAGAGACAGTCTCACCATACACCCCCGTCAACCACTTTACCCAACGGTCCTGTGCACTTTAACCTGCTTCTCCGCCATCACTGATGAAAAGCTCACCACTCTAATATCTAAATCCCACCTCACCTCCTGCGCGCTTGACCCCATCCAGTCACATCTCATCCCCAAACTCTCTGAAGTCATTACTCCAGCCCTAACCCATCTCTTCAACATATTCCTAACCAATGGATCCTTCCCTTCAGCCTTCAAACATGCTACTGTCACCCCTATACTTAAGAAACCCTCCCTCGACCCGTCCTCTCCAGCCAACTATCGCCCCATCTCACTGCTCCCGTACACCTCTAAACTGCTGGAGCAACACGTCCACTCCGAACTATCCTCCTATCTCTAGTCCAATGTGCTCTGTGACAGACTACAGTCAGGCTTCAGACCCCATCACTCCACAGAAACTGCTCTAACCAAGGTCACTAACAACCTCCTAACTGCCAAAGTCAAACGTCACTATTCTGTCCTCCTCCTCCTCGACCTCTGCTCTGCCTTTGACACAGTCGACCATTCTCTCCTGTTAGAAACGCTTTCATCCCTTGGCATCTCTGACCATCTATCAAAATGAATGGAACCACTCTCACCCCAGTCCCACAGGCCCGCTGCCTTGGGATAACGTTAGACTCTGACCTATCCTTCAAGCCGCACATTCAAACCCTCAACACCTCCTGCCGCCTCCAACTCAAGAACATCCACCGAATCCGCTCCTTCCTCACCCCAAAAACTACAAAGATGCTAGTTAACGCCCTCATAATCTCCTGCTTAGACTACTGTAACACTCTTCTCCATGGCCTCCCAGCAAACACTCTCGCCCCCCTCCAGGCCACCTTAAACTGTGCTGCTCGCCTAATACACCTCTCCCCCCGTTCTTCATCAGCCGCTCCCCTCTGCCAATCCCTTCACTGGCTACCCATCGCCCAGCGAGTTCAAACTACTAACGCTGACATACAAAGCCATCCACAACCTGTCCCCTCCATATATCTCTGACCTAATCTCCCGCTACCTGCTCCTACTCCGCTCTTATCCACTCTTCACACAATCGTCTCCAAGACTTCTCCCGTGCATCCCCCATACTCTGGAACTCACTACCAAGACACATAAGACTGTCCCCCACCCTTACAAGCTTCAAGAAGGCCCTGAAGACTCACCTATTCAGGAAGGCCTACAACCTCCAATAACGCTACTGTCACCACACCACCACCTGTACAGCCTCTACCCCCACCTTCTGTCTCTATCCCTCTTCCCTCATAGATTGTAAGCCCTTGCAGGCAGGGCCCTCTATCCCACTATGCCAGTTGGTCAATGTTTGTATTATCTGTTTTGTATATCTTGTGTACCGTATGTAAATCCTCATATGTAAAGCACCATGGAATTAATGGTGCTATATAAATAAACAATAAATAAATAAATAAAATTATTTACAGAGCGACATCTGTGAATTTCATAGACAGATTTTTTTCTAATAAATTCATCTCTGAAGTGCTTTTGTTATCCCAAGCCAAATGAACAGATTTTTATCATTTTTTACAAGTTTTACAGTGGAAAATTATTTTACCCATCTTTATTGTCAACTGTTGCAGTCTCTTTCTCTTATTATTACTTTGGGGAATAGACACAGTATTCCCAGGATACTGTTGCCGAGAGTTTTACATGTAGCTGTGGTTAGATGATAAGCGTATCAACAAATAACACTGTTGGAATGATGGGAGGGCAGCCGTGGAACATGTGGTAGCTATGCCCAGTAATACTTTTTTTGGCATCCAGTAAATTCCTTGCTGCCAGATTTAAAAAATCCATTATATATTGGGAAAGCTATTTTCTAATGCTACATAATACCATGTTTCTCCAAAAATAAGACAGGGTCTTATACTATTTTTTTCTCTGAAAAAAGGGTTAGGGCTTATTTTTGGGGTAGGTCTTATTTTTCAGGCACCTTTTCTGATTCGCTATGGACGAATCTTGTAAAATGGTTATTGTTAGTGACCCTAACTTACATTCACAATTCATGGTGCAGTGTCAGAGGGTCTTACTGGTACTCTCTCTCTAAACACTTTCTGTGGCACTGTGCCCTCTCTATCGCCTCTCTTTTACACTAAGGGGGAGGTGCTGTAGTGGAGTGGCTGCATCTGTAGGAGCGAGCAGGGGTGGCACCTAATGTCTAGTCACGTAGGTAGACTAGCCCACAGAATAGTAGTGGCCGGGAGGCGGGACCCAGGAAGTGGCACTCGGAGGGCGAACTCGGGAGGCAGAAGGCTGGACTCGGGAGCAGGTTAACGGATTTTGCCCTGCCATGGCAGGATGTAGTGGGGCACTTGTCCAGGACAGTTGGGAGTAACAGTATGCCTATTCTCCCTCTCTGTGACGTCTTGTGACATAACCTAGCACTGGTGGTGCTGACTGTAACTAGGGCTTATTTTTGGAGTAGGACTTATATTTCAAGCCTACTCCAAAAACTCTGCAAAATCAAGGGTATTTTCAGGGTAGGGCTTATTTTTGGCGAAACAGGGTAATAATAACAATTATGTACAAACCTTGAGGCTAAGACCCCACGTTGTGGAAAAGCTGCTTTTTTGTCACAGATTTTGCTGCAGTTTTTGAGCCAGAGCTACGTGTGGATTGAGCAAAAGGGAGAAGCATAAGTGTTCCTTTTGTATTTCCCTTTCCTTTTTTAGCCATTCCTGGGTTTTACTCAAAAAAACGCAGCAAAATCTGCAACAAAAAAGCAGCTTTTCTGCAACATGGAGCCTTAGCCTAAAGGTATGATTCCACATGGCGAATCACTGCAAAAAAAACGCCACGGAAACACATCATGGGTTTTTTCTCAGCGTTTTCCACAGAAAGTCCACAGAGTTTTCTTCTGTGGACTTTCTGCCCCAATTATAGTTTTTCCACAGCGTTTATGCCACATGGGGTTTTCCTATCAAAGAAAGTAGTTCCCTATCCAAGCACAGGGGAAAACTATTGCAAGTTAAGACTATACTTGAGCTGTCTCCTAAGGGAACGGTGAAATGAATGGAACAGTGCTCATGCTGCCTGACCATTCGAAATGGGGGACAAAAGTCCCCTGCTCTCCTGATCCATAGGATCTAATCAGACCAATACCATTCCGGAAAAGCTGCTTTTTTTTTGTTGCAGATTTTGCTGTGTTTTTTTGAGCCAAAGCCAATAGTGTCTACAAGAGGAATGGGAAATATACAGGAAGCGCTTATTCTTCTCCCTTCTGCTGAATTCAATCCTGGCTTTGGCTCAAAAAACTGTAGCAAAATCTGCAACAAAAAAGCTATGTTCTGTAACGTGGAGCCTTAGCCTCAACGAAAAGCAGTAGCAAAACAGTAGTAAAGAAAAGCCAAAGAAAAAATGCTGAATAAACTGTAAAAACTATTTTTGCTTTCCCCCATATACTGTAAGCGTATGGTAAAATGCATTGTTTTCAAAGTAGAAATTAAAATGTTGCATTTGTCAAAAACGTGCAAATGTAAAAAGTTGTGCATGTCAAATAGCAACAAAAATAACACTTTCAAATATTCAAATTAATTTATTTTTATCACATAAAACCCTAGTAAAATTTTATTTGTATCCACCATCATCCACCATCTACTTTTTTATGTAATGCCATAGTTATACCTTAGTAATTGTACTCTGCTAGTTGTGCATTATTTTTATTATTTTTAAACTACATTTTCCCCATGCGACTTGAGTTAGATGCAGAAACTTTGTCACAGCTCCAAGACTAATAAAGGCATCAATATCTCTGCAGTTTCCATTATGTAGCATATGTAGGTTTCCAAAAGGATTGAAATGATTAAAAAAAATAATAAAAATCTGAGTTCCCTGATGTGTGCACAGCTGTTTCGCAAAGCTTTTTACTATTATGCCTCTATTCTGGTGCACTGTATAATGATAGTACGTCACAATAAAGCCTTTATTGGCTGCAATTTTGAAGATAAACCTTGTCTAAATTATATTACTGTATCTTCATTGGAATATACAAGACCTGCAGGCACATCGACACCGCTGACAGTGTACCTGTCCCACAGTCACAACAGGTGCACAGAATTAGGGGGACATTTTACTGCAGGTCTTCCAATGTGGTGTATCTCATAATGTGTGTGCAATGTCTCACCACAGGTCTCTATGTGGGGGAAACAGGGCAGAGACTTAGTCAGCGCATGAACTCACACAGTTTCAACATTAATAACAGCAGAAAAGATCTTCCAATGGCCGCACATTTCTCTGGAGAAGACCACTCTATTGAAGATTTGCGAGTTGTGGATTTAATGGGACATTTTAAGATGCAGAGGGAGAGAAAGGAATGGGAATATAAGTTAATGCAAAAATTTCAAACTCTGCAATTTGGACTTAATATTCATGCCAGTTTCATGTCACACTACTGTATGTATGAACTGTGAGGGTCACAAATCACCACCTGATTGCAAACAGATAACAGATCCCTCCGTCACGCCCCACAAGTTTTCCAGACTGTTTATTTCCTGACCTGTTGTAAATAACTTCTCTACTTATATTGCATTTTGTTATTCCAAGATCCTTTGAAGATCCATGTCTTGTATGTGTATAAAGAGTGTGAATTTTCAATTTCTTGTATAACACCACGTCTGAAGAAAAGAGCTAGTACTCTCGAAAGCTTACTATCAAATATACTCAGTTAGCCTCTAAAAGGTATCGCCTGATTTCTTCACTCTTCCACTACTTTCTATGGTTAACACGGTACAACATTATACTACTTGTATCTTCAGTGAACATTTATTCAGCTTTAGAAATTTTAACTCCATTTTAACACAAATTAATGTCAGATGAAGTAAATAATTTAGACTGAAATGTCCAGTCTTATTTTTTTGCTTTAGGGAATTCGAGGTGATAATGGCTTTCCAGGAGCCCATGGATCTTGGGGTGACAAAGGACAGCAGGTTGTATACTAGACCATTCTTACATGTTGGTTACATTTTGATCTATAATATAAAAGTAAGAATACAAGTAATTGCATGCATAACTATTTATCCCCTTTGGTCAGAGCCACATTGCTTTTTTATTGAATTGTACTGAACTAAACTAATATAATTATAGAATTTGGGTGTTGCAGGTATATGACATGTGAAAGCAGCATTGCTATCACAGATGTAGCAAAGTTAACCTAAATTTCTGCAACAGAATACATTTCTGTAGCAGGATATCATATCACAGAAGACAGCAAAAGCCATTAAAAACATTCATTAGCTTTTGTTGTCTTCAAAGATAAGACATCACGCTGCATCAATTTCACCTACTGGATAAAAAATTGAGAAGGCTGATTTTTAGATATACCTCAGGTATGCTATATCAGAGATTCTCAGGACAGTACTGGGGCCCTTTTTAGGCCCATTACTGTCCAGGGGTGGTTGAATCAGACCACAGCACAATAGAAAATGCATTGCTGAATTGTCCAGGAATTACAGTTCTGGGCCAGGAGACCAGGGAAGGTGAAACATAAAAAAGAAAACCTGTCTCTGGTTCTCTGGGAACCCACAGCATTGTTCTACCCAGCGGCGCCCAGGGGCTTGTTCCGGCGGAAGTCATTGCTGTACCTGACAGCTGAGGCAAATCAGTGGCCTCAGCAGTCACAGGAAAGGATCCATAACATCACTAGTGATGTATGTGAGTGACATCCCAGGTCCTCTCCTGTGACCGCTGAGGCCACTGATTGTCTTCAGCGGTCATGTGCAGTGAGGACTTCAAGAACAAGCTAGACCAGACAACTGTGGGTGACACTGAAGCACGGGGGATCAGTGAATAAGGTTTTTAAAGTTTCACCTTCCCCAGCCTCCTTGGCCCAGAACTGTAATTCCTGGACAACTTCTTCAAGGATTATTATAAAAAAAAAAAAAAAAAAAAAAATATATATATATATATATATATATATGTTTCAATCAACTGTGACTAAACAAAAACTAGTAAATTGAATACTTGTAAGTAATGTATATGCTCTATAATTTGAAAATGATGTGATAGTCATACTTTAAGCAAAGCAATTTTACATATGATGTTTATTTAAAGGGAAATCCTGGGAAAGAAGGTCAGAGAGGATTACCAGGTGAAAGAGGGAACAAAGGAGGACAAGTAAGGACAATATATTGACAGTTTGCAATATCATATTTACCATTGTGCTATAGTACAAGCTTTTTTTTTTCCTTTTGGGGGCCCATGCAGACAAGTTAATTGTCGTAGCCTGGTTAACTAGATTAAGACTGCACATGGATCCATTGAAGTGAAATGGGCCATGCACTCTCCACACTCAAAAGGACCCTCCTATTCCTGTGTCTGTACTGTATCAGTGCACATTGAACACATCTGGAATAGAGATGGGCGATTCGGTTCGTAACAAACCAGATTCAACCTGAATATCACAAATTGTTAATTTTTTTACAAAACCGAACAAATGGAGATTAGTTTCAGGAGAATTAAAATTGCCGCCGCATTATACACTTATGGTGTATAACAGGTGGAATACCAGGGGAGGTGAAGAAAAAAAAATTTTTTAAAAATCATTCATACTTCCCTTACCTCTTTTGGGTCTCCTCATGGCATTCGGCACTCTCCTGGTGGCGGCCAGCACTCTTCTGTGACAACATTGACCCGGAGTCTCCTCTAAGGCCTGTGATTGGGTCAAAGCTAACATGGGCACATGAAACGTCATGAGTACAATAATGTTCCTTTCACTATGACATCATTTTAGCTATGATTGTCTTAGAATTTAGATAGATAGGTTTCTAGTAGCCCTGAGAGTGTTCCGCACCATGTTTTAGGCTGGTGCCCCATGTAGTGTAAACGCCGCGGCAAGACCTGCAGCGTTTTACAGTATCTGCAAAGTGGATGTGATTCTAGAAGTGAGGTCCCGTGCTCAGAAGCTTCAGACCGGAAGTCAGGTAAGTATGATAGGGGGGGGAGGGTTGAGTTAGGTGACATTCTGTTTCCGGAAGGGGAATTACAAGTTCCCGTAACGTCACTGGAAAATCGTAAAGTGTACTTGGGGCAGTCTAAGTAAATATAGATCTTTGGAAAAATGAGTAATTTAGAAAGTAGAAGGGGGGTGTTTAGCTTAATTTATAATTAGCAATTTATCCAGGACAACCCCTTTCAACACTAAAGGGCCTGTTGAAACAAGACTGTTTTATCACCAATGTGTGAAGTTAGTACTTTCTTTGTAGAAGAAATGCATAACCATGACAAATTAATAGCACAGTGTTCATTGATACAAATCTAATTTCTTGGACACTTACCTATTGTTATCTAGTAATGCAACTATTCAAATCTGTGCTGAATTTATTATTTCAGGGGGCTCCAGGATTTCCTGGCTCAAGAGGTGCACCAGGAGAAACCGAAGTAATTGGTGAGAAAGTATGTTCTATTAATTATACATTTTCATACAAAATAATTTCCAACAAATTTGAAATCACAAAATTTAGACTGAAGTTAAACAGATATTTGGTAGGATTTGCGAGATTGTTGTGTTGCCCTGCAACTCCTTCACTAATGTTAGTGAATGAAGTTATATTTTGACCTAGGGAATGTTGCAGCTACGACTTCTAATTGTAAATAAAATCAAGCAGTGTTTGTTGTTTTCTGAGTAGAAGTTGTGATGGCAAAATTCACTAGGTGAATACTATTAAAAGGGTTGAACAGCGACACAGCGATCTTTGGTCATGCAACAGGAGTAGCAGCTAAAGTCACTGTGTAGACGTAGCATCATAGTTAGTTATGTTGCTCTAAAAATGTGTTCTTTGTAAGTACATTTTAACATTAATGTAATGTGAAAGCTATGCAGCAGATGGACATTAGGCTATACGCATATATATTAAATAACAAAAATGCTTCAGGGGAGGAGCCTAGCTGTGAACACTGATGGAGGCCTGAGCCTGCAGCTCCTTCAGTCACCGTGCCAAAACCGACCTTACAGCTATCTTTAGGGGACAGAAAATGGGAAAAATTACTAGAGACAGGAGCGGGGACTTACCGGGCACCCCGACAAGCAAGATGAACCCTTCGGAGGTCCACAATTTCTTCCAAAAGAAGGCCCTTCACTCCCCTGCAGTGGTGCACAAAATGATGCCAGAGGAAGCCCATTTCAGAGACGCAGCAGAGGATTCCGACCTAGACAGTGCTTCGGGCACTGACAGAACTGATGCTATCTCCAGTGCTATTACCAAGTCCTTTTTACGTAAGGCCCTGGCGCAGGCTATTGCGCCCGTACTTTCGGAGCTTGCTGATCTGCGCTCTGATATGCAAGGCATAGTGAAGCGTGTGGACTCCCTAGAATCGACTTGCTCTGCAATTACTCTACATTCCTCCTCGGTGGCTCAGCATATTGCTAGTCACCACACTTACCTGAACAGAACTTACGATATTCTGGAAGATCTGGAGAACCGCAACCGCCGGAGAAACGTGCACCTTAAGGGCCTACCTGAAGCCAATGCCTCCGAAGACTTAAGGGAAGTGATGTCCACCATCTTCGTGTTGCTCCTGGGCCCAGAAATGGTGGCCTCTGTTCAGATAGAAAGAGTCCACCGTGCAGTTCGCCCAAAGCCATCTCCATCTGACCCACCGAGGGACATGATCTGTGGGCTTTTGTCCTTTGTGGATACCTCGGCAATTCTCACCGCTGCCAGACAGAAGGCCGCTCTCCTATGACCAATCTGAAGTCCATCTTTACCAGGACTTCAACTTTGATGAAGCCATTTACTAAGGCCACTACTGGAGGCTTTATGGGAGAAAGGCCTTCAATACACGTGGCTTTTCCCTTTCGGGCTCTCCGTCCTAAAACAAGGTCGCAGGATAGTGATCCAATCGCCAGAAGATCTCTCTGCAGCATGGGCCCTGCTTGAAATACCTCCAATCAACATACCTTCATGGCTGACTCTCCCGGAGGAAGTTCGTTCCTGGCCATCGCTACCCAACTTCGATCGAGAGGGCTCTCTGCAATGTTTCAAGTCACCAAAGTCGCAGAAGTCCGCCCTAAGAAGGAACTTGCAGGACTCCGGCTAAGCAGCCGTTATTCTGATGCCGAGATGATCGCCGGTGAAGAGTTGACTCGTGGCTTTGTCTTCTACCTGCTCCAGGTTCCTGTTCCCTATGGTTCCTCGTTCCTGGAATCTTCTCCCTCCTCTACCGAGTCCTCTCCGTGCTGGCGAGTGGATGCTCTCCTGTTTCGGACACCTGTCCCGACGTAGATCCTCTGATCTGACTACCTTCCCCGACTGGCATGCCTTCCTCGCCCCTGCTGTGGAACTGTGCTGTCCTGATTGACCAGACTTGCAGCTGAAAGTCTTCAACTTAATGCCATAAGTGTCACAGGTACCCTCTCCCCCGGCTTCCCTTTGCAATATTATAAGGTATTCCAATCCAAACTGCTCCCACATTTCTCTCTAATGTAATGCCCTGCTATCGGGGAAATCACTACCCCGCCAAGCCCAGGAGGCACATATTGTGCTACTCCCCAAGGAAGGGAAAGATTCCTTCTTATGTGGTAGCTATAGACCCATATCGCTCCTCAATCTTGATCTTAAGTTATGGGCGAAGATTTTGGTCACTAGAATAAAGCAACTTCTCCCCTCCCTATTACACCCTCATCAAGCAGGTTTTGTTTTAGGCAGGGAGGGAAAAGACAATTCCCATCGCTTGCTTCATGCCATCACACATGCTAGAAAAACTCATTCAAACCTGGTCCTTCTGGGGGTTGATGCCGAGAAAGCATTTGATAGAGTAGATTGGTTGTTCATGAAAGCCACGCTAAGAAAATTTAACTTCCCTCTCCAATTTATAAACGCAGTTTTCACTCTTTACGATTCACCTTCCCCTCGCTTAAAGATTAATGATACACTCTCACCCAGTTTTAATATTACGAATGGAACCAGACAAGGCTGCCCGCTATCACCATCTATCTTCATTCTAACCCTGGAATCTTTATTACAAGTGGTCCGCTTTCACCCGGATATATCTGGCTTTAAGATAGAAACGAATTCCTTACATTCTGCCGCTTTTGCGGATGACGTATTGTTCTTAATATCTAATCCTGATAAAGGACTACCTGCAATTGTTGATCTTCTTCTACAGTATGGCTCTGTTTCAGGCTACAAAGCCAAACTTGACAAGTCTGAAGTACTAAACGTTACTCTCCCCCCGAAGCTATCGTTGAAACTTGCCCCCTCTACACCATTTAAATGGACCTTGAAATCCATCAAATATCTAGGGATTCAGCTGACAGCAGATCCCTCTCAGCTGTATTCTGAAAACTTCCAGCCACTATTAAAGGAGCCTGCTGTTTTCCTGGTTTGGCAGACGGAACCTGCTGCAGACTTATGTGCTTCCCAAGATCCTATACCGTCTCCATATGTTGCCAATACGTCTGCCCCCTCTCTTCTTCAAATCACTAAGAAGTCTCTTTTCCATTTTCCTCTGGCGAGGTAAGCGACCTAGGCTCTCTATAAATCTCATGATGAAAAAAAAGATGGCAGGTGGCATAGGCCTTCCGGACATCTCAGACTATTACAAGGCGGTTCAATTGAAGCGTTGGATCGAACTCACCTCACCAGGACAGCTATCGTCGTTCCATAGACTAACCAACTGCACTTTCGGGCCTGCCTCGCAGGTGGATATTTGGATGTATGGCTCCCTGGGCCATAGCTCTAAGCAGATTGATCAGCTTCTGTTAGGTGCCTGTGAAACAAGATCTGAAACGATCTGAAAGAAAAATTGGCGCCCTCCCCTTCACTCTTGCTCCCTATCGGTATGCTCCCAGAGCGGCAAGGTAGATCGAACATAGCATACTCGGATATGTGGCACCTGTTAGGATTCAGATGCAAGGTAAGGAATGTACTGGTCTTACAGGAGAGCAGCAGCAGAAATGGGCTGACAACTGTGAGCAGTAGAAAATGCTACTTAAAGGCAAAACACTACAGCGAGCCAAGACCGGCCTCAGATGCCCTCACCAGAGCTCCTCGCAAGAAGAGATGGAATTTTGCTGAATCTGAAGACCGGAATTGTCACCAAAACAGAAAGTGTATTACAAATAAATGCACTGCAGCAGAGGCCTACACCAAATCCACACACTACTCACAGGGACAGAGAAAACAGAATGGTCGACAATCATGGGTCAGCAGCTGAGGAGGGCAACACAGATCCAAATCACGAGACAAAGACAAATCCGGGAAACAAAGCCAATAGTCGGAACCGATCAGGAATGCCAGAATAAAATCGCAAGACAAAAGAGGAATCCAGGTACACAGCCAAAAGTCAGGTACAAGAGAAGTCAAATCAAAGTCAGGTGCTTAGCAGGAGTTAGGAAACTGATAGCCAGCAAACCTGAGTGACAGGGAGTGGTTTAAATAGGCCTACTCAGGAAGCTTCCCTATGTTGTCACGGCAACCTTAAAGCAGCAACCACCAATCCTTCTTTATGTTGTCCTGACAACTTTAAAGCGGCAACAACAAATGTCACATTCCTTACAGTACCCCCCCTTCTATGAGGGGCCCCTTGAACCCTAACAATGGGACCAGGTTTAAAGGGAAACCTTTTATGGAATTTTCTTATCAAAACCTCAGCATGAACAGAATGAGCCAGTTCCCAGGTTCGATACTCAGGTCCATAACCCTTACAATGAATGAGATATTGAAGAACGCTCCTGACTGCGTGAATCAACAGTTCTCTGTACTTCAAACTCCTGATCCCCATCAACTTGAACAGGAGGAAGGGGTTTATCGGGGGGGAATTACAGGCGGCAAATACTTCTTTAGAAAAGATTTGTGAAAGACGTTATGAATTTTAAAAGACTGAGGAAGAGCCAAACGAAAAGATAATGGATTGATCATCTCAATAATCTTATAAGGTCCAATGTATTTAGGACCCAATTTGTGCGACGGTATTTTAAGCTGCAGATTTTTTGAGGAAAGTCACACCTTCTCCCCCACAGAAAAAACAGGACCAGCAGATCGATTTCTATCCGCATTCTTTTTAGAGATTGATTGGGAATTCTCCAGGTTCGACTGAACCTGAGCCCAAACTGTGCACAGTTTTCCTGCCTCTATGTTTACTTCAGGGCTATCAGTAGCAGGAGATAAAGAAGAAAAATGAGGATGAAAACCATAATTACAAAAAAACGGAGAAGTACAGTACCTTGCGAAAGTATTTGGCCCCCTTGAACTTTTCAACCTTTTGCCACATTTCAGGCTTCAAACATAAAGATATAAAATTTAAATTTTTTGGTGAAGAATCAATAACAAGTGGGACACAATTGTGAAGTGGAACGAAATTTATTGGTTATTTTAAACTTTAGTAAAAAATAAAAAACTGAAAAGTGGGGCGAGCAATATTATTCGGCCACTTTACTTTCAGTGCAGCAAACTCACTCCAGAAGTTCAGTGAGGATCTCTGGATGATCCAATGTTGTCCTAAATGACTGATGATGATAAATATAATCCACCTGCGTGTAATCAAGTCTCCGTATAAATGCACCTGCTCTGTGATAGTCTCAGGGTTCTGTTTAAAGCGCAGAGAGCCTCATGAAGACAAAGGAACACACCAGGAAGGTCCGTGATACTGTTGTGGAGAAGTTTAAAGCCGGATTTGGATTCAAAAAGATTTCCAAAACTTTAAACATCCCAAGGAGCATTGTGCAAGCGATCATATTGAAATGGAAGGAGTATCAGACCACTGCAAATCTACCAAGACCCGGCCGTCCCTCTAAACTTTCATCTCAAACAAGAGAAGACTGATCAGAGATGCAGCCAAGAGTCCCATGATCACTCTGGATGAACTGCAGAGATCTACAGCTGAGGTGGTAGAGTCTGTCCATAGGACAACAATCAGTCGTACACTGCACAAATTTGGCCTTTATGGAAGAGTGGCAAGAAGAAAGCCATTTCTCAAAGATATCCATAAAAAGTCTCGTTTAAAGTTTGCCACAAGCCACCTGGGAGACACACCAAACATGTGGAAGAAGGTGCTCTGGTCAGATGAAACCAAAATCGAACTTTTAGGCCACAATGCAAAACGATATGTTTGGCGTAAAAGCAACACAACTCATCAACCTGAACACACCATCCCCACTGTCAAACATGGTGGTGGCAGCATCATGGTTTGGGCCTGCTTTTCTTCAGCAGGGACAGGGAAGATGGTTAAAATTGATGGGAAGATGGATGGAGCCAAATACAGGACCATTCTGGAAGAAAACCTGTTGGAGTCTGCAAAAGACCTGAGACTGGGACGGAGATTTATCTTCCAACAAGACAATGATCCTAAACATAAAGCAAAATCTACAATGGAATGGTTCACAAATAAACGTATCCAGGTGTTAGAATGGCCAAGTCAAAGTCCAGACCTGAATCCAATCGAGAATCTGTGGAAAGAGCTGAAAACTGCTGTTCACAAACGCTCTCCATCCAACCTCACTGAGCTCCAGCTGTTTTCCACGGAAGAATGGGCAAGAATTTCAGTCTCTCGATGTGCAAAACTGATAGAGACATATCCCAAGCGACTTGCAGCTGTAATCGCAGCAAAAGGTGGCGCTACAAAGTATTAACTTAAGGGGGCCGAATAATATTGCACGCCCCACTTTTCAGTTTTTTATTTTTTTACAAAAGTTTAAAATAACCAATAAATTTCGTTCCACTTCACAATTGTGTCCCACTTGTTGATTCTTCACCAAAAAATTTAAATTTTATATCTTTATATTTGAAGCCTGAAATGTGGCAAAAGGTTGAAAAGTTCAAGGGGGCCGAATACTTTCGCAAGGCACTGTATTAAATGCAACATGGTGATGATTATTAATTGCAAATTCAGCTAACGGCAAATAAGTTACCCACTCTGATTATCGGAAATGTAGCATCACAGATGTTTGGTTGAAGCGTTCAGTTGACCATTAGTCTCTGGATGGAAAGCGGATGAAAAAGACAACTGAACTCCCAAGTGACTACAAAAAGCTTTCCAAAATTTAGCGACAAACTGAAAGCCTCAGGAATACCATGAGGTCGCACAACATGATCCATAAACAGTCTGAAGAGAGTCTTGGCATTTGGCAGTTGAGACAGTGGAACAAAATGGCACATTTTACTAAAACGATCAACAACCGTCCAAATGACAGACTCCCCTGCAGACACAGGCAAATCAGTAATGAAGTCCATAGAAATATGTGTCCAAGGTCTCTTAGGTATAGGCAAAGAAAGCAATTCACCTATTGGTCGGACCTGAGGAACCTTAGCCCGGGCACAAGTATCGCATGCAGAGACATATGACATACAGTATATTTACAGGTGCAGGTGTTAAAGAAACGCCAAAAATCACAGAAATGCAGCAACAAATTTTGTGCATGCAAATTAAATAGGTGCTTACATAAGAATATAATTTTCTATCCCCCTATAAAAATGGTATCTCTAATGAATAATTATAATCCCTATACCTAACTAATGTGATAACTATGGCAGCTTCAGATTGGTTTAACACGGCCGCTTTATTGCTCACATTTTATGAACGCAATCTCTGAAGTTCCTGCGGTTCATCATTACTGGTGTTAGAGAGTCTGATGACCTACTGGAAGTCCAGGTGTTTTATTTGTACTGTGGGTGCAAAAAAAAAAAAAAAAAAAGCACCCATGTGAGAGGTGCCAAAAAGTGGGATTTTATATGGTGGCATTCAATGGGTGAAAATGTATTATCTGACTGATGGAACTTTTCCGCCTCTCAGAAATGTTTTATATGTTCATCTCTAGTAATATTCGTTATCACTATTATTTTTGTGTGTAACGGATATCCGTAGCGAGGCGGTTGGTGTATTTTACTCTATAAAGATCAGGTATGGACAGGACAGGACAGTGAAAAAATGTAAACTTTATTGATGACTTTGTGTATGTGTTGTATATAGTGTTTGGTGCAACTCTTTTGGTGCTGCGACCTAGACTGTGGTAAACATAAACAAATCTTTATTGGGTACAAGATTAAAAAGAATTTAAAAAATAGATTTGTATGGTGGAGTCAGGGAGAGAGTAGGCAGAGTAAGAGTTAATAGAGTCTCTATTACAGACATAAAAGTGTGTAGTATGTAGGGTATGTGCTATACAATATTAGCCCTATTATTCTACCCCCACAATCTAACTGTGCAAGTATCACCTGAAAGAAAGGGAAAGAAAAAAACATTCCGCAAGTTAATAATGCTGGTGCAATAAATTACAATTGATATTGCATTACTGGTGATATAATAATCATTAGTATTCCTCTTAAACAGCTAGACATATAAAGTGCACATGTCTAGTCTACCAGCAATCCAAAATGCATAATAGTGGTTTATATAATGAACACAAATACAAAATAGTGTAAAGACAATAATGATAATATGATCAACTTAAATAATATAAAAATGACTAGTTACCATGCCTACCCTAATCCTTGTACCACTGACTACATCACACGCATATCGCCCGCTAGACGGATTCCTCAGGGGATCATGTGTAGTTCAAACCATGATGCAGCTTGTTTATATCAACTGTAGCGGCATTCTAATGAATTCAATGCACCTGCACTGTCTTTTTTGCTAACCATCACCATTTTGTGTTGTATTGAGCATGCTTGTGAATTTCAAGATCTCTCGAGATCTCGGGGATGTTCACACCCTCCATTCTAGTTCTATATTGCACTATTTAATAAGCTAGATGATGACACAAATTAAGATATCTGTAAGCCATGAACCGGGGTGGGCTCCCCAGGATACAGTGAAGTCACGAACAAAGGAAGCTACTCCAACTCAATTTAGTAAAAACAAGATTTTACTTAATGTAGTAACACCCCTTTACCCAAAAAGAACACTCCCAGATATTTACATACACTCAGCCAGTAAGCTGAGGCCCTGGTGTTGTACAGCGCGGTGCCCTCTAATGTGCGCCTCCAATATACTCCAAGCTTTTACCTTTCTGCAGGCTGCAACTAACCAGCCGCTTGTTACCTTTTTATCACCCTAGTCACAGGAACAATTCAGTGAGTGTGATAGGGGCACCGGCGGTATAACACAAGAGCTTACAAAATACCCCTATTCCCCTCAAACAAAGTACAACCAAGTAAATATAATAGTAGGTCAGCTTGCAAGCCAAAGAAATGTGAAATTGCATAAAATGTCACTTCCAGACTTCCTTAGAAGCTCCTCTCTGAGAGTAACAACTCTATAGAATTCTGAGTCCTAGCCCTTACTACCGAATAGGTAGATAATTCACCAGTAGTGTGGCCTGTGAAGATGAGTATGCCTAACTAGTCTAACTACAGGCCCTTACTCAATCCCAAGCAATTTGGCACCAAAAATGTAATGTGGTGCGTGCACAATTACTTCTCTTACTGACCCTGGTCTGTTGGGTACCTTTAGCCTTTGTTTGGAACAACTGGAACAACTGTTCATCCAGAAAACATGCGGTCTCACTGACAGTGCCACTTCTCAGCCGGGTCCTTGATGGCAGTCTTCTCCTTCAGGATGCTGTCTGGACTAACTCTGGAACTGTCTTTGATTCAGCTACACTTTGCTGTGTCCTCTGGTTCCTTAGGGATCCTACTACATGTATATCACACTCCAGTCCTCCTCCTCATAGCTCAAAGCACACTCTCAAGATGGTTGCCACACACACTCTGCTCCTCCTTGTAGTTCCACCTCTGCAGAACAGGGTCTCCATGTCACTACTCTAGGGAATTACAGAATTACAGTCTTTTACAATTTCTGAGGTAACAGTGGCCTCTTGTGGTCAAACAACCAAATGTCAGTTTATTAAAAAAAATAAACTTATCTACAGAAAAAGGCACATTCACAACATGAGGGTTGTTTCCCCATCTTACATATCCAAGGTAACAGAAGAACCTTTAGTTTAAATGCAGAATCACCAAATAGGTAGCCGCTTGTTTGATTTGTTTAAACCGCAATATAAACTACACTATAGGTAAAATTTATATATACAGTACAGACCAAAAGTTTGGACACACCTTCTCATTCCAAGAGTTTTCTGTATTTTCATGACTATAAAAATTGTAGATTCACACTGAAGGCATCAAAACTATGAATTAACACATGTGGAATTATATACTTAACAAAAAAGTGTGAAACAACTGAAAATATGTCTTATATTCTAGGTTCTTCAAAGTAGCCACCTTTTGCTTTGATTACTGCTTTGCACACTCTTGGCATTCTCTTGATGAGCTTCAAGAGGTAGTCACCTGAAATGGTCTTAAAAACAGTCTTGAAGGAGTTCCCAGAGATGCTTAGCACTTGTTGGCCCTTTTGCCTTCACTCTGCGGTCCAGCTCACCCCAAACCATCTCGATTGGGTTCAGGTCTGGTGACTGTGGAGGCCAGGTCATGTGGCGTAGCAGCCCATCACTCTCCTTCTTGGTCAAATAGCCCTTACACAGTCTGGAGGTGTCTTTGGGGTCATTGTCCTGTTGAAAAATAAATGGTGGTCTAACTAAACGCAAACCGGATGGAATAGCATGCAGCTGCAAGATGCTGTGGTAAGCATTCTGGTTCAGTAGTCCTTCAATTTTGAATAAATCCCCAACAGTGTCACCAGAAAAGCACCCCCACACCATCACACCTCCTCCTCCATGCTTCACGGTGGGAACCAGGCATGTAGAGTCCATTCGTTCACCTTTTCTGCGTCGCACAAGACACGGTGGTTGTAACCAAAGATCTCAAATTTGGACTCATCAGACCAAAGCACAGATTTCCACAGGTCTAATGTCCATTCCTTGTGTTCTTTAGCCCAAACAAGTCTCTTCTGCTTGTTGCCTGTCCTTAGCAGTGGTTTCCTAGCAGCTATTTTACCATGAAGGCCTGCTGCACACAGTCCCCTCTTAACAGTTGTTGTAGAGATGTGTCTGCTGCTAGAACTCTGTGTGGCATTGACCTGGTCTCTAATCTGAGCTGCTGTTAACCTGCGATTTCTGAGGCTGGTGACTCGGATGAACTTATCCTCCGCAGCAGAGGTGACTCTTGGTCTTCTTTTCCTGGGGTGGTCCTCATGTGAGCCAGTTTCTTTGTATTGCTTGATGGTTTTGGCCACTGCACTTATAATAATATATAATTCCACATGTGTTAATTCATAGTTTTGATGCCTTCAGTGTGGAATCTACAATTTTTATAGTCATGAAAATACAGAAAACTCTAGGAATGAGAAGGTGTGTCCAAACTTTTGGTCTGTACTGTATATACTCAACAAAGACAAAAATTTCCAATTTAAACATGATATAAATAATTCCGATTATACTCCAAACATACTGGATATATATGAATAATATTGCCACAAATAGGCATCGGAATATTGATAAACAAAAAACGTTCTTTACCCAATAAATTAAATACAGAAGAAAAAAAAAAATCCCCAAAACATCCCCCCTTCCCTTTCCCCCTCTTCCCCCCTCTGGTCCCTCCACACATCTCCTAGAATGAAAATTCAAATAATGTATCCTTTAAAGGGTGACTCCATGAACCAGGAAAAAGGGTGTATAATATCACAGCACCAATAAACTTCCTGATTATGTTCAGAGGGGTATTACATAAGAATACCCCTGTGATTAGTTTCAGAGGGGTATGACATTATACCTCTATGTGACAATCAGAGAGCAAAAGTATAGTATGTTCTCTGATAGATAGGAGAGGGGATAACATGGACAGAAGTCCATGCTACCCCCCCTGGGGTCACACACAACTTATGCACAGACAATGATGAGTTATCATTGTCTCTGCAGTCTGCAGCTCCACTCCTTCCCCCCTCCTTCAGCAGCTCTAAGATGCTCCCTGAGGCTAGAGGGGGAAGGACACTTTAGAGACCCATATCTCAGGATCCGTTAGGGCTATGAGATGAGCTTGGATTCATTTTAAAGATGAGAATATCATCTTTAAAATGATACAAAGATCATCATGATAACCCTTACAAATTCAGAGCCATTTGCTGTTAAAACAATGTCAGGAATTGAGATCTGCATTGGGATTTCAATGCCAAACATTGTTTTCACCAGCGAATTACTCTGGATCTGTAAAAGCTATCATGATGATCTTGGTATCATTTTAAAGATGAGATTCTCATCTTTAAAATGAATCTAACTTCATCTTTATAGACATAACCAATCCTAAGCAATTTGCTCAGGTACAGTAGTGATGGCAATTGCCAGCTTCACTATTGTACATAGACTGTGCAGAACCCCAAGTGCTGCCACATCCATCTTCAGGCAGCACCTGGCGGCATCCAGCACTAAGGAAATTTTAAGGAAGCCGGATGGAAAAATGCTGCAGGTAGCGTTTTTCCATCCGGCTGAGGCACAGATCTGGCGCCATAGGGCGCCAGAACTGATGCCTCTTGTGTCAGAACCAATCCTATAGAGAACTATGGGATCCGTCCTGGCATCAGTTTCCCTCCGGCTTGTGGCACTACACTGGAGGGAAACTGACAGTTGCGCCTTATATATGTGAATGCACCCTTAGAAAGCCCTCAAATATCTTACCCACCACAGAAGTCAAACTGGCCCATAGTTTCTAGGCTCACTTTTACAACCCTTTTTGAAAATTGGCACCACATCTGATATGCGCCATTCATGTGGAATAGACCCAGTCAATACTGAATCCTTAAATATTAAGGGTCAATCTATTCCCGTCCATAATTCCCTCAGAACTCGGTGGTGAATGCAGCGCCACACTTCCTCCTGGGTTAGATTGAGAATTAAAATTACCTCTAATCATGTTTCTGACCATTGCATTTTCTTGTGTAAACACCATAGAGAAGAAGGCATTTAATAGTTATGCTTTTTCCTCATCCTTCTCCACCATTACACCCAGATTATTTTTGAGAGGGTCAACATTGTCAGGTTTTATTTTCTTATTATTCTTGTAATTGAAGAATAATTTTTTATTATTTTTACTTTCCTTGGCAATTATTCTCTCAGCCTCGATCTTTGCCTCCTTTATTTGTCTTTTACACAATTTATTTTTCTCTATATTTTTTAATGCTGTGTCACTACTTTCTTGTTTTAGTACTTTAAATGCTTCCTTTTTATGCCTCATCGCACTCCTTACTGTTTTAGTTAGCCATATTGATTTTCTATGATTTCTGGCCCGCAAATTCCGAAAAGTTACATGTTTTTTAGTGGTCCTATTTAGAATGCTGTTGAAAATTTCCCATTTTATTTGTGTTCCCGTTACTTTGAGGACATTGTCCCAGTTTATGCAGCTAAGCTTTTCTCTCAGTTGGTTAAAATTGGCCTTCCTCAAGTTTAGTGTTTTTGTACCCCCTCTACTTAACATCTTTTTAATGTATACAAGAAAACTTATTATGTTGTGGTCACTATTACCTAGATGTCCCCCAACCTCCACTTTTGACAATGTGTCAGGTTCATTTGTTAAAATTAGGGCTAAAAGTGTCTCGCCTCTTGTTGAGTCCTGCACTAATTGTGATATGTAATTGTCTTTTATTACTGACAATAAGCTGTTCCCTTTGTTGGGCCTGCAGGTTAATATCTGTTGATACCTACCCAGTTCATATCCGTTGATAACTACCCATTTGATATCTGGGTAGTTGAAATCCCCAATAATAATGACTTTATTATGCTTTGTGGCCTCATCTATTTGTTTTATTAGTATATTTTCAGCTTCTTCCATTATATTTGGGGATTTATAACATACCCCTATCAGTATTTTATTATTCTTTGTTCCTCCCTTAATTTTCACCCATAAGGACTCCACATATTCATTTTCCTCCCAGATGTCCTCACGCAGGACTGGCTTAAGGATTCTCTGTCCCCCTTTCCTATTGGTACGCTCCTTTCTAAACATACTGTACCCCTGTATATTTACAGCCCAGTCATAGCTAGAGTTCAGCCATGTCTCATTTATCCCCACTATGCTAAGAGTGCTATTTGGCTATTGAAGGGCAGATTTTGCTAGAATAGTACCAACCAAATGTAAACCCAAAAAAGTAACCCCATCTTAGAAACCTCAACCCTCACAGAATTAATCAAGAAATATTATCATTTTGGGGCCAAGAGCGCTTCCCAAAAATTAATGTGGAAAGTTAAAATAGAATTTTTTAAAAACAAAATTTGCTATTTTAGTGCCCAAAGTGTTGTGCCTACTTTTTGCCAACAAAAACTTATCCCAGATACAAAAAAAGTTGTATATGTGGGTGTAAACTGCTGTTTGAGCACACAGCAGTGCTCAGAAGGGAAGGAGCACTGCACCTTTTAGCTTTTGAAGTACAACCCCAATTTCAAGGAAGTTGGGACGTTGTGTAAAACATAAATAAAAACAGAATACTATGATTTGCAAATCCTTTTCAACCTATATTCAATTGAATACACTACAAAGACAATATATTTAATGTTCAAGCGATAAACTCTATTGTTTTTTTTTGCAAATATTTACTCATTTTAAATTTGATGCCTGCTACACATTCCAAAAAAGCTGGGAACGGGGCAACAAAAGACTGGGCCTGGGGCATGTTTACCATTGTGTTACATCACCTTTCCTTTTAACAACACTCAATAAGCGTTTGGGGACTGAGGACATGAATTGTTGAAACTTTGTTGGTGGAATTGTTTCCCATTCTTGCTTGATGTACAACGTCAGTTGCTTAGCAGTCCAGGGTCTCCGTTGTCGTATTTTGCGCTTCATAATGCGCCAGTCTAGTACCCATACTCTTTTACTACGAAGCCACGCTGTTGTAACACAGGCAGAATGTGGCTTGGCATTGTCTTGCTGAAATAAGAAGGGATGTCCCTGAAAAAGACGTCGCTTGGATGGGAGCATATGTTTCTCCAAAACCTGTATGTACCTTTCAGCATTAATGGTGCCTTCAGAGATGTGCAAGCTACCCATGCCATGGGCACTAGCACACCCCTATGATACTGGCTTTTGAACTTTGCGCTGATAACAATCCTCGACAGCCCTTTTCCTCTTTGGCCAGAGGACACAATGTCCATGATTTCCAAAAACTATTTGAAATGTGGACTGGTCAGACCACAGGACACTTTTCCACTTTCAGTCAATCTCAGATTAGCTCGGGCCCAGAGAAGCCGGCGGCATTTCTGGGTGTTGTTGATATATGGCTTTTGCTTTGCATGGTAGAGTTTTAACTTGTACTTTTAGATGTAGCGACGAACTGTGTTCACTGTCAATGGTTTTCTGAAGTGTTCCTGAGCACATGTGGTAATATCCGTTACAGAATAATGTCAGTTTTTAATGCAGAGCCGCCTGAGGGATCGAAGGACACGGGTATTCAGTGTTGGTTTTTGGCCTTGCCACTTACTTGCAGAGATTTGTCCAGATTCTCTGAATCTTTTGATGATATTATGGACTGTAGATGATGAAATCCCTAAATTCCTTGCAATTGCACATTGAGAAACGTTGTTCTTAAACTGTTGGACTATTTGCTCATGCCGATGGTCCCAAAGTGGTGAACCTCGCCCGATCCTTGCTTGTGAATAACTGAGCCTTTCAGGGATGCTCCCTTTATGCCCAATCATGACACTCACCTGTTTCCAATTAACCTGTTCACCTCTGGAATGCTCCAAACAGGTTTTTTTTGAGCATTCCTCAACTTTCCCAGTCTTTTGTTGCCCCTGTCCCAGCTTTTTTGCAACGTGTTGCAGGCATCAAATTCAAAATGAGTGAATATTTGAAAAAAAACAATAAAGTTTATGCATTTGAACATTAAATATCTTGTTTTTGTAGTGTATTAAATTGAATATAGGTTGAAAAGGATTTGCAAATCATCGTATTCTGTTTTCGTATTCATTTTTTTTATTTATATTTTACACAACATCCCAACATCATTGGAATTGGGGTTGTATATAACAATTGTTTTTGCAGAGCCCTGTAGGTGGAATTCCGAAGGAGTGATCTCACTTTGTAGGGGCCGTTTTAGGGTCTCTGCAAAGGTGACATGGCATCCAAAAACCTAACTACAGTGGGGAAAAAAAGTATTTAGTCAGCCACCAATTGTGCAACTTCTCCCACTTAAAAAGATGAGAGAGGCCTGTAATTGACATCATAGGTAGACCTCAAATATAAGAGACAAAATGAGAAAACAAATGCAGAAAATCACACTGTCTGAATTTATTTGCAAATTATGGTGGAAAATAAGTATTTGGTCAATAACAAAAGTTCATCTCAATACTTTGTTATATATCCTTTGTTGGCAATGACAGAGGTCAAACGTTTTCTGTAAGTCTTCACAAGGTCGGCACACACTGTTGCTGGTATGTTGGCCCATTCCTCCATGCAGATCTCCTCTAGAGCAGTGATGTTTTGGGGCTGTCGCTGGGCAACACAGACTTTCAATTCCCTCCAAAGGTTTTCTATTGGGTTGAGATCTGGAGACTGGCTAGGCCACTGCAGGACCTTTAAATGCTTCTTACGAAGCCACTCCTTCGTTGCCCTGGCGGTGAGCTTGGGATCATTGTCATGCTGAAAGATCCAGCCACGTTTCATCTTCAATGCCCTTGCTGATGGAAGGAGGTTTGCACTCAAAATTTCATGATACATGGCCCCATTCATTCTTTCATGTACACGGATCAGTCGTCGTGGTCCCTTTGCAGAGAAACAGCCCCAAAGCATGATGTTGCCAACCCCATGCTTCACAGTAGGTATGGT
This sequence comes from Leptodactylus fallax, assembly GCA_947044405.1. Taxonomy (NCBI): domain Eukaryota; kingdom Metazoa; phylum Chordata; class Amphibia; order Anura; family Leptodactylidae; genus Leptodactylus; species Leptodactylus fallax. Next base: position 6,786,880 of record CAMRHE010000064.1, on the reverse strand, counting down.
GTTCTGTGGATGCAACTCAGCATTCACTCTCCTCCAAACATGACAAGTTGTGTTTCTACCAAACAGTTCTAGTTTGGTTTCATCTGACCATATGACATTCTCCCAATACTCTTCTGGAACATCCAAATGCTCTCTAGCAAACTTCAGACGGGCCCGAATATGTACTGGCTTAAGCAGGGGGACATCTTGCATGTTTGTAGGTGACCAAATACTTATTTTACACCATAATTTGCAAATAGATTCTTAAAAAATCAGACATGATTTTCTGGATTTGTTTTCTCATTTTGTCTCTCATAGTTGAGATCTACCTATGATGTCATTTACAGGCCTCTCTCATCTTTTTAAGTGGGAGAACTTGCACAATTGGTAGCTGACTAAATACTTTTTTCCCCACTGTATCTAAATCTGTACTCCAAAAGCACATAGCGCTCCTTCATATCTGCAGTCTGCTGTGTGCCCAAACAGCAGTTTATATCCACATGTATGAGACTGTTGTACCCAGGTTAATGTACTTAACAATGCCATATGTGAGTATAAACTGCTGTTTGGGCAGAAGTATCTGCTGACACATGACCCCATTTTGGAAATTGCAACCTTCAAAGAATTTATCAAGGGGTGTAGCGAGCATTAGTTTTCCCAGATGTGAATGCACAGCAGATGGTGAAAAGTGAATATGTAAGCTGTGTGGACATTAGGTACACCAAATTCTCTATATTTCCAGTAGCTCCTATGATTTGGAGCTCACTTATGGTGTCTTTCCCTCATAAGTAGAGATGAGCGAATCGAAGCTGCAGATAGTGGAATTCGATCCGAATTTCAGGAAATCTTCGATTTGCCACGATTCTGGATTTCCTCACACTTCGATGCATCGAATTGCATTTTTTTATTAAATGGCCGCCGCACATGTTAGGACAAGGGGCAAGGGACTCTGGGAGCGCAGGATCACCCACAATGCCAAGCGTGCAGCTAATCAGCAGCCAGCCAGACCTGTGATGTCACAGCCCTATAAAAACCCTCAATCATTCCACATTGCTCTTACTGTAGGGACAGACGTCGACAGGAGCTAGGGAAAGACTTAGAAAACAGATAGAAGTTCAAGGAAGGAGGATTACAAGTGTAGGGGAAGGATAGGGAGAAATTGAGAGAAGAATTTGGGGTGGTTGCAGGGTCATTTACAGCAAGAATTTGCAGCATAATTCACATTGCAGCACTCACTGCCGTTATACTGCTTCTCATTACTCATATCTGTGTCTTGAAGGTGGAACACAACAAGCCTTTTGCAGTGCAGTACAGCAAAAAACAGTGAATTATCATCCACTAATATCTGCACGTATCTGTAAAAAAAAGCCTTTTTGAAGGTGTTTATTATAAGGGGCTTATTCACTGTTTTTCCAAAGCATAACATTAGTCAGTAATATTGTGCGAAAGAAAACTGAATTATCATCCAATAATATCTGCACATACCTGTAAAAAAAGCCTTTTTAAAGGTGTTTATTATAAGGGGCTTATTCATTGTTCTTCCAAAGCATAACATTAGTCAGTACTATTGTGCCAAACAAAACTGAATTATCATCCAATAATATCTGCACGTATCTGTAAAAAAAGCCTTTTTAAAGGCATTTATTATAAGGGGCTTATTCACTGTTCTTCCAAAGCATAACATTAGTCAGTACTATTGTACCAAAGAAAACTGAATTATCATCCAATAATATCTGCACGTATCTGTAAAAAAAGCCTTTTTAAAGGCGTTTATTATAAGGGGCTTATTCACTGTTCTTCCACAGCATAACATTACATTTGTCAGTACTACTGTGCCAAAGAAAACTTAATTATCATCCAATAATATCTGCATTTATCTGTAATAAACACCTTTAACGTGGGGAACTATATTCGCTATTTTATTACTAGTATAAAGTTGCAGGCCATTTATCAAAACAGTATTGTCAATAATAATTCAATAATTCTTAGCGGTTATCATCACATATTTAATGGTGTTCATTAGTGTCTAAACCCATAAAAAGGACCATATTCTCCAATTTGTTACCAGTATAAAGTTGCAGGCCATTTTTAAAAATAGTATTGTCAATAATTCAATAATTCTTAGTGGTTATTATCACTTATTTAAAGGTGTTTATTAGTGTCTAAACCCATAAGGAGGATCATATTCGCCATTTTGTTCCCATTGTGCAGATGGAGCCCATACTGCTCCTGCCACCCCCACCCCCCTCCCACAGATGCCATACCAGTGCAAGTTGAGCTCTCAGGGCCCCCCCGGTCAGACATGCGAGAGCAGGGACGATGGCGCAGATAGGCAGCGGCCAACTTACTACATAGAATATCTCTATAGTAGTTCAGTTTGTCTTCCCTCTCAGCGGGTGTAAAAAAAGGCCCCCATTTTTTCCTGGTAGCGAGGGTCTAACATGGTGGAGAGCCAGTAGTCATCCCTCTGCCGAATGGTGACAATTCGGCTGTCACTGCGCAAGGAAGTCAGCATGCTTTGGGCCATTTGCTCAACTGACTCCGAGAGACTCGCTGCATCCATTTCCACTGCATACTGCCAGGGTGTGTCTGGGTCAGCTGCCTCATCATCCTCATCTCCCTCTGGCTATTCTGGTTGCTCCTGCTCCTCCTCTCCACCCATTTGGCTACACATTATTTGTGCTCCAATGTCCTCCTCATCTTCCTCCTCCAGATCAGCCCCCACAGAGCTCATGTGGCCGTGAGATGTAGATGCCACATCTCCAGTCCCCTGACCAGCCAAGCTGAAAAACATCTTTTCCAGGATGTGAATCAGTGAAATGACGTTGTTCATCCCGTAGTCCTGGCAACTCACTAACAAAGTGGCCTCCTCAAAGGGAACGAGCAAACGGTAGGTGTCACGCATGAGCTGCCACTGGCTAATGTTAAAGTTACAGTTGTGCTAAAGGCACAGGAAACTTGGTCAAAGTTAAAGGAAAGATGAATGCAGCACGTTATCAACAAATACTGGAGACAAATTTGCACTCATCAGCCAGGAAGCTGCACATGGGACGTACTTGGACGTTCCAACATGGCAACGATACAAAACACAAGGCCAAGTTGACCTGTCATTGGCTACAGTAGAAGAAAGTGAAGGTTCTGAAGTGGCCATCTCAGTCTCTACAATATCATTGAGCCACTCTGGGGAGATCTCAAGCGTGCAGTACATACAAGACAACCCAGGAATTTACAGGAACTGGAGACTTTTTGCCAAGAAGAATGGGCAGTTTTACTATCTGAGAAAATAAAGAGCCTCATCCACAACTACCACAAAAGACTTCAAGCTGTCATTGATGTTAGAGGGGGAAATACATGGTATTAAGAACTGGGGTAAGTGAACTTTTGAACAGAGTCATTTTGATGTTTTTGGTTGTCATTATGATTTAAAAAGAGAAAACAAAGAAGTTTGTATAAATGGCTTCAACCAACCACTAACCATGAGTGGAGAAAAAGCTTTTGTGTTATCATTCATATTCTCTGAAAAAAGGCCAAAAAAACAAAAAATCTGCCGGGGTATGTAAACTTTTTAGCACAAATGTACACAGGGGAGTACCTCTGTCTGCTTGGATCATCAAGAAATCATTTATGGCTTTTCTCTGTTCATATAGTCGATCCAACATATGGAGGGTTGAATTCCAATGGTTGGAAACATCGCATATCAGCCTATGTTGTTTGAGGCTGTTCTGCCGCTGAAGCTCAAAGAGGGTGTGCTTGATGGTGTACGAGTGTCTGAAGTGCATGCAAAGTTTCCTTGACATTTTTAGGATGTCTTGCAGATGGGTGGAACACTTAAGGAAACACTTCACAACCAGATTGAACACGTTCGCCATGCAGGGAATGTGGCTTAGCCCTCCTTGACGAAGCGTCGACACCATGTTCTTCCCGTTGTCGGTCACCATGGTTCCGATTTTGAGGTGTCGCGGAGAAAGCCAGGATTCGATTTCTTGAGGAAGGACACAGAACAGTTCCTCCCCTGTGTGACTTCGTTCGCCCAGGCAAACGAGGTGTAGAACAGCATGACACCGCTGTGCCCTGCACATGTGGTATGCTGGAGGAGCACTGTGAATTGTCCCTGCAGTGGAGGCTGAGGAGACAGTGGAGGATGAGGCTGACATTGTTGCAGGACCAACGGCGTGAGAACATGGAGGCGGAAGCTGCGTCACCTGTCCAAGTTGCTGGTGTGTCTGGGCAGGCACCACATTAATCCAGTGGCCCGTAAATGACATTTATTGTCCTTGACCATAGTTACAGCTCCACACGTCGGCGTTGCTGTGCACTTTGACAGACACCGACAGCATCAAGGACTGGCCTACCTTCTCTACTACATATTTGTACAGGGCTGGCTGGTACTGCCTTTTTGGCAAAGAAATGATGGCTTGGGACTCTCCACCTTGGCTCGGCACAAGCCATGAGTTCTCTGAAATGTGCAGAGTCCACCACTTGGAAAGGGAGGGACTGCAGCACCAGCAACTTGGACTGGAGCATGTTCAGCTTCTGCACCATTGGATGAGCGCACGCATATTGTTGTCTCTTCGAAATCTGTGATGGATTGCTGATGCAATGACTGACTAGGAGGAGGAGGAGAAGGAGCATCACGACCAGCAGATGATGGGATGGACACACAGCTTCCTTTGGCTGAGGTGGTGGAGCCTTGACTGCCTGAAATAAGGTGCGTGCCACTGGGTGCTACAGCGGTTGCTGGACCACCACATTGGAGCCACAGCTCTCCCAGGCCACTTTATGGTGACGCTGCATATGTTGATGCAGGGCTGTGGTGCCAACATTGGCACCCTGGTCACGCTTCACCTTCTGCCCACAGATTAAACATATGGCCATGTTGACTTCCCCTGGCAGCTTTACAAAAAACTGCCACACCGCCGAGAAGGTGATTTTACCCCCAACACTCTGCGCTAACTGACCCCCAACACTCCGCGCTAAATGACTGCTACCACCACTGCCTCCATGAACCCCTGCACCACTGCTTTCTGGGCAGGTAGGTTGCTGCGAAGCGGGTGGTCTACCCCAGGCACGTTTAGCTTCTGACCTCAAACTGCTGCCACCCTGCTGACTCCCTTGCTGTCTCATGCACAAGCTGCAACCCTCCTGATGACGATGAAGCCCCTCCCAATTACGATCGGCTACATCATCATCCAGTACTGTCTGCAGGTCAATGATGTCCTCCTCAACACCAGCTCCCACGCCACTCTCCTCATCACTACTTGCCCGCCTACTGGAGGAAGCGGCGGATGTCTCCTCCAGATCTTGGCTAAGCAGTAGCTGCTGACTGTCCTCTACACTTACCCCAGTCCAATTGGTCCACTGCCTTGGGATAACCTTAGACTCTGACCTATCCTTCAAGCCGCACATCTAATCCCTCAACACCTCCTGACGCCTCCAACTCAAGAACATCCATCGAATCCGCTCCTTCCTCACCCCTGAAACTACAAAGATGCTAGTCCATGCCCTCATAATCTCCCGCTTAGACTACTGTAACACCCTTCTCCATGGCCTCCCAGTAAATACTCTCGCCCCCCCCCAGTCCACCTTAAATTCCGCCGCTCGCTTAATACACCTCTCCATTCGTTCTTCATCTGTCGCTTCCCTCTGCCAACCCTTCACTGGCTACCTGTTGCCCAATGAATAGAGTTCAAATTGCTAACGCTGACATACAAAGCCAACCACAACCTGTCCCCTCCATAAATCTCCGACCTAATCTCCCGCTACCTGCCCGAACGTAATCTCCGATCCTCCAAAGACCTCCTACTCTGCTCTGCTCTTATCCGCTCTTCACACAACTGTCTCCAAGACTTCTCCCGTGCAACCCCCATACTCTGGAACTCATTACCAAGACACATAAGACTGACCCCCACAATCATAAGCTTCAAGAAGGCCCTGAATACTCACCTATTCAGGAAAGCCTAAAACCTCCAATAACACTGCTGTCTCCATACCACCACCTGAAAAGCCTCTACCCCCCACCTTCTGTCTCTATCCCTCTTCCCTCATAGATTGTAAGCCCTTGTGGGCAGGGCCCTGTATCCCACTGTAAAAGTTGGTCACTGTTAGTATTATCCGTTTTGTATATCTTGTGTACCGTATGTAAACCCTCAAATGTAAAGCACCATGTAATTAATATAAAAATGTACAGCACCATGGAATTAATGGTACTATATAAATGAATAATAATAATAAATAATAATAATAATAATACCTCCTCCTCACTGTACAGTGGATCTGAGCCCACAGCATAAAGTACCGTATTTTTCGGACTATAAGACGCACTTTTTTTTTCCCCAAAATTTGGGAGGAAAATGGGGGTGCGTCTTATGATATGAATGGGGGTGTTGAGGGTGGGGGTGGAGTAGTGGGGTCGCAGGATCATCCCACTCCTGCTGCCGCCAACGGCTTCCGGCTTCCTGTAGTGGGGCTTCCTCCAGCTGCAGGATCGGGGCGATGTGCGGGCCCTGGGATCGGAGGAGTGGGTGTCTTAGTGAACCCATCCCGGCATCCGCCGTGTTATTGCAGCGGATGCCGGGTCTGTAGAGATGATGGCGGCCACTCTGCTGCAGAGCGGTCGCCATAGCAACTGGGTCTCCCGCTGTAATATACAGCTCAGACCCAGAGCTAATGTCCACTCTGACCGCGGGCATTACTACTTCAAAGCTTCCCCCCCCAAAGTGTAAAAACTGCCCCAGGGGCTGGTCCCCACCGGCCCCGTACCTTTGAAGTTGCAGGCCGCCTCCTGCGTGGCCAGCTCACGGAAGCCGTCCTGTTCCTATAACAGCCGGGAACGTTATGAAGGCTCCCAGGCTTGTCATGGTAAAATTACTATTGCAGCTGGGCTGGGCTGAGCTGCAATAATAATGTACAGAATCTCCCATAGGCTGCAATACACTTGTATTGCAGTCTATGGGACTTGCAATCAAATGATTGCAGGTTCAAGCCCCCTAACTAATAAAACTAATAAAATAGTAAAAAAAAAAAAAAAGTTCTAAATCACCCCCTTTCCCTAGAATACATATAAAAGTAGAAAATGTCTGTGAAACACATACACATTAGGTATCGCTGTGTCCGAAAACACCCGGTCTACAAACTTATAAAAATATTTTTCCTGTACAGTGAACTTCATAGCAGGAAAAAAATCAAAAGTGCCGATCTGCCGTTTTTTTCACTGTTTCACCTTTGATTTGAATAAAAAGTGATTTAAGCAATAGATATTCCCCAAAATGGTATAACTAGAAAGAACATCTGGCTCCGCAAAAAAGATGCCCTATGCTTCCCCGTACAGCTGCAGGGACACCTGTCAATGTAACCTTGCAGCTATTACAAAGCTACAACTTCCATATATTAAATATTTTACCAATTTTTGCTTCAAAAATTTTTTTCCCTATTTTCCTCCTCTAAAACCTAGGTGCGTCTTATAGTCCGGTGCGTCTTATAGTCCGAACAATATGGTACTTCTCTAGCTGAGGGAACAGAAAAGGACAGAGGCAAATTGAGGACAGGTGAGGGCACAGGGCCTGCTGCCGGGCCATGCCAACTAAAGGTTGTGTCTAACGAACCCACCGACTCTTGGCTGGGGGTGTCTGATGTGACTTGGGATGAATTGGATGACCGAGTCAACCAGTCTACAACCGTTGGGTTGCTGGTCAAGACACGATCGCTACTTGACACTGGGAGCTCAGGCCTCTGTAACTGACCCCTGCTGCCACGCCACCTTACTCTGCTGCTACCTGTGCCTGCACCAGAAACATTTAGGCCTGCAGCCCTCCCCTGTACATGGCCTCTCGCTTCTCTGTCTAACATACTGTTCGATGAAAAAACGTAATTGCAAAGGGCAAAAAGGCCTGTTATTTTCTACTTTGAAGAGAACGGCAAATATGCCCCTTATTTCTTTCCCCACTAATGAAAAATCATTACTTCTGGCGTTTTCTTTACAACGATCACTGTGAGGGTTAACTAATGGTTTAGTTTTAAACCATACTCTGTATTAATTCCTCACATTTTTCTAGGTCTCTGATTACTGTCATTTAATCTGCTTACTTCCAGTGAATAAAAATCAGTCCATGGTCATGAGATATACAGTCCATGGTCATGTGATGGACACACAGATGCACAGCTCATTACCAGACAGATGTCTGATTACTGTGCTGTGACTATACCAAGCTTTGCATCTGGATGACCATAACCATGGATTGTATATCACATGACCATAGATAGATTTTTATCCACTGGAAGCAAGCAGAATGAATGACAGCAAGCAGAGATCTAGAAAACTATGAGGAATTGATACAGAAAATATATTGGAAAATTGTATATATTGTGACAACTTGGGGGGACTAGTCTCAAAATGGCGGCAGACTCCTGGTCCGGACAGCAGTGGTTCGTGGTACTGGGAGCCGGATAGATAGCGTTCAGACGATCCAAGTGTAAAAATAAACGGGCTTTATTCAGCTTACGTGCAACATAACAAAACAACAAAAATCTAGGGCACTAAATGACTCCTTGAGCCCCTAACTAGCCTGACTACTGCTCAGCTCCAGCAACAGTCCCCTGTGGACCCCAGCCCTTCTGGGACAGACTGTCTCTCTCTGTCCTTGGCTGGTCCACCATTTCCTGCTCCATGCAGGTTTCTCCAGCCTTCTGGACATACGTGCCCCACCCAAAGGTGTGGCTGAGGGCCTTTTCAGGGCTGGCCTGGGTCGCTCCCTAGCGCCCTCTAGGTTCACTTACTCACATTCCCTCCCCCTCAGCTCACTACCCATGGGGTGAGCTACAATGGGACGAGACATCCTATGACAAAGTCCCTCTTCAACCATGTATGCCTGTCCAGTGTCTCTCCAGAAGTCCCAATCTGGCGGTCTTCTCTTCCAAATTCCGCTCCATCGAGTTTTCCGTTTTCTCATCACTTTAAATGCTATGCCAAGATCCTGGCCATTCTGTGCAAAGGCAAGTTTTACTTCATCACCTTCACAATTCGCCATACAGTAGATCACATCATTTTCTTCACATTTCTCGCCATAGTCTTCAGCCATCCCATTGCATGACTTTGATCCCTTTAGTGAATAGCCGTAAGAATCTTCATCTTCTCCTATCATGAATCCACAGGAGCTCAGAGACCAACTAACACGTACTTCATGCACATCAATGTCTTTAGAGTATAACTGTTTCACGGGTACTCTTTCCGTAACCTTCATCTCAAAGCAAACTTTGCCATCACCATCAAGGCTTAGAAGTTTAGGAGACATAAGCTGTTTCATCTCCTCTTTGTTTGAGATACACAAGCTCTGTACTGCAATATCTTCTCCTTCTGCACGAGGACCATACAGTACACCCTCACAAAATAGATCATGCTGAACTACATTTTCTGATATTTCTTTAACAACTGCCACATCATATATTGGAATGGTTTCTGTATAATACTTCCACATCTGTATGGCAGCCGGAGAACCACTTCCACACTCTAGTCTAACCTCCTGTGAAGGATCCAGATTTACCAGGGACCGCACCTGGCCTTAACTGCGATCACTTCGATTACCTCACACCCACTTTCCGTGAGTGAGGCGTTCCTGCCCAATTCCCCTCAGGGTTAAAGTTTTCCCAGGGATAATACTGTCCGGGGGGACCAAGTCAGGTTGCACCAAAGTAACATCTGCCCCAGTGTCCCAAAATCCCATGACCACTTTATCCCCTACAGTGACTTGCTGACGGTTGGCATTGGGTCGTGCCCCCACCCCCCCAACCAAGTGCACAGATGACCCACCTGCTGTGGCTTGGGGGGTTCTTAGGGCGGTTTGGACACTCCCGCTGGAAATGCCCTGGTTGGCCACAGCCGTGGCACCGCTGGACCACCCCTTGGGACTGGTGGTAGAGTGCTGGGGCGCCCGGAGTTCTAGGGACAGGGGAAGTATAGGGACCACCATAGTTTTTCTTACCCCACTTGGAAACAGAAGGCTGTGGTAGATTCCGACCTTGCCCCTCCTTCCAGCTGGAGGGTCTCTGCAACGTTGCTCCTCCCTTGGTCTCGGGCACCCTGCTGTCTGCGTAGGAGTCAGCAATTTGCGCAGCTTGGTTTGCTGTCTTGGGGTCACGGTCATACACAAACTGGCGGACATCCGGAGGACAAACATGGATGAACTGGTCTTTTATCATCAGATCCTCAAGCTCCTCGAACTTGGTAACAGTAAGTCCTTTAATCCATTGCCGGAAGGCAGCCCGTAAATCGCCCACAACATCCGCATAGCTGCCAGTGGGGTTCCGCTTTATACTCCGGAACTTTTTGCGGTACACCTCAGGAGTGAGGTTGTACCGTCTGATGAGAGCCTCCTTAATAGCGTCATAGTCCCCATCCCGTTCAGGTGATAGGTCTGTAAAGACTCCCAGGGCCTTGCCCCTTAAGCTTGGAGTCAGGTACTGGGCCCATTCCGCCCGGGGCACACGATATTGCCAGCAGGTTCTTTCAAACCCCTGCAGAAATAAGTCCAAGTCGCCATCCTTCTCCAGGACAGGGAAGCTCTCCTGGCGAGGCCTCTGCACATGGGCCTCCTGATTCTGGGAAGAGCTGCTACTCCTCTCCAGCCGGGCCATCTCCAACTGATGTTCCCTCTCAGCCTGGCGCTCGGCAGCGTCTCTCTCTCTCTCTGCTTGTCGCTCAGCAGCTTCTCTCTCTCTCTCTGCTTGTCGCTCAGCAGCCTCCCTCTCTGCTCGTCGCTCAGCAGCCTCCCTATCTGCTTGTTGATATTGGAGGATCAACTGTAGGCGAGCATCAGAGTCACTGGGGCCTAGCTGCTGTAAGGCCAGTTGCAAACAGAAGTCCATTCTTCCCACCTGGCGGGGGCTACTGGTCCCTCCAGGCGTAGTGATTACTGGGGCAGGGCTAGCTGCTGCACCCTCTGGCCTGGCAAGGATCTCTTGTCCTAACACCTCAGGACTTTGCTCCGCCTCCTGCATGGCTATAGTAGCTTCCATATCAGCCATCTCCTGGAGTTCAGCAGAAGCCAGTTGCTGCAGACGTTTGGTTATGCTTCTGAGCCCACCGGCCATCCACTGGAAGCCGTTGCCAAATAAAAGATAGGATAGAAAAACAAAGAGAAAGGGAAGGGAACAGCACCGTGCTAAATTTTCACTGTATCTTATAGCCTGCCCTAGTACCGAGCTCGCTTCGTAGGATTTATCCGCAAATCCCCAGCATCTGAGTGATACTACACACACAAACGCTGTCTATCCTCTATCCCACTACGCTGCCACCACTGTGAAGGATCCAGATTTACCAGGGACCGCACCTGGCCTTAACTGCGATCACTTCGATTACCTCACACCCACTTTCCGTGAGTGAGGCGGGTCAACAGAGGGTAGTACGCAAACGAGCCTTCTAAATTTTATATATTTATTAACCCCTAAATGGGTCGCTACTAGACACTCAACACATACATAGAATACATGCAGCGGTTAACAAGCAGATACAAGTGGAAATAGCATAACACGGTACATAAAAATAAAAATGGGGATAAACGAAAGAAAAGAATATATATTACCAACACCAGCTTGGTAATATATCTCTGGCTTCCAATGGGTACCAGGGCACTTTCTTATGGGACGACCGGCAGCACAGCACCTTAACCAGGTCAAATGGCAGAAGAACCCTGTGCTGTCTGTGTGCTGTGCTTTTGTGTGTTCCCTGCCCCCGCCCAGAGTGATGTCATGGGGGAGGGAAGTTACACCTACAAGCATGAAACCCTTGAACTCGAAAATCATTCTGGCTCCTTATCTGGCGACCGTATGGTTTGGTAAGTGGAAGGGGAGAACTCGGGGTGAAACCCTTGTCGTACACATACCAAGCATGGCCCCTCAGTTCCCTTTGGGTAGGGAGTTGGGTGTCTGGACCTGCCTTGGGCTCACAACGGCTCCATGTTTGGGCTGACCACGTGCACCTTTCTATGGGGCACCCACAGAATTTATTGGCGTAACTGTGAGGTGCCCCCCTTCTGAGATATGGGCATAAAACTATGATCTCTCTGATGTATTATCTGGTGCCGGGCTGTCTGGGGTGGCTCAGGAAATCTCCTGGGGAGAGGAAGGGTACTTGAAAAGGAGTGTTAATTACTCAGAGCAATATAACAAAGGGATGGTAATTAACCCACAACAGGGACATGGCTTCAGAGTAACTGAGCTGAGGGGAGGAAGTTGAAACACATGGTCAGAAGGGGGGGTATAAGGGGTCAGCCAGATACATAATTGTACAGAGATGCATATATGGAAGTCCCCTTAATCATCACACCTCCTCTTTCTCATACGCATAACTTTCTGGAGGCATGTTGCGGTACTGTGATAGCTTGCAAGAATTTTCGTGCCAACCCCTTTCTGACAGTACAGGAGGTGGTGATATCATCAGCTCAACATTCTTCAAGTTATTTTCATTCCCTGTGCTAACACCGGAGGACTGGGATACCAAGTTTTCAACATCACAGTTTTTTCCGTCAGTACCCAGATGCTTTTTGGTTACATGTTCTGGCTGCCTTAATGTCTCGGCTTTCTCTGTCTCTATGCTGGCAGCTTTCTCCAATTCTAACGCCTTCTGTAGCGCACAAATCTCGGATTCCAGCTCCAGAACTTTCTTCACTGCCACATTTTTCTGAGCAGCCTCCATCTCAGTTTTTACTATTCCAACTTGCAGAACTTCCTCAATCTTCCTGACATCTTCTATGGCAGGAGATGTAGATGCCATCTCTTTATCCACTATGCCTCCTAATTCTAGGATATTCTGCAGTGTTCTTCTAACATTTGTCAGGTCAGCATCCTGGATGATATTTTCTGCTTCCCTCACTGTTCCCTGAACTATATTGAACTGACCCTCCAACATCTTCTGATAAAGCTTCTGCTCATCTGCAGACTTTTTGTCAAGTCGTTCATTCAAGTCTTGTATCTCAGTGGCTCTCTTATCTTGCTCTTGGTTGAATAAAGACTCTGTTTCTTGAATCACATTTTTCAGGGATAACAGGTCTGATTCTTTAGAGGTTAATAGGCTCCGCAGCGAGTCCTTCTCAGCTTCTAGTGCTGCCAGCTTTGAAGATAGTGCAGATGCTGACTGTTCAGTATTGGATAAAGACTGCTGCAGTCGATCTAATTCTTCTCTTTTAGATTCCACTTTGGTTTTTAACTGTTCTATCTGAAAAGTGCGCTCTTCCAACTTTATTTCTGACTCACGCTTCACTTGATCCATCTGAAACTCCAGCTGTTCCTTGATGCGTGCAATTTCCTCCTGCTTGTTCACTTGCACCTTTAGTTTAGCAACAAGCATTTTTAGATCTACAATCTCAGTAGATAAATTAGACAGGTTTCCCTCAAACTGAATCTTCATATCTTCTATCTGGAGGTCCAATTCTCTCTTGGCCTTTTCCAGCTTGTCATAAGCATTAGCTTTGTTCTCATACAATATGTGTACAGATTCCAGGTTTTTCTCAACTTCATCCTTGGAGCTAACCAAATCCTCCATTTCAGTGCGCAGTTGCTTGTTGAGCCTCTCTAACTCGGCCTCAATTCAAGGGCCTCTTCTAGGGAGCGAGCCAAGGCAAGAGCTTTGGTCTCTTTTCCACGAGCCTCTGCTTCAGTACGGTCACGTTCTTCTGCATATCTAGCAGAAAGAGTCTTCTCTTCACCAAGCAGCTGATCAAACTTTTTCTGCTTCTTTTCCAAATTTGACACAATCCGACGTTGATGATCAAGATCTACACCTGTATCTTCTAGTTCCTGCTGCAGTGTAATTTTCGTCTTCTCAAGTTTGTCATAAGCAGCAACCTTTTCCTCAAAACCGTTGATTTGTAGCTTCTAGCTCCTTTTGCAACTTTTCTTTTAGTTCTTCAACAGAGTTCAAGGACCCAATACTATCCTCCATTTTTTTCTTCATATCAGTCGCCTGAGCCGGTAGTGTTGAAATCTGCTTTGTCAAATCTCTTTTTGCTATCTCCTCTTCCTCTAGTTGCTCAAGGAAACCATTTTTCTCATCTTCCATTTGTTTTAGTTTTGTACTAAGGTCAAGCTTCTGACGAGTTTCTTCTTGCAAAAGTTCCTGAGTGTCCTGAAGCTGAGATTCTACTGTAGAAAAATCTTTGGAAAGTTTGATAAACTTGCTGTCTGCTTGAGAAAGAAGCCCTGTGACATTATTCAATTCCACCTGTAGTCCGTTTGCCTTGTCTAGCAGTTCTGCTTGAAACCTGTCCCCTTCTGTGACTTTTAGTTGCAGCACTTGAAGTTGAGTCTCTTCTTTTTTGTGACTCTCCTGTAAGGTTTGCACTTTCTGAGCATGGACAGACGACATCTCCATCAATTCTTTGTCTTTATTTTGCACCAAAACAGACAATTTCTCTTTATCTTCATAAGAACCTGACAGCGCCCTCTCCAGGCTACATATTCTAGCTTTGAGTTCCATTTCTCTTTGTTCCAGAACTCCAGCTCTGCTCCGCCATACGTTGACTTCACTATATAGGCGAACCTGCTTTAGTTCATGCAAGTTTTGCTCTGACTGCAATGTCTGCACCACAGATTCTAAATCACTCTCTCGGTCAGACACATGCTTCCTCAGCTCTGCAACTTCATTTTCTTTGTCAGTTAACGCAGCTGAAAGTTTTTCACATTTCCTGACTTGGTCATCCAGACATTCTGACTGACACTGCAAAAATTCATTTCTCTCACGTTTAGCAGTTTCAAGGTCATCTCTTAATTTTCCCATGACACTCTCTTTGGCAATGGAGTCTTGGACATGCTGCTCCTTTAAATCCTGCAATGACTTCTCAAGCACTTGCTTTTGCTCTACACTCTGTAGAACTTTATTAGATAGGGCACATTTCATTTCAGCAAACTCCTTCTTAGTGACACAGTCCATTCCAGGCAAACCCAGCACCACATTTTCACAATGACTAGGATATGAACTCTTTATAGTCTCAAGCTCTTTCTTTAACTTAACGTTCTCTTTTTCTGATACCTCAAGTTGCCATTTCCAATCAGATATTTCATCTTCATACATGAATCTGATGGTTTTAATCTCATCTTGAAGCTGCTGCACCATAATATTTTCATCTTTGGCGCTTTCATGCACTCCAGTATGAGACATACAGTCAGCAGGGACATATTCAATCATAGAACAGAGGTGCTTTAGAAAAACTGAGTCACTCTCATGCAACCCCTTTTCTTTACTTGCACTCCACATGATCTGTTCCGGGTTTTGTGTCTCTCTGCATTCAGACTGCTGCACTAATAAACCTGTGCATAACTTCTCTGCTTTTTTACAAGCTGAAATTCTCTTTTTCTTGCCCATGGTTTAATAAAAAGATTACACAATATTCCACAGCAACCTTGGGTTCAACCGGCAGCAACTTTTTGCTATCTTCTGCAGTCACATGTATTCAAACAGTTAACTTATGTAGCACTACAACAACCAGCATTTTCTTCTGTCTTCCACAGAAAACACCAACATGGCACCATAGCCTTTCACATAGACTGTTTGCAATATCCAGCTTCTATACACATTGCTTACTTTCTTGCCATCAGCAAGCACTTTACAGATTTCTGAGCCACAGTATACACAAAGTCCATTCCCTGGATTCCTCTTCCAGAGTTTTACTTTCACCAGTTTTTGCACACACTTTGCTATGTTGCAATTCTACTCACCCCTTCCTGGGTTTCTCAGTTGAAATCTCAGATGTCTTCCAGCTGTAGGCCACAATGCACACTTAGCAGTACTGCAGTCACCAACCACTTGTCTTCCAGGACTTGCGTGGATCTCTTTATGCCCGAATCCGTAGCACCATATGTGACAACTTGGGGGGACTAGTCTCAAAATGGCGGCAGACTCCTGGTCCGGACAGCAGTGGTTCGTGGTACTGGGCGCCGGATAGATAGCGTTCAGACGATCCAAGTGTAAAAATAAATGGGCTTTATTCAGCTTACGTGCAACATAACAAAACAACAAAAGTCTAGGCCACAGTTAGGGCACTAACTGACTCCTTGAGCCCCTAACTAGTCTGACTACTGCTCAGCTCCAGCAACAGTCCCCTGTGGACCACAGCCCTTCTGGGACAGACCGTCTCTCTCTGTCCTTGGCTGGTCCACCATTTCCTGCTCCATGCAGGTTTCTCCAGCCTTCTGGAGATACGCGCCCCACTCGAAGGTGTGGCTGAGGGCCTTTTCAGGGCTGGTCTGGGTCGCTCCCTAGCGCCCTCTAGGTTATATAATGATATAAACAATAATATTTGTCTCTCAATATTGGTCTGAAACTGGACAACTGTCTACAATTCGAAACAATACGATTATTTAAAATATACAGTATGAAAAAATAGAGGCATGTGACACAAAAGGAAAAAGATCTTCCTTCATACAATGGCTCAGCCATCTTTTATCAAATATCTGTATGAGCCAGTCACCAGCCAATATCAGGGCGATATTGTTAGATTAAGGGATCAGGTTCTGAGAAATAATGTAGGACTGAGCTTGTAAACAAAATAGTTAGTTTTGGGAGAATAAACATAGAAGAGTTAGATTAGAGAATTTTATTAGCCTGCCTAAAAAGATATGTTTTGAGGGCACATTTGAAACCAGGGAATTTGATTGTGGGAGTGGGTGGTACAGATTATGGAGGAAATATTTTATTAACACACTTGTGGTTTAAAACTTAACCTTACATTTATCTATTAAAAATCACCAATTGTAAAAATGACTTATTCTCACATTCAGTGTTAACGAGAACATTGATTTGGCCAAATGCAATGCAGTGATTATAGTGTTTGCACTGCCAGCTATAAGGGAGATGTTTCCTCAACCCGTGTGACAGATTGAGGATTAAATTTGCCATTATTCCCTATTGGGTTTGTCAGGTAGGCTAGAATACTAGTGTATTGTGTACTATTATTTGACTAGCGTAATGTTGTTATATCTTGTCAAACACATCACTAAGTTCAGCCTACAGCAATGACCTTGACACATAAGTGGTTAGAGCCCCTACGTGTCACGTTAGGGCATCACCACTGAATATCCTTGTGTGTTATAGGAAGTATGGCAAAAGTGAACATAGTTGGGATGGGTTATCAGGTCTAAATACTTAACCATAGCTCTAATGCACTGATCTGGCAGGCTAAAGATAGTATTTGGTGCTAGATCTTAACAGCTAGCCTGGTGCAGAGGTAGCAATCACTATCTAGTCCTGAAACCTGATAGAGCACAAAGGTCTGTCTACCACATAAGAAAATGCCAGAACCTTTTGATAATATGGTGTGCCTTGTTCCTTGTTTTATTAAGACTGGCATATGAAACACCATGTTTGGACAATTTATGTGCAATTAGCACCATTTTTGCTTCTACCAGATAAGACATTGCAATGATGTTATTCATAAATATGTTTCCTCAATTCTTTTTTTTTTCTCTTATTTTGAAGGGTAGTCCTGGTGATCCAGGTGATGTTGGTGCAAGAGGTGACACAGGACTACCAGGTTCTACAGTATGTACAATTTTCTGAATTATTATCTTAATTACCACTACATCCCAGTGAATTTCAGTATTCATCAAGTGTTATAAAGGAGCGAGGAGCCAAGTTTTCAGCAGAATGCACAAATGGCACTCAGAGTGACATCTGAGTGCATTCCATTATGCATTCATGTGTATGGGGTCTTCCGACCCCTTCTGTTCTGATGACACAAAGCAGGATAGAACCTGCTCTATAATCTTCCGTATCATCAGAACGTAATGGATTGGAAGCCCCCATAGATGAGAATGCATTACAGAATGCACTCAGATGTCACTCCGAGTATCATCCAAGTGCATTCTGCTGCAAATAAGGCCCCACATTGGAAGCACACTTGGTCGTGTGCATAAGTCCTTACATATCCTAATCAGTCTAAAGACTGGTTCTTCACATTATGTTATAAATAGACAAAGATTAACCTACACTTTATATTAAGCTCTGTTATGACTCACTGAAGTGGCTTTAATATCAATCGGGAAAGCAAATTTAAATTTCCAAAACTCTCCTTAATCAAAGCTGTGTAAAAAAAAAAAAAAAAAAAAAAGATAGGCACCATCACATTTTTTACTTTTCAGTTTCACCATCACAGTTCAAATATTCCCAGGAGGTGCATTCCTGTGCCTAAGCATCATCAATAATGCTGTCTGACCTTCCAGTCCCTGTCGCTGAAGGCAGGCTTACATTATCTCCACTTTATTTCATCTAATTTACACAGCATTGGTTAGATGGTACTTTTCATGAAAATTAGCATTTTATTCTTATATAAATTATCTGAAAGGGTCTTTAGGAGATTTTCTTCTCCTGCCAGGGCTTCGCTCACCGCTCTATATAATCAATTCTTACCAAAAACAAAGGGTGACAAGATGTCACTCAAGCAATGGAGGGGAGGAGATGGGCTGTAGTTAGAGGTGATTATCTAGAGACGAGAATGAAGCCCCTGCAGGAGAAGAAACGTCCCTAAAGCGCTTTTCAGCTAATTTATATAAGAATAAAACACTGATTTTCATGAAAATGGAGCTGAAATGCAGAATAAGAAAGGCATCTTTGGAAAATGTAGCAGCAAGGTACTGTCATTATTTTCATACCAATTTTCCTGTTGACAGACTCCCATTAAATACTTTTATAAATACAAATACAGTTTGCATATGGTTGACATGCCCTGTTTGCGCTGTTCACTAATGAATATGTTTTTAATGCCTTTGTCAAAAATGCAATCACCAAATCCAAAAGTTTACACAGGGCGATGAACCCTTTTATGTTCATATGTTAATCCAAGTCATCAGCCTGTGCAAAAGGGCTTTTAGGCCAGGGTCCCACATAGCATAAACACAGCGATTTGGCCGCGGTGGAAACGCCACGGCAAAAACCACAGCATTTTACATTAACTACAATGTGGATGGGATTCTGACTAATCCCATCCACACATTGCAGAAAATAATCCACAGCAGAAAATAATCCACAGCAGAAATGCTGCGATTTGAAAAATGCTTGCATTTTTGCAAATCGCAGCATGTCAGATATACCTACGGAAATGCTGGGGATTTCCATATAGGTATATTGAAAGCAGAAAGTCCGCAGAGGAAAACTTTGCGGACTTTCTATGAAAAGCGCTGCTGGAAAAAATGTGATTTTGGCTGTGGTTTGCTATGTAGGGCCTTAGCCTTACTCACACCTAACCTGGAATTCATTGTGTTATTTTATGGTAACTCTCTAAGCTTTCAGATAATTTGTGAGGTATCATGTATATAAAGCAAACAAATTTAAATGTTTTCTTTTTTTTATTTTTGAAATCTGAGTTTATTGACAAATTGCAGATACAAAAACAGAATGTAAACATATCATGAAAGTGAACAGGCTAAGTAAGGGACGCAACCCATCTCAGTAATTACATTCTATGCCAGAAGGGGTACAAAAAGGCCATCAAACATCAACAAACATTTTTCGTTTATATCATAGAAAGAGCAATATATAGACGAAGTGAATCTAAGAAATAGAAAAGAGTAAGAAAGAGAGAAAAGGAAGAATAAAGAATAAGGAAAGGGAAAAAGGAAAGGGAAAAAGGGGGGAAATGGGGATGGTAGTAGTGGGAGGGATGGGTAAGAGAATGGAAAGAGAGAGAGAGAGAGAAAGAGAGAGAGAGAGAGATGGGGGGGGGATCCAAAATAGCAACCAGTGCCGGTAGTGGTCCGGGTTAGGACGGATACACAAGACCTAGGGGGGTCCCCAGCCTAGGCAACGGGCTCTATCTGTTATCTAGCCAGAGCGACCAGACTGCCAGGTAAGTGGATCTGTTTCTTCTCGACCAGCTGAGCATCTCCTCAAACCTTTCCAGGTGATATATCAGAAGCTGGAACTTGGAATCTAGTTCAGGAATCGGTAGGAAAAGGATAAGCAAAGTAGGATCAAGGGTGAAATTACAGAACCCTAATTTCCGGATCCGGGCCTTCACAGCTGCCCAGTACAAGGATAACAGTGGGCAGGACCACCACAAGTGTAACAACGATCCAACCAACTCTTTGCATCTCCAGTATTCAGCAGAGTCTGTTATCTTATGAGCGAATAGCCATTCTGGGGTCCGATACCACCTAGAGAGCAGCTTGAAGTGGCTTTCTTGAAGTCTAACACAGGTGGATACCCCATGAGCTCTTGACATGACTATCTGCAGGATCTCTGAATCTAGAGTAATATTTAAGTCTGTCTCCCAGCTTCTCAAGAAGAACGGTTTTGTGGTAGTGGGTGGACGAATAAATCGATGGAGCAGAAAGGACATTCGAAGCATTTTAGAATTTGCGACGAGATAGAACTTTTCAAAGTCGGTGTGCTGCCGACGCCAAGCATAGGAGTCCTCAAATCTCTTTCTACACTGTGAGTAGTGATTTAAATGTAGGAAGTTCAATGTCTTATGTTGTTGTTGAAAGATGTCAGAAGTGTGCAAGGCCTCAGCAGTCGAAAGGACCCCATCAGTACAAAAAGAACTCTCAACAGCGGTCTCCAGAAATCTACAATGGGTTTTTTTTAGTCCCGGAAGCAAGTGAGGTTTAAGGCCAACTGGTAATCATAAGGCTGGAGAGGGAGCAAGTTGAGGCTGTAGTTTCTGCCATGTGGCAACAACTCCTCCTAGAAGAATATCTCTCTTAGGGACGGTAGAGGAAGAAGTAACTGGAAGCCAAAGTTCGGGCAAGATCTGCTGGACACACTGCTGCTGGACATCCAGCAAGTTGATGCCCCCTTTCGTCTTTCTTCTGAACAATGCTGAGTAGGCTATCTTCTATATAGAAGATATAGCCTCTTGCCACACCAGAGGTATTTAGAGAATACTGAGCGTACCGATCTGAAGAAGGCAGACGGCAACAACACAGGCAATATTCGTATGGTATATATAATATTTGGCAAGATGTACATCTGATAGAGGTTACACCTGCCAAACCAAGAGATGCAGGCAATGTCATACGTCTTCAATTTCCAGTAGAAGTCCACCATAGTTAAGGAAGTAGAGACTTTCCAAAGAACTGGGCATTTTTATACCCAAATACTTGATATGGGAGGAGGACCAAGAAAATGGAAGCTCTCTCTGTAGATTCAATGCCATCTCAGCAGGGAGGGAGACATTGAGAATCTCACACTTATCTATGTTTACCTTATAATGCAATAATGTTCCATACTCCTCAATGATATCAAGAACCTTCTAAAGACCCACCTCTGGGTTTGTGAGTAGAAATAACATGTCGTCCGCGAATGCCAAGGAGTGGAGGGAGCCCATACCAAACCAGAGGTCACCAACATCCAGGTGCTCTCGGACTGTGTGCAGGAAAGGTTCAAGGGATAAGATGAAAAGAGACGGACAGAGGGGGCATCCCTGTCTTGTTCCATTAGATATCGTGAAGGGAGATGAGAGGGTGCCATTTATCTTTAGCCTCGCATATGGTTTATCATAGAGAGATAATATTGCTGTAACAAATGCAGCAGGGAACCCAAATTTCTGTAGCACCGCTGTCATAAATGACCAGTTGACTCTGTCAAATGCCTTCTCGGCGTCTAAGCCAAGAAGTGCAAGTGGAACATTAGTAGCTTTGGCTAAGCGGATAGCATGCATCAGGTGGATGGTGTTTTGCCTGCCTTCCCTAGACCTTATGAATCCGGCTTGCAACTCATGTATGAGAGAAGGAAGTAATGGTTGTAGACGGAGGGCTAGCAGTTTTGCCCAAAATTTCAAGTCTAAATTTAACAGGGATATGGGACGGTAGCTGCCACAGAGCTGGGGTTCCCTCCCCTCCTTGGCAATCAGAGCAACATGAGAGACTCCAGAGACTGATGAGGAAGTTTTCCACCCGAGAGCACAGTATTTAAAGAGCGAATCAGCTGTGGAAGCAAAGTATGCAAGAAGGTCTTGTAATAAATCAAAGAGTAGCCGTCTGGTCCAGGGCTCTTGTGGGGAGGGAAACTGCTGATGACATTTTTCAATTCTTCCTCTGTGATCAGTTCTAGAAGAGAGGACACTTGATCCGAAGTCAGGCTGGGTAGCTGTATAGGTGCAAAGAACCGTTGAATGGCTGCACTGTGATCTATTTCCCCCTCGGACGCCTCCGAGGACTGCAAATTATATAATGAAGCATAAAAAGATTGGAACACTTCAGCGATCTCAGTTGTAACAGAGTGTACGTCACCCACAGGAGATTTGATAGCAGGGATATATGTTCTGGCTTTAGCCTTTTTGATAAGAGATGTCAGCATCCTGCCTACCTTGTTTCCATGGGCATAGAGTTTCTTTTGATAGTTTAGAAAGTACTTTGCTGCTCTAGCATGCAAAATGTCTCGGAGTTCAGTTCTGAGTGTTGCCAATTGGGTCTGATGTGTCTCTATCTGCTGCAACAAGGAATCAATGCGATGTTGTAGTTGTTTTTTTAGTTTCACTCCCTGAGCAATCAAGAGGCCCCTAACATAGTGCTTGTGCGTCTCTCACACCACAGTTGGACTTACTTTTGGTGTGTTGTTGTGAAAAACTCGGACATATGCTTGTGAATGTGGTCGCTCGTGTCAGACGAGTCAAGAAGCCTTTCTTTTAACCTCCAGTTCAGCTCTGAGAGGGGTAGTGGGGATAGGAGGACTGTACAGGATACTGGACCATGGTCTGAGAGTGAGATCGAGCCAATTGAAGATTTCTGGCACAACTGCAACATGTTGCAGGAGACAAAAATATAGTCCAACCTTTGATATGAATCTCTCAGGTTCGAATAAAAGGAGTAGTCCTTCGTGATGGGGTGTTGAGTTCTCCAGATGTCTAGAAGTGACAAGAATTGAAGAGTCTGATGCAGCTTACGTAGAGCTCTTTGAGATAGTTGGGATTTTCCTGTGGAGGAATCGAGCAAGGGATTTAAGGTCAAGTTAAGGTCACCGCCAAGCACAACAGCTCCCTCAGCAAAGAGTTGTATGGTCTCAAAGACATTCACCAGCCAATTCACTTGACCAGATGTAGGAACATAGAGGTTAACCAGTGTAAACGTTTCAGAGGCTATCTTCCCTTTCAAAAACAGCGCTCTACCTTCTGCATCGGAATAAACATGTTCACATTTAAAAGTTATGGAGTAGTGGATGGCCATCGATACCCCTCTAGAGGCAGCCGAGTCACTTGGACTATGAAACCACTGGGAAAATTAATTGGTTGGAAGTTTAGGTATTTTGCCTTTCTTAAAATGAGTCTCTTGTATGAAGAGGATCTTTGTCTGCAGTTTCCTCAGGAGGAGGAGAACGCTGTGTCTCTTCTCAGGGGAGTTGAGGCCATGTGCATTACGAGAGGTAAACGTTGCTTTCGCCATGTCGAGGCAGCCAAGTAGGAAGCACTCTAATCACTAATTCAGAGAGATGACAGGGGAGAGAGAGGGTAAGTATGGGTGAGTTAGTCAAGAGGCACAGAACAGGGGGGTGTAGGAAGAGGAGGACTGAAGGACAAAAAGAAGACGAGAGGAGAAGAAGAAGAGAAAGAAAAAGAGGAAGAAGAAGAGGAGAGGAAGAGAAGAACCAAGAGATAAGAAGATGAGCAACAATATCACAAATAGGTGCTCAGGCCTGTATGAGCACAGCTAGTAATTAGTGCTTCCAAAAGGAGGAAGCGTAGTCGTCTGGGAGCTGACTAGCAGAGCCCAGAGAAGGCAACAACTTGAGGGGTAAAGTAGAACTTGAGGTACAAGACAAATGAGGGGACCTTCACATCAAAGCAACTGGGATAACCATAACCACAGCACAAAAATAATTACATAAGAATAATAAGCCTATGATTTGGACAAGACGAAAAGGGAGGGTGGAATGTGGAATGTGCGTGGACATAGGTCATAGAAACCTAAACTAGATAAAAGTTAAGATAGCCAACTGCAAAAATATGCGCTTCTAAACACCACCTAGTAGTAGCAACAGAATAATGTAGGGCATGGTAAGGTAGAGCTAAGCCTGTCATAGGGCCTAAACAAGGTAAAGGGCAAGGGAGCAATCTAAATGCATACCCCAAACCCCTCCCAGTAATCCTAACAGTTGTGTCCCTGCACTTCACTTGAGCACAGAAACAGAGCAACCGGACAGTGCAATGTAATGTAAGAATCTCTGAATGATCCAATGTTGTCCTAAATGACTGATGATGATAAATATAATCCACCTGTGTGTAGTCAAGTCTCTGTATAAATGCACCTGCTCTGTGATAGTCTCAGGGTTCTGTTTAAAGTGCAGAGAGCATCATGAAGGCCAAGGAACACACCAGGCAGGTCCGTGATACTGTTGTGGAGAAGTTTAAAGCTGGATTTGGATACAAAAAGATTTCCCAAACTTTAAACATCCCAAGGAGCACTGTGCAAGCGATTATATTGAAATGGAAGGAGTATCAGACCACTGCAAATCTACCAAGACCCGGCCGTCCCTCTAAACTTTCATCACAAACAAGGAGAAGACTGATCAGAGATGGAGCCAAGAGGCCCATGATCACTCTGGATGAACGGCAGAGATCTACAGCTGAGGTGGAAGAGTCTGTCCATAGGACAACAATCAGTCGTACACTGCACAAATCTGGCCTTTATGGAAGAGTGGCAAGAAGAAAGCCATTTCTCAAAGATATCCATAAAAAGTCTTGTTTAAAGTTTGCCACAAGCCAAACATGTGCTCTGGTCAGATGAAACCAAAATCGAACTTTTTGGCCACAATGCAAAATGATATGTTTGGCGTAAAAGCAACACAGCTCATCACCCTGAACATACCATCCCCACTGTCAAACATGGTGGTGGCAGCATCATGGTTTGGGCCTGCTTTTCTTCAGCAGGGACAGGGAAGATGGTTAAAATTGATGGGAAGATGGATGGAGCCAAATACAGGACCATTCTGGAAGAAAACCTGTTGGAGTCTGCAAAAGACCTGAGACTGGGACTGAGATTTATCTTCCAACAAGACAATGATCCCAAACATAAAGCAAAATCTACAATGGAATGGTTCACAAATAAACGTATCCAGGTGTTAGAATGGCCAAGTCAAAGTCCAGACCTGAATCCAATCGAGAATCTGTGGAAAGAGCTGAAAACTGCTGTTCACAAACGCTCTCCATCCAACCTCACTGAGCTCGAGCTGTTTTCCAAGGAAGAATGGGCAAGAATTTCAGTCTCTCGATGTGCAAAACTGATAGAGACATACCCCAAGCAACTTGCAGCTGTAATCACAGCAAAAAGTGGCACTACAAAGGATTAACTAAAGGGGGCCGAATAATTTGGCACGTCCCACTTTTCAGTTTTTTATTTTTTACAAAAGTTTAAAATATCCAATAAATTTTGTTCCACTTCACGATTTTGTCCCACTTGTTAAAATTTTATATCCTTATGTTTGAAGCCTGAAATGTGGCAAAAGGTTGAAAAGTTCAAGGGGGCCGAATACTTTCGCAAGGCACTGTATCACATAAACCTAAACAAGGTGAAGGGTAGGGCAGAAAATCAACGAAATATGCTAAATATGCTAAATACGCTAAATATGCTGTGCCCTCGATAGCAACTACAATCCACATAGCCTGCTATTAACGGACCGTGAATTAATCACCACGGACTATTAAAATGGAACAGAAATTGCATAGTATGCAGACTAAGCAGACTAAAAACCTAAGAAAAACATGACAAAGGTCCAGTAGTTCCACTCCACGAGCATAACTCCAGCAGAGGTTGGCAAAATTATTCGCACAACAGGCACCACCTTCCAGAAACGCTCAGTCCTTCAGGATGGTCTATGGTGGAGTCGCTGGGATACGTTGCAGGAACCTCTTAGATTTCGGGGACTTGAGGCGCGATGACTGCTTCCAACTAGTGCAAGACGGCAACGACGGCAGTAGACTAAGATCCGGCGTCGGCATCCATGATGGTATCTCCATGGGGGTGATATTCAACTGCTCCCAGACATTGGGAAGGTCAGTCGGCATCTGCACTATGATGCGTCTGCCCCTATATTGAATGGAGAGGCCAAACGGGTAAAGCCAGGAATAAGCTACATTCATTTTGCGCAGCGTCTCAAGTAAAGGTTTCAATTGGCGTCTCTTGGCTAACGTGGACGGTAGAAGGACAAGGAATCCGATGCATGAGTAAAGTCTGCGTGGGCCCGGGCAGAAGACAGAATGTCCTGTGTGTCCACAAAAGACAAAAGGCCGCAAATTACATCCCTTGGTGGGTCCTCGGGTTTTGGCTTCGGCCTTAAAGCCCTGTGGGCCCTCTCAATTATCACTGAGGCAGCACACTCAGGGCCTAATAGTGACATGAATATGGCGGTTACTCTCTCCTTCAACTCAGGAGGGCTGTAAGTCTCCGAGATACCTTTGATGCGGACATTTCTGCGTCGTCCGCAGTTTTCCTGGTCTTCCATGAGAGTTAAGGCACAGTCGATTTGTTCCTTTTGGGAGGAAAGGATAGAGGCCATCACTGTGGAATGGGCAGTTATACCGGCACAGGCATCCTCCACTACTTCAACTCTGCAGCCTAGGTGAGTGAGCTCCGACTTTATATCTGCCAGGTCTGAACAAACCGGGTGTAGGGCTTGGGACAGGGCCTTTTTGAGAAAGGACCAGGATATGTGCGAGGAGGTGATGTCATCACTTTCTCCCTCTCCGCCACTCTCCGAGTCCGACCCGCCGCAAGTTCTTCGTTGCCTGCACCTTCCAGCGCTATCTTGGAGGGGATGCCCCAGCCATGATGGCTACGTTTTCTGAGAAATTTCTGGAGGTCCGCTTGTTGTCGAGCGGTCCGTGGGGTGTTGGGAGCTTCCCCACCTCTGTCCCTCCCGATCTTGACCATTATAGCTGTGGTATCGCTGGTATGTGAGTCTCCTCAGCCTCTGTGTAACGGAACAACAGGCTCATGCTGCCGTCCGCAGTCAAGCTATGCCCCAAATTTAAATGTTTTCTGTCACATAGATTTGTTATTTTGGAAATAAATTTATTTTTCAAATTAATAAAATATGTTTATATTAATGTTTATATTACATTTTTTTGTAGGGTGATCAAGGAAAACTTGGGAACAACTATGCAGGTTTAAGAGGCTTACAGGTAAGATGTATTGGTAATGGCAATTTATGGGATGTTGAATGGCTCTTATTTTTTAATTCAACAAATACATACTGTATGCAATAGGAATGCAAGCATTATACAATCATATAAATGGGGAATGAATGGAGCAGCAATCTGTTTTGGCCTATGCAGACTACAATCTGTATATAGGTCTGTGACTCAAAAGGAGAAAAAGACCTAATTACTCAACAAGTTCACCCCAATATAGACACATTAGTCTCTATTATACCAAGGTGTACCCGAGTTGCTGTCATACAGTCACTGACAAAAAAAAAAAAAAAAGCAACATATGAAGAAGGAGTTGTAGGAATTGATTGAAACTTTGTATGTGTGAACAATAAGATATGGTTGGACATGGAGGCATTCAGGTTCCATATTGTATCCAATCCTGCGACCAGACAGGCCAAAGAATTGCTGCAATCTGGTAGAGACATTCCTGGTACATTGCTTTTGTGTAGGCGAGTATTATCTTGCTGAAAAATGCTAGTTGGAAGCCCTGCCATGGCAACACATGTGGCCACAGGATGTCCTACACGTATCACTGTGACTGAGGGTTTGTCGTATCACTAAATGGGTGACCCACTATCATAAGCAATAGAGCTCCAGATCATCGTGCTGCAGACCAGATGGAGGGAACCGGAGGATGGGAGTAGTAGTGGCGGATGTTGTTCCACCAGATAGACCAAGTGCCCTCAACAACTCTCCCCAGCTCAGTTCCTAGGCTGGACACCGATGAGGGGACCTGCTGTGCTACATGATGTTCTGAAGGGCCCTGATGGTAATGCAGGAACGACTCAGGAAGGCAGTTGTGCAGTTGAAACAGGTTTAATTTTTACTCAGCAACTGAACAATAAAACAAGCAGCTTCCAAATGGGGGTTGTAGTCACCCACTGTTCAAATCTCCCAGCCTTGGTCTTGAGGGGATGCCCTGTGATATCCAGGCTCTAGTGCCATACTCCACTACAAACTAGCTACACACTTCAGCCTCCTCCAGCAGCAGATACTGGGGACTGTACTCCAGGCTAGTCCTGGCAGGGGTCTGGTTACGTTTTAGTAGGTCTTGGATAATACCTTCTGGCACAGGACTCCTTTACTCCTCCTGGCGCAATGTCCTAGTGATGGACAGCTGATCTCCCTGTCTCAGGGATGGCTTAAGTTGAGCCTTGGGCTGTATCTTCCTCCTCAGGGGCTGGATGTAAACTGTTAGGCCTCAGTCCACAGTGCTGGCTTGCACTGATCTCCACTGCTACCAACTACCAAACTAGAA
The DNA here is from genome assembly GCA_947044405.1 of Leptodactylus fallax. Taxonomy (NCBI): domain Eukaryota; kingdom Metazoa; phylum Chordata; class Amphibia; order Anura; family Leptodactylidae; genus Leptodactylus; species Leptodactylus fallax. The sequence goes on along the minus strand of CAMRHE010000064.1, from coordinate 6,758,518 downwards.
CAGAACTCAAACAGTTGCCCTGGAGACAAAAGTCTCCTCAGACCCCGCCTAGTGGCCTGTGACAGGCCAGGGCTGTACCAAGTACAGGGGGTGAACAATGGGGAAACCAACAGGGAAAATGTACAAGGGAGAGCTGCAAAACAAATTACATGTAACATAGAACATATGGACAGGATGTACAAACACACCCAGACGCATAAAGACAAATACAATTAAAGCAGGAGCACTCTGGGATGCTGCAATTGCACCAGAAGTTAGGGAAGTGTGTCGCTCCACAGCAAAGGTAGAATTTAAGCACTTACTAAAAGACCCAACTGTTGTAGGATCCCAAAAAGTCCAGGTTTCTCATTCACAACACCACTGAAAACAAAGGAGGCAGTGACTGGCAAAAGCAGGATGTGCCTTCTGCTACAGTGCTGGCCAAAAGTATTGGCACCCCTGCAATTCTGTCAGATAATACTCAATTTCTTCCAGAAAATGATTGCAGTCACAAATGCTTTGGTAATAATATCTTCATTTAATTTGTCGTCAATGGAAAACCACAAAAAGAATTGTCAAAAAGCCAAATTGGATATAATTTCACACCAAACATAAAAAAGGGGGTGGACAAAAGTATTGGCACCCTATGAAAAATCATGTGATGCTTCTCTAATTTGTGTAATTAACAGCATCTGTTACTTACCTGTGGCACATAACAGGTGGTGGCAATAACTAAATCACACTTGCAGCCAGTTGAAATGGATTAAAGTTGACTCAACCTCTGTCCTGTGTCCCACATTGAGCATGGAGAAAAGAAAGAAGACCAAAGAACTGTCTGAGGACTTGAGAAGCAAAATTGTGAGGAAGCATGAGCAATCTCAAGGCTACAAGTCCATCTCCAAAGACCTGAATGTTCCTGTGTCTACCATGCACAGTGTCATCAAGAAGTTTAAAGCCCATGGCACTGTGGCTAACCTCCCTAGATGTGGACGGAAAAGAAAAATTGACGAGAGATTTCAACGAAAGATTGTGCGGATGGTGGCTAAAGAACCTCGACTGACATCCAAACAAGTTCTAGCTACCCTGCAGTCCAAGGGTACAACAGTGTCAACCCGTACTATCCGTCAGCGTCTGAATGAAAAGGGACTCTATGGTAGGATACCCAGGAAGACCCCACTTCTGACCCAGAGACATAAAAAAGCCAGGCTGGAGTTTGCCAAAACTTACCTGAGAAAGCCAAAAACTTTTGAGAAGAATGTTCTCTGGTCAGATGAGACAAAAGTAGAGCTTTTTAGGAAAAGGCATAAACATAGAGTTTACAGGGAAAAAAAAGAGGCCTTCAAAGAAAAGAACACGGTCCCTACAGTCAAACATGGCGGAGGCTCCCTGATGTTTTGGGGTTGCTTTGCTGCCTCTGGCACTGGACTGCTTGACCGTGTGCATGACATTATGAAGTCTGAAGACTACCAACAAATTTTGCAGCATAATGTAGGGCCCCGTGTGAGAAAGCTGGGTCTCCCTCAGAGGTCATGGGTCTTCCAGCAGGACAATGACCCAAAACACACTTCAAAAAGCACTAGAAAATGGTTTGAGAGAAAGCACTGGAGACTTCTAAAGTGGCAGCAATGAGTCCAGACCTGAATCCCATAGAACACCTGTGGAGAGATCTCAAAATGGCAGTTTGGAGAAGGCACCCTTCGAATCTCAGGGACCTGGAGAAATTTGCCAAAGAAGAATGGTCTAAAATTCCAGCAGAGCATTGTAAGAAACTCATTGATGGTTACCGGAAGCGGTTGTTCACAGTTATTTTGTCTAAAGGTTGTGCTACCAAGTATTAGGCTGAGGGTGCAAAGCAAAATAAATGAAGATATTATTACCAAAGCATTTGTGATTGCAATCCTTTTCCAGAAGAAATTGAGTATTATCTGACAGAATTGCAGGGGTGCCAATACTTTTGGCCAGCACTGTAAGTGCCTAGAAATGGTCCAGACAGAACAGGGGTGTGTTATGAAGGTGACACCTGTGTCTAAATGGTGGAGAAGGGAGCTTATTTTCCTTCTCAGTGATTCAAATGATCCACTCTATTGGTGGTTGTATAGACCCAGCAATTACAGCCATGGCGGGCAGTGCAAACCAACGGTTACTCCTGGCATCTTAACCAGTGCCTCCTGGTATCTTCTGCCATCCCTTCATCCTTCCTTCCACCTTATTTTATTTTATGACTGTGCCCCTCGTTGGTTGCTGATTAGGAAATAAGCCCGTTAATCAGCACCAGCCCAAGTTTGGGAAATTTTGGTTTTTTTTGTGCTCATTTTTCACTTTTTGTATTATTTGTTGCATCCTTCTTTTTTTGTTACATCTCTGTGTCACTGCCAGCCGCCGCAGATCTCCGTTCAATTTTTTGGGGGCGCAGGTTTTATTTACCTCTAATAACCTCATTTGTAGTTAGATATAGTTAGAACTGTTATAGATAAAGATAGAAGTCTCTATCTATATCTATAGAAAAATTTTAGGCAGGGGCCCCATGTTGCGAAAACACTACGCCAAAAAACTCAGCATTTTACATTACCTGCAAAGTGGATAGGATTCTAGCTAATCTCATCCACACATTGCAGAAAAAAATCTGCAGCAGAAATGCTGCAAATTCAAAAACGCTTGCATTTTTGTAATTCACAACATGTCAATTATACCTAGAGAAACGCTGGCGTTTTCGGTATAGGTATAATAGAGGCAGAAAGTCCGCAGAGGAAAACTCTGCAGAGTTTCTGTAAAAAAAAAAAAAAAAACGCTTTTGAAAAAAACGCAATACATTTCCGTCACAGTCTTTCCCCAGCATTTTTTGGCTGCGGCTTGCTATGTGGGACCCTAGCCTCAGATAGCTTTTAGGACAGGGCCTTTTTTTATGCAGTACACACACAAGCCATCTCCGTGTGTTTTTTTTTTTTTTTTTTGTAATAATCTAAATTTTAGATAGATTTAGTTAGTAGTCTCTATCTTTATCTATAGAAAAATTTTACATAGCTTGTAGGATAGGACTTTTTTTTTTCATTCCAAGTTTTATTAATTTTCAATAAAGTTTACAAAAAGTGGTAACAGTTGTAAGGGTAAACAGTAGAAATAAACAACAGTTTAAGGGGGAAGTAGTGGTGCAGGAATGGAGGAGGAGAGGGGATAAACTAATGGGGAGAGAGGTAAAGATGGGGTCACAGCTCTGTCGCAGCAGAGCAACAATTAAAAACATAACATATCAAAAAGTGGGGTGTGTGATAGGAGGGAGGTTTAACCTCCAGCATGGTGAAACAGCATCTTGGAATATAATAGGGGGAGGGTTGGAATGGGGGAGGGGGGGGAAGCTGAGAAATTGTTAGGAAACACGATGGGAGAATGAAGAAGAGGAGCCAGGTTTAGAGAGGAGTGGTGTTAGGAAAAGAGGATTGGAAGGCAGAGGAATAGTAAAAGGTATTCCAGAGAAGCCAGACCCATAGCTCCTAACCGTCCCGCATCCGGCGGGACAGTCCCGATTTTACACTGCTGTCCTTCCATGTTGGATGGCTTACGGCTTGTCCCGCTATGCCCCTGAAGTTTTTTGCTCGTTAAAAAACTTGGCTGCGATCCACTGGCTCTTATCTCAGGTCCTCTATGCTTAGTCTCCTCCCCCACAGCTCATGTGTAGCGCGACACTTCCGCTGAGCCAGGAGAGGAGACTGAACTCATGTGACCTAGGACCTCTCCTCTCCTCTCTCTCTCTCCCCCTCCTCTCCCTCCCCTCTCTCCTCCCCTCTCTCCTCCCCTCTCCCCTCTCCCCTCCCCTCTCCTACTCTCCAGCCCAGCCCATCGCTGCACAGCCCACAAGCACCTGGCAGCTAGTCTCCTATAAGTACTATTCACATAGTACAACTGATGTCTGTGTGGGGTCAATCACCAGGTGTGCCGTGTTAATGCTCCACACCCCTGCACACTGTGCACTAGAGGGGAAGAAGGCAGAGAGGGTATGCTGTTTATTTGGAACTGCATGTTGGAGGGGGCTGAACTTTGGAAGAAAGAGGGTGGTGCTTTTTTAAAAAAATTTTTATATATGCATGGGACTGCATAAATTGGAGGGGGCTGAATAAAGAGAGGGTGGTGATGTCTATATGGGACTGCATGTTGGATGGAGCTGAAGCAGGTAGAGAGGATAATGCTGTCTACATGGGACTGCATGTAACTGTGGGGCATATGAGGGGGACATTAAACTGTGGGTGCACCAGGAAAGAGATTTTATACTGTGGGGTCAATTTGAAGACATCATTATAATGTGGGGGCATATAATAGGGTGACTGTAAAAGCGTTATACTGTGTGGGGAGCACAAAGAGAAATGGATGGGAATGGGTGGAGTCAATTTAGAAGTGGGTGAAGCTAAATTTGCAGTGGTGCGCATAGAGTGCATTTTATCTCTCTTTCTGTCCTTTAAATATTGGGAGGTATGCCAGACCTGCTGATGGGCTCCGGTGTCTGACCCATACCTCCCAACCGTCCCGCATCTGGCGAGACTGTCCCAATTTCACACTGCTGTCCCGAATAGCTTACAGTTTGTCCCGCTATGCCCCTGAAGTGTTTTTCTGTTAACAAACTTTATTAGGGTCGGGTAAAGGCTAAATGGTAGATGCTAAATCCTTGTGGGCGAAAGGACCTTTGATGACGTCATGACCATGTGATCAGACTCTTGTGTGGGCGGAGCTATTCTGGATACTGCGGGACAGACTGTGATGTTACACAGAGGAAGCTGCTGGGAACAGAGAGTGATCGGAGAGAAGAGAGCAAGTGTGAGCAAGAGGGGAGAATTGGGGGCAGTTAAACTGAAGGCAGATATTAAATTGGGGGCAGATGAAGGGGGACATTAAACCGGTTAGCTACACCCATTATTTAATGTCCCCCTCCAGCTGCCCCAATTTAATGTCCCCCTCTAGTTTCCGCCAGTTTAAACTGGGGCACGAGGAGAAGGACTTAATACTGTGGGGCAATTGGAGGTGAACATTATAATGTGGGGCAAATACTGTTAGGGTGACTGTAGAAGCATTATACTGTGTGGGGGCACATGGAAAAATAGATGAGAATGGGAGGACTCAACATAGAAGTGGGTGGGGTTAAATTTGCAACAGCGTGCCGCATATTTTGTCTCTCTTTTTATCCTTTGAAAGTTGGGAGGTATGTCTGACCTAAGTTCTGCGACCAGGTCTTCCATATGTGGGATGTGTAGGAATTCATGGATACAGTTTATGAGAGATGGGGGGGAAACGTAGTCTAACACATCCTCGGTATGACAGACCTGACCGCAACTAGCATAAAACCAATGAGTTTGCAGTGGTGCTTGTTAAATTTGCAGGGGAAAATGGAAAGTAGAATGAGTACAGGGTTATCACCTAGGGCTATTCCCGTGACCATCCCACGAGCTGCACACCAAAAGGCTCGCAGAAAGGGGCAGTCCCACTAGATGTGTAGCATCGTGCCCCGGTCCCACAGTGTCAGCACCACTTGGAGGCTAAGGGGAAAATCTCATGAAGAACAGATGGTACTCTGTACCAGCGTGATAGGATTTTCTTGAGCTTTACAGGAGATGGAGAATTTATGGCTTGACCTAAAGGCGGAGAGACACACATCTGGCAGAAAATTAGTATTAGTTCCTCTCTCCCAGTCCTTAATAAAGGCCAGTAAGGGGTCATCTAGTGTGTCAAAGAATAGGCTGTAGACAGTCGAAATGGGACGGGACGGCATATTCAAGGATTTGCAGAGTTTTTCAACTGTGTCAGGGGTCTATGAAGGTCTCATTTACGTTTGAGCGAGTTGTAAAAGTGATGTAGATGTAGGTATAGCCAGTGTGTGGTGAGTGTCCTAGCATCTGAAGGCACAAGGTCAGAGTAGGGAAGTATAGATGAGGAAGAGAGTACCTGGGAGAACAATAGGGGGTTAAGGTCGGTCGTACGGGTGAGGAAGATTGAGCGGACCGCCGCGGGAAAGTCCGGTTTGCTCAAGACAGGTGTCAGTGGGCCATCATTAGTGAATAGTTGCTTGACGGAGGTGTGATGGCGGCAAGCTCCCATAACTTGGTGTGTAAGACAGTTGAGGAGGCAGGTGTCACCTGGATAAGGACCTCTCGAGCTGGTGGCTCTGAGTAGGGGGTGGTTTATGTCTGCGGCAAGAGCGAGGAGGTACGAGGAGAGTCTCTGGTATGGCCAGTGTTGTTATCGTTGGTTGCCAGGCGGAAGGTGGAGGACTCAGGGTTATCCAGCAGTTGTATCCAGGCCTGGAGGCGGAGAGCTGGGAGGTCCAGAGCTTGGAGGAATGAAGGGAGGTCATCAGCTTGCCTTTAAGGTGGACTTGAAGGGCAAACGGGTAGCCACAGTGGTAAGGGATACCACATTTCTGAAGGAGGCTCATAAGTGGTTTCTCTGGCGTAGATTATGGCGGGAGAGCTGCAGAGTGGCTGCCATAGCTACCGGGTCTCCGCTGTAATGTGAACTCTGATCGTGGGCATTGGAGGCCAGGATCCCCCCCCCCCCCCAAAAGTAAAAGTTTTGCCTGCAGGACTGGTCCCCACCTGCCCCGTACCTTTTCTGTTGCAGGCTGGCTCCTGCGCGGCGAGATCGCAGGAGCCGACCTGTTCCCTTTGCAGCCGGAAGACTAATGAAGGATCCAGGCCTGCATAGGGATATTACTATTGCAGCTGGTCTATGATCAGCTGCAATAGTAACATACTGAAAGTCCCATAGACTGCAATACAGTTGTGTTTCAGTCTATGGGACTTGCAATCAAAGTATTGCACGTTCAAGCCCCCTACGGGGGCTAATAAAACAGTAATAAAAAAAATTAAAGTTTAAAAAAATATAAACTAAAAGTTCAAATCACCTCCCTTTCCCTAGAATATATATAAAACAAAAAAATTACTGTGAAACCCATACAAATTAGGTATCCCTATGTCCGAAAATACCGGGTATACATACTTGTTTTTTTCCATACGGTGGACGCCATAGTGGGAAAAAAAAAATCAAAAGTGCTGAACCGCCATTTTTTCTCTGTTTCACCACTGATAAAAAATTTGAATAAAAAGTGTTCAAAGTGATAGACATTCCCCAAAAAGTACACCTGGCCCTGCAAAAAAAGTCGTCCTATGTATCCCTGTACACGGAAATATAATAAAGTTAGAGGTGTCAGAATATGGCGAATTTTAGTAAAAATGTTTTTTTTTGCAAAGGTTTAGATTTTTGTTAAGGGGTTAAAATGTAAATAAAACATATAAATTTGGTATCCCCGGAATCGTACCGAAACACAAAATACGGTTGACATGTCATTTTGGCCACAGAGTGAACGCCGTAAAAACGAAGCCCATAAGAAAGTCGCACAAATGCACTTTTTCTTCAAATCCACCTCATTCAGAATTTTTTTCCAGCTTCCCAGTACATTGTACAGAATAATAAGTGGTAGCCTCATGAAGAACAATTAGTCCTGCAAACATTAAGCCCTCCGAGAACAGAAAAATAAAAAAGGTATGGGATTTGGGAGGTGGGAAGTCAAAAACGAAATTCGAAAAATGTCATCGGCGAGAAGGGGTTAATGACCTTCGTCTCTCTTGTTTTCTGCATAATTTCCTCCTTCGGTGCGTAGTAGTGTACTTGACAGATCACATCCCGTGGCTTGGCTGGATCTGAACTCCAGGGCATGAGAGCCCTGTGGGCCTGTTCTATTTTGATGCGTGTGTCAGCAGAGCGGCCCAGGAGTAAGCTGAATATACCCAGAGGAATAAAGTCAGATGGTTGCTTAGCTTCGGATAATCTCCGAAGTTGGATATTATTCCGACAGTTGCAATTTTCAATATCTTCAACATGCGACATTAGTTTCCGAAAATGAGTGGATGTGGAGGATTCTTGCAGAGATTGGATCGCTGCTGACACTGAGGACTGGAACTACTCTAGATTATTCTCTTGTTGCTGCAGAGTGGATATATCAGTTTTAACCACCTGTAGATCTTGACGCCAGGCCTTTTTTAAGTCAGAAGCTAGATCTTTCATGGCCCTTTTGCTGGGTAAGAGGGCTAGTAGGGCCCGCAGTTCAGGATGATCTAGAAGGGAATGGACGGCTTCATTATGGGTGGGTTGTATGAGGGACCAGAGGGTACATGTGCAAAACTATTGTGTGTCCCGCGTTTATTCTGTCTGCAGGTGGCTGGCAGGGTGGCATGCTCATCTGAGGAGGGGTCCATCTCCTTAAGTGGTGTGGCATATTTGGGGGTTTGACCCTTACTATAAGGGGTCAGGAAGAGAGTCTTTTTAGATGGATTTGCTCCCCAGTCAGGCTCTTTGTCAGAGTTATGTCTGTAAGGTTTATAGTAATCCGCATGTTGTGGGGGTGGTCAGGGGCCCAATGCAGAGGCGCTGAGTAGGCCCTGATGAGTCTTTATGTATGGCCGCCATAGTGAGTGCTGGAATAGGCGCCTGCTTGTCAGCCCTTGTCCTGTGAGAAAGAGGAGGAGGTCTGCACCCCAGGGGCAAGGTCACTCACCAGGCAGGCGGCAGGTGGTATCCAGGCAACGCAGCTGATGGAGGATGCTGCAGCTGAAGATGGAGATCGCAGCGTGGAGGATTGGAGGATTCACAAGGTGAACGCTGCAGGGAGAGTGTCTCTGAGCATGATGAGGAAGATGGCGCCTCCGCCCCTGACTCGCTATCCGAAGAGCACCAGAAGTCTCCAAGGGGATAAAAATAATTTGAAATTAGCACCTCAGGTGCCTGAGAGGTAGAGTGTCCCCCCCAACAGGCTTTTAGATCAGGTCTTGCCGATAGTGCAGGAAAGAATTATCCTTTAGTGCGGACTACAGACGGAGCTCACTCTAAACACGTCTGTGCACCAGGTTGCCAGACCATGCCTCCCGGGCCTTTTTTATACTGTAGTACACACACAAGCTGACTCCTTGTGTGTCTCCTGAGATGCTGAGCGCTGGTCAGTGGTATACATTTTTCACCGGCAACTGCTCAAGCCACGGGGGTTTTTTTTGTAATAATCTAAATTTTAGATAGATTTAGTTAAAATGCTATAAATATAGACAGAAGTCTTTATATCTATAGAAAAACATTTAGATAGCTTTTAGTAAAGTGTCTTTTTTACTGTAGTACACACACAAGTGCAGATCAGTTTCAAAGGGAGGCTTAAATTCCGCAAATACTTGCTCAGTAAGAGGACACGGTACATCATTAAAATGTACAAAGTGTGTGAGAGCAGCTCAGGGTACAACCACAAGTTTATGGTTTATGAAGGAAGGGACACAAGAATTCAACCCCCAGAATGCCCCCGACTCCTAGGAGTTGGTGGTAAAATAGTGTGGGATTTGCTGCACCCACTGCTGGACCACGGTTATCACCTATATGTGGATAACTTCTACATCAGTATCCCACTCTTTAGGTGCCTAAGTTCCAGAGGAACTGCAGCTTCTGGGACAGTGCACAGAAATCAGAGAGACCTCCCTAGGGCACAGTTTAGTGGGAAAATAGTGTGGGATTTTCTGCACCCAATGCTGGACCAGGATTATCACCTATATGTGGATAACTTCTACACCAGCATCCCACTATTTCGGTGCCGAAGTTCCAGAGGATCTGCAGCTCGTGGGAAAGTGTACAAAAATCAGAGAAGCCTCCCTAGGGCACAGGTTGCACAGCCCCTCAGAAGGGGTGAGAGTAGGGCAGTCTGCAATGAGAACATGCTGTTGGTCAAATATAAGAACAAGAGGAATGTCCTTGTACTGACCACAAATCATGGTAACGGCAGAACCCTTTTCCCTTTACGTGGTACCAGCAGTGGCATAAGTACCGCCAGGGCACTGTCACCTGTGTGCATGTTTGGGGGTCCCTGGGGTGCTACCTGTGTGTGTGAGGAGGCGTTGGTGGTGGTCCCTTGGGTACTTCCACCTGTGTGCATATGGTGGAGGGTCCGAGGGGTGCTGCCGTGTGGTGTGCAGGTCACTGGGGTACTACCTTCATGTAAGTGGGGGGTTCCTGCAGTGCTGCCTGTGTGCACGCGGGGGTTGCTGGTGGTGATCCTTGGGGTGCTGCCTGTGTATTGGAGGGGTTGGGCCCCTGGGGTCTTGCCATCTATACATTGGGAGGAGGGGGGATGCCCGCTGTGGGGGTGGGGAGGGGGGCTTCAGTTCCTGGGGGAACTGCCGCCTTTATGCTGTTGTGATCTGGACATTGGGGGGCTGCTGCCTATGTGCTGTGCGGGGCTTATTGTTAGACATAGACCCTATGCTGACTTTCATAAAAAGCACTGAGACCATGAACCTACCTATAGTAGCTACAGAATACACTGAGACCATGAACCTACCTGCAGTAACTACAGAATACACTGAGACCATGAACCTACCTGCAGCAACTACATTCTAGTCAGGTTATTAGTGAGACCGCTAGAATGGAGTTGTTGTATGGAGGACCTACCTGCTTGACATGAAAGTGTCCTGTTGTGCTGTCTATTGTGCTTATTTACAACTATAACAATCATTATCATACAGAATATGCATAAAAAAAACTGACAAAAAGTAGTTGTAATACCAATTTTATTTTTTTTTTCAATTAGCAAAATTTTATAAGAAATAATGTTTAAATTTGTAAATAATAGCAGACATAAGATAATAAACACACCATGATACAGATAACAACAGCACCAATAAGATTTAGAAAAAAACTTTATTTACAAAATGAATATAATGGCGAACTCGTTCAAACCATGGAAACCATCGGTTACAATTTTTTTTTTTTTTTTTTGGGAATTTAGAAAGGGTTCTTTGCTTTTGTTCACAGCACACAAGACGATAGTATCACTATGTCCCGGTAAAAAAAATACGGGAAAGTAGGCTGGACAATGTGATGTAGGTGGTCAAATCAAAATGTCTGTAAAGCAAAAAGAAAATTGATGAAATCTTGAAGTTCTATGCAATATAAGTCATAACAGCATTTATTTATGGTGCTTTGTGGTTACTGTGTGACATAAAGTATTTGTAAACTATGGATTAGACATCCAAACAAAATAATCTTGAAACCGGATTGTGAATTGACAAAATGATTACAGTTATAGATTCTCAAGTCACAGTGACATGAAAAACATCAACTACATTGCTGAGATCAGTATAAACAGGGCCATTCAAGCCACAATAACATTGTTGCCATAAAGGGAAGGCCCTAGACACTAGGGGATAGGGCCTACATGACGGGGGAGAATTAGGGAACGGAGGGGTTAATAGTTTATGGTGAGAGCGGGAAAAAGGGAGGTGGAGTCAGCAGTGATAAGGGGAGTGTAGGGGTGAGTCTGGGGTCAGTCTGACGGTTAACGCGAGCGAAGTGGCAGCAAAACTTACCTGGACTGAATCGATGGCCGACTTGTAGACGCTGATGGCCCTAGTGTGGGCTGCTGCGGCGGTGCACGGTGGCCAGGTGCTGTAGGAGAGACTCCTGGCTGCCGTGCGGGAGCTCCCAGGCCAGGGACCCTCTCCCCTGGTTCTTCCTTCCCACGCTTGGTGGTCTCGGCCGCCGGAGCGCTTTTCACCCGAGCGGGCGGCGCTCCAGGAGCCCCAGATGGGACCCTCCGGCTCCGGGCGCCCAGGCCAGCTCCTCTGGGTCTCGCCTGGACGCTGGGAGGAATCCTCGCCGAAGTCGTCCGGAGGGAGGCCATGTTGCTTTGCCTCTTCCCTCCTCTTCTGCTAGCGGGAGTGGTGTGGCAGCATCCCGTCCTTTGGGCTCTGACGTCGGCACAGCCTCCGTGGGTACCGGAAGTGACGCGGCCGGGGCTTCCAGCGCAGCCGGGACGTCAGGTCTTCAGGTCTGGGCCGGAAGAGGCCGGCGGAAGTTGGTGTCAGGGGCTGCTGCTGCGATCGTCACGGAGTGTGCTGGGGGGGTCCAGCACTGAAGAGTGCACCCAAGAAGACGCGGTGGTGGACTCGTCTGCAGCGGGAGTGGTGGCGGCTGGTCCAGGTTCCACCCTGATGCAGCCAGGTGAGGAGTCGGGGTCTGCCTCTTTTTCTTCTGGGGAGGGCTTTGCGGGTAGCTTAGGGGGTGCCGTGGGGCTGGGTGGCGTTTGCAGTGTGTCCAAGCCTAGTGTGGGGGGGGGGGGTCTGTGTGGGCTCAATTGCTTGGGCTACTGCAGCGGCTGTTGGGTGACCGCTCTGGGGTACCTGGGCCTGCGGCTGCCTGGGTGGGAGCGAATGGCAGCGTGTCTTCCGGGACTGGTGGGGTAGCAGAGGCGGCGGTTGCGGAGTGTGGTTCGCAGGGCGGGAGCACGGCGGGGGCTGTGGAGCCTCTTCTGGATTGTGGTGTTCTATCGCCGGGTGTTGCGGCTGGAGCTGGAAGTAAGGCTAAGGAGAAGGAGAAAGCTGAGAATATTGTGCAGTTGGACGACCGAGCGAAGGGAGAGGTATATGCATGTCCCCCCTGGGGGCTCATTTGAAGCAAGAAGTGCAGGACAAAATTTGGAAGGGGGAGTATGATGAGATTTTCTTCCTGCTCCCCCTTGACAAATTTAATTTGGATAAGGTAAAGCCTAGCGACAGTAAGAAGGAAGATGAGGAGAAGTGGCAGTATCGTTTGATCCCGAGGACGTTCGCCAATTGGCTGCAGGCCTTTCCTATTTTGGCGAGTGTCATCGGGGAAAAGGAGCCTGAACATTGTTCGGCGCTTTTTGGTTATATGGACGCAGTGGGGGAGGACTATAGGGTTTACGGTGGGGTTGCCTGGCTCCGCTATGACGAACAGTTTAGGCAGAGGAAGGCGGTATAGCCGGTCCTGAAGTGGGATCACAAGGATATTTCCTTGTGGACGCGGCTTATGGCAGCGCCAGCTGCCCCGTCCTTTCGTGGGGGCGCCGGGGGCTCGGGCTCAGCAGCTGGATCCTCGGCGTCACAGCGGAAGGGGTATTGCTGGCAGTACAATGAAGGGCAGTGTAAGTTTAGAGCTACCTGTCGCTTCAAGCACGAGTGTTCCGGCTGTGGAGGGAGTCATGGACTCCATAAGTGTTTCAAGAGGGGAAAAGGAAAGGGGGGAGAGTGGTTGTTGAGAAGAGGGAGAACGCCGGTGAGGGTCGCAGCAATGCCTGACAGGTACCCTGACAGGGCTGCGGTTTTGGGGAGGGGTTTCCTATTCCATTTGACGCGTCTTCCCCGGCATTCCGTCCGGGTAACTTGAGGTCGGCCCGGGAGCACCCGGAGGTTGTGCATGCTAAGTTGTTGAAGGAGGTGGAACTTGGGAGGATGGCAGGGCCATTTTCTGTCCCGCCATGGCCTCACCTGGGAGTGTCTCCACTGGGGGTGGTCCCCAAGTGTGAGCCTAACAAGTTCCGCCTTATTCACCACCTTTCTTTCCCGGCGGTTGCGTCGGTCAAAGACGGCATAGATCCCTCTTTGTCTTCTGTCTTGTATGCTTCATTTGATCGGGCAGTGGAGTTGGTCCGACGTGCGTGTCCGGGAGCCCTTATGGCTAAGACCGATATTGAGGCGGCATTCCGGTTATTGCCTGTACATCCGGAGAGTTTTCACTTGCTGGGCTGCATGTGGGAGGAGCAGTTTTTTGTGGATTATTGTTTGCTGATGGGGTGCTCCATCTCTTGAGCCTACTTTGAGGCTTTCAGCTCTTTTTTGGAGTGAGTGGTTCAGGATTTGTCTGGTTTGCCGTCTGTCATCCATTACTTGGATGACTTTCTTTGTGTTGGGCCGGGGGGTTCCACGGAGTGTTTGGTGTTGCTGCGTATGATGGAATGCGTGGCCGTTTTGTTTGGGCACCCGTTGGCCCTGGACAAAACGGAGGGTCCGGCGTCGGTGATAAAATCCCTTGATATTGAACTCGATTCCGTTCTCATGGAGTCGCGTATGCCCGAGGACAAGTTGGAAGATTTGCGGGTGACAGTGCATGCGTTTCATGGGGTGCGTAAGGTGCGGCTGCAGGAGGTTCAGTCCTTGTTGGGTAAGCTGAACTTTGCCTGTCGCATTATGCCGATGGGGAGGGTTTTCTGTCGTCGTTTGGCTGCGCTAACGGCCGGTGTGCGGTTGCCTCATCACTTTGTGCATCTTACCGCAGAGGTGACGGCGATCTCGGAGGTGTGGGATTCCTTTTTGGTTAGGTTTAATGGGCGTTCCTTATGGCTTACTTCTGTGGTTTCTAGTGCGCTGCTTGACCTGCATACGGATGCGACTGGTTCTGCGGGTTTTGGGGTGTACTTTCAGGGTCGTTGGTGTGCTGGGTCTTGGCCGGATGCTTGGGTTATGGCTGGTTTGGTTAGGAATTTAGCGTTGTTGGAGTTGTTTCCAATTTTGGTGGCGGTTGAATTGTGGGGGGAGGAGTTTCGTGACCGGCGGGTGTGTTTTCATTGTGATAACAGCGCTGTGGTGTTTGTAATCAATTCCCATTCGGCTAAGTCCGCTCCAATGGTCTCGTTGTTGCGGCACTTGGAGCTGTGGTGTTTGGAACTGAATGTGTGTGTCTCGGTGCGTCATGTTCCAGGTGTCCAAAATTCAGTGGCTGATTCCCTGTCTCGATTCCAGTTCGACAGGTTCCGGGAGTTGGCGGCGGTGGTGGGCGAGGAATGTCCGGGTCGTTTATGGTCCCTGGCATCCGTGCCGCGGCTGAGCTCGTCCAGTGCTCGGTGTCCGCTGTGACATGGCGGCGTTATCAGAAGGTTTGGTGTGATTGGGAACGTGAGTGTTTGGTGATTGGTGGTGTGCGGTAGGATGAGGATCGGGTGTTGTTGGTGTTATTGTGGATTGGTGTGGCTTTTCCTGAGGGACAGTCTGCGATGGTGGTGTCACAGCGTCTAGCGGCTTTGACGTTTTTGTTTCGGTTGCATGGCCTTCGGGATGTTACAAAGGATTTTGTTGTGCATCGGGCCATGCATGGTTTCCGGAAGGGGGCAGTGTGTCGGGATTGGCGGCGGCTGGTGTCCTTTGATCTGTTGGGGCGTTTGCTTCAGTGTTTGTCTAGTTTGTGTTTTTCACAATATGAGGTTCTGTTGTTCAGGGTGGCCTTTGTGTTTGCGTTTTTTGGGGCATTTCGAATTGGGGAGCTGGTGAGTAGTTCGGTGTCAGCGTTGGGGGGCTTGCAGCTGTCGGACGTGGAGTTCTTTGATGGTAGTTTGGAATGCCGCCTGCGGTATTCTAAGACAGATCAGGTGGGTCCGGGTCGTTTGGTGGTGCTGCATACGTTAGACGGTGGATGTTGTTGTACGGTGGCCAGGGCTTTGGCCTTTCTGCAGGTGCGTGGCTCTTTCCCTGGTTCCTTTTTGTGTCACGAAGGTGGGGGATCCTTGTCGCGTTTTCAGTTCGTGGCAGTTTTTAAGAAGGTATTGGGAGCAGTGGGAGAGGCCCCGTTGGAGTTTGGTTCTCACTCCTTCAGTATCGGGGCGGCTACAGAGGCTGTGCAGTGGGGTTTGGGAGATGACGTGGTGCACCGAATTGGGAGGTGGGAATCTGACAGGTTCCGCCTTTACGTCCGTCCTTCTTTGTTGCCATGAGAAGGGGCGGGGTCGGGGTGATTGGGGTTGGGTGGTCCCGCTGATTTTCTTTGTAAGTTTGTTTCATTTCAGGTTCCTGTTTGATTTGGATTTTGGGTCACTCCTATGTGTACTGGGGTGCGCTGAGGGCGGATGTGCAGCCAGTTGCGTGGCAGCTTGGTCTACGTCGGGATGCGGCTTCGGTGCGATGGATCGGGGTGCGCGGTATGACTTGGAGTCGGGTTCTTCCTGGGGAGTCCCTCAGTTGGGCTAGGGTCCCGCTGGGGGATCAGGCGTTAGGTTAGTAAAGTGGAAAGGTCTACCCGAGATGGGGTTTTTGCGCCTGGGTAGGTTGGGGGCGGTGCCTCTCAGCCTTGATATAGTTGGTATTGCACTTTAAAATGGTTGTTTTTGTGACATCACTGTTTAAGTTATGTATTGTATTTATATACCGCCCGTTTTTATGGCTGTTATTTATTTGGTATTTATATGTTAATGTTTTATACTGTGTTAATAAATCAGCCTTTATAGGCCAATTTAAATCCAAAATGGAGGCTTGGCCTTTATTGAAGGGGTAAGCTGGGAGTAAGGGGAATTAAGGGGGCCCCAATATGGTAAGTAAACGGAGTGGAACTATATTCCTCCTCCCCGAGTCAAGGGAAGGCCCTAGACACTAGGGAATAGGGCCTACAAGACAGGGGGCAGGATTAGGGAACGGAGGGGTTAATAATTTATGGTGAGAGTGGGAAAAAGGGCGGTGGAGTCAGAGGTGATAAGGGGAGTGTAGGGGTGAGTCTGGGGTCAGTCTAACGCCCTTATTTGCATTTTGGTCTGTGGTAAGGTATGGCAGGGGGTTGGTGGGGGGTGAGAGGTGAGAGGCCTATCGGTCATTGTTGTAGGACCTCATCTGTGGTATGGGGATCCTGGTGGTCAATGTGTAGGCCTGGGGAGTCCCTCAGTTGGGCTAGGGTCCCGCTGGGGGATCAGCGTTAGGTCAGTAAAGTGGAAAGGTCTACCCGAGGTGGGCTTTTTGCGCCTGGGTAGGTTGGGGGTGGTGCCTCTCGCCCTTGTTATAGTTGGTATTGCACTTTAAAATGCTTGGTTTTGGTCTTTATTGAAGGGGTAAGCTGGGAGTAAGGGGAATTAAGGGGGCCCCAATATGGTAAGTAAACAGAGTGGAACTATATTTCTCCCCCCGAGTCATGTGAATTACAGCAGGGAAAAGCAAGTTTGGATCTACAGTGGATGTGAAACTACTGCTACCAGCATACATATTTCACTTCTATGGTAGTTTGAGAGAGTTGAACAAGTTTGTAAACTATGATTTGTGGTTTTGCAACATCTCATATATGGATCACTCGCCTGAGCAATGACCACATAACTGACATGATCTGTGGCAATTACTGAGAACAATGGCAAAAATGATGCTCAAACATTAGTGTCTGATATATATATATATATATATATATATATATATATATATATATATATGTGTGTGTGTATTGACAATACTGGATTTATGTGTATGCATATAGATAAAATGAGTGAGACATACTGGTATATAGACACATATAAAGCTTTTGAAGGACCTATGACAGAAGAGTAATGCAGAAAAACAAATATGTGTAAAACATAGTATCTTACCATCATGTGTGTCCACCGGAAGAGAGTTCAGCAAGCATGTTGTAGATCTGTTCTGGCAGCTGATACTGTATCTTGAATGAGCCTATGTTCATGATTGAGAACAAGGAGTCTAAAGATGGCTGGGTGTAGTGGGCAGGCTAGCTAGGGAAAAAGGGAGGGGGAGTGTTTTGAAAGGGAGGGTGACTGAGATCTAGGATTCTAATGATGGCTGCTGATGGTGTAGTGGGCGGGCTAGCTAGGGAAACAGGGAGGGGGGGAGTGTGTGAGAAAGGGAGGGGGTCAGTCAGTGAGAGAGGGAGGAGAAGTGAGGCATCATGGAACTCCTATGAAACAAACTACAGATAGTTAGGGATGTAAACAAATGCAGAAGATGCAAAAAGCTCTCTGAGAACCCCAGAAATCACTCAAAACACTGCTAAATGTATTTGGTGGCATTTATTAACCCATTAATAGCACTAACACCTTTTTTTAAAAATAATGTTTTGCCCGGAGAAACCCTTTAACCCCTTGTAGAAATGAAAAAATTGTATTAAAGCAATATTTTATTAGAAAATATGGCATGTTTTACTGCCCGATTCTGTGAATCACCTGAGGGTTGCAAAAGCTCACTATACCCCTTGATAAATTTCTTAAGGGTCTAGTTAACTAAATGGTATCATATGTTGGGAGCTTTCATTGTTCTGACACCTTGAGGGCTCAGCAAAATGAGACATGGTTTGTGAAAACTATTACAACAAAATCTGCCCTCCAAAAACTGTTCTATCCCACTGTGTGCCCATACATCAGTTTACATCCACATATGGGACATTTCTGTAGTCAGGAGAAAATGCTTAAAAAATTGTGGCTGCATTTTTTTTTTTAACCCATTGTGGAAATGCAAAAATTCGGGTTAAAGCAAAATTTTATAGGAAAAAAATGTTGCTTTCTGTTTTCACGGCCCATTTCTGTGTAACGCTATACCACTATGCTCACTATACCCCTTGATAAATTCCTTGAGGATTTCCATTTCAAGCGCTGCCATGCGCCCGTACATCAGTGTACCAGCACATATGGGGTATTGTTGGTATTGTATAACAAAATGTGAGATGGTATTTCTCCTTTAACCCCTTTTGAAGATGAAAAATTTGGGACTAAAGTGACATTTTCTTGTAAAAAAAAATCTGTGAAACACCTGTAGTGTCAAAGTGCTTACTATGCCCTTTGATAAATTTCTTGAGGGGTTTAGTTTCCAAAATGGTCTCATTTTTGAGCAGTTTCAACTGTTTTGGTCCCTCAGGAGCTCTGCAAATGCAATATGGTTCCTGATTCTAGCAAATTCTGCCATCTGAAATCCCAATGGCACCCTTTGATATTTTCATGCTTGGGAGATATTCCATATCAGATTGTGGAATGTTTTTTTTTTCCCTTTAACCTCTTGTGATTGTGTAAATTCTAGGGCTAAATGAACATATTAGTGACAGAAATTGAAAAGTGTAAATTTCACCTCCATTTTGTTTTAATCCCTGTGAAATGCTGAAAGGATTAAGAAATTTCCTCAATGCTGTTTTTAATTGTTTCATGAGTGCAGTTTTGAGAATGGTTTGATTTATGGGGGTTTCTATTAGAGAGGCCTTTCAAGACTCATTAAGATAAGAACTGAACTGGTCCCTTGAAAAATGGGTTTTGGAAGTATTCTTGAAAATTGTAAGAAAATTACTGGTTGACTGGTAAGCGTTATAATATCTGAAAAAAAACTAAAGGGTGATTAAAGTTTAATTGCAACATATAGCAGAGATATGGTAAATCATAGTAATTTTGGTTAGTATGACTATCTATATGAAATGTATGCAATTTCGCAGTTTGAAAACTGCATTTTTTTCCAAATGTTAATTTCCACATTTCCAATTTTCTTATGATAAAAGACAAAACATATCGAGTAAAATTTACCACTGACACAAAGTACAATGTGTCGCGAAAAAACATTCTTAGAATCACTTTGAGTTAAAGTGTCTCAAAATTATTACCATATAAATTGACATGTTACATTTGAAAAATGAGACCTGGTCCTTAAGGTACTTTTAGGCTGTGTCCTTAAGGGGTTAAAAGTAATGAAGAAAAGACTTTCCAAAACAAAAAGCCGCAAAAATGATCCCTTCATGGGTGCAGATGTGAAATGAAAATGGCTTTGGCATTGACAGATGCAATGGCACTATTTGTTTTCACATGGGGGCATTTTTCAATACAATTTTTTTTTTTCATGCCTACACTGTGTTACCAACAGTGTGGTATTGTAGAATGTGATGGACCAGGCCACAGGACATGTCTGGCTGAATTGTGGCAGTGGTGGTAGGTATGGCAACATGAATAGCAGTGCAGTATGGAATAATGTGATGGACCAGGCCGAAAGAGATGATGTTCGGCTGTTTAGGATTAGCAGGCAGCATCAGCAGTACAGTAAATGGAACATGATGCAAGGACACAGTGGCAGATTTGTTGGCTTCAGCTGGAGGAGTGTGAAAATTATAATGGGTCAGTGCCTGATTAATTTGGAAAAAAGCAATTTTTTTCCATGCTAGTGGTGGACAGTTTGGTCCACCTAGGTGTTACAAAGCTACCAGCAACACTGAACACCCTCTTAGCCTTTACGGTTGAGGCTGAGCAAGATAAAACTCCCATGGTATACTGGGCCAGCTCCTTCCATTGTTGTAACCTATCCACCCAGAGTTCTATGGGGTCAAAGTTATCTGCTGGAATATAGGAGCACTGCACGACTGTACCTGCTGGTGATTCAGGTGGTCAGTTGCCTGTGGATCTGATTGATTGCAAATTGAAAAATTTCAGATTCATCATGTTCAGAGATACTGTATTGGCTGCTGATGTTGCTGCTTTTCCTTGTAGCTGTGGCACTGTCAGAGGAGGTGGAGTGATAACAGAGTGATGACTGAGTGAGGTGGACTGGGAACGGGCAGATGCCAACTATGCAGACATTCAACTGGCACTTGCAATGGTCTCCCTAAAAGCTGGGTATACAGCCTACCCTGATAATATGCCAATTTGGAGGCATGGAAGAATTCCCCGATTTGGGCTTTATACTGAGGGTCTAAAAGTACAGCAATCCAGTATTCACCGCTCTGCTTGATGCTAATGATATGAGTGTCACTGTGTAAGAGGCGAAACAACAGCCTGCCATGCTTGTTAGTGTGTGCAGGGGCCTGACATGGTTGGTCTTTTTGGCAGCATGGACGACATCATCATCATTATTATCTTGAAAGAAATAAGGGTCTGCCTCCTACCCTGCTTGTGACATATCAAAAGTCCCTTCTGCATCCAAAGGAGAGTTTTCCTCCTCTTCCAATCTAGGAGCCCCAGGTACTCCATAATAACCCAGTTGTTCATCCTCCTTCAGTTCCTCATGTATCACCCCAGGGCAATGACGGTCAAGTGGTGGAAGCTGTTCTTCCTCTTTCATTTCTCCTTGCTTGAGTATAAGTTGTTTCCTGTAAGATATATAATAAAGGGGTGATATCATTGATACAGCAGTTGTCCCTACTGACAAATTTGGAAGGCGACATATTCCTCTCATGAGCCTCCAATAATATCTCAAATAACACATTGTTCCTATGGTCTGCTACATGCAGTAATTATTCACTGTCTTCTGCTGTTCACGCAGATGCTCCAGCATGTGCAAGGTAGAATTCCATTGAGTTGGAACATGGTAGATGACGCAGTGCAAGGGCAGACCCTTTTGTCACTGCAAGTCCATCAGGATGTTTTTAGCCACTGTGAGAGTGTGAACCTAGAGGGTGCTGGTGAGCGACCCAAAACCAGGGTTGAAAAGGTCCTCAACCACACCCATAGGTGGGGCCCAACTCCAGAGGGAGTGTACGCAGCAGGAGAGAGCTCCTGGAGACCTGCAGGGAGCAGGTAGATGGTGGAGCCAGTTGGAGACAGACAAGGCGGTCTGTCCCAAGAGGACTGGATTCCAAAGCGGACTTGGTTGAGCTAAGTGTGAGCCAGACTGCTGAGGAGAAGCCTCAGTAAAGCTTCTTGCCCCCAGAGGTTAGTCAGGGCTCAAGTAGTAAGGTAGTGTCCTGTGTGTGGGGTAGGCTGTTTTTTTGTTTTGTTCCTGTTTTTACTCACAAGCTGAATAAAGCCATTTATTTTGGATTACCACTGCCTGATATGCTGCTTGTTTGGCACCCAGTACCACCAACACCTCTGTGGAGTCCAGGAGGCTGCCGTCTTTGAGGCTAAAATTTCCCCCCAAATTGTCACATATGATGCTTCGGATGCGGGCAAAAAGAGATCCACGCAAGTCCTGGAAGCCAAGTGTTTGGTAACTGCAGTACTGCTAAATGTGCATTGTGGCCTACAGTTGGAAGAAGTCTGTGATTTCAACTGAGAAACCCAGGAGGGGTGAGTGGAACTACAAAATAGCAAATTGTGTGCAAAACTGGTGAAAGTAAAACTCTGGAAGAGGAATCCAGAGAATGGACTTTGTGTATACTGTGGCACAGAAGTCTGTAAAGTGCTTGCTGATTGCAAGAAAGTAAGCAATGTGTGTAGAAATAGGATATTGCAAACAGTCTATGTGAAAGGCTATGGTGCCATGTTTGTGTTTTCTGTGGAAGACAGAAGAAAATGCTGGTTGTTGTAGTGCCACATAAGTTAACTGTTTGGTGAATACATGTGACTGCAGAAGATAGTAAAAAGTTGCTGCCGGTTGAACCCAAGGTTTCTGGTGAATATTGTGTAATCTTTTTATTAAACCATGGGCAAGAAAAAGAAAATTTCAGTTTGTAAGAAAGCAGAAAAGATGTGCACAGGTGTGTTACTGCAGCAGTCTCAAGGCAGAGAGACACAAAACCCGGAACAGAGCATGTGGAGTGCAAGTAAAGAAAATGGGTTGCATGAGAGTGACTTAGTTTTTCTGAAAAGGGAATCTCTCTCCTTGTGGAGAGCACCAGTGAAGGTGTGTAGAGTTTTGAATTGCCTTTTTGCCCTCTACTAAGCATCTGCATATCACAAGGCATTATGGGAAAAGGAGCTGAGAAGCTCAAGCGCCCTCTTTTGGATGTAACAAATCCTCAATTGAGGATTTGTTACATCCAATAGAGGGTGCTTGAGCTTCTCAGCTCCATTTCCCATAATGCCTTAGTTTTTCTGAAGCACCTCTGTTCTATGAATGAATATGTCCCTGCTGACTGTATGTCTCATACTGGAGTGCATGAAAGCGCCAAAAATGAAAATATTATGGTGCAGCAGCTTCAAGATGAGATTAAAACCATCAGGTTCATTTATGAGGATGAAATATCTGATTGGAAATGGCAACTTGAGGTATCAGAAAAAGAGAACCTTAAGTTAAAGAAAGAGCTTGACTCTGAAGAGTTCATATCCTAGTCATTGTGAAAATGTGGTGCTGGGTTTGCCTGGAATGGACTGTATCACTAAGGAGTTTGCAGAAATGAAATGTGCTCTATCTAATAAAGTTCTACAGAGTGTGTAACAAAAGCAAGTGCTTGAGAAGCAATTGCAGGATTTAAAGGAGCAGCATGTCCAAGACTCTATTGCCAAAGAGAGTGTCATTGGAAAATTAAGAGATGACCTTGAAACTGCTAAACGTGAGAGGAGTGAATTTTTGCAGTGTCAGTCAGAATGTTTGGATGACCAAGTCAGGAAGTGTGAAAAACTCTCGGCTGCATTAACTGATAAAGAAAATGAAGTTGCAGAGCTGAGGAAGAAGGTGTCTGATCGAGAGAGTGATTTAGAATCTGTGGTGCAGACATTGCAGTCAGAGCAAAACTTGCATGAACTCAAGTAGGTTTAACTAAACCAAGTGGTGAAGGAATGGCAGAGCAGAACTGGAGTTCTGGAACAAAGAGAAATGGAACTCAAAGCTAGAATCTGTAGCCTGAAGAGGGCGCTGTCAGGATCTTGTGAAGATAATGAGAAATTGTCTGTTTTGGTGCAAAATAAAGACAAAGAATTGATGGAGATGTTGTCTGTCCATGCTCAGAAAGTGCAAACCTTACAGGAGAGTCACAAAGAAGTTGAGAAAAACCTGGAATCTGTGCAGATATTGTATGAGGACAAAGCCAATGCTTATGACAAGCTGGAAAAGGCCAAGAGAGAATTGGACCTCCAGATAGAAGACATGAGGATTCAGTTTGAGGAAAACATGTGTAATTTATCTGCTCGGATTGTAGATTTAAAAATGTTTGCTGCTCAACTCAAACTGCAAGTGGACAAACAGTCCAAAAGTACAAAAGAATTCTGGAGCAGGAATCAGAGATTTGTGCACTACAGAAGGTGTTAGAATTGGAGAAAGCTGCCAGCATAGAGGCAGTGAAAGGAGAACCATTGTCAGACAGACATGAGTGACCTTTCCACTGATGTTGATACCAATGATCAGATTATGATGGAACCACGTGATTCTGTAAAACGTCAAGTGGATGGTATAGTTCCCCAGGAAGATGCTGCTAAAGGTGGACTTCCTGCAAAATATAAGGAGGCCAAAGAAGGTCCAACAGAAGAAGAGACTGTGATTGATCACACGCTGCCTGTGACAGAGTGGGTCCAGCTTCAAACCAATGAGGTCCAGAGCTACGAGTGCTGTGAGATGGTAAATAAGGTGAAGGGTCGTCAAAAGTGTGGAACAAGAGTCTGTAAGAAGACTGACCACGGGTATATTATCCCAACAAATAGAGTCTGAAGCCATTGTGGATAAAGGTGTTTATGTGCCTGTCTCTAGCCAAATGTCTGGTGGACAAATGGTGACTAATGACTCCATGTTATCTGTGAAGTAAAACAGTCAACCCAAAAGAAGAGAAGAGGCAGAAATTAGTTTACCGCCTGATGCTAATAGCAACAAAAGAGGCTATGTCCCTAACTAATGGAAGTAACCGTGGTAGAGACTCTAATGCAGAGACTGAGCAGTCGTCATTTGCATGCAGAAGTAAGAGATGGTTATATGTCATCGTTGATGTTAAATTTACCTACAAAAATATAAAATTGCTGAAAAACTGGAAATGTCAAGTGACCGGAACTTGGAAAAGGAGACCGCCAGATCAAAACATCTAGAGAGACACTGGACAGCTGTACTTGATTGAAGAGGGATATCGTCATTGTGTGTCTTGTCCCATTGTCGCTCACCCCATGGGTGGTGAGCTGAGGGGGAGGGAATGTGAGAGTGTGAACCTAGAGGGCGCTGGTGAGCAACCCAAAACCAGGGTTGAAAAGGTCCTCAACCACACCCATAGGTGGGGTCCAACTCCAGAGGGAGTGTACGCAGCAGGAGAGCGCTCCTGGAGACCTGCAGGGAGCAGGTAGATGGTGGAACCAATTGGAGACAGACAAGGCGGTCTGTCCCAAGAGGACTGGATTCCAAAGCGGACTTGGTTGAGCTAAGTGTGAGCCAGACTGCTGAGGAGAAGCCTCAGTAAAGCTTCTTGCCCCCAGAGGTTAGTCAGGGCTCAAGTAGTAGTAAGGTAGTGTCCTGTGTGTGTGTGGGCTAGGCTGTTTTTTTGTTTTGTTCCTTTTTTACTCACAAGCTGAATAAAGCCATTTATTTTGGATTACCACTGCCTGATATGCTGCTTGTTTGGCACCCAGTACCACCAACACCTCTGTGGAGTCCAGGAGGCTGCCGCCTTTGAGGCTAAAATCCCCCCAAATTGTCACACCACGTAACAGCTGAAATGTGCAAACACTTTTCTGTCCATGGGCAGCATTTACTTTAAGCCACTATTTATGTTAATAAAGAGGCACACCACCAAATTTAGCACATGTGCCATGCAGGGACAATGTGCTATTCTACCAAACAGCAGCACAGCAAAAATATTTGTGCCATTGTTGCTGGACAACACTGCCCACTTGTAGTTGGGAGGTGCCATCCAGCAGGATACTTGACTGGAGGATCCAAATGAGGTGGATGGGCTGGGTATGTTGTTGGAAATGAGCCTGCATAAACGGGGTAGAAGTAAAACGGAGTATTCACACAACTCAGAGGACTGAGATATCAACTACAGCGTGCTACCCAAACAATAAACACTGGATTACCAAGGAACTAAAACATGTTATTTTGGAATCCTCCACAGGAGGCTCATGAGGGAAGTGTGTTGCCTTCTGAAGTAATTTGAAGAGGCCATTACATTTTGTCAGCAGAGACAATTGCAGCATCAATGTTGTCATCCCTTTAAAATATATCTTACAGGAAACTCACCAATACAACAAGGGATATAAGAAGAGGAACAGCTTCCACCTTTAGGTCACTTTCACCACCCAGGAGTGGTGCAATGACTGATGAAGACCTAGGTCTGGGTTGTGGTGAGGGAGGACCTTGGACTGGACAAAGAGGAGGAAGACTTTTCTTTGGATGTAGAAGGAGCCTTGATATTTCATTGCCAGAGGATGAGTCTGAATCTTATTTGTTTGGAGTTATTGACCAAGAAGACCAACCAAGGCAGGCCCCTGAATCCATGCATACATGCGCAAGCATGACAGTCTGCATGCTTAATTGTTTACATAGTGACAAGAGTATGCATGGACCCATGGACACTGTTTCAAGACCATTTAAACTCTAATTCAAGAAGGTTGGCGGGAAGATTTTTCACCTGGTGAGTTGGAAAAGTTTTAGTCCTAAAGACAGATCCTCAGAGCCTGCACAAAAAATTTATGCTACTCTCTTCTCAAGAAAGATGGCAACTTGTAAAGATGGCAGACTGGATTGTTTTTTCTATTAGGAACCCTTCTAGCTGGAGAGGGGTTTCTGCCGTGCAATTTATGGGACGATACCCAGTTTTGCTGGTGCTGCTACAAATGCTTTTTTGAGTGTTTATATATAAATATATAATGTATAATAATAATAATAATAATAGTCCTTTAATAGTCCCACAATGGGGAAATTCAGTGTGCTACAGTAGCAAAGATAAGCAGATACAAATACAAATACAACATGTACAGGAATGTTCCAAGGTAAGAGGCATTACATTGATAGTAGACAGACAGATAGGAATTAGCAGAGGGGGGGGGGGGGATTTAGCAGGCAGAGAGATATTTAAGTTCTCTGTGTGTAATGATCTCCGCTTAGGTCGGTGTTGGTTGTACAGCCTAACCGCGGTGGGGAGGAAAGACATCCGATAGCGCTCCTTCTCACACCTAGGGTGGAGCAGTCGGTCACTGACTGTAATGCCCAGCGCGATCACAGTCTCATGCATGGGATGGGACTTCTTCTTCTGCATGGAGCTCACCACGGACAATATCCTTTTGTCACCCACCACCTGCACTGGGTCCAGTGGGCTCCCCAGGACAGAGCTGGCCCTTCTAATCAGCTTGTCAAGTTTATTTCTGTCCCTGGTTGATATACTGCTCCCCCAGCAGGCCACTCCAAAGAAGATGGCTGATGCCACTACCGAGTTGAAGAAAGTTCTAAGAAGTGCCCCCCGGATTCCAAAGGCTCTCAGCTTCCTAAGCAGGTAGAGCCTGCTGTGGCCCTTCCTGTACAGGGCCTCCATATGATCTGCCCAGTCCAGCTTATTATTAAGGAGCAAACCCAGGTACTTATAGGTGTTCACAATCTTGATGCCCGTCCCCAGGATGTCCACTGGTTTAGGAGGGCATCTGCCTTTACGGAAGTCCACCACCATCTCCTTGGTCTTCCCCGCATTAATCTTCAGGTGGTTCCAGTGGCACCAGTCCACAAAATCCCGGTTCAGTTCTCTGTACTGCCTGTCATCATCGTCTGTGATGAGGCCTACCATTGCAGAGTCGTCCGAATACTTCTGTAGGTAGCAACTAGATGAGTTTGGTCCTAAAATCTGCAGTGTACAGTGTGAAGAGGAAAGGGGCGAGAACCGTACCCTGAGGTGCCCCCGTATTACAGATCACGGTACCTGACACACAGTCTTGGGCTCTCACGTATTGAGGTTGATTTGTGAGGTAGTCTAGGATCCAGTTGGAGAGGTGGTGGTCCACTCCAGCAAGGCCCAGCTTGTCCCTCAATAACCTGGGCTGTATGGTGTTAAAAGCACTGGAGAAATCAAAGAACATTATTCTCACCGTGTTCCCTGGTTTCTCCAGGTGAGACAGAGCCCTGTGCAGAAGATGGATGATGGCATCATCTACCCCAATGCCCGGCCGATAAGCAAACTGGAGGGGGTCCATAGCGGGGCTCACTAGAGGGCGGAGATGTGTGAGAACCAATCTCTCTAAGATCTTCATCAGGTGGGATGTCAGTGCTACAGGTCTGTAGTCGTTGAGGTCCATAGGGTGAGGTTTCTTTGGAACTGGTACCACACAAGAAGATTTCCATAATTTAGGGACTATTTCCTCAGGCTCATATTATACATATATGTAATTATACCACACAGCTGGTCCCCACAGGTCTTAATTAGCCTTGCACTGATGTCATCTGGCCCTGCGGCTTTCCTCGCCTTGATCTTTTTCATCTCCTTCCTCACCTGGGCCCGTGTGAAGGTCAGACTGTGGTCAGATAAAGACAGATTTCTGGATTTACTGGTCTGTTGGGAAGTAGCCACATGGGGTGAAGTCATTGTGGTGGGGGAAGCTGAAGGACATACTGGGGTGGGAGGAGCTGGTGTGTGATCAAATCTGTTGAAGAATAGGTTTAGTTCATTAAGCCAATTAACATCTGCCTCAATCTGGCAGACAGACTGTTTATGACCCGAAATTGACTTAAGCCCCTCCCAGACCCCCCTTATGTCTTTTCTTTCCATTTGCTTTTCCATTTTTTCCTTATAACTGGCTTTTCCCTGCCTGATTAAATAAATAAAAATTGAAATTGCCCCCCTTTCCTTAGAATGCATATAACTATATTCAGACACCCTGTTTAGCTATTAGCCACACCCTGTTTAGAAGTTTATTATTAAAAGTTTCATTTTATTTCCGACATTCTTCCACATTTTTTCAGTGATCAAAGCCAGGAGTAGATAGAGCAGAAGGTAGAAGTATAAGTACTTCCTATATATTTCCTATTCGTTTTGTAGCCATTCTTGGCTTTGGCTAGGTTCACACCTGTGCCTGATCTGATCTCCACTCGGGGATTCCGTTCACCATTCCACTTTAAAAATGCAAGTAGGACTTTTCTCTCCACATTTTTTTGGGCAGAAATCAGGCAGAAACTCAGCGGACCCCATTATAGTCTATGGGGTCCACGGGTTTCCGTGTGTAACTGCTTTATTAAGCAGATTAGGTTTCTGTTCATGGGGTCCCCAAGCGGACCCCATAAACGGAAACCCGAACACAGGTTTGAACCTAGAGAAAGGCTCAAAAAACTGCAGCAAATTCTGCAACAAAAAAAGCTGTGTTTTTGCAACATGGGCCCTTAGAGAGCTAGAAATTGAATAGATACAGTGCCTTGCAAAAGTATTCATACCCCTTGAACTTTTTCACATTTTGTCACCTTACAACCACAAACTTAAATGTATTTTATTGAGTTTTTTAAGTGACAGACTAATACAAAGTAGCAGATAATTGTGAAGTAGAATGAAAATTATACATGGTTTTCAAAATTTTAATCAATTAAAAATCTGAAAAGTGTGACATGCTAAAGTATTCAGCCCCTCTATATCAATACTTTGTAGAGCCACCTTTCGCAGCAATTGCAGCTGCAAGTGTTTTGGGGTATGTCTCTACCAGTTTCGCACATCTAGAGACGGAGATTTTTGCCCATTCTTCTTTGCAAAATAGCTCAAGCTCAGACAGATTGGATGTGAACAGCAATTTTCATGTCTTGCCACAGATGCTCAATGGGATTTTGGTCTGGACTTTGACCGGGCCATTCTAACACATGAATATTCGTTGATCTAAACCATTCCACTGCAGTTCTGACTGTATGTTTAGGGTCATTATCTTGCTGGAAGGTGCATCTCCTTCAGAGTCTCAAGTCTTTTGCAACCTCCAACAGGTTTTCTTCCAGGGTTGCCTATATTTAGATCCATCCTTCTTCCCATCAACTCTGACCAGCTTCCCTGTCCCTGCTGAAGAAAAGCATCCCCACAGCATGATGCTGCCACCACCATGTTTCACAGTGGGGATGGTGTGTACAGGGTGATGAGTAGTGTTACTTTTCCACCACACATAGCGCTTTGTATTTAACCCTGCTGTTCTGTTCGGTTCTACTATACACATATAATGTTCCGGTCATTTTTGACCGGGCCTATTAAAGTCTGGACTTTTAACTAATTTAAGTGTTTTATTTGAATTTATTTTGCATTATTATACTGTATGTGAACATGGTTGTTCATAAACAAATGAAAAATGAAATCAAAAACTTAATTTTTTTTTTTTTTGTGTCAAAAAATGTTACATGGCCTTATTGCATTATTCATACATATTGCACATTTGCACACAAAAAAATCTTTATAAAAATGTAAACTATAACTAATAACATCAAACTGTATGTAAATATATTTTTTTCAAAAAAAAAAAACAAACAAAAAAATAAAAAGTCTAGTTTTTTCTATATAAAATGTGAAATAAGGTTCAAGGTGCTAAATTTACTGTTTGCATTCGTCACAAGTATAATTTACATGTATTTTGCATAAGTACTTTGCTCATTTGCAACATATCACATTTGATTTGTGATTACTTGATGTTGGACAGAAGGCGCATCGTATCCGTTTTAGGCTGGTTGCACTGCTGGTGGAGGCCGTGGGTATCGTCGCAGTGTAAAATCATGTCTGGCTTTCTGTCGTCTCGGTTGCTGATTGCATTATCATGGTGCATTGTGCTCATCAGAATGACCTGTTTGTGTTTTTTGGGAA
Organism: Leptodactylus fallax; assembly: GCA_947044405.1. Lineage (NCBI taxonomy): Eukaryota > Metazoa > Chordata > Amphibia > Anura > Leptodactylidae > Leptodactylus > Leptodactylus fallax. The sequence goes on along the minus strand of CAMRHE010000064.1, from coordinate 6,728,644 downwards.
CGTAAGAAACTACTTTTGTATCCTCAGTAAAATAAAACGTAGAACTATAAACGTCTCTCTTACTGAGGATACCTTGTGGCAGTTCTGGCTTATTTTTTCTAACAGTACCCAGCATGGTCATTTTTCTTTTCAGCAACATCTGCCCCAGTTGGTGTGATGTAAAAAAATTGTCACATGTAACATTTCGTCCTTTGAGTCCATGTGTCAAATCCAAAACTACTCGCATACCTTGATTTTTTTCAGCTCTTTCTCCAGGGTTTTTTCCTATGTATACCTGAGCGTTTACAGCGTATGAACTTTTGCTGTCGCACAGAGTCCATATTTTGATGCCATACTTTGTAGGCTTACTTGGAGATGGCTGGAGATTAGTATAAAAGGCTATCGGTCAATTTTGACCGAACAGTACAAGTGTAAAAAAAGACATGGAGCAAAAAGTAAACAAAAAATAAATAAATAAAAACTGCTATTAGTAAGAACCCCTCAAATGAGGAAAAGTCAATGAACCACAAGTTTCAGAACCGCATAATGAATATTTAAAAAAATATCAGATTTCAAATTCGGTCATTTTTGACCGAACAGAACAGCAGGGTTAAGCCAAAAAGTTCAACTTTGGTCTCATGTGACCATAGCACCTTCTTCCACATGTTTGCTGTTTCCCCAATATGGCTTGTGGCAAACTGCAAATGGCACTGCTTATGTTTTTCTTTCAACAATGGTTTTCTTCTTGCCACTCTTCCATAAAGGCCATATTTGTGGAGTGCACGACTTATAGTTGTCCTGTGGACAGATTCTCCCACCTGAGCTGTGGATTTCTGCAGCTCCTCCAGAGTGACCATGGGCCTATTGGCTGCTTCTCTGACCAGTGCTCACCTTGCTCGATCTGTTAGTTTAGGTGGATGGCCATGTCTTGGTAGGTTTTCAGTTGTAGAATGCATTTTCCATTTTTGGATGATGGATTGAACAGTGCTCCTTGAGATGCTCAAAGCTTTGGATATGTTTTTATAACCTAACCCTGCTTTATACTTCTCCACAACTTTGTTAGAGAACACTGTTTGTTCACTAGTGTTCTCTAACAAACCACTGAGGCCTTCACATAACAGGTGTATTCATACAGAGACACAGCTGGACTCTATTAACTAATTAAGTGACTTCTGAAGGCAATTGATTGCACTGGATTTTATTTAGGGGTATCAGAGTACAGGGGGCTGAATACTTTTGCATGTCACACTTTTCAGATTTTTATTTGATCACAATTTTGAAAACCATGTATCAGTTTTGTTCCACTTCACAACTATGTGCTACTTTGTATTGGTCTATCACTTAAAATCTCACTAAAATACATTTAAGTTAGTGATTGTAAGTTGTAAGTGGTTGTGACAAAATGTGAAAAAGTTCAAGGGGTATGAATACTTTTGCAAGCCACTGTGGGTTCCTAGGAGCCCTAACAGTGTTCTTCACTATGTTTTAAGCCATTTTAAGGTGTGGTTCGTACCTAACTTGTTCAACCCAAAACAAATCTTGGACCCAAGCCACCGGAACTCATATTGGGGGTTAGTTATCATCTGGCTAAAGGCCATACTTTTCGCAGGTGTGCCTTTTTTAGACTAGTTTTACTGTGGTGCTGATTTATGATGTACGTGCACCTCCTTTTTAAATGTGCACGTGTAAGTTAGTTTAGATGCACCTTTTTTGCACCATGTGCACTTTGCGCCTTTTTTGTACAAAAAGACGCAAGTGTTGAAAAATGGCTAAAACTCCTTGAGGAAAGCCGTGGGGGCTCACTTACAGTTCAGCCACCCGATGTGGCTCCAATTTCTTCCACCACAGACAGCCGACAGTCCTCTGACAATGATGCCAGTTCAGAGCTGTCCGGCACTCTCCCTTGCTCCTGCACTCCGCCGGCGCTGACTCAGGATCTGCAGCCTGAGCTTTGCCAGCACAAGCAGCCACATCCAGCTGCCTCCACTGCGTCCCTGCCTCCCTCCGATGCTGTCACTGCTTTGGGGAGTGATACTACTCTCCCAAGGAAGACTCCTACATCCTTTCCGACTGTGCCTCATAGTCGGCGGGCATGTTGTTGCACCGCAAGTGCCGAACTACCGGACTCCACAGCTGCAGCTTCTCAACTTTCCCCGGCTATTCCACTCACTGTGACCTCAACATATGCTTTACAGTGCCCTCCACCCAGTATCCCATCTTCTCCTTCACCTCAGCTCAGCTCTCCTACTATCTAGGGCTCTTTTACGCAGCCCATGAACTGGAGTGCATTTGTGCCTATTTTTCCCCTTTTTAAAAAAGACACAAGTAATAATTACAGTGTAAAAAGTATCTCCATTTAGGCCACGCTCCCTTTTCTCGCAAAAAGCAAAAGTGGTGAGAGTAGCATAACACCGTGAAAAAAAGGCACAAATGCTTCATAAATGAAGCGGAGCGCAGATAAAGACCTCAAAAAGGTGCAATACACGCCAAAAAAAGGCACAATTAGCTTATAAATGTGCCCCATTGAATCTTGAGAGATCTCTAATTACCAAGAAAGGTAATTGCAAATCTTATTTTTTCAAATATTTTCTCCTCACATCCACTTCAATCTGATGATGCTTAAAGACTTACAGAATGACATTTTATTACACTAATTCCCTCAATAGAGAAGAACACTCATAGAAGAGTGTTAAGTACTGCTTTAAAGGATACAGTTTCGGCCCTGTTTAAAGTTTTGCTCCTCCAGGCTGACCATGCATGGACCGTATTCATAGAGCATTCAACTTTCCTAAAAATCCAAATGTACCCAGGGAAATTATTCTTAAATTGCATTATCCAGAACTCCAAATCTTCTGCTGCCCAGAATCTCCAACCTCTGCCAGTAATGCTTCACGGACCTGGCGCCGGCCACCTTGGATAGGCTTAGATCTATACGCCCAGCTACCATAGCTTTCCAAAAGGCTCAGATCCAAACTCAAGCTGACGCTTCTTATGATGTCATTGAAGTCGAAACTTCTTCACCTTTTTTGGACCTGTGTAACAAGCGTCGCATGATGCTTGCAATGATGTCTGTGACCTTAATATTAAGTACCATTCAAGCCACCTCCACTGCCATGTTTGTTGCTCCAGAACTGATAGATCTTGTGATTAGACAACTTTTCGCGTGGACGACCACCTTTGAATGGATGAACGGACTTCATTTCATATTTTTCCAACAGTCTTGGTGCTCACATGATACAGTTTGGCAATTTTCTTGGCCAAGAGACTACTATCCATGAGCTGGATAATGCTGTTTCTCTTTTATTGGGAAACTTTCCTCATGGAGAACCTTGATTTGAACTAGTGACCTTTCACTTAGGAATCAACCTAATAACACACTAAGTTATTAGGGAATGTGAGAATAGGTTGTAATTTCTAGTTGTAAAATAATATCCTGCTAATTGTAAAATACTTTACAATTGAATGAAATCCTTACTCACGTGTTGACCCATAAGGTAACATTATTAGAGGCTTGTCAGCTTCTTATAAAAACATGGAAGTTTATTGAAGTCTTCATGGTAAAACAGATACATGGAAACCTTCCAGCATAACAGAAATATCAGTCAATGTCTTACATCATAGAAGTTCAGAGTTAGGTTTCTTCAAGATGGTTCTCTTGCAGACATCTTGGTTCATGCTTATTCATCAATGTGTGTTGGTCTTCTGTAGGACAATGCTGCCATCCTTCCAAGGTGTCAGAGGAAGTAAGACAGGTCGGAAGAAAGAGACACCGAAAGAGAGAGAGACTCAGACATGTGTGTCTGTCAATCATTTATATTCATGAGAGGGGGTGTTTCCCACCATCCTTATACTTTCTAATACTGTATTTGGACAATACTAGAATAGTAAACCCTAACCACACCCATGTACCATAAGATACAAGAGTTTTGTCAGCAGAATAGCCTTAACACTATTAGGTCAGGAATATTGCAGTCAAATAATATTTAACACTAGTATACGAGAAGAAAATGATTTTTCCACCACCAGGAGCAAAATGGTAACAATGCAATTACATGACAAGAATCTGCATAAATAATCATATGCTAAATAGTTGCAAATCAAATGTATGTATGAGATAGCAGGATAGTCTCATGTTCGAAGCTCTAGTGGATGGTGAGATATGGAGCTTGAAAGTCAAACGTTCACAACATTGTTACCGTTTTGCTCATCGGTGTATGCTCTATATACACTGATGTAGACTGCCCACAGTAGGTAACAGTATCTACCCTGGTGGCTCCAACTTCATTGCAGGCCCTTTTATGGTCCCCGTCATCGACCTCCCACCTGATCCCAGAAATGCTAAGGTGATTGACTATATCATACGGCTCTGGCAAGACACATTTCCAGCATAAGTTGCTGGAGACATGCCAGGTTTATTCTACTTAACGACTTTCTCTGTGATAAACAAGATTTCACTATGGAATGTTTCACCCGTACTCACTCCCTACCCTCCTCCGAGGCCTTCCACGTTTGTCAGGTTTTCCACTTCCTACGAACGTTAACCATGAATAATCTTATAATCAATACTACCAGCTTCGAACAGATCTGCCTCTAAAGGGCCACAGATAGAGGTTCCCTTTCTTTCGTCTATAGTGCATTGAATGCCCCTTCTCCTACCGGTAAATTAGATTTTATGACAGCCTGGAAAAGGGTTGATTTATAAGGTGTTGCATGTGACACACAACATAATGCAACTGCGAACAGTTGCACAAAAATCCAACCTTGCTCGACTTTATGTCAATGTCGCATGTGACATCGCTCCCGTAGACAACAATTGTGTTGTATGCAACGGTGAGTTGTGTGCACCAATAGATGCTGTGTTTATAATCTTTACTGAAATGTTGTATACTCCAGATGTTTATTACATTTTTTAGTCATGTGCATTTGTGCAGGTATAGAGAATTAATTACAATCTTTAAAGTATTTAAAAAAAAATAAAAACAAGCAATTGCAGACACATGCATATTGCAGCAACATTACATCAAATTAAAGTTGCACGATTTTAATGCGATTTTGAATCGTACAATAAATGTTCCTGTGTAGATGCCTTTCAAAGTCCCTTCTTAACCAAATTGGTCCCTTTAAGAAATGGGTTTTTGAAATTTTCTTGTAAGCCTTATAATGTCCAAAAAAAAAAAAATTAAACAATGTTTAAAGTTTGATGTAAACATAAAGAAGAGATATGGAAAACTTTATCCATAAAAGTAATTTTTGGTGGAAAAGCTTGTAACCATAGATGTGCTGCAGGAGGGTCAGAATTATCAGAGGCTAGTACCAGGTAGGTCAGAGATCACTCTAATTTCAGAAAAGTTCCAAAGTGAAACCACACCACAGGGGCATAACTAGAAAAGACTGGACCCCATAGCAAACTTTTGATTTGGGCCCCCCACCACACGGCATAGTACCCCCTTTCATGGCCCCCACATAGTATAACCCCCTATTTACACACACACTATAATGTCTCAAAGTGGTCTCCAGATAGTATAATCTCGCATAGTGGCCCCTCCTCACAGTATAATCTTCCATAGAGACCCCTCCACACATTATAATGTCCCATAGTGGACCCTGCACACAGTATAATGACATATAGCGGCCTCTCCACATAGTATAATATCCCATAGCGGCCCCTCCACACAGTATAATATCTCATAGTGGCCCCTCCACACAGTACAATGCTATATAACAGACCCTCCACACAGTATAATGTTCAATAGTGGTCCCTCCACACAGTATTATGTCCCATAGTGGCTCCTCCACACAGTATTATGTCCCATCGTGGCCCCTACGGTGTTCATTGCAAATATTGCAAAAATTTCCGGGTTCTACACCACCCACAAACTATTATTATACTCTGGGGTCAGACCCCAAAGTATAATGATCGGAGGCCCAGGGGAGGTGACAAACATAAAAAACAGTGGTACTCACTTCTCCTGGGCTCCAGTGTGACTCCCTACGGTTTTGTCCTCCACAATGAAGTCCCAGATGTGGGTTACACCGGCGTCATTATGCGTTGCGATGCTGGACTTACCCACGTGACGTTTGGGACGTCATTACAGAGGCCCAAAGACAGCAAGGAGGTCAGCATCGGAGTCCAGGAGAGGTGAGTAACACTGGTTTTCATGTTTACTCAACTCCCCTTGGCCTCCAATCATTATAATCAGAGGTCTGAAGACCCCCAAGTATAATAGCAGTATTTGTTGGGGTTCGCCCAACAAATACTGTTTTTGCTGTGGGCCCACAGCCTCACTTACTGATCCCCGCTCCTGCTCACGGCAGCTTCCGCTTCACCTTCTGCCCTCCTGGGAGCCCCGTGCATCCCATATCACATTTCTGGGACGCACGGGGCACCCTGGAGGGCAGAAGGGGAAGCGTAGGGGGCCGTGAGCAGGAACGGAGATCAGTAAGTAAATAGGGCCTGATTACTCCGGCAGGTAATGGACTATTTAAAAAAAAAAAAAAAAAAAAAAAGCAGCAGGCATTTGCTACGGCAGTACTTACTATATTTTAAGATACAGCTAAATATTGTAACTGGGAAATAAGCAACAAACTGTGAGCATCTAGAACATGCAATACAGTCTAATCTGAGGTTCAAGGCTCATGGAGCATTCAAATAGGCGAGAAAGAGAGTCAAAAAAGGCAGAAAGATTAGACAGGATCAAACAAGTTGTTGAGCTGTATTAAACTGAGTAAATAAGTATTATAAAATTGTAATATATTAGATTGTATTGTGTTTGCTATTAACTTGTCTAGCCAAATTGTTGACAGTATTCCTGTCATAAACATTTCAACTAACATATAATTCCAAGTTGTTCCAACTTATAAATTCAACCAGCAATTACAGTAGTAGTAATTAAGAATCTTATTTTTTTGTTTAAGGACTGTGAAATTGTGAGCTATGTTGAGGAAATCTGTGGATGTTGTGGTATGTATATGACATGTTTAGAAGATTGATCTATAATTTTTATCCTTATAACTTTATAAAACAGATTAATCAAAAATATGTTTTAATACTGTTTTGATAGCTTGCTACAGATCCTGCCAACCTACTGATGTGGTGTTTGTGATAGACAGTTCTGAAAGCGTTGGCAAAACAAATTTCGATCTTGCCAAAAATTTTGTGATCAGCATTGCCAACAGAATAGATAAAATGAGCAAAAATGAATCAGACCTCACAGGTAAACTTTTAAAAGCTTTTCTTTTCAAAATTTTTATGTATTGTAACCACAATTTTACACAGAAGTTTTTGCAGCAGGACCTGTCATGTATAATCTGCCATGTAAATCTTTCTACCATTAGCAGAAAGATTTCCTATTCCCCTTTCACTTCAGTGGGAAGTTCAGGCAGAATCCATTTGAAAATAGGGCAGGATGCTTCTTTTTTCCAATAGCTGATTTTTTCAGCTAGTGCAAAACAAAGCATCTGCCTCTCGTTGAAATAATTCCACTGTAAAAATTCCACCATGTTAATTTACCATAAAGCTTCATAAAAAGTATTGTTTAGTTTTCTGCCAACATTGGTAACAATATTTCTCTCCTTTATAAATTACCAAATACAGGAGACAGACTGAAGCAAATTGTTTAAATAATAATACATATCTAGACTATACATTCTGTTTTTGTATGAAGATGGAATAAATACAAGGCACAGTTCTTTTGTAGCAGGGCTTCCTTCAATACTTCACTGTATTTTACAGCTTTTTTTTTTTACCTTCACAACCTTTCCAAGTAATAGTGCAGGGAAACATCACCAAACTATATAGTGAAGATTGTGTGTTTTTGTGCATACAGTCATGGCCAAAAGTTTTGAGAATGACACAAATATTATATTTTCACATGATCTGCTGCCCTCTGGTTTTTATGTGTGTTTGTCAGATGTTTTTATCACATACAGAAATATAATTGCATTCATATTATGAGTAACAGAAGCTTATATTGACAGAATGAGTTAATGCAGCAAGTCAATATTTGCAGTGTTGACCCTTCTTCTTCAGGACCTCTGCAATTCTCCCTGGCATGCTCTCAATCAACTTTTGGACCAAATCCTGACTGATAGCAGTCCATTCTTGCAGAATCAATGCTTTAATTTTGTCTGAATTTGTTGGTTTTTGTTTGTCCACCCGTCTCTTGATGATTGACCACAAGTTCTCAATGGGATTAAGATCTGGGGAGTTTCCAGGCCATGGACCCAAAATCTCTATGTTTTGTTCCCTGAGCCATTTAGTTATCACCTTTGCTTTATGGCAAGGTGCTCCATCATGCTGGAAAAGGCATTGATGAGCGCCAAACTGCTCTTGGATGGTTGGGAGAAGTTGCTCTTGTAGGACATTCTGGTACCATTCTTTATTCATGGCTGTGTTTTTAGGCAAGACTGTGAGAGAGCCGATTCCCTTGGCTCAGAAGCAACCCCACACATGAATGGTTTCAGGATGCTTTACAGTTGGCATGAGACAAGACTGGTGGTAGCGCTCACCTCTTCTTCTCCGAATAAGCTGTTTTCCAGATGTTCCAAACAATCGAAAAGGGGATTCGTCAGAGAAAATGACTTTACCCCAGTCCTCAGCAGTCCACTCCCTGTATCTTTTGCAGAATATCAGTCTGTCCCTGATGTTTTTTCTGGAGAGAAGTGGCTTCTTTGCTGCCCTCCTTGAGACCAGGCCTTGCTCCAAGAGTCTCCGCCTCACAGTGCGTGCAGATGCACTCACACCTGCCTGCTGCCATTCCTCAGCAAGCTCTGCACTGCTGGTAGCCCGATCCCGTGGCTGAAACACTTTTAAGAGACGGTCCTGCCGCTTGCTGGTCTTTCTTGGGTGCCCTGGAGCCTTTTTGGCACCAATGGAACCTCTCTCCTTGAAGTTCTTGAAATGATACGATAGATTGTTGACTGAGGTGCAATCTTTCTAGCTGCAATACTCTTCCCAGTTAGGCCATTTTTGTGCAGTGCAATGATGACTGCATGTGTTTCTTTAGAGATAACCATGGTTAACAGAAGAGAAACAATGATGGCAAGCACCAGCCTCCTTTTAAAGTGTCCAGTGGTGTCATTCTTACTTAATCATGACAGATTGATCTCCAGCCCTGCCCTCATCAACACCCACACCTATGTTAATGGAGCAATCACTGAAACGATGTTAGGTGGTCCTTTTAAGGCAGGGCTGCAATGATGTTGAAATGTGTTTTGGGGGATAAAGTTCATTTTCTAGGCAAATATTGACTTTGCAAGTAATTGCTGTTAAGCTGATCACTCTTTATAACATTCTGGAGTATATGCAAATTGCCATTAGAAAAACTGAAGCAGTAGACTTTGTAAAAATTAATATTTGTATCATTCTCAAAACTTTTGGCCATGACTGTACTTTTAAACTTATATCTGCTATATAACAGTTTTCTGGTGTAGAGGGAAGATATTTTGGTGCACATTTGGTGTAAGTCCCTTTCTTGCACCAAACACGCGCCACAGCCCTTGTTCTGTGTGAATGTAGGCGGAGAAGGGTGAGCAAGGGTGGGGGCTCTTTGGCTCAACATATTCATGACACCTGATTTATGAAGAGGCTAGAGCCCTGTCTGTCGTGGCCTTCATTAAGACTGGCATATGAAATACTAGTCTTAATAAATCTGTCCCATTGTTTACATATTCTAAAGAACCATAAACAATAATAATAATAAATATCACATGTTTTAAGGGTCTCGACTTGGTGTGGTGCAATACAGTCATCAAGGAGCAATCCAAGCAATCAGAATGGATGATCCCAGTATCACTTCAAAGGCCTCTTTTATTTCTAAGGTGAAATCAATGGAATGGTTGGCAGGTGGAACATGGACCCCATCGGCCCTGAAGTACACTTATGAGCAGCTTATACGTCCAAACCAAAGAGCTGTGAGCAAAGTGGTTGCATTTGTAATCACAGATGGATTCTGTGATCCCAAGGACATAGACAAGTTGGAGTCCCTTTGTAAAGGAGTTGAAGTATATACAATTGCTATAGGGGATTTATTTACTAGCAGTTCAGAAAGAAAAGATTTGGAGAAAATATCCTGCAATATCAGTAACAGGGTAAAACATTTGAGGCTATATGCTGAACTGACATCTGAGGATTTCCTGCAGGAAATGGAGACTGTATTTTGTTCAGGTATGACAATTTTAAATGACTTCCCTACTTTTACCCTAACTTTACAAACTCTAATTTTACAATCCTAGAAAAAAATATTTTATTTGTTTTCCAGAGCCATTGACATTTTGCCCAGATCAGAACTGCAAACAGTGTAAGTAATTGTTTCTAAATTTAATTTTTTATATAAAAACACTAGGATTATCTGTATAAAATTTGAACAAAAGAAAGAAATAAGACATAGAAGTTCTGTACGTTCAATATTTTACAGTGAATTGCTGCTAAGAATAAGTTTAAAAAAATTAACATGGGATGCTATTGCTGTTGAGGTGTTTAATTTTTTTCATTCTTGCAATCTTAAAGGGGTCTCAAGGATCCTATCTAAACTGTTTGCTTATGTAAATTGAAGACTTTTCCTTAAAGGGGTTTTCTAGGCTAAAAATCATTTTTCAAAAAAAGTCTGTTAGTGCTATTAATAGGTTAATAAGTGCCCCCAAATACCTTTAGCAATGTTTTGAGTGATTTCAGGGTTTCTCTGTGAGCTCCTGGTATCTACTGCATTTGTTTATATGGGCATCTTCCTGTTCTGTGATTTCCTACCACTACCATGATGCCTTGGGCTTCACTCAGAGCGGACACCACATCCCACTCTCACTCCTTCCCCCTCACTTTCTCACTCACACCCTCTCCCTGTTTCCTTAGCTAGCCTGCCTACTACTAGCCCTTCCTAACTAACTCAACCCCCACCAATACCATCATACTTAACTATCTTCCGGCCCGGACCTTCTAGGCATGGGATGTCACTTCTGCGCAAACCGGCACTCCAACTCTATTGCGCAGGCGGGCAGCAGACGTCAAGAAGAGGAGGCCACCCAGAAGAAGTGATGTTCCATATCCAGAAGGTCTGGACCAGAAAGTATGTCTGGACAGGAAAGTATGATGGGGGGGGGGAATATTATAGGTGATGTTCCATTTCCCCCATTCCGGAAACGGAACATCACCGGAAAATGTGCCTGGGTCACATGACCACCCCGGAGATCTAGGTAAATATGGATTTTTGGTACACTAAGTAATTTAGAAGGTAGATGGGGGTGTTTAGCTTCGATTAGAAATTTCAATTTTTCCTGGACAACCCCTTTAATACATTGCTTTAGAAAGGCTGCTTCATTTACCTGCTATGTGAAATGATTCCTCCCATTGTTTGCATAATGTTTCCTTGGTCCCCTGCCTGGTATCTTATCTCTGGACATTGTGACACTGCTCACTGGAGGGGAAGCGGGCTGAGTTCTTGGGATCAAAGCTGTTATCTCTTGCTTTTGGGTCTGGGTAATCAGGTCATCTAATTGCATTTTGCTGATAAAGGCTCATACAGAGGTTTGCTTAGTGCCTGTTGAGATTAGCGCAATACAGTCTCCATTCCTGGGCCCTGGCTGCTTGTAAGTTTTTTGTTTTTTTTTTCTCTCCAAACCTGTGTAATATACATTTACTGTGCATATTATTTATGTGCATATTATTTATGTAAATTGATGCTGGATTCAACACATTGAAACTTCATAATGTCTTGTCCATCAAACAGTCAAAGCCCACCCGCCAGCTTTTTGAAGAATACATGAAGTGAGAAGAAGAGAGAACATGCAAACTGGTAAGAGAGGGAGATGGGAAAACCCCTTTAACCCTTTCAATGCTAGTGGTTTTCAGACATTTTGCACTTCTGGTAGCTAGGAAATTTCTACACTTTTGAGAAACCTGAATTACAGCATTGAAAAATCATACTACCCCCCTCCCCTCCAATACCTATATATTTTTTGAAAGTAGATACAGTGGGGAAAAAAGTATTTAATTGTGCAAGTTCTCCCACTTAAAAAGATGAGAGAGGCCTGTAATTGACATCATAGGTAGACCTCAACTATGAGAGACAAAATGAGAAAACATATCTAGAAAATCACATTGTCTGATTTTTTTTTAAGAATTTATTTGCAAATTATGGTGGAAAATAAGTATTTGGTCAATAACAAAAGTTCATCTCAATACTTTGTTATATATCCTTTGTTGGCAATGACAGAGGTCAAACATTTTCTGTAAGTCTTCACAAGGTTGGCACACACTGTTGCTGGTATGTTGGCCCATTCCTCCATGCAGATCTCCTCTAGAGCAGTGATGTTTTGGGGCTGTCGCTGGGCAACACGGACTTTCATCTCCCTCCAAAGGATTTCTATGGGGTTGAGATCTGGAGAATGGCTAGGCCACTCCAAAACCTTGAAATGAGGTTGTGGACAGCTGTCTTTTATATTGATAATAATTTCAAATAGGTGCCATTACTACAGGCAATGAGTGGAGGACAGAGGAGCCTCTTAAGGAAGAAGTTACAGGTCTGTGAGAGCCAGAAATCTTGCTTGTTTGTAGGTGACCAAATACTTATTTTCCACCATAATTTTAAAATAAATTCTTAAAAAAATCAGACAATGTGATTTTCTAGATATGTTTTCACATTTTGTCTCTCATAGTTGAGGTCTACCTATGATGTCAATTACAGGCCTCTCGCATCTTTTTAAGTGAGAGAACTTGCACAATTGGTGGCTGACTAAATACTTTTTTTCCCCACTGTACCTGAATCATTTTGAAAATGACATTTGGCACTGTATGCGAACAGGCATATTAATGCAACTTTGATTTAATGTGTGTGTTTTATAAAAATAAATCATATAAATTTATAATAAAAAAAACCAAGGTGTACGCAATTTATATATACCACAAACATCAACAAGAGCTTGTACTCTCAAAGACCCTGAAACATAAGTCAAGCAATATTTCGGTGTCCTCCACTAATATGTTAAAAATCTATACGGCACATATCAAACTGCTACTGTGATACCAAAATCCACATTTTTTGAGTGCACAGCATACCGTATATAAAAATACAACTTATATTTCTATACAACCAACTCCAAATTTGCAACTAAAATGCATGCTCAAGTAACCCCCTTCTACAAACAAAATGTACTTTCCAAACAACTGTAAGATGTGAGGAATTCATACATACCACACGTCTATATTTACCGGTGCATGCATTAAAGAAACGGCAAAATCGCAGAAATACACCAACCAATTTTGTGCATGCAAATAAAATAGGAGCTTACATAAGAATATAATTATTCCATCCTGCTATACAAACTGTAACCCTAATTAATAATTATTATCTCTATACCTAACTAATGTAGTAATTAGGACTGGTTTAAGATTGGTGTAATCTGGGCGCATTATTACTCATATATTATAACCTCTGAAGTTCCTGTAGTTCATCATTACTGCAGTTAGAGAGCTATAATTCTAGATCTGATGACCCGCTGGAAGTTCAGGTGCCATCAGATAAGTGTATATCATCTATATACTTACCCCTCCTGCAGTAGCCTCTTATCATCTTACTCAAATATTCAATACCTGTGAATTGCAGTTACTCTGCTTCCGTAGTTTAACTGGCACTATTGAATAATAACTAATTTGCACTATTTCAATACAACTTTCCATTGTCCTGGTGGACCCCATTGACTAAAATGGGGTCTGTCTGGTGTCCGTTGTTTTTTGTTTAGTCACGTTTTATTAGAAATTTTTAGTTTTTCAATAACAAAATATAACAACAATGGAGTCGATAAAAAGAGACATACAGGTGCATCTCAATAAATTAGAATATCTTTGAAATGTTTATTCATTTCAGTAATTCCATAATTCAATTCATAATCAGCAGTCTTCCATGATTGTGTGTCCTACTGAACCAGACTGAGGGACCATTTAAAGGATTAGGAAACCTTGGCAGGTGACACACTGAAATTACAATACTGAACTTTTTTACAATATTCTAATTTTCTTAGATTTGGGTTTTCATTACCTGTAATCCATAATCAACATTTACAGAAATAAAACACTTGAAATAGAACACTCTGTGTGTAAAGAATCTAGAAAATATAGGAGGTCACTTTTTTAATTAAATTACTGAAATAAATAAACATTTCAAAGATTATTGAGATGCAACTGTAGGGGCTCGCAGGCCTCCCACAGTACAGAAAAATATGCGTAAACGAGTTAATCGTGCGCCGTACAGTATATCGCCAATAAGGTCAGGGGTAGTACTAACAAAAACATCAGCCGCCAGGGGCTTAGTAGAGTTACAGTCCAACAATCTGGTTAGGAACGCAGCAACAAAAATCTAACACATCGTCATCCCTTAAGGAATGAGGAAACAGGCAACCAGAAGACAGGGGAAACACATGGCAGGAGAAAGGGAAAGGTGGAAGGGAGATGCAGGGGGAGGCGGGTAACAGAAGGAAACCATAGGCCTCCAAAAAGGAGAGATGCAAAACAGCTCCTAATTAGGAAAAGAAAGAGGAGAACTCAGAGAACTCCTGAAGCACCACCCATGGCCGCCTGAGGGACTCGAACTGGAGGAATTGGGGGAGTCCTCTGCCACCAGGGCCTCCATTCCCCGAATAAAGAGAAACTCCTGTAAGAATTCAACATGGGTGGGCGTGGCAGTGCTGCGCCAGTGCTGGGGAATAACCGTTCTAGCTGCCATGAGGAAGTGTCGAAAGATGTCCTTCACCACGAAAATCTTCCCAGGTATAATTGAAAGAAGAGCCAGTATGGGTGACGGAGCGGCCACTCACTTTAGTGTATAGATCGAACACAGCATCCCAAAAGGGCTTAAGGGCCACACACTCCCACCAAATATGATAAAGCATACCTTTCTCAGAACCACAGCGCCAACACCAGTCAGTCAACTCAGGTTAAAACCTATGAAGAAGGTCAGGACAGCGGTACCATCAGGTCAGTATTTTGAAATTCTTTTCCTGCGCACTGCAAGGCAACGGGAGTTTAAGTGTAAACACGAAGGACCTGTCCCATTTAGCTGGAGACAGACTCAGGTGGAGAGTTGACTCAAAGGGGCCCGTATAGGAAGGATAACCAGGTGTGGCATCCTTGAGAAGGATGCCTTATAGTGCGGATAAAGCCCACGGGGTGGTGTCTGCATGAGAAAGGGCGGACTCCAGGTCTGTCAAAGCGGAGGAAAGTAGTAGAGGCAAACTTACGGAGGAAGGCGGTAAGCTGGCTGTATTCCAGCCTGCGAATTCCATACATCAGAAGTTCAATTCTTGGGGTACATGATTAAACCACAAGGGCTGAGCGTGAACTCTAGTAAAATACAAGTAGTCCTTGATTGTCCCGTCCCCAGGAATGTTAAACAAGTTCAGCGCTTTATCAGATTTGCCAATTTTTATCGACACTTCATTAAGAATTTTTCAGGAATTGTCTCCAAAACAACTTATGAAAAAGACAATATCTTTTACTTAGTCATCCCAGGCACAAGAAGCTTTTGACCGCTTAAAGACAGAGTTTACTACAGCTCCAGTATTAATTCATCCTGATCCTGAACGGGCCTTCATTGTTGAAGTGAACACGTCTGACTGTGCTATTGGGGCACAGGGAAGAACAGGGGAGAAGAGTCTACTGCATCCTTGCGCCTACTTTTCTCAACAATTGTCACCTGCAGAGAGAAATTATGATGTAGGGAACAAGAAGTTATTGGCTATCATCTCTGCCTTTTAAAGAATGGAGGCATCATCTTCAGGGAGCTTCACAACAAATTATTGTCTGGAGTTTATTAGATCAGCAATATATCTATCTCCAGGCTCGCTGGAGTTTATTCCTTAACCAATTTCATTTTGTAATTTTCTATAGGCCGGGCTCTCGTAACAGTAAAGCTGATGCTCTATCCAGAATTTATTTTGCTGACCCTACTTCTGAGACTCCACCCAAGATGATACTGTCGAATTCCAACTTTTTAGGAGTAATCCACAACCAAGATTTGTTGAGTGACATTAAGGGGGCTTTCGATTTAGATCCATTTCTATCACAACCCACAAATGATGTGCGTCTAAGTCTGAGGAACGGAGTATGGGTTCATGGTCAATGTCTGTGTGTTCCTGAAGGGGTGATGGTGAAGATTTTGAAGTTTATGTACGACTCCAAGATGGCAGGTCACAGGGGAATACAGAAGACCCAAGACTTTCTATCTTGTTTTTTCTGGTGGCCTGGCTATCAGGAAGATGTCAAGAATTATGTCCGCTCTCGAGACGTTTGTGCCAGATGTAAGACACTATGTTCTTCACCAAGAGGATTGTTACAACCTCTTCCTATTCCAACTCACCCCTGGGGTTCCATCTCTATGGACTTCATTGTGGAATTACTAACCTCAAAGGGGAAGAATACAATTTCAGTCATAGTCGATCGTCTGATGAAAGCCGCTCAATTCATTCCCTGTGCGGGTCTACCCTTGGCTAAGGACACTACTGACTTAATAATTCAGAATGTCTTTGTCTGCATGGAGTTCCAGACGAGGTTGTTTCAGACCGGGGGGTCCAATTTATGGAAAGGTTTTGGCAGGGGTTTTGTTCTGCATTGGACATAAATGTCTGTTTGTCCTCTGCCTTCCATCCACAATTGAATGGACAGACAGAGCATACCAATCAGACCTTGGAGCTATATCTTTGATGCTATGTCTGTCATCCACAGGATGATTGGGTCAATTTAGTTCCCATGGCAGAATTCTCCTATAACAATTTGCAGAGTGCTTCTACGAAAGTAACGCCTTTCTATGCTAACCTAGGCTATCATCCACAGATCTTTCCCAGACTTCTAGTGGATGCTTCTGTGCCAGCAGTTACAGAAAGAGAATTACCTCTTTACAACAAGACCTCGCAATTTTGAAGGAGGCTTTGAGCGCAGTTCAGGAAAGATTTAAAAAGGCAGCTGATAGGTTTTGTAAACCAGCACCAAGGTTTAAGGTAAGGGATACAGTCTGGCTATCTACAAGGAACCTGAAATTGAAGATCCCCTCACGAAAACTGGGACAGAAATACATTGGTCCCTTTAAAATTAGCAGTCTGGTAAATTCAGTAACTTTTCGATTGAACCTTTCGAAGACCATGAGAATCCATCCTGTCTGTCATGTCTCTTTGCTGAAGGCTGCAGTTCCCAATCCTTTTCCTGGACATTCACCTCCTCCTCCTAGTCCTGTCATAGTGGATGATCAAGAGTAGAGATGAGCGAAGCTGATGAAGTGGAATTCGATCTGAATTTCAGGAAATCTTCGATTCGCCTCGATTCCGGATTTCCTCATGCTTCGATGTATCGAATCGCGTTTTTTCATAAAATAGCTGCTGCACATATTAGGACAAGGGGCAAGGGACTGGGAAAGTGGGATCACCCACAATGCCATGTGTGCAGCTAATCAGCAGCCAGCCATGTGATGTCACAGCCATATAAACACCCTCTGCCATTTTAGGTTCAGTCATTTTACATCATACTTTGTGTAGGGAGACACGTCAGCAGGCGCTAGGGATAGTGGTAGAAAACAATTCAAAACTGCTAGAAGTTCAGGGAAAGATCCTTAGAAGTGTAGGGAAAGGATAGTGAGGAATTTACAGAAGAGTATTGAAGCAGAACAGGGTTCATTTGGGGTGGTTGCAGCATCGGTAATAGCAACAATCGTACTACACATTGCAACACTCACTGCCATTATACTGCTGCTCATTGCAGGTTTGCTGTGTGTTCAAGGTAGAACATTACAAGCCTTTTGCAGTGCAGTAGTGCAAAAAAATTGAATTCTTATACAGTAATCTCTGTAGTAATCTATTATAACGCCTTTTTAAAGGTGTTTATTAGTGAGGAAACAAATAAGGGGCTTATTCGCCGTTCTCTTGAAAGTAGAAAATTACAGGTCTTTTTGCCCTGTATTAATTTCCTTTTCAATTACTTTTTTGATCTAACCGTATGTCAGACAGAGAAGAGACAGGCCATGCAGGCACAGGTCGCAGCAGAGTAAGGGGGCGTGGCAGTGGGGGTCACTTACAGAGGCCTGAGCTCCCATTGTCAGCTAGCAGTCGTGTCTTGACCAGCAACCTAACGGTTGTACAATGGTTGACTCGGTCATCCACTTCATCCCAAGTCACATCAGACACCCCCAGCCAAGAGTCGGTCGGTTCGTCAGACACAACCCTGTGCCCTCACATGTCCTCAACCTGCCTCTGTCCTTTTCTGTTCCCTCAGCCAGAGAAGTACTCTATGATTTGGGCTCAGATCCACTATACAGCGAGGACGGGCTACTACAGGACAGTCAGCAGCTAGTGCCCAGTCAAGATGTCGAGGAGACATCCGCCGCTTCCACTGGTAGGCGGGCAAGTAGTGATGAGGAGAGTGGCGTGGGAGCTGGTGTTGCGAGCGGTCAGGCTCCTAGCTCAGAGACCGTTGAGGAGGACATCAGTGACCTATAGACAGTAGTGGATGACGATGTAGCCGATTGCAATTGGGAGCCGGGTGACGAAGGGGCTTCATCATCATCCGGAGAAGAGGGTGGCAGATTGTGCATGAGGCAGCGGTGGAGTCAGGGTGGAAGCAGTGGGAGGTTGGGAGCCAAACATGCCCGGGATAGACCACCCGCTTTTCAGGAGCCTACCTGCCCAGAAATTAGTGGTACAGGGGTTCACGGAGGCAGTGGCAATAGCAGTCAGAGTGTTGGGGGTAAAATCACCTACTCGGCAGAGTGGCATTTTTTTGTTAAGCTGCCGGGGGAGGTGAACATGGCCATATATGTAATCTGCGGCCAGATGGTGAAGCGTGGCCAGGGGGCCAATGTTGGCACCACAGCCTTGCGTCAACATATGCAGCGTCACAATAAAGTGGCCTGGGAGAAACGTGGCTCCAAATTGGTGGTCCAGCCTGCTGCAGCAACCGCTGCATCACCCACTGGCACACACACCATTTCAGGTAGTCAAGGCTCCACCACCTCAGCTGAAGGAAGCTATGTGTCCTTCCCATCATCTGCTGGTCATGATGCTCCTTCTCCTCCTCCTCGTCAGTCATTGCGTCAGCAATCCATCACCGAAGCAATTTCGAAGAGACAACAGTATGCGTGCACTCATCCAACGGTGCAGAAGCTGAACGTGCTCTTGTCCAAGTTGCTGGCACTGCAGTCTCTCCCTTTCCAAGTGGTGGACTCTGCACCTTTCAGAGAACTGATGGCTTGTGCCGAGCCGAGGTGGAGAGTCCTAAGCTGTCATTTCTTTGCCAAGAAGGCAATACCAGCCATGCACAAATATGTAGAACAGAAGATGGGCCAGTCCTTGAGCCTGTCGGTGTCTGCCAAAGTGCACGGCAGCACCGACGTGTAGAGCTGTAACTACGGTCAAGGACAATATATGTCTTTTATGGCCCACTGGGTTAATGTGGTTAATGGTGTTGGCGCTGCGTCAAGGAGGGTTGAGCCATGTGCCCTGCATGGCGCACGTGTTCAATCTGGTTGTCAAGCGTTTCCTTAAGTGTTCCACACATCTGCAAGATATCCTAAAAATGGCAAGGAAACTTTGCATGCCACTCGTACACCGCCAAGCACACCATCCTTGAGCTGCAGCGGCAGAACGGCCTTCCTCAACATAGGCTGATATGCGATGTTCCCACCTGTTGGAATTCAACCTTCCATATGTTGGAACGACTGTACGAACAGAGAAAGGCCATAAACAATTTCTTGATGATCCAAGCGGACAGAGGTACTCCCCTGTGTAACTTCAATGTTAGCCAGTGGCAGCTCATGCGTGACACCTGCTGTTTGCTCGTTCACTTTGAGGAGGCCACTTTATTAGTCAGTCACCAGGACTATGGGATGAACAACGTCATTCCACTGATTCATATCCTGTGGGGGCTGAACTGGAGGAGGAGGAGGCGGACATTGGAGCACAAGTAATGTGTAGGGAAATGGGTGGTTTTTCCACACGGGTGACAGGAGAGGAGGAGCAGGAGCAGCCGGAAGAGCAAGAGGGAGATGAGGAAGACGAGGCAGATGACCCAGACACACCGTGACAGCAGTTTGCAGTGGAGATGGATGCAGGGAGTTCCTCTGAGTCATTTGCGCAAATGGCCCAATGCATGCTCACTTGCTTGTATAGTGACAGCTGAATTGTTACCATTCTGCAGAGGGATGACTACTGGTTCTCCATGTTAGACCCTCGCTACAGGTCAAAAATGTGGGCCTTTTTTAAACCCGCTGAGAGGGAGGACAAACTGAACTACTATATACTGATCCTATGTAGCAAGTTGGTCGCTGCCTATCTGCGCCATCGTCCATCCTTGCACTGCCATGGCTGCTGTGGTGGTGGCAGGAGCAGTATCAGCTCCATCAGCAGCAGCCTGAGCCTAGAGTTGCTGATGAGCAGCTTTCTTCACCCGCATAGTGAAGAAACTGCTCATCAGCAGCTAGACACAGAGCAGAACCTGAACCAGCAGGTGATGGCATACTGCCACCCATCATCAAAGATCCGCTGAACTACTGGGCAGCCAAACTGGATTTGTGGCCGCAACTGCCCAAGTTTGCCCTGGAAAAGCTGCTCTGCCTGGCCAGTAGTGTGGCATCAGAGCGGGTGTATAGTGCGGCGGGGGCCATAGTTACTCCAAGGAGAACTCGCCTGTCCACTCAAAATGTGACCTTTGTCAAGATGAATCAGGCATGGATCAGCCAGGATTTCCAACCACCAATGCCTTATGCATCAGATTAAATCATCCATGCTGCCTCACCCAAACCTTGACAAAAGAGACCGGTTTCTTCTGGCTATCTGCCTCAGCTACTATTCTGATGTTGCCACCCACCTGATGCCACACATCTGATGCCAAGTGCTCCTTCTTACAGCCACCGTCAGCGGGTACTATTTGTGCCACCCACCTCTCCACTCTGTCACCGGGTCACTGTATGAACTCCTCATGCTGCTGCCACTGGGTCACTGTATGGCCTCCTCATGCTGCTGCCACCGGGTCACTGTATGGCCTACTCATGCTGCTGCCACTGGGTCACTGTATGGCCTACTCATGCTGCTGCCACTGGGTCACTGTATGGCCTCCTCATGCTGCTGCCACTGGGTCAATGTATGGCCTCCTCATGCTGCTGCCACTGGGTCACTGTATGGCCTTCTCATGCTGCTGCCACTGGGTCACTGTATGGCCTACTCATGCTGCTGCCACTGGGTCACTGTATGTCCTCATCATGCTGCTGCCACTGGGTCACTGTACGGCCTCCTCCTGCTACTGCCACTGGGGCACTGTATGGCCTCATGCTGCTGCCACTGGGTCTACTCATGTTGCTTCCACCTCCATATTATGTCACCTTGCCACTCTGTGTCCTCCTCATGCTTCTGTCACCGGGTCACTGTATGGCCTCCTCATGCTGCTGCCACCGGGTCTCTGTATGTCCTCCTCATGCTGCTGCCACTGGGTCACTGTATGGCCTCCTCATGCTGCTGCCACTGGGTCTACTCATGCTGCTGCCACTTTCATATTATGTCGCCATGCCACTCTGTGGCCTATTCATGCTGCTGCCACTGGGTCACTGTATGTCCTCCTCATGCTGCTGCCACTGGGTCACTGTATGGCCTCCTCATGCTGCTGCCACTGGATCACTGTATGTCCTCCTCATGCTGCTGCCACTGGGTCACTGTATGGCCTCCTCATGCTGCTGTCACTGGGTCACTGTATGGCCTCCTCATGCTGCTGCCACTGGGTCACTGTATGTCCTCCTCATGCTGCTGCCACTGGGTCACTGTATGGCCTCCTCATGCTGCTGCCACTGGGTCACTGTATGGCCCACTCATGCTGCTGCTACTGGGTCACTGTATGGCCTACTCATGCTGTTGCCACTGGGTCACTGTATGTCCATGTCATCTCGATACCTGCCTGCTGATTATTTGAACTCTTGCACCTGATCACTCAGTGCCTAAGTATTGTGTTTGAAGCCTGCTTCTCTCAGTAGTTGAGCCTGGGCCAATTGATTCAACTACAAGTTCCAGCATACTACTTGTTGCACAACAAGTTCCAGCATACTACCTGCTGCACTGTGGATACCTGCTACTACCTATAGCACTAAAAGTTCCAGCATACTAATAATAATAATAATAATAATAATAATAATAGTCCTTTAATAGTCCCACAATGGGGAAATTCAGTGTGTTACAGCAGCAAAGATAAGATAAGCAGATACAAATACAAATACAACATGTACAGGAATGTTCCAAGGTAAGAGGCATTACATTGATAGCAGACAGACAGATGGGAAGTAGCAGAGGAGGGGGGGGGGATTTAACAGGCAGAAAGACATTTCAGTTCTCTGTGTGTAATGATCTCCGCTTAGGTCGGTGTTGGTTGTACAGCCTAACCGCGGTGGGGAGAAAAGACTTCCGATAGCGCTCCTTCTTACACTTAGGGTGGAGCAGTCGGTCACTGACTGTACTGCCCAGCGCGATCACAGTCTCATGCATGGGATGGGACTTCTTCTTCTGCATGGAGCTCACCACAGACAGTATCCTTCTGTCACCCACCACCTGCACTGGGTCCAGGGGGTTCCCCAGGACAGAGCTGGCCTTTCTAATCAGCTTGTCAAGTTTATTTCTGTCCCTGGTTGATATACTGCTCCCCCAGCAGGCCACTCCAAAGAAGATGGCTGATGCCACTACCGAGTTGAAGAAAGTCCTAAGAAGTGCCCCCCGGATTCCAAAGGCTCTCAGCCTCCTAAGCAGGTAGAGCCTGCTGTGGCCCTTCCTGTACAGGGCCTCCATATGATCTGCCCAGTCCAGCTTATTATTAAGGAGCAAACCCAGGTACTTATAGGTGTTCACAATCTCGATGCCCGTCCCCAGGATGTCCACTGGTTTAGGAGGGCATCTGCCTTTACGGACGTCCACCACCATCTCCTTGGTCTTCCCCGCGTTAATCTTCAGGTGGTTCCAGTGGCACCAGTCCACAAAATCCTGGTTCAGTTCTCTGTACTCCCTGTCATCATCGTCTGTGATGAGGCCTACTATTGCAGAGTCGTCAGAATACTTCTGTAGGTAGCAGCTAGATGAGTTGCACCTAAAATCTGCAGTGTACAGTGTGAAAAGGAAAGGGGCGAGTTCCAGCAAACTACCTGCTACTACCGCTACACTACAAGTTACAGCAAACTACCTGCTGCACTGCTGATACCTGCTACTACCACTAGCACTACAAATACCAGCCATTGGTCTTCAGAAACCCAGTATAAGAGTTGTGACACCTAGAAGCGCAAATGCTGGTAAAGACATACCCCAAAAGACTTGCTGCTATATTTGCAGCAAAAGGTGGCTCTACAAAGTATTGATATAGTGGGGCTGAATTCTTTTGCACGTCACCCTTTCAAATTTATGTTTGTTTAAAATTTTAAAAAACATGTATCATTTTCGTTCCACTTCACAATTATGTGCTACTTTGTGTTGGTGTAACACTTAAAATCTCAATAAAATAAATTTAAGTTTGTGGTTGTAAGGTGACAAAATGTGAAATAGTTCAAAGGTTATGAATACTTTTGCAAGGCATTGTACAGTGCTGGCCAAAAGTATTGGCACCCCTGCAATTCTGTCAGATAATACTCAATTTCTTCCAGAAAATGATTGCAATCACAAATGCTTTGGTAATAATATCTTCATTTAATTTGTCTTCAATGGAAAACCACAAAAAGAATTGTCAAAAAGCCAAATTGGATATAATTCCACACCAAACATAGAAAAGGGGGTGGACAAAAGTATTGGCACCCTTTGAAAAATCAGGTGATGCTTCTCTAATTTGTGTAATTAACAGCACCTGTTACTTACCTGTGGCACATAACAGGTGGTGGCAATAACTAAATCACACTTGCAGCCAGTTGAAATGGATTAAAGTTGACTCAACCTCTGTCCTGTGTCCTTGTGTGTACCACATTGATCATGGAGAAAAGAAAGAAGACCAAAGAACTGTCTGAGGACTTGAGAAGCAAAATTGTGAGGAAGCATGAGCAATCTCAAGGCTAGCAGTCCATCTACAAAGACCTGAATGTTCCTGTGTCTACCGTGCGCAGTGTCAAGAAGTTTAAAGCCCATGGCACTGTGGCTAACCTCTCTAGATGTGGACAGAAAAGAAAAATTGACAAGAGATTTCAACAAAAGATTGTGCGGATGGTGGCTAAAGAACCTCGACTAACATCCAAACAAGTTCTAGCTGCCCTGCAGTCCGAGGGTACAACAGTGTCAACCCGTACTATCCGTCGGCGTCTGAATGAAAAGGGACTCTATGGTAGGATACCCAGGAAGACCCCACTTCTGACCCAGAGACATAAAAAAGCCAGGCTGGAGTTTGCCAAAACTTACCTGAGAAAGCCAAAAACTTTTTGGAAGAATGTTCTCTGGTCAGATGAGACAAAAGTAGAGCTTTTTGGGAAAAGGCATCAACATAGAGTTTACAGGAAAAAAAAAAGAGGCCTTCAAAGAAAAGAACACGGTCCCTACAGTCAAACATGGCGGAGGTTCCCTGATGTTTTGGGGTTGCTTTGCTGCCTCTGGCACTGGACTGCTTGACCGTGTGCATGGCATTATGAAGTCTGAAGACTACCAACAAATTTTGCAGCATAATGTAGGGCCCCGTGTGAGAAAGCTGGGTCTCCCTCAGAGGTCATGGGTCTTCCAGCAGGACAATGACCCAAAACACACTTCAAAAAGCACTAGAAAATGGTTTGAGAGAAAGCACTGGAGACTTCTAAAGTGGCCAGCAATGAGTCCAGACCTGAATCCCATAGAACACCTGTGGAGAGATCTCAAAATGGCAGTTTGAAGAAAGGCACCCTTCGAATCTCAAGGACCTGGAGAAATTTGCCAAAGAAGAATGGTCTAAAATTCCAGCAGAGCATTGTAAGAAACTCATTGATGGTTACCGGAAGCGGTTGTTCGCAGTTATTTTGTCTAAAGGTTGTGCTACCAAGTATTAGGCTGAGGGTGCCAATACTTTTGTCTGGCCCATTTTTGGAGTTTTGTGTAAAATGATCAATGATTTGACTTTTTTTTCATTCTCTTTTGTGTTTTTTCATTGCAAGCAAAATAAATGAAGATTATTATTACCAAAACATTTGTGATTGCAATCATTTTCTGGAAGAAATTGAGTATTATCTGACAGAATTGCAGGGGTGCCAATACTTTTGGCCAGCACTGTATATATGCAGCATATATAAATTTGGGTATGTGTACATTTATATATTTATTTATGTATGTGTATACAAATATATAAACATTACATATTGTGTATATACAGTGTATATATATATATATATATATATATATATATATATATATATATATATATCAGCATATATATGTAATGCATATACAGACATGGATGTAAATGTTGGCACCCCTGAAATTTTTGCAGAAAATTAAGTATTTCTCTCTCTTGTTGTTACATGGCCAAAAATTGGCCAGACAAAATTTTTGGCACCTTTTCAAAATTGTGGGTAAATAATTTTATTTCAAGCATTTGATGCTCGTTCAAACTAAATCTTTGCATTGTGTGTCTGTGTGTACCACACTAAGCATGGAGAGCTGTCTGAGGACTTGAGAACCAACATTATGCAAAAATATCAACAATCTCAAGGTTATAAGTCCATCTCCAGAGATCTTGATGTTCCTATGTCCATGGTGCACAACTTAATCATGAAGTTTACAACCAATGACACTGTAGCTATTCTCCGTGGATGGAAGAGAAAAATTGATGAAAGGTTGCAACGCAGGATATTTCGGATGGTGGATAAGCAGTCCCAATAAAGTTCCAAAGAAATTCAAGCTGTCCTGCTGTCTCAGGGTGCATCAGTGTCAGCGCAATTTCTCCGTCCACATTTGAATGAAATTAAACACTATGACAGGAGACCCAGGAGAACCCCACTTCTATCAAAGAGGCATAAAAAAAAGTTAGACTGCAGTTTGCCAAAATGTATGTGAATTAGCCAAAATTCTTATGGGAAAACGTCTTGTGGACAGACGATACCAAGATAGAGCTTTTAGGCTAAGCACATCTTTCTACTGTTTTACCGAAAACAGAATTTGGCCTACAAAGAAAAGAACACAGTACAGTCAAATATGGTGGAAGTTCAAAGATGTTTTGGGGTTGTTTTGTTGCCTCTGGCTGTGTGCTAGCCATCATGAAATCTGTAGATTACAGAAGGATTTTGAGTCTCAATGTAGGGCCCAGTGTCAGAAAGCTGGGTTTGTGTCCTAGGTTATGGGTCTTTCAGCAAGACAATAAACTAAAACATATTTCAGAAAGCACCCAGAAATGGATAGAAACAAAGCGCTGGAGAGTTCTGAAGTGGCCAGCAATGAGTTTGGATCTAAATCCCATTGAAAACCTGTTGAAAGATCTTAAAATTGCTGTTAGGAGAAGGCACCCTTCAAATATGAGAGACCTGGGACAGTTTGCAAAAGAAGAGTGGTCCAAAATTCCACTTGAGAGGTGTAAGAAGCTTGTTGATGGTTATAGGAAGCGATTGATTTCATTTATTTTTTGCCAAAAGTTCGCCTTGGGACCCAGCCATTCCTAGTTATGCCACTGTTCACATGTATTGCACATGTTGCTCATCTCCTTCACTCTCTCTATCCATCTACCATGATGCTTGCCCATCAGTGTCCATAAACCCTTCCCCCACCCACTCACAATAAAATGCCTGTTCCATGGAGGCAGGGGAGAGGTGCCGAAAGCAGACAGCTCAGTCCGCTGTATAGGGGCCAGCCACTTTTACTGCATCTGAGCACTTGGTCAGTGGGAGCTGAGCTGCAGTGGCAGTGTCCGGCCGCTATACAGCGGAGGGAACTTTCTGCTTCTGGCTCCATATTGTGTACAGGACATGTGCTGGAAGCTGTGCTGTACAGCTGATGGGGCCGTGTGTCAGGTATTTATGGCCTATCCAGAGGATATTCCATAAAAAAATTAAGCCTGAAAACCCCTTTAATATCCCACCCCTAATGCTCCACACACTTTAATGCTCCCCCACACAGGATGTTAGCCCCCATCACTGCCCCCACACAGTATAATGACCCCATCACTGGTCACCATACAGTCTGCTTTTATTTTATTTTTTTATTTGACACCTCCCACTCACCACATGGGCTGCTCCAATTCCTTCGGGGCAGCTGTGGGAATCAGACACGCCTGTCTGAGCTCCTGAGACCAGAGGCTCTAGTCTGTTTGTCAGCTCAGAAGAGAGGCTTGGTGTGTGGTGTTTGTGCAACAGCAGCAGTTTTTCCAGTCATAGTTGGAGGCTCCAACCCCTTTCCTTTTCCAAGGTTGGGGTTTTCTCACCATGGAGCAAGGTGCTCCTGCCCCCCGAGCCAGCTTGGCGGGGGGCAGGAGGCTCTCAATGGACGGCAGTAGCAGCAGCAGCAGGAGAAGATTGGAGAGGCAGCAGGCTCCAGTGGAAAAAGGTATGGCAACCCGCAGCAAGGGACGTCTAGGTCAGAAAACCCCGGCGGAGGCTGAGCCCTGTACAAGTAAAAAGGCCAGCGAAGCCCCCCCTCCTTCCTTGCCATCATCAGGTTGGGGGATTCGGAAGGCTGGCGAGGATGTGCTTGCATACAGTAAGCGTATTAACACTACCCTTGAGGAATATGATAAAGCCAGGAGGTCCCTGTTCGCTATGGGTGCGGAGCTTCAGAGTGTCCGTGCCCGTAGTGACAGGGCCTCAAGGCATGAGAGACCGGCACTGAGTAAGCAGGTCAAAAAGCTGAAGGAACAAATTAAAGGGCTTGACCAAAGATGCCGAGAGATCCTGGAGGGCGCGGGGCCTTTCAGGGAGAAACTCCTGAATGATGACCGTTTTTACCGCAAGCAGCAGGGGCGGCTGCTGCGGGAAGACCTCGCGTCCTCCGAAAGCTCGGATCCGGAATATGAGACAGATACTGACTCAGAGGGGAGCCTGCTGGCAGAGTACGGCGGTAGCCGGAAGCCTACGAGGGTGAGTTCAGGTATTCCGACCTATACGCCCCCAGAGAAATTGGC
Source organism: Leptodactylus fallax (assembly GCA_947044405.1). NCBI lineage: Eukaryota > Metazoa > Chordata > Amphibia > Anura > Leptodactylidae > Leptodactylus > Leptodactylus fallax. Next base: position 6,700,626 of record CAMRHE010000064.1, on the reverse strand, counting down.
AAGTTTACCCCAGCTACCGGAGAACTTACCACCATTACCGGCAACATCAGAAGACGATATGGGTTCTGCTGCGGGAAGGCTAATCCACGAAATATGCATGCTAGAATCCCCGGCAAGAATGGAGAAGATGGCTTTTTCCGTAGACGACCTTGCAAACGAGGAGGAATCAAAAAAAAGGAAAAAGAAGAAGGCTAAGCCGCAAGAAGTCGGCACCCTGAAATATGTGAGTGTTGCAGCAGGTATAACTGTTCCCGCAGGGCAACCCCCATTGACTCTAGCACAGGCTGAATCTGGGGTGTTGCCCGCGGGTGAGATAAGGGGGGCGCAGACTCCCAAGACCCCGCTTTCTCTAAGTAGCGGTGTGGCTGGGGAGCTGGGTGCAGTATTGAAAATGGCGCCCGAAACTGCAGCGGACAAGGTCGGAAAAGCACCTCCCACGAAGGGAGGTAGAGAAGCGGTGAAGCCTGCCCCTGTGGGCAGGGTCAAAGTAGCGCCGGCCCCTCCCCAGGTCCATCGTAAGGGGAAGGGGCATGCGGCTTGTCCCTCCCTTCCGGTTTCAGGTGCCGAGGAAGCCAATGAGACCGGTGATGCGGAGGCTGCCGTCAGCGCTAGGAGCAAGTCCGCTCCTAAAGCATTGAGCGCTGCGACAGCTGACGATGCGGAGGTCGAGGCAGAGGCACAAGTCGCCCCAGCTAAGCGGGAGGAGAGTGAAGCGGAGGCCCGGAATAGGCCATTCCCGCTCGTGGAGCCGCCCAAGGCCGCAAGCCCCGGTGTGAATGAGGTAATGGTGAGCGTGGGTAAGAAAGCGGTGAGTAAGAGCAGACTGGGGAGTAGGAAAAGCAGGCGTCAGGAGAGGAGGGCGGAGGAGGGGGAAAAAACTGTGGTTCCAGAGAGTGACTTAGATGTTCCTTGTGAGGGAAAGGGGAGGGGGGCTATGGAGGCTGTCACCCCTTGTGTTGCTGCTGCTGCTGCTGCTACTGCTGTCCCTTTTGTTAAAGATGCGGTAGTGGAGGTTCCTAGGACTTTGGAAAATGTAGGCATGGCTGCTGCAGAAGTAGCTTTGCCAAATGTGTTTGCCCGGTCCACGCCTGCGACGCTGGGAACGACCGCTCCTGTCTCTGGTGTCCCGGTGGCCGGGCCGAGCGGGCTTCAGGGGGCGCCCGAAGGTGGCACTGGAGTTGCGGGGGCTGGGACTGCGGCCTCAAGCTTGGTACGTTCCTATGCCAGTGTCGCCTCGGGGGTCCCAAGGGGTGCCTCGTGTCCATCACTGGGGGCCAGGGACGGTGAATTACAACAGCAGCTCCTGGCGGCCTTACGAGCAGGGCAGAGAACGATGATAGTGGATGGTCAATCGAGGGACCTTAGGTTTTGGATTGAACGTTTTGGCCTAGGGAAGTTCCGAGATGAGGGGGGTGAGACAAGGTGGACTCTCCCGACACCCGGGCAGCGGCCGGTCCGGAGGAATGTAGTCCGTCTCGGGTGGGGGGGAGAAGGCCCTTGTCCTCAGAGGAGGAGGGTCGTCGAACTTCTGCTCGGGATGGGCTTTAGGGCAAGTGACATCTTTGCCCTCATTCACCCGGTCGGCTCCTCAGAGTTTGATGTCAGCTTTGTTACCCCGGGGGGCTTAGAAACCTTCTGGGGTAATTATGAGTTGGCAAAGAACGAGCCCGGCTGGCGCGACTTCAATGTGTGGGCGGTGTCGCGCCAGGATGCAATTAAGAAAGTGACCGTTTTGACTCGTAACGAGTCACTTTCTTACATGGACATTATGACCTGGCTCAACAGGTATGGGGAAGTGAAAGACTTCCCCCGGAAGAACCTTGATGAGTTTGGCATTTGGTCGGGGGCCTGGACATTTATGGTCAAATTGAAGCATGAGGATAACTCGGTGATGCATATCCCGTCCTCAACCTTCCTCGGGAAAGACAGGATTCTTGTCTTCTACCAGGGGCAGCCGAAGCTCTGTCACAGGTGTGGTGATCCCTCGCACTTGAGTGCCTCCTGCAGGGTGCAGAAGTGTGCCATGTGTGGGGGATTAGGTCATCTAGCTGCAACCTGTGATAGGATTCGGTGCCACCTGTGTGGTGACCTTGGTCACCCAATCGGGGCGTGCCCGAGGTCGTTCGCTAATGTCACCCTCCGACGGGCAGGGGCAGGTGAGGAGACTGTCCCTGTCACCGAGGAGGGGGTCGGAGGTGGAGAGACCAGGTTGCCGACGCGGAGGGAGAAAACCCAGCCACCATCCAGGGCGAGAAGGAGAGATAGGAGAAGGGAGCAGAGGGAAGGTATTATGTGTCTCCCCTCTGCCCCTGATCCCGCTGGGTTGGATTCTAATGCTGAAGTAGCGACGGGCACGGCCCTGATTGAGGAGATGAGAAGACTGCAGAGGGAGGAAGAGGCTGACCTGTCTTCATCTTCCCAGTACGTTAGTGCTGGGGAGGAACAGACGGTCAGGAGGAGAAAGACACCGAGTAAAGCGAGGGTAAAAACATCTGCCCCCCCCCCGGCAAAGGAACGGAGACTCGAGGACCTTTCAGTGATCAGCCCTAACCGGTACCAAACCCTCTGCGAGGACGCATCAGCCTCAGGGGAGGCTTCAGAGGGGGAGGTGGGACCGTCGGGGGCTGCTGAGTCTCCCTCAGGGAAGGGCCCCCTGCCTTCAGTGGAGGAGGCTGGCCTGGTACCCAGAGATGGAGACGATGCACCTCAAGCTGTTTTGGAAACCGTTGTAAAAAATGTTACCAATACTCCCCAGGGAGAAACTACGGGGGAAGTCCATCCCTTGCCTGGCCAAACCGCACGAGGTGAGGTGATGGACCAATCCCAATGTAAGAAGAGGACCCGTAAGACGAGGAAAAGTCGCGGGTCCTCTTCAGACTCATCTAGGGGTGGAGGTGGTAGGAGGAAAGGGGGTGGGAAACTGAAGGTCATTGAGCTCAATCGGTCTTAATGGCAGTCCCCTCTCCACTGACGCTGGCCACCATTAATGTGGCCAGCATTAAGTCTGATACGGCTAGGTTTGCAGCCTTTGATTTTCTTGGCCGAATTGAAGCTGACATTTTGTTTTTGCAGGAGACCAGGCTCTGTACTCTATCAGAGATAAACAGAGCAAGGAGGGAGTGGCGCAGGGGGCCCTCCTACTGGTCTCTTGCGGCTGAGCCGTATAGTGGAGTGGCGGTGCTTTTTACCGCAGAGGTGAAATGCCAGCGGCTGATCGAACTCGAAATGGGAAGGTGCCTAGTTTTAGACGTCCTCATGAAGGGGCAAAGCCTGCGCCTCATTAACATCTACGGTCCCCAGTCAAAGTGGGACCGTAAAAGCCTCTTTATGAAGATCAAGCCTTTTCTTTTTACGGGCAAACAAGTCATCTTTGGTGGGGATTTTAATACCATAACTAGACCCCAAGACCGAGGAGGTACCAGAGATAGACTGCCCTATGATGGCGTCGCGTTAAATAGCATAGTGAGTGAAGCTCGCCTGGAGGATATCCACATCAGGCATTCCCCAGGTCACCGTGGGTTCACCTTTCAGAGAGGAAGTGTTAGGTCCAGGATAGATAGGTTTTTTTTGAAGGAGAATTCCGTCACCACCCCTGTGTCTGTGGTGGAGGTGGAGTTCTCCGATCACTGCCTAATTTTATTTTCTTTGAATATTTCAGAAACCCTCCGGAGAGGAAGAGGTTTGTGGAGGCTGAATTCGTCACTCCTTGAGGAGGCAGCTGTAAGACAAGCCTTTGAGGAGTTTCTTCAGGATCAGGTACTATTACTGGGTCTTGAGGGCACTAGGTCAGAGTGGTGGGAGATATTCAAAAAAAGGGTGGCGGGATTTTTCCGCCGGCTCTCAAGCCTCAGGTCACTGGACATGTACCGCATGTACAGTGCACTGAGGAAGAGACTTGAACATCTGGTCTCGACCGGAGGTAGCCAGGAGGATATCTCCGGTGTGAAGGCTTTGCTTAAAGGGTGTCAGTATGATAGGCACGCATCCTTGGTTCTTGAGAGGGATTTCGGGAAATACCGCTCGCCCGACCCCTACAGGAACTGTAAGATGTCAGTGACTTGTAAGACAGTAACAGGCCTGATTGACAGTACAGGATCCCTGACAAGATCCAGGTCAGGGATCTTGGAGGTCGTCAGGTCTTTCTACTCGAACCTTTTGGCAAAGAAGGAACTGAATCGGGATCGGATTTCAGGTTTCTTGGCTGAAGCCATTCCTGAGTCAGCAGAAGACCCTTCTCTTGGTGTTTTGATAGAACCTATAAGGGAAGAGGAAGTCGTCAGGGCTATTGAGGGTCTTGCCCTCAAGAAGTCACCTGGCCCAGATGGCTTAACATCTGAGTTCTATCGGACCTTTAAAGGAGCGTTGGCTCCCCTCTTGACTGACGTGCTTAATGAGTGTCTATCCTCGGGCACTCTGCCAAAGTCAATGAGGAGGTCCGCCCTTATAGTTCTGTCAAAGGGTAAGGATCCGAGCCGTATTGAGAACTGGCGGCCCATAGCACTTCTCAATACGGACTGAAAGATTCTGGCGAAGGTACTTTTCAACCGGCTGGTACAGTTTGCGCCCCGGCTCCTCTCGCCGGCTCAGCACTGCTCTGTTCCCGGTCGTAGCACCTTAAGTGCGGTCCTGAGTGTCAGGGAGGCTGTGGAGCAGAGTAGGGCAGGTCGGTGGAAGGGGTACTTGCTGTCCCTAGATCAGGCTAAGGCTTTTGACAGGGTGAATCATGAGTATTTGTGGTCAACTCTCTCGAGGTATGGCCTACCTGGGGGGTTCATTCAGTGGCTGCAGACCTTATACGCTGGGGCTGAGTCTTTCCCACTTGTGAATGGTTGGGTTGGTCGTCCTTTTGAGGTGGGGTCGGGCGTCCGACAGGGATGTCCCTTGAGCCCGCTACTGTATGTGTTCGCCATTGATCCCCTGATTAGACGGATTAATGGTGGGCCGGTGGCGGGAGTCAGGATGGACCTGGAGGGCACCGGCTCCCCTTTGAGGACAGTAGCGTACGCGGATGATGTCACCGCTCTTGTCTCGTCGCGGGAGGAGATTGAATGGGTGATGTCTGAAGTGGACAGTTACTCGGAGGCTTCCGGATCAGCTGTGAACAAGAACAAGTGTGGAAGCCTCTGGCTGGGAGGGGGAGAGCCTGGTTTTTCTCTCCCGGACACCCTCCCAGAACCCCAGGGGTCTGTAAAGATCTTAGGCATCCATTTTGGCCAGGGTGATTACCCACTCCAAAATTGGGAAGGTAGGCTTAAGGATGTCACCCAGAGAGTTGATTGCTGGAAGGGTTGGTCCTTGACCCTGAGAGAAAGGGTTCACCTTGCCAAAGCCTTCCTGCTCCCGTTGGTGATCTATCTAGGTAGCGTCTGTGCCTTGCCAGAGTCTTGTTGGAGTAGGATCTGTTGCCTGTTCTTCCAACTGTTATGGGGGAACAGGCTCAACCTAATCAAGAGGGAGGTTACATACCGCACAAGGAGGCTAGGGGGGTTAAATATGGTTAACCCCGTGGTGTTCTTAATGAACACCTTTCTTAAGATCAATTTACCAAACCTCTCCGCCGAGGGGGCTCCTTCGTGGGTAGCCTCCTGCCAGGGGTGGTTTCGGCCCTTCTTCCAGAAATGGGAGGCAGGAGGGCAAGTGAAAGATCTTCGTGCACCCCATGGATATCTCCCGGCCTATGCTTCCCTGGTCTTGAAAGTGATTCGTCGGTGGGGTCTGGGGGCGTGGGAGATCAGGACTCAGTCAAGACGTTTTCTTGATGACAAAGTCCTGTTGACCCGCTTCCAGAAGCCTCTGGCGCTCAAAGATTGCCCAGGAGAAACCTTAGAGGGAGGGTTGCATTTTCTTAACTCCAAAAGGTTTCCTCGGAAGTTTTGGGATCTGACCTGGCGCTGCCTCCTAGGTAAGTTATATGTGAGGGGGAACTTGAAGTACCGGAACTCCGACGAGCGAGGCTGCCCTCGGGAGGAGTGTGGCGACACGCTGGAAAGCATGGAGCACTTCCTGCTTCAGTGCCCCTTCAATATAAGGGTTTGCAAATTGGTGGGGACCTCCACCGGTTGGCTGCGGCTGGCTGGCCTTTCCTACGCCGAGTGGGCCTATGGGGCATTCAAACACCCGGAGGGCAGGGACTGCCAGACACTTTTTATAGTTAGCGCAGTGGTTAGGTTCCACTTGTGGTCATCCCGGTGTCTAGTGTCGACGCGAGGCAAAATCCTCCCGGAGGTGGAGGTGGTTAAAAACATCATGGTGGACCTGGTGAGGGTGCGCTCTCGGGAGTATGAGGGGTTGGGCGCAAAAGGGCTGGTACCCTCTGGAGGGGTTTCACCTTTTCTGTTCCCTGAGGGATAGAATAAGGGATTAAAAGGTAGTTAGGTTAGGGCCAGATAGGGAAAGGGAGGGCAAGGTTTTGCACAAGAGGTGGGGTTTGTTTGTTTTTTTTGGGTAGGGAGGGACAGGTAGGGATAGGGTAGGGATAGATTGATAGGGACATAGTGGTAGGGCAAGTAGGTAGGGACGGGCCTCTTGTGCTCTCTTCCTGGTGGAGGGCTGGTGTGTCACCACATAGGCATTTTGTTTTGGAAATAGGATGAAAGGGTAAGAGGCTTGAGGATAACCGACCCTAGGCCTGTGGGAGGTTTATGGGAGGGAAGGGGGTGTCAACGGTTTATATAAGATTGTGGGTTTTGTTATTGTATTTTGTCTGGTTTTCTTGTCTGGTATTTTGTTATTTGCTTTTGCCACTAAACATATTTTTTTTGTTCATTTCCATTTTTTTTCTATTTCCCATTGTATGTAGTTAAAAGGGTTTTTTTTTCTTAGGGGGGTAGGTTGTTTGGGAGGGGGGTTTCTTTTGGGGGTGGAGGGTTTGATATATAGGTTTCGTGTGTCCGGCCTGGCTCTGGACTATGCGGACATGGGAGGACATGAGGCGGAGAGCCAGGTCGGTTTTCAGGGGCTCGGTGGCGGGTGGTGCCAGCACCAGGACTATGCGGACATGGGAGGACATGGGGCGTGGTGCTGGCCGGGTGTGGTGAAGGGAAAAAAAAAAAAAAAAAAAAATTCTAATAAGTTTCAGTTGGGGTTTTTTTTGTTAGTTTTCTGTTAGTGTTATATGTTTTCCATTGTATATTACTTATTTGAATTTTCTTTTGTTTCCAAGATAGGTAGAGTTTTGACTGGCGGATGACTGAAGAAAGACTGGAGAGTGAAAGGCGGAGTGAAAGGCAGAATGGATGGGGGCTGATTTGCGGCTGGATTTTCTTTTTGGTCTTTAATTTTGTCCCGGTTTCTTGTATCTTATTTATTGATGTTGTTTATGCTATGTTTTGGATTTATGTATTGTTTCTGTTTATGGGTTTTATATTGTATTTTCGTATGTGACACTGTTTGTGAATTTTTACTTTTCTAATAAAAAAATAGTTCCAATTCCTGGATAACCTGTTTAACCCCTTAGCGACATGTGATTTACTATTACATCCTGGGTGCCTGGTGCTTCACGCAAATGGACGTAATAGTACGTCACCAGCTGATGCCGCCCGCACTAGTTGAGCGTAACTGACGGGTAACACCCACTCAATTAAGCCCCCGGTCAGAGCTGAGCTTCGATCTGGGGTTTTAACTCCTTGGATGCCTCCCGAGGAGGTCAGAAACAAGTTTGACCTCGGTGTCCCCTGCGGCGAGATTGGGGGATGCCGACAGGTTTTTTCTCCAGAACGGGGTCTGGCCAGTGACCCTGGGGTGCTAGAAGCCCCCAGTACCTGGTTGATCTTGCCTGCGATGCATAGGCTGACTTCCTCTTTAGACTGTAATACACTCCTGTATTCTAGTCTATAGTACTGAATCGGTCAGTGCATCGTTGGTTCAGGTGTCCTAAAAATTTCAGTGTGTGAAAAAATTAAGTTATAAAGCTCCAAAAATTCCCTTTTCCTATATAAAATGAATTATATATATATATATATATATATATATAAAACTAAAAATTAATAAAAACAATACATATTTGGTATTGCCGCATCCATAACAATCCATACAATAAAAATGAAAAATATTTAACCTGCATGGTGAACGTCAGGAAAAAAAACCCGAAAAAAAACTCCGGAAATAATGATTTTTGCCCATTTCACCTTACAAAAAATGCTATAAAAAGTGATCAAAAAGTCATATGTACCCCAAAACAGTACCAATGAAAAGCACAGGTTGTCCCGCAAAAACTAAGTCTTCAACTAACTCTGTCAACTGAAAAATAAAAATGTTACACATCTCAAAAGAGGATGATGCAAAAATAATTGATTCATGTCCCCAAATGGGTTTTTGTTTTGCAGAATTAGTAACGCATAAAAAAAGATATAACTTAGGTATCGCCGTAATCGAACCAACCTGCAGAATAAAGGTAACATGTTACTTATGCTGTACGCTACACAGCAAAAAAAAATTAAAAGGTAAGAAGCTATGCTAGAATAGCTGTTTTTTTTTTTTTTTACTCCACCAAGAAAGAGTTCATAAAATTTAGTAAATAAGTTATAGGCACCCAAAAATGGTGTCATTACAAAATGCATCTCATCCCGCAAACAAACTCTCATATGGCTACATCACCAGAAAAATAAAAAAAAATATAGCTTGCACAATGTGAAGACAAAAATCCCAAAAATCGCTGAATCATTAGGACATAACTGACTGCGTCTGGAAGAGAATGTATAAGATGTGTGAGCGTATATTAGGTTACACCCCAGATTTAGAGCTTACAAGGGAAAAGAAACCGGAAGTGACCCCCTCCCCCAATCATAGGAGCTACTGGGGATATAGTAGGGAATTTGGTGTTCCCAATGTACTCTGCACAGCTTATGTATTCACTTTTCAACATCCGCTGTGCATTCATGGGATACTAATGCTTACCACTTGATAAATTCTTTGAGGGGTGCAGTTTTCACAATGGGGTCAGTCCCTAGGGGATTCCAGTTTACTGGTACTTTAGAGGCTCTGCAAACATGACATGGCATCCAGATACCAAACATCTAAATCTGCGCTACAAAAGTCACATAGCGCTCCTTCCCTTCTGTGCCCTGCTGTGTACCCAAATTGCAAATTATGTCCACATGTATGGCACTGGTGTAAACAGGATAACGTACTTAATTCCATATGTGGGTGTAAACTGCTGTTTGGGCACAAAACTTGGTACAGAATGAAAGAAGTGCTATTTTGGTTTTTAGAGCACATATTTAGATGGTTTGGTTTTTGAACATCATGACACATTTGCAGAGCCCTGAAATGCCAGTAAGGTGGAATCCCCTGACATGTGACCCCATTTTGGAAACTACCCTGAAGGTATTAATCCAAGGTACAGTGATCATTTTTAACCCCCAAGTGTTGCATTAATTTATTTTCCAGCAAATAATACGCAGATGTTGGTAATAGGAGAAAATGACAATTTTTCCAGGAATACGTCATTTCAGCGCGTGATATGTTGTGCCCGGCTTGTATCAGAGATGAATGCTTCAAAAGCTGTTGTGCCTGGGATACCCGCTTAACAGTTTTTGGAGTGTGTGACGCAAGCTGGGAACAACATATCATTCACTGAAATGGCAAATCTCTGGAAAAATTTCAATTTTCACTTTTCATTATCAGCTGCGCATTCATTTCTGGAAATTAAATTAATGCAACGCTCGATGGTTAAAAATGCACACTACACCACTTGAAAAATCCCTTCAGTGGTGTAGTTTCCAAAATAGGGACACATGTCTGCAGATTCCACTTTACTGGCAATTCAGGGGCTCTGCATGATGTCCAAAAACCAAACTGTGCTCCTTTTTGTGCCTGGCTGTGCCCAAACAGTTTATACCCACATATGGCTTTAAGTACATTATTCTGGGCACAACAGTGTCATCCATGTGGGCATAAACTGCCGTTTGGGCACACAGCAGGGCACAGATGTGAAGGAGTGCTATGTGCTTTTAGACCGCAGATTTAGATTGTTGGTTTTTGTACGCCATGTCACGTTTGCAGGACCCTAAAATTTTCCCTACAAAATGGGGTCACTTCTTGGGGAAATTCCTATTTATTGGCATTTCCAGGGCTCTGCAAAAAGAACATGGTGCCCAGAAAGTCCCTCTAAATCTATACTCCGAAAGCTAAAAAGCGCAGTTCTCCTTCCCTTCTGAGCCCTGCTGTGTGCCCAATCAGCAGTTTACACCCACATATATAAATTTTTTGTACTCTGGATAGCCCACTTAATAGTTTCAGGAGTGCATGTCTCTGATGACGCAAAGTGGGTACAACATATTGGGCACGGAAATGGCATATTTCTTTTAAAAAAAAGTTAATTTTCACTTTGTATATTGATTTTTGGAAAGCACTCTTAGACTGATACTTAAATGATACTTGAGAAATTCCTTGAGGGGTGTAGTTTCTAAAATGGGGTCACTTTTGAGGGGTTTCCATTGTACTGGTACTTTAGGGGCTCTGCAAATCCAACATGGCACCTGCAAACTATTCCAGCAAAATCTGCCCTCCATAAGCCAACTAGCACTATTTCCATTCTGAGCCTCACCATGTACCCATACAGCAGTTTATGACCACATATGGGGGTATTGCCGTGTTCAGGAGAGATTGTGTAAAAAACTGTGGGGTGATTTTTCTTCTTGAACCTCTTGTAAAAATTAAAAATATGGTGCTAAATGGACGGTTTATTGGAAAGAAAAGTAATTTTTCATTTTTACGTCCCAATGCTAATAGAATCTGTGAAACAGCTGTAGAGTCAAAATGCTCACAATACCCCTTGAGAATTTCCTTAAGGGGTGTAGTTTCCAAAATGGGATCACTTTTTGAGGGTTTCCATGGCATTGGTACTTTAGGGACTCTGCAAATGCGACATGGCACCTGAAAACTATTCCAGCAAAATCTGCCCTCCAAAAACCATTCCGAGCCCCGCCATGTACCCATACAGCAGTTTACTACCACATGGGGGGTATTGCCATGTTCAGGAGCAATTGTTTAGCAAACTGTGGGGTGCTTTTTCTCCTTTAACCCCTTGTGAAAATGAAATCTTTGGGGATAAAGTGATGTTTTAGTAATTTTTAATTTACACATCCCAATGTTAGTAAAATCGGTGAAACGGCTATGGGGTCAAAATGCTCACTATACCCCTTGATAAATTCTGTCAGTGGTGTAGTTTTTGGGGGTTTCCATTGTATTGGTACTCTAGGGGCTCTGCAAATGAGACATGGCACCTGAAAACTATTCCAGCAAAATCTGCTTTTCAAAGGCATGTAAGGCATTTCTATACTCTGGAGAAATTGCATAACAAACTGTGAGATGCATTTTCTCTTTCAACCCTTTGTGAATATGTTAATTTTAGGGTTAAATGAATGTATTAATGAAAAAAAATGAAATGTCTAAATCAAATGTCTATATTGTTTTAATTCCTGTGAAATGCTTAAAGGGTTAACAAACTTCCCAATATATAGGCCTTTAAATTCCCCTCCAGAACTGAAGTGGTCCCAAAAAATTAGTTTGGGAAATTTTCTTGTAAATCTGGAAAAAGCTGTGTGTATGTCAAGACTGAAGAACTTGCGATTTTCCATTGGTCCATAAGTGTCATGTGATCATGTATATTTCAGTTTGGATATCAGTGAAAGACCTACGATCGGTTGTTATGGAAAACCTGGAGTAAAGCTGTGTGTATGTGACCTTTTGTAACAGTGTCATCCACAGCGCCCTACCCCTTTTAAAGCTGACACACAGCAGTGAAGAAAAATGGCTGGGTTGTTATGGAAACATGGAGTGCAGCTGTGTGCATGTGGCTGACAATGCCTTGTCAGATTGGAGACGGGCTTGGGTCTGCTGGGTTGTTTCAGCAGCTCGCTGTTGTCTGTGACATACCTTTTCAGATTGGAGACGGGCTTGTGTCTGCTGAGAGTTGTCATTAGCTCGAGCAGCAGCCATGCGTTTTGCTGCAGGGGGCATGAGTAGTTTAAAAACATTTCAAATTAATAAGAATGCTGAAATCCAGTATGGCAGTCCAGTCAGTGGCGTAAATACCGGGGTAGCAGTGGTAGCGGCTGCCACAGGGCCCGGGACATTAGGGGTCCCAGCAGGCCCCTTATATATATATTTTTTTTTAAATAGGCCATTACCCGCTGCCGTTACACCATCAGGTAGCGGGCCCTATTTACTTACCGATCCCCGGTCCTGCTCACGGCCGCCTGCGCTTCACCTTCTGCGGAGGCAACTGTGAGCAGGAGCGGGGATTGGTAAGTAAGGCCTATGGGCCATGAACCCCACAAACACTGCTATCATTATACTCTGGGGTCTTTTCAGACCCCAGAGTATAATGATCGGAGGTCCCGAGGAGTTGAAGGAACATAAAAAACACTGTTACTTACCTCTCCTGCGCTCCAGAAGGCTTCGGGCCTCCTTAGTGACGTCCCAGACATCGGTGGGCGAGTCCAACGTCATTATGCGTCGCGATGCATGCCTGGTTTACATGACATCTGGTCCAACATCGAAGAGGTAGCGGGAAGTGCACATAATACTATATGAAGGGGCCACTATGGGGCATAATACTGTGTGCAGGGGCCACTATGGGGCAAAATACTGTGTGCAAGGGCCACTATGGGGCATAATAGTGTGTGCAGGGGCCACTATGGGGCATAATAGTGTGCGTAGGAATGCAGTTTGTGCGGGGGGGGCCGTTGCCGGGGGGAGTTGTCCCATCGCCTTGGGGCCCAGCTATTGCTAGTTACACCACTGAGTCCAGTATAGGTAGAGTCTATTTATGGCTGTGTTGTTATGGAAACCTGGTAAATTAAATGTGCACTTATATTGGCTGATACACGTCATATGACTGAATATTTAAGGACCTGCGAACTACTATTGACTAATACAGGTCATAAATAGCTTGGTTGCTATGGAAACCTGTGTGCGTAAGGAGACTAAGCGCCTGCAAGCTTCTATTGGCTAGATAAGGGACATGTGACCGTGTGTATGGCAGTTAGAAAATGAGTGAAAGGCTTGCAGGCTTGTATTAGCTAATGCTGGTCATTTTTTGGGAATACTGCATCTCAGGAACGGTACGTCCAAGAGAGTTGAGACCCAGTCTAAAATATTTCCAGACACCTGAAATACATGTGTGCCAAATTTGGTGAGGATCGATCCAGTCGTTTGGTCGTGCATAAAGAACAGACAGACAGACAGACAGAAACTCATTTATATATATATAAGAGACTAGCAGAAGGACCCGTCTTCGCACGGGTATATTTCATTTTTTGTTTGTGTAGTGGCCCCATAAGAATTGGCCAGTTTTGCATTTGACATCCAGTATGGCAGTCCAGTATAGGTACAGTCTATTTATGGCTGTGTTGCTATGGAAACCTGGTAAATGAAATGTGAACTTATATTGGCTGATACACGTCATATGACTGAATATTTAAGGACCTATGAACTGGTACTGTCTCATACAGGTGATAAATAGCTTGGTTGCTATCAAAACCTGGTGTAAAGCTGTGTGTATGTCAAGACTGAAGAACCTGCGATTTTCCATTGGTCCATAAGCGTCGTGTGATCATGTGTATCTCAGTTTGGATATCAGAGAAAAACCTGTGATCAGTTGTTCTGGAAAACCTGGAGTAAAGCTGTGTGTATGTGACCTTGAGTAACAGTGTCATCCACAGCGCCCTGCCCCTTTAAAGCTGACCTACAGGAGTGAAGAAAAATGGCTGGGTTGTTATGGAAACCTGGAGTTCAGCTGTGTGCATGTGGCTGACAAATGCCTTGTCAGATTTGGAGACAGGCTTGGGTCTGCTGAGAGTTTTCATTAGCTCCAGCAGCAACCATGCATTTTGCTGCAGGAGGCATGAGTAGTTTAAAAAGTTTCAATTTATTTGAATGCTGACATCCAGTATGGCAGTCCAGTTAGTGATGTAAATACCGGGGTAGCTGCAGTAGTGGCTGCTATAGGGCCCGGGACATTAGGGGTCCCGGCGGGCCCTGATGGTTTTTTTTTAATAGGCCGTTACCCGCTGGAGTAACACCAGCAGGTAACAGGCCCTATTTACTTACCGATCTCCGCTCCTGCTCACGGCCGCCTGCGCTTCTCCTTCTGCGGAGGTGGCTATGTGCAGGAGTGGGGGTTGGTAAGTAAGGCCGCAGCCCGCAAATCCCACAAACACTGCTATCATTATACTCTGGGGTCTTTTCAGACCCCAGAGTATAATGATCTGAGGCCCAGGGGAGGTGAGGGAACATAAAAAACAATGTTACTTACCTCTCCTGTGCTCCAGCAGGCTTTGGGCCTCCTTGATGACATCCAAGACGTCGGTGGACCAGTCTGACGTCATTATGTGTGGCAACGCATGCTTGACTCACGTAACATCTGGTCCAACATTGAAGAGGTAGCGGGAAGTGCGCCGGAGCCAGGGAGAGGTAAGCAACATTGTTTTTTATGTTTATATCCTCCCTGGGTCTCCAATCATTATACTCTGGGGTCTGAAAAGACCCCAGAGTATAATAATTGTTCATGGGTGGTCCACTATGTGCAGGGGCCACTATGGGGCATAAAAGTGTGTGCAGGGGCCACTATGGGGCATAACAGTGTGTGCAGGGGCCACTATGGGGCATAACAGTGTGTGCAGGGGCAACTATGAGGCATAACTGTGTGCAGGGGCCACTATGGGGCATAACAGTGTGTGCAGGGGCCACTATGGGGCATAACAGTGTGTGCAGGGGCCACTATGGGGCATAATACTGTGTGCAGGGGCCACTATGGGGCATAATAGTGTGTGCAGGGCCCACTATTGGGCATAACAGTGTGTGCAGGGGCCACTATGGGGCATAAAAGCGTGTGCAGGGGCCACTATGGGGCATAATACTGTGTGCAGGGGCCACTATGGGGCATAATAGTGTGTGCAGGGCCCACTATGGGGCATAACAGTGTGTGCAGGGGCCACTATGGGGCATAATAGTGTGTGCAGGGGCCACTATGGGGCATAACAGTGTATGCAGGGGCTACTACGGGGCATAATAGTGTGTGCAGGGGCCACTATGGGACATAATATTGTCTGCAGGGGCCACTATGGGGCATAATAGTGTGTGTAGGGGCCTCTATGGGGCATAATACTGTGTGCAGGAATGCGTTTGTGATGGGGGGGGGGGACACCCAGCTTTGCACAGGTATATTTCTTTTTTTTTTTTTTGTGTAATAGCCCTATAAGAATTGGCCAGTTTTGCACTTGACATCCAGTATGGCAGTCTAGTATATGTACAGTCTATTTATGGCTGTGTTGTTATGGAAACCTGGTAAATTAAATGTGAATTTATATTGGCTGATACACGTGATATGACTGAATATTTAAGGACCTGCGAACTGCTTTTGACTAATACAGGTTATAGCTTGGTTGCTATGGAAACCTGATCTTAACCTGTGTGCCTGAGGAGAGTAAGCGCCTGCGAGCTTCTATTAGCTGATAAGGGACATGTGACCGTGTGTATGGCAATTGGAATATCAGTGAAAGACTTGCAAGCTTATATTGACTAATGCTGGTCATTTTTTGGGAATACTGTTTCTCAGGAAGGTATGCAGGGGCCACTATGGGGCATAATAGTGTGTGCAGGAATGCAGTTTGTGCGGGGGGGGGGGGGGGTCCCCTGTCAAATGTTCGCCCTGGGGCCCTGCCATTGCTAGTTATGCCACTGAGTCCAGTATAGGTAGTCTATTTATGGCTGTGTTGTTATGGAAACCTGGTAAATTAAATGTGAACTTATATTGGCTGATACATGTGATATGACTGAATATTTCAGGTCCTGTGAACTGCTATTGACTAATACAGGTCATACATAGCTTGGTTGCTATGGAAACCTGTGTGCCTGAGGAGAGTAAGCACCTGCGAGCTCTTATTGGCTGATAAGGGACATGTGACCGTGTGTATGGCAGTTGGAATATGAGTGAAAGACTTCCAGGCTTGTATAGACTAATGCTGGTCATTTTTGGGAATACTGTATCTCAGGAACGGTACGTCCAAGAGAGCTGAGACCCAGTCTATAATATTCCCGGACACCTGATGTATATGTGTGCCATATTTGGTGAGGATTGGTCCAGTCGTTTGGTCGCGCATAAAGAACAGACAGACAGACAGACAGAAAGGAACTCATTTTTATATATATAAGAGACTAGAGGAAGGACCCGGCTTCGCACGGGTATATTTCATTTTTTGTTTGTGTAGTGACCCCATAAGAATTGGCCAGTTTTGCACTTGACATCCAGTATGGCAGTCCAGTATAGGTATATACATTGGCTTATACACGTCATATGACTGAATATTTAAGGACCTGCGAACTGCTATTGACTCATACAGGACATAAATAGCTTGGTTGCTATGGAAACCTGGTGTAAAGCTGTGTGTATGTCAAGACTGAACCTGCGATTTTCCATTGGTCCATAAGTGTCATGTGATCATGTGCATCTCAGTTTGGATATCAGTGAAAAACCTGCGATCGCTTGTTATGGAAAACCTGGAGTAAAGCTGTGTGTATGTGACCTTGTGTAACAGTGTCATCCACAGCGCCCTACCCCTTTAAAGCTGACCTACGGCAGTGAAGAAAAATGGCTGGGTTGTTATTGAAACCTGGAGTGCAGCTGTGTGCATGTGGCTGACAATGCTTTGTCAGATTGGAGACGGGCTTGGGTCTGCTGGGGAGTTTCAGCAGCTCGCTGTTGTCTGTAACATACCTTATCAGATTGGAGACAGGCTTGGGTCTGCTGAGAGTTTTCATTAGCTCAAGCAGCAGCCATGCGTTTTGCTGCAGGGGACATGAGTAGTTTAAAAAAACGTTTCAATTTATAAGAATGCTGAAATCCAGTATGGCAGTCCAGTCAGTGGCGTAAATACCGGTTTAGCAGTGGTAGCAGCTGCCACAGGGCCCGGGACATTAGGGGTCCCAGCGAGCCCCTGATGTTTTTTTGTTTTTTTTTTAACACCGGCAGGTAACGGGCCCTATTTACTTAACGATCCCCACTCCTGCTCACGGCAGCCTGCACTTCACCTTCTGCAGAGGTGGCTGTGAGCAGGAGCGGGGATTGGTAAGTAAGACCTGTGGGCCGTGAACCCCACAAACACTGCTTTCATTATACTCTGGGGTCTTTTCAGCAGGCTTCGGGCCTCCTTGGTGGCGTCCCAGATGTCGGTGGGTCAGTCCGACGTCATTATGTGTTGCGATACATGCCTGGCTCACGTGACATCTGGTCCAACATTGAAGAAGTAGCGGGAAGTGCGCATAATACTATATGAAGGAGCCACTATGATACTGTGTGCAGGGGCCACTATGGGGCCTAATAGTGTATGCAGGGGCCACTATGGGGCATAATAGTGTGTGCAGAAATGCAGTTTGTGCGTGGGGGGGTTGCCGGGGGGGGTCCCATGTCAAATGTTCGCCTTGGGGCCCTGCCATTGCTAGTTACGCCACTGAGTTCAGTATAGGTACAGTCTATTTATGTCTGTGTTGTTATGGAAACCTGGTAAATTAAATGTGAACTTATATTGACTGATACACGTGATATGACTGAATATTTAAGGTCCTGTGAACTGCTATTCACTAATACAGGTCATACATAGCTTGGTTGCTATGGAAACCTGTGTGCCTGAGGAGAGTAAGCGCCTGCGAGCTGTTATTGGCTGATAAGGGACATGTGACCGTGTGTATGGCAGTTGGAATATGAGTGAAAGACTTGCAGGCTTGTATAGACTAATGCTGGTCATTTTTTGGGAATACTGTACCTCAGGAACGGTACGTCCAAGAGAGCTGAGACCCAGTCTAAAATATTCCCGGACACCTGATGTACATGTGTGCCATATTTGGTGAGGATCAGTCCAGTCGTTTGGTCGCGCATAAAGAACAGACAGACAGATAGACAGGAACTCATTTTTATATACAGTCATATGAAAAAGTTTTGGCACCTCTATTAATCTTAATCATTTTTAGTTCTAAATATTTGGGTGTTTGCAACAGCCATTTCAATTTGATATATCTAATAACTGATGGACACAGTAATATTTCCGGATTGAAATTAGGTTTATTGTACTAACAGAAAATGTGCAATATGCATTAAACCAAAATTTGACCGGTGCAAAAGTATGGGCACCTCAACAGAAAAAGTGACATTAATATTTAGTAGATCCTCCTTTTGCAAAAATAACAGCCTCTAGTTGCTTCCTGTAGCTTTTAATCAGTTCCTGGATCCTGGATGAAGGTATTTTTGACCATTCCTCTTTACAAAACAATTCCAGTTCAGTTAAGTTTGGTCGCCGAGCATGGACAGCCCGCTTCAAATTATCCCACAGATGTTCAATGATATTCAGGACTGGGGACTGGGATGGCCATTCCAGAACATTGTAATTGTTCCTCTGCATGAATGCCTGAGTAGATTTGGAGCTGTGTTTTGGATCATTGTCTTGCTGAAATATCCATCCCCGGCGTAACTTCAAATTCGTCACTGATTCTTGTACATTATTCTCAAGAATCTGCTGATACTGAGTTGAATCCATGCGACCCTCAACTTTAACAAGATTCTCGGTGCCGGCATTGGCCACACAGCCCCAAAGCATGATGGAACCTCCACCAAATTTTACAGTGGGTAGCAAGTGTTTTTCTTGGAATGCTGTGTTTTTTTGTCGCCATAATTAACGCCTTTTTGTATGACCAAACAACTCAATCTTTGTTTCATCAGTCCACAGGACCTTCTTCCAAAATGAAGCTGGCTTGTCCAAATGTGCTTTTGCATACCTCAGGCGACTCTGTGGCGTGCTTTCAGAAACGGCTTCTTTCGCATCACTCTCCCATATAGCTTCTCCTTGTGCAAAGTGTGCTGTATTGTTGACCGATGCACAGTGACACCATCTGCAGCAAGATGATGCTGCAGCTCTTTGGAGGTGGTCTGTGGATTGTCCTTGACTGTTCTCACCATTCTTCTTCTCTGCCTTTCTGATATTTTTCTTGGCCTGCCACTTCTGGGCTTAACAAGAACTGTCCCTGTGGTCTTCCATTTCCTTACTATGTTCCTCACAGTGGAAACTGACAGGTTAAATCTCTGAGACAACTTTTTGTATCCTTCCCCTGAACAACTATGTTGAACAATCTTTGTTTTCAGATCATTTGAGAGTTGTTTTGAGGAGCCCATGATGCCACTCTTCAGAGGAGATTCAAATAGGAGAACAACTTGCAATTGGCCACCTTAAATACCTTTTCTCATGATTGGATACACCTGGCTATGAAGTTCAAAGCTCAGTGAGGTTACAAAACCAATTTTGTGCTTCAGTAAGTCAGTAAAAAGTAGTTAGGAGTATTCAAATCAATAAAATGATAAGGGTACCCAAATTTTTGCACCGGTCAAATTTTGGTTTAATGCATATTGCACATTTTCTGTTAGTACAATAAACCTCATTTCAATCCTGAAATATTACTGTGTCCATCAGTTATTAGATATATCAAATTGAAATGGCTGTTGCAAACACCCAAATATTTAGAACTAAAAATGATTAAGATTAATAGGGGTGCCCAAACTTTTTCATATGACTGTATATAAGAGATAAGAGATTTGGGTGGTATGACATGTTGAAAATTGCGATTTTTTTTTTTCAAATTTCCATCAAATTTCCTATTTTTTTTTATAAATAAATACAAAAATATTGATTAGTGTTTACCACTAACATGAAGCACATGTCACAAAAAAACTCAAAATCACCATATAAAGTGAAAAATGTAAGTTTTGAAAAATGAGGCCTGGACCTTAATGCACTTTTGGACTGTGTCCTTAATCTGTTAAAGGTTTTATTCAACTTTCTAATATTGATGGCTTTTTCTTAGGATAGGCCATCAATATTACATCTGCAGGGGTCAGACAGCCAGGACCTCTGCAGATCAGTTTTTCCAAGACAGTGCAGCTACAGGTAATTTTAACAATTTCAGGAGCCACGTTGCTTGTTTGGCGGTGGGTTTAGGTAGTGCAGTGATGTACAATGTATGGTGAGTGCATGGCATTGTTATTACCTGTAGCTGCGCTGTCTAGGAACAGCTGATCTGCAGGGGTCCTGGCTGGGTTCCCTAGAAACAATTCCACTGGTGGGCCCTAGACATTCCAGTCCGACACTGAGCATGGATTTATTTGACTTGGGGACCTTTTTTCAATGTAACTTTGGGATTTTTTTATGTCAACAGTGGAACCAACAGTGTGGTATGGAAGAATAAGATGGACCAGGTTGCAGGACATGTCTGCCTGAGCAGTTGTGGTAGCTGTGGCAATATGAGTAGCAGTATAATGTAGAATAATGTGATGGACTGGGCTACAGGAGAAGATTTTCCCTGTTGATACATGGAGAAAGAGACAGTGGCAGATAAATTCAGTGGCATCAGCTGACGGTCTGTGAAAATCCTCACGGATCCCTGCCTGATCTTTTTTGACTAAAGTAATTTTCCACTTGTTACAATGCCACCACCGGCACTGAACAGGCGGTTGGATCAGATAAAACACCCATGGCAAACTGGGTCAGCTCCTTCCACTGCTATAACCTAGAATTCCTGCAGGAATATAGGAGCACTCTAGGTACTCTATACTCCGGTGCAGTGATGTGTGTCAATTGCCTGTTGTGGGTCTGGTTGGTGCTGCAAGGTGAAACATTTCTGTTTCATTACTTTCCAGATACTGTACCGGCTGCTGACACTGCTATTTTCCTACTGCTACTCGCAGCTGTCGCATTGGTAGAGGAGGTGGGAGGTGGCGCCCTGGCTGAGTGAGGTGGACTGGGAGTGGGCAAAGGCCACTTGGCCACACATGCGACTGACACATGCAGTGGTCTCCCTAAAAGCTGCGGCAAGATAGCTTTACAGCCTATTCTGATAATATGATAATTTTGCCTCCGTTTGGCATTCAGGGGAGAATTCACCCATTTTGGCTTTATAGCAAGGATTTAAAATCACGGCAATCCAGTTCTCATCCCTTTGCTTTATGCTAATACACTTGAAAGGTGGAATTTGGTCTTCCTCTTCTATACCTCATTGCAATTGGAATCGTTACTATCACCACTGCCACCATCCTCTTCCTCTGATATCACGATGACCCAGTTGCCAGGTCCTTTCAGCTAAAGAAATATCACCGGCAACGTCATTGTCTTCGCCAATTTTTTCCGACTCATTATGGCCATGGAATTCTTGCACACCCTCATAATTTCCACTTTCATATTCCCCCATAGTGCCAACCAGAATGTACCAGTACCACACCCCCTGCCTAGTGGCCTACTTCCACCTACCAAGAGTCATATATTCTTCTTCCACCTCTTCCTCATTGCAAAAAATGCTGACTATTATCATCCAACTCATCAAAAAGAGGAACAGGACTGCTCTGACTAGGAGAAACAGCTTTCTCAGCAAGTTCTACAACCCTACCAGCGATCTGTGTCAGTGAATAAGATGAAAGAGATATGGTTGACAGTCCAGAAAGGCCCTGCGGTAAATTATATGTTACAAAATTAGAGGAGGTAGAAGAACACATAGAAACCTGACTCAAGATCATATCTCTGTTGGATGCAATATTCTCTTGAGACTGATATGAGTGAGCTATTAAAAATTTCATCTTCATTCAGGAAGTACAGCAATCCTACGACTACTGTTGCTGTTGCTATCCTCATTCTTATTGTTAGTACTTGCACAAGTGTTTTCTCCTCCCCCTACTTTTGCCTATCCCCTGCCCTGTTTTTTGTCCAGTCATTTTACTGCACACTGCTTAATTATAATAACGATTGGCAACAATTTTTACACTGTGTCTTCTGTTTTTGGGGGGTTTTTTTTTTTTTTTTTTTTATAAAAAACTATTTCAAGAAAAATATCAAATCACTAAAAGCACTAAATGGGTGACCTGGTCAGTGAATGTTAGATTAGAACACGATACTTTGTATCGGTTAGCAAAGAAAACCCATAAGCACTGTGAGAACTCCACCTAGCACTAATTGTCTTAGAGGCTGTCAGGTAAAGTCAGTTGATACCAGAACCAGAGCCAATATCACAGACATGTGTCTCCTCTGTATTTTCCCTGAACAATGCATGTCATGGCTGCCATTTTAGTTCAACTAAAATGTTTCGTTTGAAATGGCAAACTATTCCGTTTTGTTAAAAATCAATCAATCAATTTTGAATATTTGGGTTAAATCCAGCTCGTAAGTTATTGGTTTATCCAGCTCTAATTATCATGTATTGACCCTTTCCCTACCAAGGATGTATGTCAGTGAATAGTAATGTAATATTTCGACACTCCAAGTGTTAAACAACAATAAATTTTATTCCATTATGCAAAAAAAAAAATGTTATGAACACACAGCAAAAAAGGTTAAAATTTCACATGATGCATGATGTCAGTATTCGAACGTTTCAGTCTTCTAAGACCTTCATCTGCATGACATCTGAGGAATTCAAAATATAATATAATAAATAAAAACAAAAATATATTACAAGAAAACTTTTAGGTACAAGTTAATATCCATCTCAATTATCACAGTATCAACAGAAGATATAATATACCAGTGAAAACCCAGTATTGTAACGTTCTCCAGTCATATAATGGTTGCTTATGACATAATCCATCAAGATCAGTATGTCATAGACTCCAAGGGAAAAGTTAAATACATCTCCCCAATACATATAACATCAGCTACAATATTAATCACATACCTTGTGCAGTGTGGTAAGCAAAAGAACGCTGTGTTCAAAAGCATGATACAATGATGTCCCTTAAATAGCATCACTGACACTTAATGACGACATCATCAGCAACAGCTGATAGCGGAACATGTGATCACGACATCAGCAGTGACTCTCGGTCACATGATTAAGTAAAGATATGCCCCCATTCAATTCTTAAGTATGAAAACAGATCGAACATGTGCAATAGCAATCAAGGAGGGTGCCGTTATATGTATAAACTAGTGATCACGTGATAATCTTAGACCACGCCCCGGTGTTGACATCTAAAATCCAAGATTAAACATATGAAATAAGACAAAGCATCGTCATGTAATGTATAGCAATGAGGCGGTCACATGACCGCACAATTTCTATTCATTTAAAGGGGCTACAGTATGAATGTAAAAGGTCCATGAAAATAAATATTGCAATACCACAATGCACCTCAGTATCACAAATCGCATAGATAGAGAGTCAATATCAATTAGTCAAATACCAATATTGGGACAGAGTTATCAAATATATTAATACATTAAAGTATAATAGAAAGTCCATAACAACCCCATGAAGAATAACTATTTAAAATATTAATAAATCACATTCACGGTTAAGTTCATGTGGTGCCAGAGTTTGCAGATTGTGGATCAAATAGGATTCACGCTGTTTCAACCTGCGCACACAGTCGCCCCCTCTCCGCAATATAGGGACATGCTCCAAAACTTGGAAACGTAACTGTGATGCAGTATGCTTCTGTTTAATAAAGTGATCTGGAATGGGAAGCATGATCTTACCACACCGAATATCCGACTTATGTTTTGAAATGCGGTCTCGCACATGCTGGGTAGTCTCCCCAATATATGTGAGACTGCGAGGATATTTCAAAAGATACACAACATGTGTGGTGGAACATGTAAAAAAGTCATGAACTGGTATCAGGCGGCTAGAATGTGGATGCTGTTGTAACGTCTCTGCCGTTTCTGGTCTCGGCGCCACCCTCCACTTCCACGCTGTGGCGAAGGAGGCGTGTTCAGTTTGATTCTTTGTGTAAGTTTCTTGCTACTCAGTCTGAACATGGTCCTAGTCAGTGTAATTGATTTCTGGCCCCACCCGTGTCTGAACATTTCTCTCTGGACTGCGTAGAGTTAATCTCTTCCTGGCCTGTGTGATTGACAGCCTGTGTACCTATCAGGTCTGGGGGCTGGTCCCAGACTTTCTATATACAGGATGTCATTTCTCAACAGTTGGCCGGTTATTACACTTGTGTTTTGCCTGCTGTCTTTCTATACTCCTTGATTCTTTGTTACTTGATTCTCTGACCCTTTGGCTTGCCCCTGACTATTCTCTTGGATTTTGACTTTGTACTGCTTTGCTCGTTTGTTACTGACCCCTTGGCTTGCTCACTCTGCTTCTGTGTTGTTTTTGTTTTGTCCTGTTCTGTGTGTCACTTACCCAGTATAGGGTTTGTCTTCTGGTTGTCCTTTTACCGTTTAGGGTAACTGAGGCAATAGGAAGGGACAGTGGCTGGGGTGAGATTAGGGCTCACTTGTCTCTGTCCTTCCTCCCAGACCGCTGCAGTAGTGTCAGGGTTGCTACGTTTGGCAAGACCCTTACAGCTGTACATGACAGCCCTTAATAATGCTGTTGCCCTGTCCACAATGTAGACATGGAAAAGTGCCTCTCTTGGGTGAATGTAAGACTTGTTGTCGTAGTGGTATATGGATCGGGCCAAAATCTGCCTGAACCAACCGGTCTCTAATATTTTGTCCTCGCTTATAACAAGAAAGTGGAGGATTGGTGAATTCTGGAATGTCAGGGTATGCTCTATGCAAAAGTGACCAGTGTCATCGTAAAATTTGAGGTATTTTAGGGATACAGGGGTGATAGGTGTTAACACAAGCAAGTTTACGTGGTTTTGGCGTTAATTCATTATCTCGGACATCAGAGTCCAATATATTCAATTCCTTTTGTAAAAGGGAAATAGGGTAACCCCTTGAGGAAAATTTCCCTAGCATCTCATGTGCTCTAACTCTTTGTCTAACTGGATCTGATACAATTCTTTGTATCCAATGTAATTGAGACCTAGGAAGAGCATTTTTCACAGTCCTAGGATGACAACTAGAATAATGCAAAAGATCATTATGGTCAGTTGGTTTCCTGTATAAATTAAAAGAGAGACCACCATTAGTGTCCAATCTCACCATGGTGTCCAAAAAGCATATCTTAGAGGAACTGCTATGCATCGTAAAAGTTAAATCTGGACATCTGGTATTTAGATACTAAAAAAATTTGTCTAAAAGGGTCGATGGGCCCCCTCCATATGCAAAATACATAGTCAATATACCGCCGATACCAGGCTTTCACGTGGTGTTGAAATAACTCACAAGAATATATGAAGTCATCTTTAAATTTAGCCATGTACGCATTTGCATATGGTGGGGCCACATTTGACCCCATAGCAGTGCCCTTGCATTGAACATAAAATTGATCCCCAAAGAGGAAATAATTTTCCTCCAAAATAATCCGTAAAATATCAAAGACAAAATGACTGGAGAATGTTACAATACTGGGTTTTCACTGGTATATTATATCTTCTGTTGATACTGTGATAATTGAGATGGATATTAACTTGTACTTTGTTTTTATTTATTATATTATATTTTGAATTCCTCAGATGTCATGCAGATGAAGGTCTTAAGAGACCGAAACGTTCGAATACTGACATCATGCATCGTGTGAAATTTTAACTTTTTTTGCTGTGTTCATAAAAATTTTTTTTTGCATAATGGAATAAAATTTATTGTTGTTTAACACTTGGAGTGCCAAAACAGGGCTGTGGAGTCGGAGTCGGAGTCGTGGAATCGGAGTCGGAGTCGGTGCCTATTTTGGTGGAGTCGGAATCGGTATAAAATGGACCGACTCCGACAATATATAATAAATTGGTACAGTTAGTAGTACAATGCAGTATGTGCTGAATATATTTTCATAAGAATTTGGGAAAATGAAGAAATGTTGAAAATGATGAAATGTCCTGTAAAGGTCTGTTCTATTCCTCATATAATGATGGGACTGAGTTCTGAGTGCACCTATAAGGTTTAGCAGTGCCAGGGCTGTGGAGTCGGAGTCGTGGAGTCGGAGTCGGAGCCTATTTTGGTGGAGTCGAAGTTGGAGTCGGAGTCAGGGGAAATTGAGGAGTCGGAGTCGGGGCTTTGGCGTACCGACTCCACAGCCCTGGTGCCAAAGTATTACATTACTATTCATTTGGATATTTTCCGATATCTTCTGGCACCATTTTGAGACTGGATATCTCTTTAAACTAAGGAGTGCAGATCTTTTTAAATATTTTTAAGAATCTACAGTATGTCATACATGCTGCCAGGGAGACTCTTCAGTAGCCAAGGACGTATGTAATATGTCCTTCCTACTAATGCTGATTTCTCAGGATTCATAAGGGTTATCAAAAAAATCTGGCTACGACAGCATTTTTAAAAGCTAATGTCTCCAGATCTGCAGATTGTCATCTGTAAAATGAATTTCAGATCTTCTTGATAGCCTTTGTGATTCCTGAGAAATCGGGCGTTAAAGTGTCCTCCCCCCTCCAGTCTCAGCCAGAATCTCAGCACAGCACAGGAGGGGCAGAGGAGATGAACTGCAGACTGTGTAAGCCGTGTACCGGGGTGGGCTCCCCAGGATACAGCGAAGTCACGAACAAAGGAAGCGACTCCAAATCAATTTAGTAAAAAAACAAGATTTTACTTTGTGTAGTAACACCTATTTCCCAGAAAAACACTACCAACTATTTACATACACTCAGCCAGTAAGCTGAGACCCTGGTGTTGTACAGCGCAGTGCCCCCTTATGTGCAGCTCCAATAAACTCCAAGCTTTTACCTATCTGCAGGCTGCTAACCAGCCGCTTGTTACCTTTTTATCACGCTAGTCACAGGAACAATTCAATGAGTGTGATAGGGTCACCGGCGGTATAACACAAGAGCTTACAAACTTATCAAAATACCCCTATTCCCCACAAACAAAGTATAACTGAGTAAATATCTTAGTAGGTTAGCTTGCAAGCCAAAGAAATATGACAACGTATAAAATGTCGCTTCTAGACTTCCTCAGAAGCTCCTCTCTGGGAGTTACAAGTCTATAGAATTCTCTGAGTCTTAGTCCTTACTACCAAATAGGTAGATAATTCTCCGGTAGTGTGGCCTGTGAAGATGAGGATGCCTAACTAATCTAACTACAGGACCTTACTCAGTCCCAAGCAATTTGCGCCAAAAATGTAATGCGGTGCGTGCACGATTACTTCTCTTAGTGATCCAGATTTGTTGGGTACCTGTTAGCTTCGTCTCTGGAACCGCTGAAAGCAGGGCACATCCAAACATGCGGTTTCACTGACAGGGCCACTTCTCAGCCAGTCCTTGATAGCAATCTTCACCTTAGGATGCTGTCTGAACAAACCCTGAACAGTCTCTGCTTCAGCAAACTCTTGATATATGTCTCTAATCCTTGAAGAATGTTTTTCCTCTCACTTCAGCCCTTCTTCTTCCAAAAGCTCAGAAGCACACACAGCTAAGATGGCTGCCAGACACACTCTGCTTCATCTTAACCCACCTCTGCAGAACAGGGTCTCCACGTCACTACTCCAGGGAAATACAGAATTACAGTCTCTTCTATTTCTGACGTAACAGTGGCCTCTTGTAGTCAAACAAACAAATGTCAGTTTATAAAAAAAAATAAACTTATCTACAGAAACGGTTACATTCATAACATGAGGGCTGTTTCCCCATCTTACAACTGTGCAGACAATGAAAAATCATCACTGTCTGTGCATAAACTGTATGTGAGTCCCAGGGGGAGCAGTAGCATGTATTTCTGTCCATGTTATCACCTCTTCTATTAATCAGAGAGCATACTGTACTTTTGCTCTCTGATTTATCACATACATTGTTACATTACAATGCAATACCCCTCTGAGCCTAATCAGGAAGGTTATTGGTGACGTGACCCAGACGTTTATCAGCATCTAGATTGCGACACCAAAAGAGTTGCACCAAACACATACACAAAATCATCAATTAATTACATTTCACCCTGTTCCTATCCTGTCCATACCTGATCTTTATAGCATAAATATGCTGACCGCCTCTGTAGCTATGTCTGTCACTAGAGATGAACATATAAAACATTTCTGATAAGTGTAAAATGTTCCATCAGTCAGATAAGACATTATCACTCATTGATAGTCACCATAAAAAATCCCAGTGTTTGTCATGTTTCAGATGGCCGGGTGTTTTTATTTTTTTGCACCCATAGTACAGATGAAACACCCAGACTTCCAGCAGGTTATTAAATCCATAATTATGGCTTTCTAAGTGCAGTAATGATGGACCGCAGGAACTTCAGAGGTTGCGTCCATAATATGTGATCAATAAAGCGCCCATATTACGCCAATCTGAAACTGGCTCTAGTTATCTCATTTAGGTATAGAGATTATAATTTTTTGTTAGGGTAACAATTGGTATAGGGGGATGGAAAATTATTTTCTTATGTAAGCCCCTATTTGATTTGCATCCACAAAATTAGTTGACACATTTCTGCGATTTTGGCGTTTCTTTAACACCTTTACCTTTAAAAATAGACAGGTTTGGTATGTATGAGCTCCTCAAATCTTACAGTTTTTTGGTAAGTACATTTTGTTTGCAGAAAGTGGTTGCTGGAGCATGCACTTTAGTTGCAAATTTGAAATTTTTGTGCAATATTTGCTTGTAATCTCTGTTTGCTGCAAAGTTGCACGAATGTGGATGTATATATGAAATATTAAGCTGTGTATTTATATACGGTATTCTGTACACTCAAAATATAGATTTTGGTATTTCAGTAATGGTTTGCTATGTGCAGTATATATTTTTAAGATATTAGTGGATGACAGCAAAATATTGCTTTTTTAGAGCACAAGCTATTGTTGATGTTGATGTTTGCAATATATATAAATTGTGTACATCTTGATCTATTATTTTATGTTTTAGGTGTAAATATATGTTTTAATGCATTTTTTTAAAACACATTTTTTGCGTTTTTTACAAAATTGCATGAAGGTGGACATGGCTATATAAGATTATCTACTTTTAATAAATATATAGGGTTTAGGTTTGCACTTGCTTTTCATGGTGTGTAATCCCTATATTTTTTTGAGTCAAAGCCAGGAGTGCATATAACTTTTTATTTGGTTTACACTTCAACAAATATAAACATGCATTTTTTTTATAAAACATACATCAAAATTGCATGAAGGTTCCAGTTCATAAACCGTGCCAAATGACATTTTGACAATGGTGCAGGTGTTTACTTTCAGATAATATATTGGTATAGGGTTTAGTATGTTTTTTTTTTTTTACTGCAGTAATTTAGGTTTTAATTGTACACCTCAAAAGTGTGAAAATTGTCCTGGCTATCAGAAGTGCAAAATGTCTGAAAACCCCTGGCAGCAAAATAGTTAATAGAGATATAATATTACCACTTAATAAATCATTGGTGTGGCCCAATCTGGAATACGCAGTTCTGGGCACCATTTCATAGAAAGAATGTCCTAGAGTTACAGATACAACAGAGGGCTACAAAATTGATTAGGGGCATGGCGGACCTCAGTTATGAGAAGAAATTAAAGGAGTTGAATTTGGCCTTAAGGTGTAGCTAGTTGGGGGCAGAGTTAATGGTGGACCCAGGTGACAAAGACAAACAACAATTTCAATTGCATCTGCATCAGCGGGACGCCAATACAGTTGAAACACATAGTGGAGGAGAAAGCCGCTGTCTTCCTGCTTTACCATTCTTAACTTGTAGGCTGCAAATCACTTCAGCCAGCAACTTACAAGGCACCATAGCTACAACACATCTACGTCGCAGACAGATGATGTCATTTTACTGGAACACAGACATGTTGTGATCATTGAGCCTTGTAGGCCACATGCCTACAGGTTAGAACAAGAAGAGGTGATGGCGTCTGCGACTCTGATGGGTCCTTGCGTCAGAGATTCGGCGGTAGATGAGTATAATTGTGATTATTTTGTTTTCACACTTTGAGAGACATTAATAATATGTTGTGAGAGCATTGATAAGAGGGCCTCGTTAATTAAAAAAAAAAAAAAAAAAGTCCAAGGGGCAATGCTGGAGTACTTACACTTGCTGCTACAGTTTGTACAGCGAGTAAGCAGCCCTTCAGCCGAGAGAAGTGGATTTTGGTGGTCCAGATGGGAAATGTGAACGATTACAATCAGATGTCACCTGTCAATACAGTCAATACATTTTTCCTGCACTGTATTCACTCAAATGGTCTGCAGAATCCTGTGTAGAGCCGGTATCTACCACTATATGGTCCCTGTACTCAGGTGTCTTTGCCCCCAGCTCTAACGCCCCCCCCCATGCTGAACCCCTAGCTACACCTCTGAAAGAGGCATTTAACCCCTTAACGACCAATGACATACCTGTATGTCATTGGTGACATGGGGATGTATGGAGAGGGCTCAGGAGCTGAGCTCTCTCCATACAGGGCAGTTAAACCTGGACCGCGGCGTTTAAACTGCGCAGGCACCGCCATTTTTCACCGATAGCCGCCCTCCTGAACCTCATCGGAGGGCGGTGATCAGATGCAATGACAGCCAGGAGCCTATTGAAGGCTTCCAGGCTTGTTATTGCATTAGATCCATTGCACACTGCCAGAGGCAGCGTGAAATAGAGAGCTAGGCATTTTGCTATTCACTGCGAAACAGTAGTATCGCAGTGAATAGTATGAGCGATCAGACACCCTAGGTTTCAAGGTCCCTAGGGGGTCTGAACATAAAAGTAAAAGAAAAATTTTTTTTTAAAAGTATAAAAAAAGTTCAAATCACCCCCCTTTCCCTAGATCAGATATAAAAGTATATAAACAAAAGTAAACATAAACACATTAGGTATCCCCACGCTCCAAAATGCCTGAACTATTAAAATATTTAAATATTATCCCATATGGTGAACGGCGTAGCGGTGAAAAAAAATCTAAATAGCCAAATAACATTTTTTTCAACACTTTGCCTCCTTTAAAAAATTTTATAGAAAGTGTTCAAACCATCAGATCTTTCCCCAAATGATATCAGAAAAACGTCATCTTGTCCCGCATAAAAAGACGCCTTACGCAGCTCCATACATGTAAATATGAAAAAGTTACAGGTGTCACAATATGTCGACACAAAATTTTTTTTTTCTATTTTGCAAAGTTTTTCATTTCTTAAAATTATCAAAACATTGCAAATACTATATAAATTTGGTATCGCTGTGTTCGTACTGACCCGCAGAATACAGGTAACATGTCATTTTTACCACACAGTGAATGCCGTAAAAATTAAACCATATGAAGTTGGCGCAAATGCATTATTTCTCCAATTGCACCTAATTCTGAATTTTTCCAGCTTCCCAGTACAGTCGTGGCCAAAAGTTTTGAGAATGATACAAATATTAATTTTTACAAAGTCTACTGCTTCAGTTTTTCTAATGGCAATTTGCATATACTCCAGAATGTTATAAAGAGTGATCAGCTTAACAGCAATTACTTGCAAAGTCAATATTTGCCTAGAAAATGAACTTTATCCCCCAAAACACATTTCAACATCATTGCAGCCCTGCCTTAAAAGGACCACCTAACATCGTTTCAGTGATTGCTCCATTAACACAGGTGTGGGTGTTGATGAGGACAGGGCTGATGATCAACCTGTCATGATTAAGTAAGAATGACACCACTGGACACTTTAAAAGGAGGCTGGTGCTTGCCATCATTGTTTCTCTTCTGTTAACCATGGTTATCTCTAAAGAAACACATGCAGTCATCATTGCACTGCACAAAAATGGCCTAACTGGGAAGAGTATTGCAGCTAGAAAGATTGCACCTCAGTCAACAATCTATCGCATCATCAAGAACTTCAAGGAGAGCGGTTCCATTGGTGCCAAAAAGGCTCCAGGGCGCACAAGAAAGACCAGCAAGCAGCAGGACCGTCTCTTAAAAGTGTTTCAGCTACGGGATCGGGCTACCAGCAGTGCAGAGCTTGCTGAGGAATGGCAGCAGGCAGGTGTGAGTGCATCTGCACGCACTGTGAGGCGGAGACTCTTGGAGCAAGGCCTGGTCTCAAGGAGGGCAGCAAAGAAGCCACTTCTCTCCAGAAAAAACATCAGGGACAGACTGATATTCTGCAAAAGGTACAGGGAGTGGACTGCTGAGGACTGGGGTAAAGTCATTTTCTCTGATGAATCCCCTTTTCGATTGTTTGGAACATCTGGAAAACAGCTTATTCGGAGAAGAAGAGGTGAGCGCTACCACCAGTCTTGTCTCATGCCAACTGTAAAGCATCCTGAAACCATTCATGTGTGGGGTTGCTTCTCAGCCAAGGGAATCGGCTCTCTCACAGTCTTGCCTAAAAACACAGCCATGAATAAAGAATGGTACCAGAATGTCCTCCAAGAGCAACTTCTCCCAACCGTCCAAGAGCAGTTTGGCGCTCAACAATGCCTTTTCCAGCATGATGGAGCACCTTGCCATAAAGCAAAGGTGATAACTAAATAGCTCAGGGAACAAAACATAGAGATTTTGGGTCCATGGCCTGGAAACTCCCCAGATCTTAATCCCATTGAGAACTTGTGGTCAATCATCAAGAGACGGGTGGACAAACAAAAACCAACAAATTCAGACAAAATTAAAGCATTGATTCTGCAAGAATGGACTGCTATCAGTCAGGATTTGGTCCAGAAGTTGATTGAGAGCATGCCAGGGAGAATTGCAGAGGTCCTGAAGAAGAAGGGTCAACACTGCAAATATTGACTTGCTGCATTAACTCATTCTAACTGTCAATATAAGCTTCTGTTACTCATAATATGAATGCAATTATATTTCTGTATGTGATAAAAACATCTGACAAACACACATAAAAACCAGAGGGCAGCAGATCATGTGAAAATATAATATTTGTGTCATTCTCAAAACTTTTGGCCATGACTGTACATTGCACAGCATATTGAATGGTGCCATTACAAAGTACAATTTGTTTTGCAAACAATAAGCCATCATGTGAGTCTGTGAACTAAAAAATTAAAAAAAGTTATGGCTCTTGGAATGTGGGGAGGGAAAACGAAAATGCAAAAACTAAAAATGACCCGTTCCTTAAGGGGTTAAAAGGATAATACAATATAAATAGCCCATACAAGAAATATTGGAAAAAGCTGTTCCATGTAAAAATTCCATAAAAAGACAAGGGGGCACTCCCTCTGAAGAAAAAAAAGGTTTAATCTCCAGAGTCGACAAGGCTTCTTCACTGTAAGGACTGTGAATATGTGGGATAGCCTACCCCAGGAACTGGTCACAGCCTTTTTACAGGAAAATAGCATTGATTCTTAGGGAAATATATAGAATACTTATTTCCTTCATGCATGCCCATTTCCATCCCTTTGTTGAACTTGATCAACCAAACTATTTATGTAACTTGCAAAAAAGTATGCAATATGGGAGATTCCTATGGATTAGAGAGCCATTATGCCGCCTAGCCTAAGGCATGAGCACCTCTAGCAGCACTATTAAACATGGGAGCTGTTCTGGGCTCTCCAATCTCTATTGATTAGGAACAGGAAGAAAACTAAATGGACATGGTGGGAACAAGCAGATGAGAGGAGACAGAAGTTAGTGAGTTGCTTTTCAATAGAGTCCCCCCCCCAACCATTTAATCACAACACCAGGATACATGAATGAGTATGTCGGTTTTCTGTGACTGTCGGTTTTCAAACTGTCAATGCAGCTACAGGATGTGATGAGGGAGCCCAGTTCCAGCTGCGACTGCTGCAACTCCTATAGCTACACCACTGAGTGCTGGTGTGTGAAAATTGACTGCTTTTGGCTGGTCATCTGCTAACTTGAGGCATATTTATATATATATATGTGTATATATATATACAGTACAGACCAAAAGTTTGGACACACCTTCTCATTCCAAGAGTTTTCTGTATTTTCATGACTATAAAAATTGTAGATTCACACTGAAGGCATCAAAACTATGAATTAACACATGTGGAATTATATACTTAACAAAAAAGTGTGAAACAACTGAAAATATGTCTTATATTCTAGGTTCTTCAAAGTAGTTACCTTTTGCTTTGATTACTGCTTTGCACACTCTTGGCATTCTCTTGATGAGCTTCAAGAGCTAGTCACCTGAAATGGTTTTCACTTCACAGGTGTGCCCTGTCAGGTTTAATAAGTGGGATTTCTTGCCTTATAAATGGGGTTGGGACCATCAGTTGTGTTGTTCAGAAGTCAGGTGGATACACAGCTGATAATCCTACTAAATGGAGTGTTAGAATTTGTATTATGGCAAGAAAAAAGCAGCTAAGTAAAGAAAAACGAGTGGCCATCATTACTTTAAGAAATGAAGGTCTGTCAGTCCGAAAAATTGGGAAAACTTTGAAAGTGTCCCCAATTGCAGTGGCCAAAACCATCAAACGCTACAAAGAAACTGGCTCACATGAGGACCGCCCCAGGAAAGGAAGACCAAGAGTCACCTCTGCTGCGGAGGATAAGTTCATCCGAGTCACCAGACTCAGAAATCGCAGGTTAACAGCAGCTCAGATTAGAGACCAGGTCAATGCCACACAGAGTTCTAGCAGCAGACACATCTCTACAACAACTGTTAAGAGGAGACTGTGTGCAGCAGGTCTTCATGGTAAAATATCTGCTAGGAAACCACTGCTAAGGACAGGCAACAAGCAAAAGAGACTTGTTTGGGCTAAAGAACACAAGGAATGGACATTAGACCTGTGGAAATCTGTGCTTTGGTCTGATGAGTCCAAATTTGAGATCTTTGGTTCCAACCACCGTGTCTTTGTGCGACGCAGGAAAGGTGAACGAATGGACTCTACATGCCTGGTTCCCACCGTGAAGCATGGAGGAGGAGGTGTGATGGTGTGGGGATGCTTTGCTGGTGACACTGTTGGGGATTTATTCAAAATTGAAGGAATACTGAACCAGCATGGTTACCACAGCATCTTGCAGCGGCATGCTATTCCATCCAGTTTGCGTTTAGTTGGATCATCATTTATTTTTCAACAGGACAATGACCCCAAACACACCTCCAGACTGTGTAAGGGCTATTTGACCAAGAAGGAGAGTGATGGGGTGCTACGCCAGATGACCTGGCTTCCACAGTCACCAGACCTGAACCCAATCGAGATGGTTTGGGGTGAGCTGGACCGCAGAGTGAAGGCAAAAGGGCCAACAAGTGCTAAGCATCTCTGGGAACTCCTTCAAGACTGTTGGAAGACCATTTCAGGTGACTACCTCTTGAAGCTCATCAAGAGAATGCCAAGAGTGTGCAAAGCAGTAATCAAAGCAAAAGGTGGCTACTTTGAAGAACCTAGAATATAAGACATATTTTCAGTTGTTTCACACTTTTTTGTTAACTATATAATTCCACATGTGTTAATTCATAATTTTGATGCCTTCAGTGTGAATCTACAATTTTTATAGTCATGAAAATACAGAAAACTCTTGGAATGAGAAGGTGTGTCCAAACTTTTGGTCTGTACTGTATATATATATATATATATATATATATATATATATATATATATATGCAAAAGCACCAAAGAATGTTTGAAAGTTTTTTTTATTGTTGCAAAACTCAGACAATTGTGGTAACGCGTTTCAGAGCAGTATGCTTTGTCCTCAGGCAAAACTGACACAATGACAAGCTTCACACAAATCCAGCCATATATAGCCCCAAAGGACTGTCACGTGACTATCATGTGACCATCATGTGACCAACAAGTTCACCAGATTAACAAAGATATTTTACATGTAAGGCACTCATTTATATATTCATTTTAACACATAATGATTATGTAAAAAATATAAAACACTCTGACCGGATAGCATTTTTCTAAATCTATCATTATCATACAAAGTATGAAAAAACAACAGCAAATAAACTACTAGATGTTCCTACAATGTCCTAAATTCCCCCATCTAACCAGGGGCCGATTGTAAACAGACCAACTGGTGTCAAAAGCACATGGCTGAGAGCAATCAGCATGTTACAAACAGCTGATCGCTTCCTTTAGCTGTTTGTCAATATACACCAACGACCAATAGCCGGCTGGAGGAGTGATTTGTATCTTAGACCCACATACAATGTGCTGTCCTTGCGCTACAGCCAATCAGGTAAAAATAATAATAATAATAATAATAATCATCATCATCATCCTTTAATAGTCCCACCATGGGGAAATTCAATGTGTTACAGAAGCAAAGATATGCAATGCAAAGATAAACAATACAAAATACAATATATACAAAAGCAAATATACACAAATAGATATATATACAGTGGGGGAAAAAAGTATTTAATCAGCCACCAATTGTGCAAGTTCTCCCACTTAAAAAGATGAGAGAGGCCTGTAATTGACATCATAGGTAGACCTCAACTATCAGAGACAAAATGAGAAAACAAATTCAGAAAATCACATTGTCTGATTTTTTAAGAATTTATTTGCAAATTATGGTGGAAAATAAGTATTTGGTCACCTACAAACAAGCAAGATTTTTGGCTCTCACAGACCTGTAAATTCTTTAAGAGGCTCCTCTGTCCTCCACTCATTACCTGTAGTAATGGCACCTGTTTGACATTGTTATCAGTATAAAAGACACCTGTCCACAACCTCAAACAGTCACACTCCAAACTCCACTATGGTGAAGACCAAAGAGCTGTGGAAGGACACTGGAAACAAAATTGTAGACCTGCACCAGGCTG
This sequence comes from Leptodactylus fallax, assembly GCA_947044405.1. Classification (NCBI taxonomy): domain Eukaryota; kingdom Metazoa; phylum Chordata; class Amphibia; order Anura; family Leptodactylidae; genus Leptodactylus; species Leptodactylus fallax. The sequence continues at coordinate 6,664,094 of CAMRHE010000064.1, read as the reverse complement.
GGAAGACTGAATCTGCAATAGGCAAGCAGCTTGGTGTGAAGAAATCAACTGTGGGAGCAATATTTAGAAAATGGAAGACAAGACCACTGATAATCTCCCTCGATCAGGGGCTCCACGCAAGATCTCACCCCGTGGGGTCAAAATGATCACAAGAACAGTGAACAAAAATCCCTAGTGAATGACCTGCAGAAAGATGGGACTAACGTAACAAAGGCTACCATCAGTACCACACTACACCGCCAGGGACTCAGGTCCTGTGTGTCCCCCTGCTTAAGCCAGTACATATTCGGGCCCGTCTGAAGTTTGCTAGAGAGCATTTGGATGTTCCAGAAGAGTATTGGGAGAATGTCGTATGGTTAGATGAAACCAAAGTAGAACTGTTTGGTAGAAACACAACTCGTCGTGTTTGGAGGAGAGTGAATGCTGAGTTGCATCCAAAGAGCACCATACCTACTGTGAAGCATGGGGGTGGCAACATCATGCTTTGGGGTTGCTTCTCTGCAAAGGGACCAGGACGACTGATCCGTGTACATGAAAGAATGAATGAGGCCATGTATCGTGAGATTTTGAGTGCAAACCTCCTTCCATCAGCAAGGGCATTGAAGATGAAACGTGGCTAGGTCTTTCAGCATGACAATGATCCCAAGCACACCGCCATGGCAACGAAGGAGTGGCTTCGTACGAAGCATTTCAAGGTCCTGGAGTGGCCTAGCCAGTCTCCAGATCTCAACCCCATAGAAAACCTTTGGAGGGAGTTGAAAGTTCTTGTTGCCCAGCGACAGCCCCAAAACATCACTGCTCTAGAGGAGATCTGCATGGAGGAATGGGCCAACATACCAGCAACAGTGTGTGCCAACCTTGTGAAGACTTACAGAAAACGTTTGACCTCTGTCATTGCCAACAAAAGATATATAACAAAGTATTGAGATGAACTTTTGTTATTGACCAAATACTTATTTTCCACCATAATTTGCAAATAAATTCTTAAAAAAATCAGACAATGTGATTTTCTGTATTTGTTTTCTCATTTTGTCTCTCATAGTTGAGGTCTACCTATGATGACAATTACAGGCCGGCCTCATCTTTTTAAGTGGGAGAACTTGCACAATTGGTGGCTGACTAAATACTTTTTTTCCCCACTGTATGTATCATAAAATTATACTGGAATGGCATGCTAGTATCCAGTTTTGTCTTTGGCTGGAGACAGTCCGTCTGTTTTATAATTTGAAGGAAAAGACTTCACACTTCAGTATGAAATGTATGCAATTTCAGTGTTTTATTAACACGTGTAATAAAGTGTAGAGTAGTAACGTTTCGGCCGTTACATTCGGCCTTCATCAGACTCTACGATACAAAATGATACAAATGAGACAGATGTGCAAATCATACATATGTGATAAGTACATAGAATTAAATATATACATATATACACAGTCACATGCATGTATAGGGTTAAGAGAGCAAGCCATACGGATAGGGGAGACAGGTCGAAAATACAACAGAATTTCTGACTGAAACCACTATAGTTATACAAGTTCATAGAGTATTATTGATGCACTTTTATATGGGAACAAGAGATAGAGTAAATATGGAACATAACATCCGTGGCTATTGGTAACGAGGCATAGTCCGAATTGCTATTCATCCCACATATAGAAAAGGGTTAAATAAAGTAACTTTTTGAGTTTTTTTTGAGTTTAACCTAGAATAAAGCATATAATATCATGTGTGTTAATAAAACACTGAAATTGCATACTTCATACTGAAGTATGTCTTTTCCTTCAAATTGTGATACTGGACTGGGACCCTATCTTCACATTTGATTAAAGTGCTATCTACACCTCATTATAATAATCCATCTGTGTTAGAGATTGTGCTCTTTCACATGTCGATTTTATTAGTCTCTGAGGATAGCCCTTGTTTTTAAAACAAGCTTGTAAGACTCAACAAATATGCCGAATTCTTTTAAATTGACTAAATGGTATGTTGTTTTTCCAATTTTTTGTAATGGCTACTGGCATGTTTAAGAAGGCTATTACTATCAACTTGTTTAAAAAAAAGGTTTTGTGATAATTTTATTACTTTCAGAACTTAGACTCAGATCCAGGTGAAAATTAAATTATCAATATAACGCCCATAAAACAGAATTTTTTCGAACCACCAATGGGTAACAGATGAATCTCTTCTCAAACTCCCCCATGTATAAATTGACAAAGCTTGATGCAAAACGAGTACCCATTGCAGTCCCACACTTTTGTAGGTACAATACATTTTCAAACATGAAAATATTACGAGTATGAAACAAATCCCTAATATTATGAAGTTTCTCAGCGTTTGCGGCATGGTACAATCTCTCGATAGATCTTCCATGACTGCTGCAACCCCTTTATCATTAGGAATGTTGCTGTATAGTGCTGACACATCCATGATAACCCACATATACTCGGGATTCCATGTTAGGTCCTTCAATAAACAGATTAGGTTGGCAGAGTCTTTAATGTAGGAGGGTAACTCAATGACATTTCTTTGTAATATATGGTCAATATACTGGGACAAATTACAAGTGAGTGAATTAATACCAGACATAATTGGTCGACCAGGTGGATTATCTTGATTTTATGAATTTTTAGGAAAATGGGAAAATATTGCCATTTTAGGATTTGCTTTTCATGTTTATTAAGTACCCCTGTTTGTTTGCCATATTAATTATTCTTTATATTCCTCCATGTATGACATTGTGGGATTCTCCGTTAGTTTAGTGTAATATACGGGGTCAGAAAGAATTCTTAGGGCCTCATTGATATACACCGATCTATTTTGTATCACAACCCCACCACTTTTATCTCCGTTTCTAATTACGATGTCTGAATTTGAAGCCAGTTCTATTAAGGCTATTTTTTCACTCTTTTTAAGATTATTCTTGGCATTAGATATATTCCAATTAATATGTCTGAATGTCGAAGACACCAGTAGAACGTCTCAATGTGACTTCCCTTATGATGGGTTGGGTAAAATGTTGATTTAGCTCTAATACTGGTATGTATAGGAGTTCTTAGAGGGTTTTGCCTCTTTGAGTGCAAAATGTCTTATTATTGTAAGCTTCCTTATAAATTTATTCAGATCCACAAATAGTTGGAATTCATTAATTCTGTCTGTGGGACAGAAGGATAAACCTTTTAGTAGGACATTTTGCTGATCTGTTGTAAGATGATATTTGGAAAGGTTGAAAATACGACTCATTGTTATACCCGATTCCTCTTGGGGCTGGGTCCGATTACCTTTTTTGCCCCTCTTTCTGCCCCCTCTACATCCCCTCCTGGTTTTCTTTTTGTTTGCATGGTCGTTCTCTTGTGAGGCTCTGTAGTGTTGAAAAACTGTGTGATGGGACATACATGGAAACTTAAAAGTATTTTCTGGATTGTGAGCTTGGGGAGTGAGTGTCAATGCCACTCTCTCTTGGGTATGATATGATGCTTGGAGGGTAAGTACAAGAGGAAGATCAAAAATAGACTCGGTCTGGTTTAAAGACATGGATTGATCTTTTGAGGCTTGCATGGGTATATTGTACACGTAATTAAAGAGTCTTCCAGCAATACTGATGGGCTGGAGGGGTCGGACTCCAAATTGTCATTTGTAGATGGAGAACCAAATGTAGTGGGAGGCATTGCTAGTGAGGTTCATGTGCTAACATTTGGATATTCCTGACTAATGTCCAATGAGATAGTATGAGTTCCCTCCTTTTATGATTTTAGATGTGCTGGACTCATCCTCGTGTGTTAAAGATTACACACTTTTAGCCATATTTACATCATTTGTGAAAGATGAGGTAGTCCCTACAATTGTGTTATCTGTTGTATCAATCATATATCCGACAGGACATTTGTATTTACTGATACCTTAGGGGGGGTTGAGCTCCCTTGTGGTCTTTAGAAGATGATAATCTTTGGTTGTTTTGACTTTAATCTGTATTGTCTCAGTTGATGCCTTTGACTTCTACTTTTATTAAAAGTAGCCCCAAAGGTATTAAAACTGTCCCCGGACCTGGTGTGTGCCTGTCTTGTTGCAGGCTGGCTCTCTCGCGCGAGATCGTGGGAGTCATCCTGTTCCTGTGACAGAGTCAGAGTAACTACCAGGGTAGCAGCAGTAGCGGCTGCCACAGACCCCAGAGTATAATAATCATTCATGGGTGGTCCACAATGGGGCATAATACTGTGTGCAGGGGCCACTATGGGGCATAATGATGTGTGCAGGGGCCACTATGAGGCATAATGCTGTGTGCAGGGGCCACTATTGGGCATAATGCTGTGTGCAGGGGCCACTGTGGGCCATAATACTGTGTGCAGGGGCCACTGTGGGGCATAATACTGTGTGCAGGGGCCACTATGGGGCATAATAGTGTGCACAGGTATGCGGTTTGTGCGGCGGGGGGGGAATGGAGGCGGCGGTTCGGGGGAAGGCCATGTCAAATGTTCGCCTTGGGGCCCAGGCATTCCTAGCCACTGGTCATAGTAATATTACTATTGCGGCTGGTCTATGACCAGGCTCAATAGTAATGTACAGAATCTCCCATAGACTGCAATGGAAGTTGTAAAAATAATAAAAAAAATAAAAAATAAAAATTCTAAATCAGCCCCTTTCCCTAGAATACATATAAAAGTAGAAAATTACTGTGAAACACATACACATTAGGTAGCCCTGTGTCCAAAAATGTCCGGTCTACAAACTTATAAAAATATTTTTCCCGTAGGGTAAACGTCATAGCTGGAAAAAAAAAAAACAATCAAAAGTGCCAAACTGCCGTTTTTTTCGCTGTTTCTTCTCTTATTTGAATAAAAAGTGATCAAAACAATAGACATTCCCCAAAATGGTATAATTAAAAAGTACACCTGGACCTGCAAAAAAAATGTCCTATGCATCCCCGTACAGCTGCAGGGCCACCTGTCAATGTGGCCTTCTAGCTGTTGCAAAACTACAACTCCCATATGTTATTAAATATTTTACCACATTTTTTGCTTCAAAAGTTTTTTCCCTATTTTCCTCCTCTAAAACCTAAGTGCAGTATATATATATATGGTATAAATATGGTATATATAGTGGATTGCGAAAGCCCCCTTGAACTTTTCAACCTTTTGCCACATTTCAGGCTTCAAACATAAGGATATAAAATTGTAATTTTTTGGTGAAGAATCAGTAACAAGTGGGACACAATTGTGAAGTGGAACGAAATTTATTGGATATTTTAAACTTTTGTAAAAAATAAAAAACTGAAAACTGGGGCGTGCCAAATTATTCGGCCCCCTTAAGTTAATACTTTGTAGCGCCACCTTTTGTTGCGATTACAGCTGCAAGTTGCTTGGGGTATGTCTATCAGTTTTGCACATCGAGAGACTGAAATTCTTGCCCATTCTTCCTTGGAAAACAGCTCAAACTCAGTAAGGTTGGATGGAGAGCATTTGTGAACAGCAGTTTTCAGCTCTTTCCACAGATTCTCGATTGGATTCAGGTCTGGACTTTGACTTGGCCATTCTAACACCTGGATACGTTTATTTGTGAACCATTCCATTGTAGATTTTGCTGTATGTTTGGGATCATTGTCTTGTTGGAAGATAAATCTCCGTCCCAGTCTCAGGTCTTTTGCAGACTCCAACAGGTTTTCTTCCAGAATGGTCCTGTATTTGGCTCCATCCATCTTCCCATCAATTTTAACCATCTTCCCTGTCCCTGCTGAAGAAAAGCAGGCCCAAACCATGATGCTGCCACCACCATGTTTGACAGTGGGGATGGTGTGTTCACGGTGATGAGCTGTGTTGCTTTTACGCCAAACATATCGTTTTGCATTGTGGTCAAAAAGTTCGATTTTGGTTTCATCTGACCAGAGCACCTTCTTCCACAGGTTTGGTGTGTCTCCCAGGTGGCTTGTGGCAAACTTTAAACGAGACTTTTTATGGATATCTTTGAGAAATGGCTTTCTTCTTGCCACTCTTCCATAAAGGCCAGATTTGTGCAGTGTACGACTGATTGTTGTCCTATGGACAGACTCTCCCACCTCAGCTGTAGATCTCTGCAGTTCATCCAGAGTGATCATGGGCCTCTTGGCTGCATCTCTGATCAGTCTTCTCCTTGTTTGAGATGAAAGTTTAGAGGGAAGGCTGGGTCTTGATAGATTTGCAGTGGTCTGATACTCCTTCCATTTCAATATGATCGCTTGCACAGTGCTCCTTGGGATGTTTAAAGTTTGGGAAATCTTTTTGTATCCAAATCCGGCTTTAAACTTCTCCACAACAGTATCACAGACCTGCCTGGTGTGTTCCTTGGTCTTCATGATGCTCTCTGCGCTTTAAACAGAACCCTGAGACTATCACAGAGCAGGTGCATTTATACGGAGACTTGATTACACACAGGTGGATTATATTTATCATCATCAGTCATTTAGGACAACATTGGATCATTCAGAGATCCTCACTGAACTTCTGGAATGAGTTTGCTGCACTGAAAGTAAAGGGGCCGAATAATATTGCACGCCCCACTTTTCAGTTTTTTACTTTTTACAAAAGTTTAAAATAACCAATAAATTTCGTTCCACTTCACAATTGTGTCCCACTTGTTGATTCTTCACCAAAAAATTAAAATTTTATATATTTATGTTTGAAGCCTGAAATGTGGCAAAAGGTTGAAAAGTTCAAGGGTGCTGAATACTTTCGCAAGGCATTATATATATATAGGTCTACCTGATTGGATGTAGCACAAGGACAGCACATTGTATGTGGGTCTAAGATATAAATCACGCCCCCAGCCGGACTATTGGCCGTTGGTATATTGACAAACAGCTGAAGGAAGCGATCAGCTGTTTGTAACACTCTGATCACTCTCAGCCATGTGCTTTTGACACCAGATGGTCTGTTTACAATCAGCCCCTGGTTTAGATGGGGGAATTTAGGACCATGTAGGAATATCTAGTAGTTTCTTTGCTGCTGTTTTTTTGATACATTGTATGATAATGATAGATTTATAAAAATGCTATCCAGTCAGAGTATTTTATATTTTTTACATAATCATTATGTTTTAAAATCAATGTATAAATGAGTGCCTTACATGTAAAATATCTTTGTTAATCTGGTCAACTTGTTGGTCACATGATAGTCCTTTGGGGCTATATATGGCTGCATTTGTGTGAAGCTTGTCATTGTGTCAATTTGGTCTGAGTAAGGAGCATACTGCTCTGAAATGCGTTATCACAATTGTCTGATTCTTGCAACAATAGAAGAACATTCAAACATTCTTTGGTGCTTTTGCATCTATTTTTTGCATTCTCTACATCTTGGCAACATTGCATTTTTTTTAAACCTTGGGAGGAAGTGCAGATACTTACAGTATACATTTTTTTCTGATGTGGTAATCCACATCAATATGATTGTATTGGAAATCCTTTGGTCTTTTTAACAGACCAAGGAACTACTACCAACTCTGCAGCATCCCATGGAGACATGTATGAAAAGCCCGTTAGTTGTTGTAGCTATTACACAACAACATAAGGTAGTTCTCCATCCGCAAGGGAACGTGTATTCTTCATTTTTTATTTGTCTCTTGATTCATTTAAGGTTCTACACAAGGGAGCACCCTTCTTGTCATTTTTTTTCTTTTTCAGCTGCAAAAAAGTTATGGGGTTTGGAAGGTGCGGAATCAAAAATATAAATCGAAAAATGTCACTGGTGAGAAGGGGTTAAACTCAAAGACCTCTTTTAAATTCCTTAAGTCATTGCAGAACTTCTAAGTGTCCTTGGGCTTTGGAACCAGAACTATGGGATTGAACCATTCGCGACAGGATTCCTCAACAACTGCAAGCTCAAGCATTTACTTCTGCTGTAACAACCTGCCACTTTGCTTTAAGGATTCGAAAAGGGTGCAGATTAAAGGGGGGGGGGGTATTCCCATGAACATAAGCATGTTTAAATACATGCACAGCTAATGGTGTAAAGTTAAGATTTAAATTTTTCAAGAGATACAACTTTTCAGTGCCCATTATCATGTACCCAGCTTGTGTCAGAAGAGACACACACTCCAAAAACTGTTAAGTTGCAGTCACTGTTACAGTCAGAATCACAACCACAGGTATCTCTTCTCACTGTATACCAATTCTGAGGGTTATCCACTCACCTTACTCGCAACACACACATTTGACCAAGATGCAATCATAAGAGGGTACCCTGCTTCCATAATCCCTTCTAACTCACCTACCACACTAGGTTACAGAGGAGTGAAGCGCCCTTTACACTCATGCATCCACACAAAGCTGCCACCACTTGCCACTTACGGTACGATGAGACATCAGTATACTCACACCATGCACAAGTAGCATACAACATGGTAACACGGCTAGTGATATTCATTAGAGAACATTAGAGAAAAGACAGATATATGCAAACAATATAAAATAAAAGACGATTAACAAAAACAGGTTTGTTTAAGTCTGTCTGAGAGCTTTCGCATAAGACAGACCATATCCACATTAGATGTGGCTCCAAAGAATCTGACCCGGTGTAGCAGGCCAAATTAACCCCCTCCCACATTAAGCCCGGGTATAGTTTGGCCCAGGCTAGAGTATACCCAGGGGATTAACTGTACTAGGCCAAATTATACCCCGAGGAGTAAAATAGCCTAGGCCACACTATACCCCAGGTGTAAAATAGCCTAGGTCAAACTATACCCCTCCAGGCCACAATGTACCCATCTACGTGGAACCCAGGTATAGTCTGGCCCAGGCCCCAGTATAACCCTGGGGATAAACTTTATACCTGGGGGTGTGAAATAGCCTAGGCCAGACTATATCCCTCCAGGCCATAATGTTATGACTTCACTGGTTTTCTTACCCTGTCTCTAATTTGTTGAAAATTGTGCAGGTCTTTTTTTTTTTTTTTAAATCATACTCAGACACACAGCTGCTACCTCTTGTTGGAAAATACAGTACAGTGCTTACATTGAACTGACAGTAGATGGCGCTGTCCCTTCAGTGCATAGTAACTTTTTATGTATGTTTCTCTATGCTCTCTATGACACCAAACTTTTTCCAATTTTGACAACCATGGAAGACCAACTGTATGACCAGCTTTTGAAATTCTACATTGCAACACAACAAAAGTGACCCTGGTGGATCTATGACCTACCTCCAGAGAAACGTGTAAATACCAAGTCCCAGTTCAGACAAACACTATCCATTCTGATAGTGTCCAGTAAAAAAAAACAGACATTAACGGACACTATCTGATGTTAATGTGTCCGTTTTTTTAACTGATCCGTTTAATCGATCAGTTAAAAAAAACGGACACATTAGCATCAGTGTCCATTAGTATCTGTTTTTATACTGTCCGTTTTTTTGCTTTTTTTTGTTTCTGATTTCTAAGCATGCGCAGAAAAAAAAACAGACAGTATAACGGATGCCCGTCTGTTACTGTCCGTTACAAATAGCCTTTAATGCTAAAAGATAACGGATGTTTGTTGCAGGATTTTTTGTCCTCGAAAAATAACGGACATGTGACGGATTTAGTGTAAACAGACACTAACGGTCACTAACGGACACAAGATAAAATCCCATTGAAATCAATGGAATTTTTAACAGATTTGCTAGTGTCCGTTGCTACAATCTTGTAACGGACACTAGCAACGGACATTACTGACAGTCACCGACGGTAGTGTAAACGACCCATAAGCCATATCGAGTAGACGAAGGGATTCTTTACCATGGGGAAAAGGAGGTTCTCATTAAAAGCCGACTGCCAAATATCCTGAAGGCCTGTCATGACAACCCAATTTCTGGTGGCCATTTTGGCAGAGATAAAACGCTAGCCAAAATCTCTGACCGTTATTACTGGAAGGGAATGAAGAATGACGTTCACCAACATGTCAAATCCTGTCAAAAATGTTTTGTCATAAATCCCTAAATCAGCAAGGAAACTCCACCACTCACCAGTATACCAGTGCCTGAAAAGTTTGGAACTTAGTCGGGACTGATATGATCGGTCCTCTTCAGAAAACATCAAATGGCAGCAAATATATAGTTGCTGCCACTGATCATTTCTCCAAGTGGACTGAAGTAACAGATGTTACAGATAAGAGTGCCAATTCAGTAGCAATTTTTTTGTACTCCGTTATTTGCTGCCTTGACTGTATGGACACTCTTAGCGACCAAGGACGAGCATTTGTGAGCTTGATCATCGACAACCCGATGGAGCATTTTCAAACAGATCACCACATTTCATCTGCCTACCATCCATAAACAAATGTCCAGCGGGAATGTGACAATCAAACACTCAAAGAATCTCTTAGTAAGCTTGTCAATGACCAAGGAAACAACTGGGATCAGTTCATCCCTGGAGTTCTGTTTGCCTATCACGCATATTTGCATGCCTCAACCAAGTGCACTCCATTTGAGGTCATGTATGGATGGAAGGCCAAGCTTCCTATGGACCTCAATCCCTCAGAAAATGACACTGTGGACTCCATGCCCATTTCAGATGATGTCAACCCTGATGTGCTAAACACACTGAAACCAATTCTTAAAAAGCTCCGCTCAACCGTCAGTACCAACATCCGTTCGACCCAGGAACAACAGAAGAGTGCCTTTGATCACCGACACAACAGAAACAAAGAAATCACTGCGGGTACCATGGTTTATATCAAGAATCAGCGCTGTATTCATCGCATGGGTTCAAAGATGGAACCATGCTGGATTGGACCCTACTTAATTGTGGAATCCTTGACCAATGGACGAGTAAAATTTAAGAACAATAAGACTGGCAAGATGCTGAGCAACATCTACCATGCCAGCAACCTTAAGATTTACCAGGATGAAGAGACATCTTCACCACCCCAATCCCATGATGATTGTCCCAGTGACTATCGCCAAAGCATGCAATTACGTTATCAAACAAACTTGATGATCCAACAATCAATTGTCACAAGCACAGGATCCAAGAAAGCATAAAACTTAACCTTTAATGTAAATTATAATAATAAATATTTAAGACAGTCAGAGAATATCACCAATTAATGTGCACAAAACAAACCGTGCTCTAGATAAAAAAAAGGGAACGGTCTTACCTGGACCTACTGAGAGACGTTGGGGACTCAACGGGACTTACAGATGAATGGCTGGTATAATTATACCCTATCTCTCACCTATGTCCCACAATGACTCCTGTCCTAAAAAGGACAGTCCCAAAACTCTCCCTGTATCTCCATATCAAATTAGATCCATTTTACCAACGCGTGTCATGTCCCAACCAGATGGAGGGGCAATCCTCAGGGGATCTGGAAATAATACACAAAACAAAAGAAGAGAACGCTTACTATACCTAACAAAAATTCATTGTTGCAATAAGTACAATATCTGGTCTATACGGTGTTGGATTGCCAATATTGACCATGGCATTCAGGATGTTAAACATAACCAAAATGTTCATTCAACTTCCAACACCATATATCTAGGCAGTACCATAAGTGCACACTATAAAATTGTGGCAAATTAACTTTCATTTAACACTAGAAGTCCCAGAAATTTCGAGCTCCCCCTTCAAGTCCTGAAAGAGGGTCAAATGACCCTTAGTCCAAACTGACAACTCTGATGGCTCCAATTAGCATTTCCTTTCATTTGTAAATGAGGCCATTGTCTGAGGAATCTGCAGGGGGGAATTGTGTTGATCCACCTCAGGTCTTGTAAGAGAGTGTAAAGAAAAGAATGTAAGCTGCTCCTGAGTGTCTGCCCACCCCCCAGCTGCATTGTTGTGCTGGGAATATTTGCTAACACCTTAGCAAATTTGCATGCAGCCTTTTGTGCTGTGGGGGATGTGACTGCTTCTCAAAGTAGTCTGCAACTTGAAATCAAAGTACATCTGTAATGTCCTCCCATATCTTGGCAAGGACCCCAGTCGTCCCAGCGGGGAGAGACTGTCCGAAACTGTAGTGATGAGGCTGATGGAATCATTCATGGACAAGGGCAGAACTGTAACCACGAACAATTTCTTTACATCATTGTCACTTGCACAATGACTGCTTAGCCGGAAAACCACTATCCTCGGCACAGTCAACAAGAGTCGCCGGGAAATTCCTCAATCCGCTAGACAGATGGACCGCACTGAATTCACCACTCAGGTGTTTTCAACCACTGATGCCACACTGACAGTGTATGCACCCAAACGAAAGAAGGCCGTCTACATTCTCAGCAGCATGCACAGCGTGGTTGAGACTAAGGATACCAACAAAAGGAAGCCAAACACGGTCACACAATACAACCACACAAAGTGCGGTGTGGATGTAATGGACCAAATGGTGCGGGAGTACAGCCTGCATGCAGGAACACGGAGATGGCCATTCGCCGTGTTCTACAACATGATTGACATGGCAGCACTGAATGCTCATGTTCTTTATCAGGCATGCACTGGGGTGCAGGAGAGACGGGTGGACTTCCTGGTTGAGCTTGCAAAAGAGTTAGGTGGCTCTCATGTGACTGAAAAGAAGGCACGCAAGGAGAAACTCCTTCGGCAACAACCTTCCACACCCAGCCCTGGCAAAAGGGCGAAGTGTCAGGTCAACCATCGATGCACGAACAATTGTGCAACTGAGAGATGTGTTTACTGCTACAAATACACGTGTGGCAAATGTACCAGGGACATACCCAGGCAGTGCCAGGTATGATACGACCATGCAGACAGACTGCTGAGTGAGTGCTGAAATGCTAGTCACACAAGAAGGACATGCCACTCACACACACACACGCAGCCCCCCCACAGCAGCCTATTGTAAATATGTGTGGAATTGTTTTATTCCTTGTATTTTTTTTATTATTTTCATAACAAAAATAAAAAGCATAGAAACAAATAACAGTTGTTCTTTTGTATATTTACATTTTTGTATATTTAGATTCAAGTCAATGGGTGCAGAAAAAAAAAAAAAAATCGCAAAAAAAATCACAGCTACTTGCGATATTTTTGTGATCTGTCCCATTGGTCATATAGATCACTCCTCTGGGATTTTTTCGCACGAAAAAAATCGCACAAAAAAAAAAAAATCGCAGGAAAATCGCACCTATGAAAAAAAATCGCACGAAAAAAAATCGCAGGTGTGCTTGGTGCCATTGAAATACATTGGCAAATCGCAGAAAAAAATTGCATCGCATTGCGATGCGATTTTCGCGCAATTTTTTTTCGCTAGTGTGCTTGAGGCCTTAGACCAGGGGTCGGCAACCTATGGCACGCGTGCCACTCTTGGCACGCGAGGCTTATTCCCCTGGCACGGCAGCGGACTCCTCACCCAGCAGTTTCGATCGGACCAAACACGGCCGAAACGAAACTGCTATTATTATACTGTGGGGTCTCTTCAGACCCCCGAGTATAATAAGCGGAGCCCCCGGGGAGATGATCAAACATAAAAAACAATGTACTCACTATTCCACGCTCCGCAGCCGCTCTGTACTCTTCGGGCGTTTCTGCCTGCAGGGGCCACTATAGAACATAATACCGTGTGCATCGACCACTATGGGACATATACTGTGTGCAGGGGCCACTATGGGACATATACCGTGTGCAGGGGCCACTATGGGACATATACCGTGTGCAGGGGCCACTATGGGACATATACCGTGTGCAGGGGCCACTATGGGACATATACCATGTGCAGGGGCCACTATGGGACATATACCGTGTGCAGGGGCCACTATGGAGCATAATACCGTGTGCAGGGGCCACTATAGAGCATAATACCGTGTGCAGGGACCACTATGGGACATATACCGTGTGCAGGGGCCACTATGGAGCATAATACCGTGTGCAGGGGCCACTATGGGACATAATACCGTGTGCAGGGACCGCTATGGGACATATACCGTGTGCAGGGGCCACTATGGGACATATACCGTGTGCAGGGGCCACTATGGGACATATACCGTGTGCAGGGGCCACTATGGAGCATAATACCGTGTGCAGGGGCCACTATAGAGCATAATACCGTGTGCAGGGACCACTATGGGACATATACCGTGTGCAGGGGCCACTATAGAGCATAATACCGTGTGCAGGGACCACTATGGGACATATACCGTGTGCAGGGGCCACTATGGAGCATAATACCGTGTGCAGGGGCCACTATGGAGCATAATACCGTGTGCAGGGGCCACTATGGAGCATAATACCGTGTGCAGGGGCCACTATGGAGCATAATACCGTGTGCAGGGACCGCTATGGGACATATACCGTGTGCAGGGGCCACTATGGAGCATAATACCATGTGCAGGGGCCACTATGGAGCATAATACCATGTGCAGGGGCCGCTATGGGACATATACCGTGTGCAGGGGCCGCTATGGGACAAATACTGTGTGCAGGGGCAGCTATGGGACAAATACCGTGTGTAGGGGCCGCTATGGGACATAATACCGTGTGCAGGGGCCGCTATGGGACAAATACCGTGTGCAGAGGACGCTATGGGACATAATACCATGTGCAGGGGCCACTATGGAGCATAATACCGTGTGCAGGGGCCGCTATGGGACAAATACTGTGTGCAGGGGCAGCTATGGGACAAATACTGTGTGTAGGGGCCGCTATGGGACATAATACCGTGTGCAGGGGCCGCTATGGGACAAATACCGTGCAGTTCTGCCATTTACTCAATTAGAATGGGGAACCAAGCCTCTCCCTCGGTGTCCATGGGTGATTTGTTTTGGCGCCCTGGTGGACACGCCAGGGAGGAGGGGCTTTTTACATTTAAGACGAGGTAAGCAGTGGCTCTGGTTTACTTACAGGACTACTGCTGACACATATGCTCCCCTGCATTCAGGCTGGAGCGTACACCTGCACAGCCCTACAACTTGCAAGCTATGATAATACAAGGTTGAGTAGCTTAAAGGGCTGTTACTGCCCACTGGGCTTATATTTTGAAGTAAGTACATTGGCTTTGCTTTTAAATGAAAGTTAATTTGCCACAATTTTATAGTGTGCACTTATGGTACTGCCTGGATATATGGTGTTGGAAGTTGAATGAACATTTTGGTTATGTTTAACATCCTGAATGCCATGGTCAATATTGGCAATCCAACACCGTATAGACCAGATATTGTACTTATTGCTACAATGAATTTTTGTTAGGTATAGTAAGCGTTCTCTTCTTTTGTTTTGTGTATTATTTCCAGATCCCCTGAGGATTGCCCCTCCATCTGGTTGAGACATGAAACGCGTTGGTAAAATGGATCGAATTTGATAGGGAGATACAGGGAGAGTTTTGGGACTGTCCTTGTTAGGACAGGAGTCATTGTGGGACATAGGTGAGAGATAGGGTATAATTATACCAGCCCTTCATCTGTAAGTCCCGTTGAGTTCTCAACGTCTCTCAGTAGGTCCGGTTAAGACCGTCCCTTTTTTTATCTAGAGCACGGTTTGTTTTGTGCACATTAATCGGTGATATTTTCTGACCATCTTAAATATTTATTATTATAATTCCCAGTGACTCTACCACACAGAAACACAAGCAAACTAAAACTTTCAACCCACTACCAAGTTCAGGAAGAAAGTATCTTAGCACCACTCTTGGCCTTACGTTTGGTAGGGCTGTACACTATGACTGCACAAGGGACCTTGGACAACCACGGCGTACACAAAACCAAAGATTAGCTTTCTCACTTAACTTACCAGACAAAGCTGAATCCCCAATAAAATGTTGAAAAATTAAGTAATTCTTGAGTATATCACTCAATGCTAGTGATGGGGGTATAATATGGCCTGAGTGGTATTAATTGGCCTAGGCTAATTTAAACTCCAGGGTTTTGATCATGAAGGTTCTGGGAGGACTTGGGACCAGTCCATAGCCCTGCTTGCTAATTAGATAAACACTAATGGAATTATCACCTGGAGATGGGTTCTTCCTCGTTAGCCTGCGCATTATAACTACTGAACAAATTACACAGGAGACAGGGCCTTTGGTATTGTCTGTGCTAGAGTTCCTAACTACATCCAGGAACGAATAAAAAAAGAACCCTTATTCCTATAACTATAAGAAAATTCCTACATAGATACACAACTATGACACAGTAAAATTTACATATCATATCAGGCTGGGCACAATAGGTCTTGGATTGTTCATTTCTGGTGCAAGCCGCGCATAATAATAATAATAATAATAATAATAATAATAGTCCTTTAATAGTCCCACAATGGGGAAATTCAGTGTGTTACAGCAACAAAGATAAGCAGATACAAATACAAATACAACATGTACAGGAATGTTCCAAGGTAAGAGGCATTACTTTGATAGCCGACAGACAGATAGGAAGTAGCGGGGGGATTTAACAGGCAGAGGGATGTTTCAGTTCTCTGCGTGTAATGATCTCCGCTTAGGTCGGTGTTGGTTGTACAGCCTAACCGCGGTGGGGAGGAAAGATTTCCGATAGCGCTCCTTCTCACACCTAGGGTGGAGCAGTCGGTCACTGACAGTACTGCCCAGCGCGATCACAGTGTCATGCATGGGATGGGACTTCTTCTTCTGCATGGAGCTCACCACGGACAGTATCCTTTTGTCACCCACCACCTGCACTGGGTCCAGTGGGCTCCCCAGGACAGAGCTGGCCCTTCTAATCAGCTTGTCAAGTTTATTTCTGTCCCTGGTTGATATACTGCTGCCCCAGCAGGCCACTCCAAAGAAGATGGCTGATGCCACTACCGAGTTGAAGAAAGTTCTAAGAAGTGCCCCCCCAGATTCCAAAGGCTCTCAGCTTCCTAAGCAGGTAGAGCCTGCTGTGGCCCTTCCTGTACAGGGCCTCCATATGATCTGCCCAGTCCAGCTTATTATTAAGGAGCAAACCCAGGTACCTATAGGTGTTCACAATCTCGATGCCCGTCCCCAGGATGTCCACTGGTTTAGGAGGGCATCTGCCTTTACGGAAGTCCACCACCATCTCCTTGGTCTTCCCCGCGTTAATCTTCAGGTGGTTCCGGTGGCACCAGTCCACAAAATCCTGGTTCAGTTCTCTGTACTCCCTATCATCATCATCTGTGATGAGACCCACTATTGCAGAGTCGCCAGAATACTTCTGTAGGTAGCAGCTGGATGAGTTGCACCTAAAATCTGCAGTGTACAGTGTGAAGAGGAAAGGGGCGAGAACCGTACCCTGAGGTGCCCCCGTATTACAGATCACGGTACCTGACACACAGTCTTGGGCTCTCACGTATTGCGGTCGATTTGTGAGGTAGTCTAGGATCCAGTTGGAGAGGTGGTGGTCCACTCCAGCAAGGCCCAGCTTGTCCCTCAATAACCTGGGCTGTATGGTGTTAAAAGCACTGGAGAAGTCAAAGAACATTATTCTCACTGTGTTCCCTGGTTTCTCCAGGTGAGACAGAGCCCTGTGCAGAAGATGGATGATGGCATCATCTACCCCAATGCCCGGCCGATAAGCAAACTGGAGGGGGTCCACAGCGGGGCTCACTAGAGGGCGGAGATGTGTGAGAACCAATCTCTCCAAGATCTTCATCAGGTGGGATGTCAGTGCTACAGGTCTGTAGTCATTGAGGTCCATAGGGTGGGGTTTCTTTGGAACTGGTACCACACAAGAGGATTTCCATAATTCAGGGACTATTTCCTGCCTCAGGCTCATATTATACATATATGTAATTATACCACACAGCTGGTCCCTGCAAGTCTTAATTAGCCTTGCACTGATGTCATCTGGCCCTGCGGCTTTCCTCGCCTTGATCTTTTTCATCTCCTTCCTCACCTGGGCCCGTGTGAAGGTCAGACTGTGGCCAGATACAGACGGATTTCTGGATTTACTGGTCTGTTGGGAAGTGGCCGCATGGGGAGAAGTCATTGTGGTGGGGGGAGCTGAAGGACATACTGGGGTGGGAGGAGCTGGTGTGTGATCAAATCTGTTGAAGAATAGGTTTAGTTCATTAAGCCAATTAACATCTGCCTCAATCTGGCAGACAGACTGTTTATGACCCGAAATTGACTTAAGCCCCTCCCAGACCCCCCTTATGTCTTTTCTTTCCATTTGCTTTTCCATTTTTTCTTTATAACTGGCTCTTCCCTGCCATTATGCAATGAAATTACGTACTTCTGGAAAACTTGCAATTTTCACTTTTTTACCACCAATAGAGCAACACTTGGGGGAGGGTAAAAAAAAAGTCATCAGTTCATCTATTACAGATCACTTATTTCAATTCCTTGTGGGGTGCACTTTTCAAAATGGGATCACATGTCAGGGGATTCCACATTTGGGGCTCTGCAAACTTGACATGGAGTCCAATAACCAAACCATCTAAATCTGCTGTACAAAAATCAAACAGTGTTCCTTCATCTGTGCGTTCTGCTGTGTGCCCAAACAGCAGTGTAGGCCCACACAAATGACATTGTCTTGTACCCAGGATACCCCTCATAATGTCATATATCTGGGTCTGAACTGCTGTTTGGCATTTGGAGAGCAGATTTAGATGGCTTGGTTATTGGATGCTATGTCATATTTGCATAGCTCCTGAGTTGTCCATAAAGTGGAATCCCCTAAAAGTGACCCCATTTTGAAAACTGCGCCACTCAAGGAATTTATCAATGGGTGCACAGCAGATGGTGTGAAGCGAATATGTAAGCTGTGTGGAATAAATTAAGTACGCCAAATTCCTTACTATTTTCACACTAGCTCCTAGGATTGGGGGAGGGGGGGCATTCGGGGTGGGGGGACCACTTCTGGTGTTTTTCCCTCGTAAATTTTAAGTCTTGATCCCTGATATACACTTGCACAGCTTATACATTTCCCTTCCTGCCACAGCTAGTTTTGCCCTAAAGATGTGATGATCTTTGTTGCATTGTGCAATTTTCTTTCTGGTGATGTGGCAATATAAGGGCTTATTTTAGCGGGATTTAATTTACTTTTTAATGACACCATTTTGGCGTTCCTATAAGTAATTGACTAAATTTTATCAAGTATTTCTGGGTGTGATTTGGAAAAATATCAATTCCAGCACTTCCTTTGAACATTTTACATTTCTTGCCATTCACAATACAGCACATTTAACATGTTACATTTATGCTATGGGTCGGTACTAGAGATGAGTGAATTGAAACTGAAGAAGTGGAATTCGATCTGAATTTCAGGAAATATTTGATTTGCATCGAATCCGGATTTCCTCACACTTCGTGGTAACGAATCACACAGCTCAGATCGGGGGTTTTAACCCCTTGGATGCCGCTGTCAAACATGACTGCGGCATCCAAGGGGTTTCGCCATGCTACATGTCCCCCTTGGCACCCCCCCGCGGAGAGATCGGGGGGTGCTGACAGGGCCAGCGTCAGCACCTGACGTACCCGGGCAAGTGCCGGTGGCCCCATGAGAGCGGTCAGGGAAAGCCTGGTTTCCCGACCGCTATACATACTGCTAATAGAGAGGTGCCTGGCGATCGCTGGGCCCCTTTTCATTAGATGTCAGGCCAGGGGAGGTGATTAAAAATAAAAAAATACTGATACTCACCTGTCCTGGGCTCAGCATCCAGCTCTTCCAGCCAGTGATTGGGTCCCAGCGGTCATGTGGAGTGTGTCGGCGTAATGACGTCATCGCGCCTGACATGATCGCTGAGGCCCAATCACAGGCCCCAGCAGTGACATCTGGGGAGCAGGACCTCAGTCACAAGAAAGAAGAGGAGCGAGGAGGACGCTGCAGACTGCCAGATACCCAGAAGAAGGGAAGTATGGTGATTATAAGTGTTTGTTATTTTTAATCACTTCCCCTGGGCCTCTAATTATTATACTCTGGAGTCTGAGGAGACCCCAGAGTATAATAATAGCACCAGCTCTGAGGAGGGGGGTTTAAACACTTTTTTTTTTCTTTTTGTAACATTTTTCTTTTTGTCCCCATAGGGGATTGAAGCAGCGATATTCTGATCGCTGATTCAATAAGTATACGCTGCAATACATGTGTATTGCAGTGTATAGGAGGCTGTCAGCCCGTGCAGATGCATAGGCTGACAGCAGTGGTGTAATAATTGTGGTCGCAGGGGGTGCGACTGGGCCCGGAGGGGTCCAGGGCCCGCGGCAAGCTGGAAATGGCCGGGGCCCCGGACTACAATGATAGTGGTTGTGGAAGGCCTGGTTTCCTGACCTCTATACCTATTGTTAATGGAAAGGGGCATGGGACATGTGGACCAAGGAAGATGGGAAAGACAGCAGGACGGAGCGAGGATGCCCCGGAGAGGTAAGACAAGGTGAGTATAAGTGTTTATTTTTAATCACTTCTCCTGGGCTTCTACTTATTATATTCTGGGGTCTGAGGAAAACCCAGAGTATAATAATAGCACCAGCTCTGGGAGGGGGGGGGTGCACTGTGGAGCACCTAATAGTGTGTGGGGGCCACTGTGGGCAGATAATACTGTGTGGGGGCCACTGTGGGCAGATAATACTGTGTGGGGGCCACTGTGGGCATATAATACTGTGTGGGGGCCACTGTGGAGCATATAATACTGTGTGGGGGCCACTGTGGAGCATATAATACGGTGTGGAGGCCACTGTGGGCATATAATACTGTGTGGGGGCCACCGTGAGAATATAATACTACTGTGTGGGGGCCACTGCGGAGCATATAATGGTGTGTGGGGGCCACTGTGGACCATATAATTCTGTGTGGGGGCAACTGCGGCGCATATAATGCTGTGTGGGGGCCACTGCAGAGCATATAATGCTGTGTGGGGGTCACTGTGGAGCATATTATACTGTCCCAGTATTGTTTACATGCCGGGCGCTGCTCATTCACCATATTATTGATAACTGCAGTTGTGGGTACTAAAGCTGTATCCCTTTCAAGTATCTGAAATATCGCTGCAGCACCCGTAACCGTCACTATCAAGAATTCGCTCTAGGGAGGGGGTAGGGGGCCCTGGACAAAAGTTTGCACCAGGGCCCACAAGACCTTAATAACGCCACTGGCTGACAGTCTCCATTCAAGGCAGGATCAACCAGGTATGCAGAGGGACAGCGATGGGGCAGACCCAGGGTCACTGGTCAGACCCCGGGCTGCTGAATAGGAGCAGTGGCACCCCCTCAAAATGTCGTGGGGGAGGGTGATCGGGACCTCAATATAGAATAAAACCCCTAAGATGTGTGGTCATGTTTGACCGCAGCATCTCAGGGGTTAACACCCGCGATCGGAGCTCAGTTCCGACCGGGGGTGTTTAGAGGACAGTGTCAGCCTTTACTTAGGGATGACACCCACAAAGCAGGGTGCACACACAGTTTCTGTGTGCGCACCATGCTTCCACCATGGTTTGTGGGAAGTCTTTCCCGGCAGCGTTGTACTATTAGGGCGGATTCGGGAAGGGGTTAATGCAATTTGCCACAAATTAATTCAGATAGAATGGAATCATTACAGAAAATTCGGCGAATTGGCCGAATCGAATTTTTGAAAAATTTGTTCATCTCTAGTCGGTACCAGGGCTGGCGTCAGCACCTGGCAAACCCAGGCAATTACAAGGCCCACTGCTCCTGTGGAGACCCACTCTGCTGCCAGGTGTTCACAGTTTTAACAGTGAGTAGGAAGTTGTGGTACTGTGGCTGATTAAATGTTGTTATCCCCACCCCTTGAGGGACAGGGTGTTCAGGGGTACCTGGGAGAAGGGGGTAGTTTTTTTTTGATGGGGAGGTTATATTTAGCCCTCAGGTCAGCGAAGAAGAAGAGGGAGCGCGTTAGTTAATTGATAAGATCCGCTAATCGAAAAAGGCCCAACTGAAACCATGGTCCCAAGACCGCTGAGGTCATACCAGGGTGATAGTGCGGATGAAAAAGGAAGGCCGTCATAGAGGAGCACGGGGAGGAAAGACGGAATTGCAAACCACAGGTGCACCAGAAATCGTGGGTCAGGGCCATCAGTCCGAGTAGGGTAGGAGAGCCAGGGATATATGGGTTTGACCAGATTAGTGAAATAGGATGGTGTGGAGCTAACCATAGTTTTTCTATTTTCATCCACTTCATATATGCTGGAAGGATGGACCATGCCGGAATCCTCTGGAGCTGGGTAGCCCAGTAATAAAGCACGAAATTAGGGAGTGACAGACCACCTCTGTGTTTCGGGGTCATCATAAGGGATCTGGAAATCCTGTCTCTCCCTCTGACCCAGACAAAGCGCAATATGGTGCCTTGGAAAGATTGAAGGTTTTAGCAGAACCGGAATTTGCAGGGTCTCAAAGAAATATAGTAATTAGAGCAGAATGGTCATTTTTACAGCAGGTATGCGGCCAAAGAGACAGAGGAAGAGTTTGCCACCTAGTAAGTAGGGCATGGATCTGCCGATACAAGGGGGAAAATTAGTAGAAAACAGATGGGAGAAAGATTGTGTGAGGTGAATGCCCAAATATTTCAGGGATGATTCCTGTCAACTGTTGGGGGGCCAAATCTGCAGGAGAGATTCTAACAGGTAGGGCCTCAGATTTGGAGGCATTAACTTTGTAACCTCATAAACAGCCAAAGGATTCTAAAAGAGCATAAAGATTGGGGAGAGTAATATGCAGATTAGTCAGGGTTAGGAGAACATTGTTAACAAACAGTAATATTTATCAGATCAATTGGGGATGGAAGTACCATCCATAAAGGTATTGAATAGGGTGATCAGACAGGGTAGGAGTTCAACACAAAGACCTTGTACAAGTATGTAAATCCATCCGGGCCCAGTGCTTTCCCATTAGGGAGATTTTTAATAAGTTGCTTCACCTCATCATGTTCAATAGGTTTATTTAGAAAAACTAGTGCCTCAGAGTATGTAGATGGCAGGATTGTAGAAACTCGGAAAAGGCTGTGTCTTTCTCATTTGTGTCAGAGGGGAAAGGAGTCAGCAAAGAGAGAGTAGCTTGCCATAGTACTCGTGGAACATGCAAGTAATCTGGGAGGGATCGTAAATAAGTCCCATCAAAGCATCGAAGAACATGTGCCGAACGTCTCTCCATCTGATCTCGAAGTTTTTTAACTAGTATTGTATGTAGCTTATTGGCCCTGTCATAGTAATGCTGCTTAGTTTAAACGAGCAATCTATCAACTCTCTGGAGGAGAGATCTTTAATTTGGGCTTGGAGTTCTATCAGTAGCTTTAAAAGGGATCTCATGGGGTGTAATGACATGTGATGTTCAGAGCGTCGCAATTGGAAGCAAAGGTCAGTGAGACGGATAGTGGCATCGCATTTAAGCCTAGTACTCAGGGCAATACAGTGACCTCTCATCACCACCTTATGAGCCTCCCACAACGTTGCCTCAGAAGTAACCAAACCCTCATTAAGATCAAAGAAGGATTTAAGGTGGGATTGAAGATGCTCCCGTGTCTGTGCTCTCTTAAGAAAGCTCTCGGTAAGCCTCCAGTGACATACCCTAATGGTAGCAATATGCACAGCCAGGGTTATCATAACTGGGGCATGATTAGACCAGGTGATAGAACCTATGGATGTTCCCCTAAGGAGGCACAGAGCAGGAGCATTCCTGAAAAAATAGTCTATGCACGTATGAAGTCTGGGGGTGGGAATAGAGAGAGTAAAATTTATCAGAGGGGTGATTTATCCACCAGAGATCGTATAGCGAGTACCATCTAATTAAACAACGGAATTGGGTGAACAGGTGCTGCTGCAAGGATCCAGACAGAGCACCAGACAAAGCTTTATGACCCATCCTATCCCAAAAGGATATGTTGAAATCGCTGCTGACAATCATAGCGGCAGGAGGGAGTTTAGCTAATTTGTTGAGAACCCGAGTAAGGAAACTTGGTTGGGAGGAGTTAGGAGCATAGATGTTACATAGGGTAATGGGTGCACCCTCTAGTGTGCCATGGAATATAACAAATCGACCTCCGGGGTCTAGAATAGAGGTCATGACTACCAGGAGGCAGGAGGAAGAGACCAAGATGGCCGTCCCTGCACTTTTCCTCGAGTGAACCGCAGAATATACAAGAGGGAAAATTGAAGGAGCAGGAAAGCAATATATGTCTTAAAGATCGCAACTCTGCAAGAGCCATCCTGCGTTTTGCGTTAGAGTTCAGACCCTTCACATTTAGAGTTACTATCTTAGCCATGAGGAGGATACAAGAGGAGAACAGCAGGAAGTCAATTCACCCCATGGGACAGAGTGATGAGGAATCCGTGATTCAGGTGGGAGAAATCCAGCAGATGAAGGAGGATGAAGGCAACATCAGGAGGCAGTATGGGAGAGGAAGGAACAATAAGGGAGAGGGGGAGACAACAGGACATAAACACAAAATTAATAACCAAACAGTCATAGATTCCAGGAAGTATAGCTCCTGGCGAGGGCCGCTAGAAAGAGTACTAGAATAAAGCATGTATAACAACAAGACAATAAACCCGTATAAGGAAGTAAGTGAGCATGGTAGAGCGCCCTCAGACAACGAGGTACGAGGCCGTGGGAGATCAGCGAAAGGTAATCAGAACCAGCCGGCTCCAGTAGATGCAATCTCCCAGCGGTCCCCCTTCATTTAGCATTAGACAAATATGCAAAAGAATGGTCAGAGTAAACTTAATAAGCTACTTATTATTATTGTAGAAAAGAAACAATGGTTAGGGCATAAAACAGTAGAATAGTAAACAAAAGGAAGCATTCCGTAGGGAAAGAGGGGAGGTCAAACTCCAGTGGCCTTCATGAGATCCCGGCTCCATCAGTGAGGGGAGTTACGGTGTTGATGCTGGTGTACCAGGCCAAATTAACCCCTTCCCAGATTAAGCTGTACAAGGAAGCAGTCAGTTGAGGGGAAGGGCTTCCAGACTGGAGGCGGTAGGTGAGAGGGGTTTTCACCTCCCTGTCTTGCATAGATGGCTGTGGAATATCCACAGAAGTTCAGAAGGTCAGAAGATCTGCAACTGTCCGCAGTGTGGCAGATGGTCCATTTTTACGGGCAGTAAGTTCAAAAAGAAAGCCCCAGTGATACAGGAAGTGGTGCTCCCTTAGGACACATAGTAGTGGCTGCATATTTCTCCGCTTTTGAAGTGTAATCCAGGAGAGGTCAGAGTAGAGTTGGATAGGCGCCCCATCAAAGTCAAAGTCTTTTTTTTTGTGCGTGCTTGAGACATGATAGCTTCCTTAAGCTCAAAGTCCTGGACACAGCAGATCACGGGGGGTAGATGTGAGTCCCTTTGGATGGAGGGCCCTGTGAGGATTGTCCAACTTAATACAGTGGTCAGGAGTCTTGCCCAATATCATGTTAAAAATAGCTTCAAGCGTCAGTTTGAGATCTTCATCACCTGTAGCTTCAGGGATGCCCCACACCCTGATGTTGTGTCGCCGGCCCCTCTTGTCGAGATCCTCAAGATGGCGTGTTGCAGGTTTAAGGGCTGCTGCATAAGATGCTGCCACGTCTTGCAAGTGAGAGATATACTGTCTTGTGTCATCTTTTGCCGTTTCAATACAGTCCACCCTTTCAGAGAGCTGGCGAAGGTCTAGTATGACTATTGGTATCTCTTTTTGACAAGTTAGCTTAACTTCATTCACCAGAGTTTTAAAATCCTGTTTGGTAGTATGATGAAGCAGGAACTGTTGCCACTGAAAGGATGCATCAGGTGTCCAGGTGGGAACATGGGCGGGGGCTGGCATGGGACCTGATGACTGTGTATCCTGGGGGTTCTCCACCACTGCCAGTCCTACCAGGAGGTGATGAGAGTCCCCATAAGGGACAGAGACAAATATCTCCACTCTTGCACCCAGAGAGGGTGAAAAAACATCGTCAGCCAGGGTATGGTGCAAGGGGGCTGAGGAAAGCTGGGTCCATTAGGGCCAGTTGGAGAGGGGCAGTGCCCAAGGTAAGAGGGCTGAGGTAGGGCCATAAGATCTTCTGGGGGCCACATAGGTGAACCAGTACTGGAAGGCTGTGTGCAGGGGTCGATCATAGGACCCAGTGGAGGAAAGGAGGCATCCCGAGGGCTCACCTACAGAGAAGTAGGCAGCAGAGGCGGTGTGGCGCCGAGTCCTCATCACGGGTGAAAATAAAAGTAAACAAAACAACTTAATGAACACCAAACAATATCCAGTCCCCTCTTTTACTATCCCACATTGTCCCCTGCAATCTCGCTGACTTGCCTTTCATCTGTCCACCCTCCCTACATTTGCGGTTTACATTTCACACGCACGGTTTCCCTGCGCATTAGCAAAGACACCACGCCGACGCCACCTGCTGGGCGCAGGCGCCGGTGTCTGTCCATATTATCGCACCCCTGATCTCCTTGCCTCTATAAATACCACTCTAATCCTTCAGTACCATTCCCACTGTTCTTCTCTGCTTTTGATCTCTCTGGTAAACTGATTTATCTTATTGGTGACATAGCCTAATTGTTTTTCCCCCTGTATTTAGCACTTATTTGTAATTTACCTTGCTTTTTATTTTTGGTCCCAATCTATTTATTTATTTCTATATATTTGTACAAGGTGTTTTCCTCTTTGGTACCCATTTGTTTATTTATTTATATGTAGACATAAAGATATTATGTGTTTTACCCATCTATTTCATTAACTACCACTGGGAATTGTTCTTTTTAGCATTGTCCCCTAAAAGATGATGCCAACATAAAGAAGAGATATGGTAGATAATATTAATGTATTTGGGTGGTATGATTATCTGTCTGAAGAATCTGTTTTGAAAATTGAAACTTTTTTTTTCAAATTTCATATTTTTTTTTTATATATATATAAATGCAAAAATATTGATCAATATTTACCACTAACGTGTCATGAAAACACAATTTCAAAATCACTTGTGTAAGTTAAAGAGTCTCAAAGTTATTGCCATTTAAAGTGACACGTGTCAGTTTTGAAAAATGAGGCCATGTCCTTAAGGTCCTTAAGGGGTTAAAAAAGTCGACCCACATTAATCGACAGGATAGATAATAAATATATGATTGCTGGAGTACAACAGTTCCATTCAAACAGAGGACGCAAGACCTCTGCTCTGGTACCAAGGGTACCAAAGATCAAACCTTCATTAATTCCACATTTATCTCTTAGGCGACATGCACACAATCGTGTGCGTGGCACCAGGCCGTGATTGAAGGGCATGGACAGCATATGGATGCCGCCCGTGTTTCCACGGCCCCATTCATTGAGGCCAGTGAGCACGATCCGCAAAACAGACAGGAATAGGACCTGTTCTGAGTTTTGCTCATGGCCCCATACACCGGACAATGAAAATACACAAACGTGTGTATGTGGCCATTGAAATAAATGGGTCAGTGTGCTAGCCGCTAATCCTGTGGATAGGTGATAAATATTTTTTTTTCTTGGGTCAACCCCTGTAACTAGCTCTATTACAAGCTTCAGACTTATAAGGAGTTCTTTGCATTTTCCAATGAGAAGTAATAAAGTTTTAGGCGCACATAGGCTATTATATGACTATTATGATGTTTGATACATTTTTTTTAAAATGAATCATAACAGAATATTTTTTGTGTATTGCAGCAGTGACACTTGGGCCGTTGGTAGGCCGACCTGTGGACATTGTTTTCTTTGTGGATGGTTCAGAAAGAATGGGCACAGAGAACTTCATTCAGGTGCTACAATTTATTAAGGACATAACAGAAGAACTTAAGCTTGCTGTAAGTGATAATGATTCACATGGAGCTAGAATTTCAGTCATCCAATATGGAGGTGAAAATGAGCAAACTGTGCTTTTGGATTTCAGTTTCAACTTAACTAGCATTCAGACATTACCCTCCAAAGCTGTATACTATGAAACATCCTCCCATATTGGCACGGGCATTCTGTATGCAATCAAAAACATAGTACAAAGTAGGGCTGGTAGGTATAAAGGTGCAAGAAAGAGTGCAGAACTCTTATTTGTGTTTATAACTGATGGCATGAACAGCAACAAGAACTTTATTCAGGCTGTGAATTCACTTAAAGAAAATGGCATTGTTACAAGTGCAATTGACATTGGCACAGTGGTAAATATGGAGAGACTGCATCAACTGACTCTAAAAGACAACACATCACTGTTCAGGCTTCAAAAATTTGAGCAACTATTTACCACAACATTTATAAAGCACATTGTGAAGTGGCTGGGGTAAGCAGCACCTTGAAGATAGGTGATTTTAAGGCTTTTAACTTTGGGATATGGGCATTTATGTTATTAAATAAAAGAATTGTCATAAGTTTTAAAATTCATAAGCAAATAATATGCATTACAATTGCAAGTGTATAAGTCTCATTACAATTAAATAAATGGGATTATAAGCATTGTTAAGGTACAAGCCACTATCTCTACTGAAGTTTTCTTTATTTCTATACTGTAAAAGAATAACATCTATTAGTATCATCTTAGTAGATAGGAAATACTTACAATAACAAGACACTACGCATGGGGGCATTAACGCAACAAACTTTTACTCACCTCTCCCTGATTCCCTGCTGCACCGATTCCCAGACTGCACAGGACCTCATTAGACTCCATTTTCTGGTGTCTGATGCACACAGAAAATGGTCAGATATTCTCTCACTAGCTGAGGTGGGTCACCATCCAGCCAATTATTGACTGAAGTGAGCATCTCCAGGCATTTCATGTGTGTTTGGAGCATGTGGACTGGAGCAAAGAGGAAGTGAGAAAATTTGTGTTATTGGACCCGTATGTAACCCTTTTGATTTTAATGTTTATGTGTGAAAAATCCCGTGTCAGGTGATTTCTGCTGTCCTAGCTGACAGAAGAATATGATGGCGAGAAGAGGAGCTCTGTAATATATACCGTATTTTTAAGATGCACCAGACCATAAGACGCACTTAGGTTTTAGAGAAGGAAAATAGGGAAAAAAATTTTGAAGCAAAAAAATGTGGTAAAATATGCGACTTGAGGAGCTTCAGCTCCACCTGTGGCGTGCAGAGACCCGCATGGCATCCAGACCATCACGAGCCCTCCTTAAAAGGCTGATTGATCTCCGGGCCGAATTCTGGAGACTCTTCTGCAAAGGACTACTAAAATGCTGCTCTATACCAGACAGCAGTATTATGATAGGGCCAACAAGCCTTATACTCTTCTGGCTAGCCAATTTTCGAGAACGAGTGGAGAAGGGATCGGCCTACGCACTGCGACGTCCCGACGGGGGCATTGTTTATGATCCTAGCGAGATTGCGCGCTTATTTCATGCCTATTTCATACCTCTACTCCCTCCCATCTGACCTTCCTCCTGACCCTGTGATGTGCTCAGCACTGTTACAGGATTTCCTGGCCTCCTGTCATCTGCCTGTCCTCTCCCCAGAAGACCTTACCCTTCTTAATAAACCCATTATGGCAGATGAGGTCTCCCAAATACTTCAGGAGCTCCCCAGTGGGAAGTCATCTGGCCCTGATGGTCTCACTTACCTATACCTGACCATCCCGATCGGGCCCCTGAACAGAGGCGTAACGATCGTGGTCGCAGAGGGGCTCGACGGGGTATGGTGCCCGTGGCCAGCTGGAGATGGCCGGGCCCCGGACCACTATGATATCGGTCGGGGAAAGCCTGGTTCCCCGACCGCTATACATACTGTTATTGGAAAGGGGCCCTGGCATATTGCAGGCCCCTTTCCAATAGATGGCAGCCCAGGGGAGGTGACTGAAAACAATAAACACATATTCTCACCTAACCTGGGCACAGTATCCTCTCCAACGCACTTCTGTCATGTGACAGGCTTGCCCGGTTTAGGCAACGTCACCACCAGGGCCTCCTGATTTTCCCACGGAATAGTGCCAGAGTCCACCACCGTCGTTAAAAAGGACAACAGCGGGTTAAGCAGAATTGGAGAAAACTTTTTATAATATTCATTAGTGAGGCCATCTGGGCCCGGGGATTTTCGGGGTGGCAGCGACTTAATTACTGACAGCAACTCTGATGGTGTGATGGGCTCGTTCAGAGAGTCCAGTTGTGCTTCTGTGAGTGTGGGCAATTGGGCGCCTGCAAGAAAATTTGCAATGTCTTGTTTCGCCGGAGGTATCACAGAGGAGTCCTCTCCAATATTATATAAGCCTTCATAGAAAGCTTTCAAGGCATTGGCGATGCCACTAGGGTCATAAATTTTGTGTGCACCATCCTTACTCTGAAGAAACGGGATTTTAGACCTGGCATGCTTTTGTTTAAGCTTGGACGCTAAGAGTTTGCCTGCTTTGTTAGATTGAGAGTAGTAAGTAGCTTTCACCCTTTTCAGGTTCTTCTCATATTTATGCAGTAGACAGGCTGTCAATTGTTGACGTAGTGTCACCAATTTTGCAGCATTGGAGGGGGAAGGAGATTTTTTGTTATCATTATCTATAGATTTTATCTGGTGCAGTAGTCGATCAATTTCTGCTAATCTAGTTTTCTTTTCTATGTGACCCAATCGAATAAATGTTCCTCTGATAAAGGCTTTATGGGAGTTCCATAACATATCAGGGCTAGATACCGAGGGAGCATTAATCTTAAAGAATTCCTTCAAGTCATTTTCCAAAATTGCTTTATATTTTGGCTGCAACATTAAGAATTCATTGCACCTCCATATATACGCTCTAGGGCAATCATATTTTTCCATTAGGGTCAGGGTTATTGCTGCATGCTCTGACCATGTTATTTGTGAAATTTCCGACTGCACGGCAAGGGGAATACTAGCTTGTTCTATTAAGAATAAATCTATTCTTGAATAGCTATTATGTACAGTTGAATAGTAGGTGTAATCTTTTTCGGTATTATGAAGGATACGCCAAATATCAAATAAGTCATGGCGCCATATAGCCTGCGAAAAGGAAGGATGACGTGTCGCTATGCTAGAGGTAGTGTCTACCCCTGGATCTGAAGCCATGTTAAAGTCTCCCATTAATACTAAGCATCCTTGTTTTCTTCGCTCCACTGCTTTCATGAGTTTCCCCAAGAATGACACCTGTCTTTTGTTTGGGGCGTAGACCGAGACCAACGTGTACGTGACATTATTAGGGATACAAACTAATATGACAAATCGCCCTCCAGTGTCAGCATAATAGGACACCAGCTGAAATGCCACTGAATCTTTGATCCCTATTAGTGTTCCTCTGCGTTTGGAGGAGCAATGAGCGTGAAATATGTGTGGGTATGAGGCATGCTTGATGCGAGTGGCATCCACCTCCAAAAGATGTGTTTCCTGAACTGCAAGAATGTCACAGCCTTGAACTCGGGCCTCTCGCCACAAATTGGCTCTCTTTTGAGGGGAGTTCAAACCTCTGACATTCATAGACATAATTTTAAGTACCATAATTCACATTTGGTAATGCTTCAAAGAACCACCCACTTCAGAAGTTACCAGTAGCGGTAGGGAGCAGAATCGTCTCCGCCTTGTGTAGTCACGATGCCCCATGTGCCAGAACCGAAGAACAAACAAACTGTAGAGACATAGAAACCAGTGGGTAAGCCACCGAAACAAAACAAGGAAAAGAAATGTGGTACAGCGGACCAGCGGCTGTTGTAATCTTGGGGGGATAAGTTCAGCAATAGTGGACATACGAAATCCATTGTAGAGTGAGTCTCTAGCTGTGCAGCCCTTTTGGTGGACGCCTTGGGGTTTTCGGTTGATGCCATCCATCCGACACAGGGCCAGGTGGTGGTTTGGACGTCAGAGCACTGGTTGTAATGTCCCATTTATTTAACAACTTTTTGCCGTCTTCCGGGGAGTTGATAACATAAGTAAGGTTGTCTCGGGATACGATCACTCGGACCGGGAATCCCCATTTGTATAGGATGTTATGTTGGCGTAACGCTGTAGTAATAGGGATAAATTGCCTTCTTAGTTGTAGTGTTGCAGCCGAAAGATCAGAGTAGATAGATATTTTCTGGTATGGATCAGGTAAACGGCAAATTTTCCACGAGGTCAGCAGCACCATCTCTTTAGTTG
Organism: Leptodactylus fallax; assembly: GCA_947044405.1. Taxonomy (NCBI): domain Eukaryota; kingdom Metazoa; phylum Chordata; class Amphibia; order Anura; family Leptodactylidae; genus Leptodactylus; species Leptodactylus fallax. The sequence continues at coordinate 6,632,243 of CAMRHE010000064.1, read as the reverse complement.
CGTAAAAATGGATCTTTGCTAGGACATCTCTGGGTACGGTTTCATCCAGATGTGAAGGCTTTGGGACTCTATGCGCTCTATCAATGGTTAATTCCATTTTCGTAAGATTTGGTATTAGCGTGCGCATCAGATCTAGAAGGAAAACTGCGAGATTATTCGCAGATACGGACTCTGGAATCCCTCTAAATTTCAGATTGTTGCACCGCGAGCGATCCTCCAGGTCTGCTATTTTAGATTTAAGAAACAACACATCTTTTTCCACCTCATTGTGAGCATCTATGAGAAGATTATGTGAAGCGGCAAATTCCGCCATTTTAGATTCCACATGAACAGTGTGTTTCTGCAATTCCTGAAGGTCTCTATCTAGCGGTTTAACCATTAAGGACATGTCAGTTGTCAGTGATTTACAGAAGGCCATAAGCATGTTTTTCTTGGAGGCCTCAGTGAGTAAACTCTCTGTTGCCGGAATATCTGCAAAAAAATCGGTGGATGGAGGTATGTATGGAGTAGTATTGCTCACCTCCTCTTCTTGGGGCTCCTCGGTCTGGATCCTGGGCCTCTGTTTGGCCGGGCTAGCAGTAGGCGAGGTGGATGTCGCTGCGTTGTGTAGGCCTATAGGCCTCGGTGCGTCGGCCCGAGAAGGCCCCGGCACCGCACTCTCCCCGGCCCGCCGGGGAGACGGCCCCGACGCCTCCGGACCCCCCGCATTTCATCAGCTGCTGAAGCGACGGCGCTGACAGCGTTCTCCGCTGCGCCGATAGTGTGAGCTTCTCCTCCGGAGGGTCCCGAGTTGGAGTCGAGGCCCCGGAGACCGCGCTGGAGTGTGAGCCGCCGCCATTTTGATCTTCCCCACCGCCGTGGCTTCACCGCAGATTTCCTTCTTCGCGGCATCCCTAGAGGTAAGGAAGCTTTCCCAGTGTCTTTTGGGTTAATATAATCCACGGGCACGTCGCTGATTTGTCACTATAAGAGACTCAAGCCTGGAGCTTTTCAGCTATGTGACCATTCTCTTCTACAGTCAGGCTCCGCCCTCAATGTTTGTTATTTTTAATCACTTCCCCTGGGCCTACGATTATTATACTCTGGGGTCTGACGAGACCCCAGAATATAATAATAGCACTGAAGCGGAGGGGACTATTGGGCGCATATAATACTGGGTGGGGGCCACTGTGGAGCATATAATACTGGGTGGGGGCCACTGTAGAGCATATAATACTGGGTGGGGGCCACTGTGGAGCTTATAATACTGGGTGGGGGCCACTGTGGAGCTTATAATACTGGGTGGGGGCCACTGTGGAGCTTATAATACTGGGTGGGGCCACTGTGGAGCTTATAATGCTGTGTGGGGGCCACTGTGGAGCATATAATACTGGGTGGGGGCCACTGTAGAGCATATAATACTGGGTGGGGGCCACTGTGGAGCTTATAATACTGGGTGGGGCCACTGTGGAGCTTATAATGCTGTGTGGGGGCCACTGTGGAGCTTATAATACTGTGTGGGGGCCACTGTGGAGCTTATAATACTGGGTGGGGGCCACTGTGGAGCTTATACTCCATACAGTGGCTCCTTCATTTTTTTTTTAATTACGCCAGGGCAGGTGAAAAAAACAAAACAAAACACCCCCCCCCAAACTTTCTTTCCTGTCCCCAGTGTCCCCCAGCGCAGTTCGGTTCTGCAGTTCTGTTGTTTTCTTCCAGCTGAAGTTCCCTCTGCACCTGACTACCTGTGACGTCACATGACCCCTGAGGCCAATCAGCGGCCTAAGGGAAGGGACCTGGGACGTCACAGCCAGGGAGGACTTCCGGCAAAAAGAAGACAGCGGAGCTGCAGGACCGGACTGTGCTGGGAGGACACCGGAGCACCGGAGACAGGTGAGTATGTTTAGTACGTTTTTTTTTTTTTTTTTTTTTTTTTTTGGGGGAGGTAGGGGGGATTCACCTCCCCCGGACTAATTATAAAAAAAGAAAAAAATTATACTGGACAACCTCTTTAAAGTGTGGCGCATTAGAGGGGTATATTAAAGGGGTTGTCTAAGCATAATTTGTTATGGTTTATCCTCAGGATAGGCCATAGATACCTGATCTGTATGCAGCTGACCCCGGACTGATCAGCCATATGGAGCCACTACTGATGCCCATACTGTACACAATACAGGGCCAGAAGCAGAAAGCTCTGTCCACTGTATATTAGACAGGCACCTTAACTGCATCTCAGCACTTATTGAAGTCAGTAGGAGCTGAGCTGCAGTGAAGGCGCCGGGCTGCTATACAGCGGATGGAGCTTTCTGCTTCCGGCCCTGTGTTGTGTACAGAACGGGCTCCGGAACTGGCTCCGAACAGCTGATGGGGCCGTGTGTCAGCCCCCTACCGATCAGGTATTTATGGCCTATCCTGAGCATAGGCCATAAAAAAGATTAACCCTGGATAACCCCTTTAATATGCTCCACACAGTTTAATGTCCCCCCCACAGGATGTTAGCCCCCATCACTGTTCCCACACAATATAATGACCCATCACTGTTACCCATACAGTATGGGGGACCAGTGAAGAGGCCACTATGTGGGGGGACCAGTGAAGTGACCATAGAAAAATTTGGCCCAGACAACTCCTTAACCTTCGTCCGGCTGAGTAGGTACAATTGTAACTATTCCGTTTTAAAATTGCAATAACTTTTTTTCGAAAAGCCGTAGAGGGCTGAAATTTCGTGACATCTCTGCAGTTTTGGTCCAGAATATATTGGCCAAATTTCAATAAAATATCTCCACCCCCTTCCGAGATAAGGGGTCGAGATATTTTTGCATCCATAACAAGCTGCATAGGTACAAATGTACCCTCATATATTTTGAATGAAGATAATGCAAGGAAAAAAGAATAATATTTTTTTTAATGATAATGCTATTTTATTATTATAAACAAGTAAAAAAAACTGTTCATTTACATTATAAAAGAAAATGTAAGAAACTTTTTTTATTGATTTTCTTCGCAAGTAATGCATGTTGTCTTTGCTACCGAGTGTTCATCGCAAATGGGTTTCACACAAACCACACAAGACTTTCTAGTCTTATGTTGTTTTCGCCTCAGGTCTCGGCAGACATAGCAACTACCAACAACAGGGGAGGGTCCACGACTACCATGAGGTATTTGAGGGCCAGCTGCTGCTTGCGATGCTACCAGAATGCATCGTCCAAGCACCATTTCTACTGCACCTCGAAGAAAATGGTTTCTCATCATCATTCGGTTTGTACTACGATCTTCAATTGCAGGCATACACAGCTGATTTGCGAGATCTTTCAGGAACTTTCTTCGTTGATCCTTTGTCCTGAAGCTTGGATTGTGTTCTCTGTAGATGATGTAGGATGCTAACCCAGTGACGTCAATCATATTGTAGAAAAATGCCAGAGGCCAACGTAATCTTCGTCGTTTCACAGTGTACTCTCCCAACATTTTATCCATAACATCAACTCCGCCTTTTGCTGCACGTATAAGAGGCAGAGCAGCAACATTCCACATTTCCTCCAGATTCTCTTTGTTGTCTCTGTGCACACCAGCATGCCCACATACATCAGTATGCCCAAAAATGCATGGAGTCCAGTTTCAGTAAATTGCTTGAATGTTTTTTGTGGTGGCCGTTCAGAAGAATCAGGAAAACGTTGTACCAGTTCGTTGTTGTAAGCATCACAAACTCTCTTGGCCTTTCGATTCGTTTCTCGTAATATGATGTCACACATCTCGGGAGTCATGATTGACTTGAATAGCTCTTTTGCTGTATACAGGTTGCTGATTGCTGCAGGGCCACCTCTTTGTCGTAGGACATTACGAGATTTTGTTTGTGCATTTGGCAGTGGATCACTACACCATTGAGTTTTATCCTTAGCAGTCCAAATGTCGCCTGCACTTTGAGGCACAGACTCATCTTCAACACTTTCGCCTGAGTTGTATTCTTTTTCCTGCTCTATGACCATTTCTTGTTCAATGTCTGAATCTTCTTCAGTAACATCCACTTGTGGTACATAGTTTTCATCATCAGATGCAACATATGGTTCTTCCTCATGCTCAGAATCAGATTCTTCTAGCATTCGCATTATTTCGTCAGACGTAAATCTGTAAATATGAAAAAATGAAAAATAAATAATTTTCCGAAATACTACACAATACTACATTATTGGCTTTTCACAAAATGATACTAACCTGCGAACACGTTTTCTTGGATTATGGCGGAAACTAGCATCACTATCACTCATGATGACTTGGTAGATGAATTTTGGCTTCGTAATTTAGTTCAGTAACACGTGGCAAGTAGAATGAAACTTGATTCTAAAGTGCAGATAAAAAAGTAAATTATTTCTAGTGATAATTATTTATAAATGTAATTTATATATTATGTAAACCGTATACGGTTTCAGAATTTTCATTCCATCTTCGACTGTTTTTTCGACCAATAGGAAAATTGTAACAGAGCCACCATCTTTATTTTGTGCTGAATATAAGTAAAACATCGTAAAACAATATGTAGATACTAATTATTATCCATTTTTCGTATAAAAATCATACCTATAGTGATAAGTTTCATACAAAATATATGTAGGTACAATTGTACCTCTGCAGCCTGTTAACGTTGTAAAATTATGCAGCCTGACGAAGGTTAAAAGAGCTTGTCAATAAACTGGAGCGACCACTGTGTTGGCCACCGGGGAGGTGTAAAAATAAGAAAATTTAAAAAAAAAAAAAAGCATACTCACCTGTCCCCAGCACCCCGTTGTCCCCTGCCTGTGTCTGTTCGGTCTCATGGCGGCGCCTCATTTCTGGAAATCCTGTACCTAATTGGTCTTAGCGATCACATGAGGTGCAGGACTCCCAGCAAGGAGTCACCGGCATGAGACTGAATGGACACTGGCAGCGGACAACGGAGCACCAGGGACAGGTGAGTATACTCTTTAATTTACTTATTTTTTATTTTACACCTCCCGCCAGCTAGATGGGTTGCTCCAATTCCTGGACAACCTCTTTAAAGGATTTATCCATCTTTCTAATATTGATGGTCTGTCCTTAGGATAGGCCATCAATATTACATCTGCGATGATACAACAGCCAGGACCTCTGCAGATCAGCTTTTCCAGGACAGTGCGGCTACAGGTAAAGGTAGCAATTCTTGGAGCCATGCTGTTCACTTGCCATACAAGGTGTAGCAGTAGGTTTAGGTAGTGCAGTGGTATATTATACCATACATGGTATAATGGGTGAGCAGCATGGCTCCCGGCATGTTATTACCTTTAGCCGCCCTGTCTCGGTACCGCTGATCTGCAGGGGTCCTGATGGTGGGCCCCTAGAAACAATTCCACTGGTGGGCCCTAGACATCCCAGTCCGACACTGACTATAAGGTACCTTGTCTCTTTATTCACGGCCTTCATGTCGGGCAAACTAATCCCTGACTCCCTCTCACACTCCTTTCTTACCCTCATTCCGAAACCCAGTTAGGACCATCTTGACTGTAGGAATTATAGACCTATATCACTCCTGAATGAGGATCTCAAGTTGTTCACTAAGCTTCTGGCATCCAGAGTTAATAAGTGTCTTCCCTCTCCACAAGGATCAGGTGGGTTTCGTCCCTTGTCGCCAAGGAGGTGATAACACCAGGAGAACCATTGATCTCATAGATGTGGTATCTCGTCCTGGCTCCGAGCTCTTAGTACTCAGCTTGCATGCGGAAAAGGCGTTTGATCGCTTGGGATGGCCCTTCCTATTTGAGGCTCTGGCCACTTAGGGTTTTCGGGGCCCTTTTTTGGCGGCAATCAGGGGCCTTTATTCGTCCCCGTCAGCCACTGTTAAGCTCCCCCACGCCTCCTCTCTCCCATTTTGTCTACACAATGGCACTAGGCAGGGTTGCCCTCCAGGACCTCCTCTCCCGCTTTGGCCGCCTGTCCGGTTATAAGGTTAATACCTCTAAGACGGAGGCCCTGCCTATCTGAATCCCCCCTCCTAGCTTGGCTGGCCTTCAGGCTGCTTTCTGGTATAAATGGCAGTCCTCCTCATTGGAGTATCTGGGTATTTACTTGACGGGATCCTTTTCCCAGTTATAGTAGGCAAACTTCCCTCCCCTTTATAGACATATTCAGGCCCTCCTTACTAAGTGGCTGGTGTTGCCTCTGTCTCTCTTTGGCCGGATAGCCGCGGTCAAGATGACTATCTTGCCTAAGTTGCTCTACCTTTTTGAGAGCCTCCCGATACCAGTGCCCCTTCGGGACCTCTGGGCGCTGCAGGGCTCAATTCTCTTGTTTGTCACAGGCTTTCTAAACAGCTTCTGATGACCCCTAGGGTGAGGGGTGGCCTTTCCCTCCCTAATCTAGTTTTATACTCCTGGTCATGCCAGCTACGCAGGATTCCAGCTTGGTCCACTCTCCAGGCCTACTCCAAATGGATGGAGATTGAGAAGCTGTGGCTTTCCCCGCAACACGCTAGCTCCCTGCTTTGGTCTAGCCCCCATTTTCCCCCAGGATTGCCTTGTTGGGCCCTATGGAACTTACAAGGGATGTTTGGCGCATCTGTGCATCCCACTTTCCCATTTCCTCTCCGCGTTCCTCCATGACCGCTTTCCTCCTCTATCCTAACTACCCGCTTGGACTCACTGGGCCAGTGGCTGGCCCTCTGCTGAGAGTGGGCCTTTTTCGGTTGGCCAACATCATTGACTATAAGACCCGGACTCTATTACCGTTTGCCGATCTCCAGTCCAGGTTTGACCTACTCAGGTCCAGTGAGTTTGCGTACATCCAAGTCTCACATCTGGCCGCCTCTATTTTTCAGGGCCCCATAGCACCTACCCCTACACTTTTTGAGAGACTCTGTAAATCTGGCATTGGGACAACTGGCTTATCTCTGACATATACCACCTTCTCTCAGATCCCACCCCGGATGTCTTACCTACGCATACCTATATGTCCCGGTGGGAGACCTATTTAGGGACACCCATTTTGAGTAACGACTGGTCCCTTATCTGGAACAGAGCACCCAAGACTTATAGATGTGTTGCACATAAAGAAAATTTCTTTAAGATATTGTTGCACTGGTATCATACGCCAGCTTTACTCCACTCTTTTGACAGAAATGTCCCGGATTGCTGCTGGCGTTGTAGTACCCGTCCCTCACATATTTTCCATCTCTTTTGGACATACCCCCTTCTCCAACCTTACGGGCGTTCCGCTAGATGCCTGATTGCTAAACACTGGCGTCAGCCTGCACCCCAGCTTTGGAGGAGTTATATTCCAGGATTAAGCATGCCCGATCCCTGGAGTACCTGATGGCTTTACTTAATAACGAGGAGGAGATGTTCCACTTGATCTGGAACCTGTGGGACGAGTTCTGGGCTACTCATCATCTCTGACCTGGCTGATTTTCTTCCTCCCCCTTCCTGGATGACCTCCCCTTTTTTCCCTTTGTCCTCCTGTCTCGTCTTATCCTGTTTTGTTGTTGGTTTTGCTAGTTTCTTCTGGGCCCTCCCTGGCCCGCTTGTTTGCACATTGCATTGTTTACATGCCTTGTATTTTTTCGGAGGTGCCTGGAGCTCTCCAATTATTCTGTGTTTTTTTTCCTGCCTTGTTTTGTTACTTTCTTTATATGACAAAACTCTTTAAATAAACAGTAGAAAAAAAAAATGAAGTCAACTATAACAGAAATGTTATCACACATATTTACAGTGGGTAAAAAAAGTGTTTAGTCAGCCACCAATTGTGCAAGTTCTCCCACTTAAAAAGATGAGGCCGGCCTGTAATTGACATCATAGGTAGAACTCAACTATGAGAAACAAAATGAGAAAACAAATCCAGAAAATCACATTGTCTGATTTTTTAAGAATTTATTTGCAAATTATGGAATTATGGTGGAAAATAAGTATTTGGTCAATAACAAAAGTTCATCTCAATACTTTGTTATATATCCTTTGTTGGCAATGACAGAGGTCAAATGTTTAATAATAATAATAATAATAATAATAATAATACATTTTATTTATATAGCGCCAACATATTCTGCAGCACTGTACAACTTGTAGGGTTCAAGTACTGACAAAAAAAGATACATTACAAAGAAATAGTCAATTCACACTCTGGGACTGAGGGCCCTGCTCGCAAGACCTTACAATCTATGAGGTAGAGGGGTTGAAACAAGACGTAGCAGGGGCGGCAACAGATGTAGCATTGCTTATACAATGGTCAGACAATTTTGTAATAGAGGTTACTGTCATTACACATATATAAAGCTGTATGAGCCATCACCAGTCGTGTCCTTTAACATGCAGATGGTGCCTGGACATATAAAGCTAGTCTGATACGGCATCATATCCTGTGAGGTAATGTTGAAGCATAAACAGAGGAGGGTACGTTTTAAGAATTCTAACTATGGAAGGGTTTACATTAGGAGTTGTGATAGGCCTGTCTGAAAAGATATGTCTTTAGTTTACGCTTGAAGCTGTGGAAATTGGGGGTTAATCTGATAGTCTGGGATAGAGCATTCCAGAGAAGTGGTGCAACTCGGGAGAAGTCTTGTATACGAGTGTGGGAGGTTCTGATAATAGAGGATGTTAGTCTTAGGTCATTGAGTGAACGGAGAGTACGGGTTGGGCGATAGACTGAGATGAGGGAGGAAATGTAGGGAGGTGCAGCATTATGGAGAGCCTTGTGAATGAGGGTGATAAGTTTATATTGTATTCTGTATTGAATAGGCAGCCAATGTAGTGACCGGCACAGACCGGAGGTATTGCTGTAGTGTCTAGACTGATAGATGAGCCAATAGTCAAGGCGAGAGTGAATCAGGGCAACAATAAGTGTCTTTAGTGTATCTGTGGTAAGGACAGGGCGGATTCTGGAGATGTTTTTGAGGTGGAGATGACAAGAGCGTGCGAGTGATTGGATATGGGGGGGTGAAGGAAAGGTCTGAGTCAAACAAAACCCCGAGGCAGCGGGCATACCGCCTGGGAGTTATGGTAAGGCCAGAGACTGCAATGGAGATATCAGGGACAGATCTATTAGATGGTGGAAACAGCAGTAGTTCAGTGTTTGAGAGATTCAGTTTCAGATAGAGCGAAGACATGATATTTGAGACAGCAGAGAGACAGTCACTGGTGTTCTGTATTAGTGCAGGGGTGAGGTCACGGGATGACGTATATAATTGGGTGTCATCAGCATAAAGATGGTACCGGAAGCCAAATCTAGTGATGGTTTGTCCAATGGGTGCTGTGTAGAGGGAGAAGAGCAGGGGACCTAGGACCGAGCCCTGAGGAACCCCAACGGCAAGGGGAAGAGAGGAAGAAACAGAGCCCACAAATGATACACAGAAAGTGCGGTCAGAGAGATAAGAGGAGAACCAGGAGAGAGCGGTGTCTGTGATGCCGACAGAGCGGAGCATAGTGAGAAGGAGTTGATGGTCAACAGTGTTAAATGCTGCTGAGAGATCTAGAAGAATAAGAAGAGAGAAGTCACCTTTGGATTTAGCCGTCAGGAGATCATTGGAGACTTTTGTGAGGGCCGTTTCAGTAGAGTGCAGAGTGCGGAAGCCAGATTGTAAGGGGTCAAGAAGAGAGCAGAAAGATAGCGGATTAAATGAGAATAGACCAAGCGTTCCAAGATCTTTGAGATAAAAGGAAGGTTAGAGACAGGTCGATAGTTAGCAGCACAGGACGGGTCAAGGGAGGATTTCTTCAGAAATGGGGTTATGAAAGAGGATGGGAAAATTCCAGAATAGAGAGAGAGGTTAAATATTTTAGTAAGGTAAGTCGTGACGGCAGGCGACAGAGACTGGAGAAGGAGTGAGGGGAAAGGGTCACTACTGCAGGTCGTAGGGCGAGAAGAGGAAAGTAGCTGAGATACGTCCTCCTCTGTAACAGGTTCAATGAGAATGAACAGTCTGAAGTGCGGCTGCTGAGGGGGTCAATGCCACCTGGGGATTGGGCAGTTTAATGTACGTCTTCACAAGGTTGGCACACACTGTTGCTGGTATGTTGGCCCATTCTTCCATGCAGATCTCCTCTAGAGCAGCGATATTTTGGGGCTGTCGCTGGGCAACACGAACTTTCAACTCCCTCCAAAGGTTTTCTATGGGGTTGAGATCTGGAGACTGGCTAGGCCACTCCAGGACCTTGAAATGCTTCTTACGAGGACACTCCTTCATTGCCCTGGCGATGTGCTTGGGATCATTGTCATGCTGAAAGACCCAGCCACGTTTCATCTTCAATGCCCTTGCTCATGGAAGGAGGTTTGCACTCAAAATCTCACGATACATGGCCCCATTCATTCTTTCATGTACACGGATCAGTCGTCTTGGTCCCTTTGCAGAGAAACAGCCCCAAAGCATGATGTTGCCACCCCCATGCTTCACAGCAGGTATGATGTTCTTTGGATGCAACTCAGCATTCACTCTCCTCCAAACATGACGAGTTGTGTTTCTACCAAACAGTTCTACTTTGGTTTCATCTGACCATATGACATTCTCCCAATACTCTTCTGGAACATCCAAATGCTCTCTAGCAAACTTCAGACGGGCCCGGATATGTACTGGCTTAAGCAGGGGGACATGTCTGGCACTGCAGGATCTGAGTCCCTGGCAGCGTAGTGTGTTACTGACTGTAAGCCTTTGTTACGTTAGTCCCAGCTTTCTGCAGGTCATTCACTAGGTCCCCCCGTGTGGTTCTGGGATTTTTGCTCACTGTTCTTGTGATCATTTTGACCCCACGGGGTGAGATCTTGCGTGGAGCCCCTGATCGAGGGAGATTATCAGTGGTCTTATATGTCTTCCATTTTCTAATTATTGCTGCCACAGTTGATTTCTTCACACCAAGCTGCTTGCCTATTGCAGATTCAGTCTTCTCAGCCTGGTGCAGGTCTACAATTTTGTTTCTGGTGTCCTTCCACAGTTCTTTGGTCTTCACCATAGTGGAGTTTGGAGTGTGACTGTTTGAGGTTGTGGACACGTGTCTTTTATGCTGATAACAATTTCAAACAGGTGCCAATACTACAGGTAATGAGTAGAGGACAGAGGAGCCTCTTAAAGAATTAGTTACAGGTCTGTGAGGGCCAGAAATCTTGCTTGTTTGTAGGTGACCAAATACATATTTTCCACCATAATTTGCAAATAAATTCTTAAAACATCAGACAATGTGATTTTCTAGATATGTTTTCTCATTTTGTCTCTCATATTTGAGGTCTACCTATGATGTCAATTACAGGCCTCTCATCTTTTTAAGTGGGAGAACTTGCACAATTGGTGGCTGACTAAATACTTTTTTTCCCCACTGTAGCTATCCATAATTACCTGATGCACTTACAATGTTATTCCAAGCTCAAAATGCAAGCAGTTTGTTTCTTGTGGGTCAGATTACTGAAGTCCTCAGGTTAGCTTATTTCTTTATTATAGACACACTTAATGAATTCTGCCTCATTAAAAAATTGTTGGTTATATGGAGTATTTAGTAGTAATTGCGAAATTACGGAATACTGTATGTTTGAGTTATGTCTAGTAAAGGTGTTGTGCAATTAATGACACTTATCCCCTATCCTGTGAATAGGGAAAAGTATCAGAGGGCTGGCGGTACAACTGCTGGGACCCCCACCAATCAAGGAAGCATGGTATGAACATTACCCTATTAGCTCCATGCACAGTTGCATCTCAATAAATTAGAATATCTTTGAAAATTTCATTCAGTTCAGTAATTCAATTCATAATCAGCAGTCTTCCATGATTGTGTGTCCTACTGAACCAGACTGAGGGACCATTTAAAGGCTTACGAAACCTTGGCAGGTGACACACTGAATTTACAATACTGAACTTTTTTACAATATTCTAATTTTCTTAGATTTGGATTTTCATTACCTGTAATCCATAATCAATATTTACAGAAATAAAACACTTGAAATAGAACACTCTGTTTGTAAAGAATCTAGAAAATATAGGAGGTCTTGTTTTTAATTTAATTACTGAAAGAAATAAACGTGTCAAAGATATTCTAATTTATTGAGATGCACCTGTATTCTCAGTCAGCCTCATGTAAGTGAATAGGCATACATGTGCACCAGTTCTACATTCACGGAAACTTTCAGACCTTTGTTCTATAGATCCCAGCGGTCGGTTCCCCAGTGATCTGACACTTTTACCCTTTCCTGTGAATAAGTGGCATTAGTGGCACAAGTCCTTTAAAGTTCAAATATATATATATCAATAATGCAGGTGAAGTGAACAATATTTGCAATACACTCCACTAAAGACAAGTGCTGGTGTCTTTAAGGTTTACTCCTGTCTATGTCTTGTCTGAGTGATATCAGTCCTTACTCCATACGCTAACAGTATCCATTTACAATGGATTTTATGGAGAGTCCAAACAGAGGAGGCGAAGGAGAGAGACAGAGATATGAGGTTGTCTACAGTCATTCTTGTCAGGAGAAGGATGGATAGTATCTCTTAACTCAGTTGTGTTCTGAAAGAAAACAGTCACAGATGTCTGCTTTGAGAAGCTCTCCTTTCCTCCCCTTCCCTTCTCCATATATACTTTAGAAATTAGATAAAAATAACAACGCTGAGCGACACATAATGTAATACTGTTGCTGTTAATAAAAAATGGGGCTTAAAGAGATGGTGGTGTAGTGGAAAAGTCTACTCGCACGGGTTTAATTCAGTGGTCTCAGTGCACTTTTAGGTTTTTTGTATTAGTAAAGGTGGTCAGTGTTATGATAGAGGTGCCCAAAGAGAGAAGTATGTGTAGATGGTAGGGGTGAACCCTCACCTTATTAAGTTGTGAGAGTCACAACTACTATAAAGGCATCCACATACAAGAAGTAATATATACAGCCATCAATGATTTAGATGTACCCTCACCTGGGTGGGTTGTGAATAGTCACAACTACTTTGTAGGCAAAAAAACAGATCCTTCGAAGCTGCGGAATCTCTGGGCATCAGGATACATGAAATCCAGGCGGATGGTAAACCATAGAAGATCACAGAATTGAAGCTCCAAAAAAAGAAGAGGTGCAGATTTGCACTTTCCAGATAAAACAAGTCTTTTATTAGGTTGCTCAACAGACACACAATGCGTTTTGGGGACTATAAAAACCCCTTTTTATACCTCATGTACACTTTGAAAAAGGGATTTTTATAGTCCCTGAAACACGTTGTGTCTGTTGAGCAACCTAATTAAAGACTAGTTTTATCTGAAAAGCGCGGATCTGCACTTCTTCTTTTTTTGGAGCTTCAACTCCATGATCTTCATTGGCTTTTTCATATATGTCAGAATTACATCAGTGAAAGAAGAAGGCAAATAAGTAAAGAAACAGAAATTGTTATAAAGTTTGTTCTATTTACCAGCACTATTTATGTATATAATACATAAATAAATGTGTACTTACACCTTAAGTCTGCTGTAATAAACAATAGAATTATTCATCCTACACCTGATGAACATGTGATGTTTCAAAAAGTTTGTGCAGATTCTTGGCATGTGACATAATGATATAATGTAAAAAAATAATAATAATAATTGTAAACCTAGATATCAGCATAAATGTCCTGGTCCATTTGTATATTGTGGTATTTCAGAATACTAGTCCTATTTATTCTATGTAGCCCCTAGTCTTCATTATTTTAAAATTCTCCTGACATTAAATTGAACCTCTACTCTCAAATTATCATCTCACTATCCATTACTTATGTAAAGTATATGATGTATGCTTACTGTACCTTGTTACTTACAGCTGCCATGTATTGGCTCCTCTCACTCTCCTTCTCAAAATTGCTGCTGAGACCTTTAGGTGCTGCAAGCCATAGACATTGCACCCAGGTCTCCTCCACTGGCATGGGTTGGACTGCTGTCAATGTCTGGAGTGCATCCTGGTTTCCTTTCCCACTGCAGAAATTACTAAAAAATTGCAGTACACAGGATCAAACTTGGCACAGCCAGTGCAGAGCTTTCTGTGCAAGAAAATCTTCAGTTCTGCATAGGTTGTGTCAGAGCTGGTCCTACAAAGGGCAATCTTCCAATAACGCATGCAGGGAAAAGAAGATGACGATGCACACAGCGCTGACATTATTGGTGCTGGTCCATCCCATGCCAGTGGAGGGGAAGGAGGGGGTATGTCTGTGACTTACAGACAGCATCCCTGAAGTTGACAGCAGCCATTTTGGGACTGAGGACCAGAAGAATCAATCTCTGAAATGGGGGCACGGTGGCTGGAATTGAGGACACCAATTAAGTATATTTCACGGGCATGAACGCTGAAGAAGATGGATGTGTCTTGTCCCGGCTCCAGCTCTACATCCCTGCAGCAGATTGCTTTAGGGGTCCCCATCCGGTTCGACCCAGTTCACCTGCAAACCAGCCGGGTCCTTGTGCTGCTCCTACATGTGCTGTGGCTGCTGTTAGGTGGCTGGTCCGGGCTGGCAAGGGTTAACTATTGTATGTCTAAAGTCTGTGGTTTGGGAGAGGTTTTTCCATGAGGTTGTGCCCCACCCTCTGGTATACTATTTAAGCTGGGGCTTACTCCAGTTCTCTGTTGGTTATACTCTTGTGTTCAGCCATTCCTGTGATCTGTAGTTCTACAGTCTGTTTGATTCTGTATACTAACCTTGTCTGTTTACTCTCTGGCCAGCTGTCAGAGTGACTGTGTAGTGGGCTATTTGAGTGTGTGTACATTGTCCTCCGGTGTACCTTTTAGGGCTAACTTCTAGGGCCGTGATGGCGAACCTATGGCACGCGTGCCAGAGAGGGCACGAAGAGCCCTCTCAGTTGGCACGCACGCCGTCGCCATTATCACTCACTAACGGGGAATCCGGTACAGAGCGATTCCTTCTTTCAGCTGTATGTGCATATGTACATACAGATGAAAGCTGTCAGTGTAGGCCCCGGTTTACACTGATTGCAGAGTGTAACCTCTGCCCCGATGCAGGCGCAATGACGTAAGTCATCAGCACCTGTGATCAGAAGAAGGACGCTCTTCATGGGACTGCAGCTCTTCGTAGGACTGGGTAAGTAACATAAACTACTATGTGGGGGGCCTACTGTGGAGCATATACTACTGTATGGGGGACACTGTGAAGCATCTAATACTGTGTGGGGGATACTGAAACATCTAATACTGTGTGGGGGACACTGTGAAGCATCTAATACTGTGTGGGGGACACTGAAGCATCTAATACTGTGTGGGGGACACTGTGAAGCA
Organism: Leptodactylus fallax; assembly: GCA_947044405.1. NCBI lineage: Eukaryota > Metazoa > Chordata > Amphibia > Anura > Leptodactylidae > Leptodactylus > Leptodactylus fallax. The sequence goes on along the minus strand of CAMRHE010000064.1, from coordinate 6,617,054 downwards.
TCTAATACTGTGTGGGGGCCCACTGTGAAGAATCTAATACTGTGTGGGGGGCTTAATGTGAAGCATATACTACTGTGTGGGAGCCCACTGTGAAGCATATAATGTGGGGGGGGCCCAAAGTGGAGCATATAATACTGTGCGGGGGCCTCTGTGAAGCATATAATACTGTGCGGGGGGCTCTGTGAAGCATATAATACTGTGCGGGGGCCTCTGTGAAGCATATAATACTGTGCGGGGGCCACTGTGAAGCATATAATACTGTGCGGGGGCCACTGTGAAGCATACAATACTGTGCGGGGGCCACTGTGAAGCATACAATACTGTGCGGGGGCCACTGTGAAGCATACAATACTGTGCGGGGGCCACTGTGAAGCATACAATACTGAGTGGGGGCCACTCTGGAGCATATAATACTGAGCGGGGGCCACTCTGGAGCATATAATACTGTGTGGGGGCAATTCTGGAGCATATAATACTGTCTAGAGGCCACTTCGGAGCAAATTGTACTGTGTGTGGGCCCTTCACTATTTATATCACACAGTATCTGTTTTATAGCAGACATGTGATATTATTACAGGCTGTAATAACATTGCACGGTCAATATAAAACAGATCCTGGTTAATTTAAGGTTAAATTGCCATGTTGGCACTTTGCAATAATTTAGTGGGTTTTGGGTTGCAGTTTGGGCACTCGGTCTCTAAAAGGTTCGCCATCACTGTTCTAGGGTCTCTATTTAGGTTCCTGTGAGGTGTCCTCTTATCAGAGGAAAACTCTGGCGCTAGGCAGGTGTAGCCAGGGTGAAATGTTAGGGATAATTCCCTGCTATTGTCCCCCTGCCTATTTTGCTTTGATTTTCATTTATTTTGTCTGCCTTTGTTTACTTTGCATTTCTTAAATAAACCAGTTTATTTCACATGTTTGTTTGTTGCTATTCTGTTCGGAGACAAACATAACAGGTGCCATCTTCCCTGCTCTGGGTGCACAGCTTCTTCAATCTGCTTTAAGTATCTCCGCAGTGCCTCCCTGCTCTGTACCCGGACCTGTGGAGCATATGTGTAGGTCAAACTACTCAAGAACTTCGAAAGAGGATCCAAAAACACTTCTCTACTATAGGGTTAGCAAAAAAGGGACAGCGATGAGGACAAACCACTAACCTTGGCTGAACATTTCTTGGACAAACAAAGGTAAGCTTCATGGCACATGCATTTATGGATTACAAAAAGTCAACAACAATCGAATGGGTGGTTATTGCAAGCTGAATCCAGATGGATTTTTACTTTAAATAGCTTATCTCCAGTTGGGATTAATGAAGAACTTACTTATACAGGTTTCTTGGTGTAATAATTATTTTAATATCATATATTTTTAAATTAATAGTTCTCATTTTTTAAAATTTTTTCACTAGGCATTGCATGTCACGTTTCACTTATTTATTAGAGATCTTTATCACGAATGTCACCACATCCACACTTTTTTTTCCCATTTTTGTTTTCCATTTTTTCCATTATTCACTACAGTATTCCACCCATTAATCACTCATTTATCATAGTATATTATTTCTCACTAATTTATCATTCAATAAAAACATCTTTTTATAAATGACTATTACACTTTCTACATAAAAAAATATTTTTTTCTCCAATTTAGCATAATTGTTTTTTATTTATGCTTCGTTTGTCATTTGTGTCTTTTTTCCTTGGCAATAGTTGCTATTCGGTTTTGGAGATATTCTGTCCACCATTAAAAACCCCATACCATCCTGTAAACTAACAGAAGCTCTTTTAGACATCAGGACAAATTCGATCTACATCCAAAACATTATGAAGATCGTCCCAGTTACTGAAAGCTTCAATTTTGCCGTGAGAGAGCCAAAAATATTGGAACAGGAGATCCCTCCAGTCAAGGTTCCATATGGAGCTCATATGGAGTTCCAAATGAATTATATCAATACTTTTGGACCTGATAAAGTTATGGTTAAATTTGAAATTTAATACTTTATACTGCAAACAAACTATGAAGATTTAGGCATCAATTGATCATCTGTGAACATTGATGTAGCATTGAAATGGGTGCTTAAGTAGTGCCAAGGACTTTGGTTCTCAGGACTCAAGGTTGGGGGGTACCTGATTGTTGTATTTAATTAAGGTGGGAGGTGAGGGATACAGAGAGGTTCTTTAGGGTGTTAACATTTGAGGGTTTTTTTTCTTTTACTTTCTTTACCACAGTGATAATCATAGGATCACTAGATGACTGCCGTTTCTCAGTACCCACAAATAGTTACTAGTGAGCTCAATTACCATTGACTACTATACAGTACAGACCAAAAGTTTGGACACACCTTCTCATTCCAAGAGTTTTCTGTATTTTCATGACTATAAAAATTGTAGATGCACACTGAAGGCATCAAAACTATGAATTAACACATGTGGAATTATATACTTAACAAAAAAGTGTGAAACAACTGAAAATATGTCTTATATTCTAGGTTCTTCAAAGTAGCCACCTTTTGCTTTGATTACTGCTTTGCACACTCTTGGCATTCTATTGATGAGCTTCAAGAGCTAGTCACCTGAGATGGTCTTCCAACAGTCTTGAAGGAGTTCCCAGAGATGCTTAGCACTTGTTGGCCCTTTTGCCTTCACTCTGCGGTCCAGCTCACCCCAAACCTTTCAATTGGGTTCAGGTCTGGTGACTGTGGAGGCCAGGTCATCTGGTGTAGCAACCCATCAATCTCCTTCTTGGTCAAATAGCCCTTACACAGTCTGGAGGTGTGTTTGGGCTCATTGTCCTGTTGAAAAATAAATGATGGTCCAACTAAACGCAAACCGGATGGAATAGCATGCCGCTGCAAGATGCTGTGGTAACCATGCTGGTTCAGTATTCCTTCAATTTTGAATAAATCCCCAACAGTGTCACCAGCAAAGCACCCCCACACCATCACACCTCCTCCTCCATGCTTCACGGTGGGAACCAGGCATGTAGAGTCCATTTGTTCACTTTTTCTGCGTCGCACAAAGACACGGTGGTTTCAGTTGTTTCACACTTTTTTGTTAAGTATATAATTCCACATGTGTTAATTCATAGTTTTGATGCCTTCAGTGTGAATCTACAATTTTTATAGTCATGAAAATACAGAAAACTCTTGGAATGAGGTGTGTCCAAACTTTTGGTCTAATGTATATTGCATTTTGTTAGTCCAAGAATCCTTTTGAAGATCCATGCCTTGGGTATGTATAAATAATGTGAATTTTCAGGTTCTTGTATAACACCATGTCTGATGAAGGAAGCTAGTACTTCTGAAGGCTTACTTATCAAATATACTCAGTTAGCCTCTAAAAGGTATCGCCTGATTTCTTCACTCTTCCACTGGGATGCATAGGGCATCTTTTTTTGCGGGGCCAGTTACTATTACGGGCCAGGAAGGGATTAAATGCCTCACAGTAACACTTCAATCTGCATGGCTGTCACATATCCTTGTCATACATGATTCTTCCTTGTAGAATTTGGAACAATTATGAAAAACTCAATCTATGTTATTAGGAAAGAGGTTTTTTACATTTTCTAAATCTTGTGTTCCAATCTTCATAAATTCTAAACATTCGTGTATCACGTCAAATTGTTCCGTTTTATGTGCCAGGTAAATGTCCACTTTTTGAATCCAGGGTCAACAAGATTACAATGTTTAAATCACATGCTATAAGCAATAAACATTCAGACAACTTCAAAGACAATGACAATTTTGTGTGTCTAGTAAGCTCCACACTTTAGTTCTCCCTCCTGTCTCATCGCACTAGTTTAGAACCACATGGCCCAGCAAAATACCAAAAGAAACTAAGCACCATTGTCTTTATACACTAAAATTCACAGTTAAAGTTTCTTTTAAAGTGCCAGCTCATTCACACAATCCCATTCAAGTAAATTCAGGTTTTAAAAGCCAAGTACAAAGCGAGTGTGTGTGCAGAGTGTGTTTGATCTAAGTGTGACTTAAGATTAAGTGACTTCAGATTCAGAGACTTTACAAAAAAAAAAAAAATCCCCATCAGTTAAGATGTGCTCCATGCTTACCAATGCGATCCAGTGTACATTTTGCAGCATGTATTCTCTGCTTGAGCAGCTGCTTGAAGGGGCATACTGCTGTGCAGATGTAAGCACATTTGGAAGCCCAGGTCATGAATCTAAATGAACAAATTGCAAGACTGAGATCCATTGATAACAAAGGAGTTTGTTACTCACAGAGCAGGAACTCGCTGGGGTAAGTGCAGATGGGGATGGTAGCATAGCTGGGTGACAGAAAGCAGTGGGGTAGAGGGAAGAGTGCCAGGGAGGTTAGTCCTGAACTGGCACACACCAACAAGTTTGCTAAATTGGCAGATGAGGGGGATTTTAGTACAGGGGTTACACTGCTGCAGCAAGATACTTCTGACAGCCAGGGGAATATCTGCTCCAGTAAGAAGGGGGATAGGAGTGCAGAAAAGCCTAGACAGGTGGTGTTAGTGGGGGACTCAATTATTAGGGGAACAGACAGGGCAAACTGTCACAAAGACCGGGATCGTCGTACGGTGTGTTGCCTTCCTGGCGCTCGAGTTCGACACATTGTGGATTGGGTTGATAGATTACTGGGTGGGGCTGGTGTGGATCCAGCAGTCATGGTGCACGTTGGCACAAATGACAAAGCTGGCGGTAGGTGGAAGGTCCTTAAAAATGATTTCAAGGATCTAGGGAGCAAGCTGAAGGCAGGGACCTCCAAGGTAGTATTTTCAGAAATACTACCTGTACCGCGAGCCACACAGGAAAGGCAGCGGGAGATTAGGGATGTAAACAACTAGCTCAAGAGCTGGTGTAGGAAGGAGGGGTTTGGGTTCCTGGAGAACTGGGCAGACTTTGCTGTGGGCTACAGGTTCTATGGCAGGGATGGGCTGCACCTCATTGGGGAGGGCACAGCTGTGCTGGGGGAGAAGATGGCTAGACGGTTGGAGGAGTGTTTAAACGGTTGACTACCACCGGCCGTAAATTTACGGCCAGCGGTCCTGATCTCTGAAGTCCGGCCAATAGTAAATTTACGGCCGGCACTTCAGAGACCCTGTGAGCAGGATCGGGAGCGGGTGCTAGCTGTAACTGACAGCTAACACCCTGCTCCATAACCCCCGGTCGGAATTTAGTTCCGATCAGAGGTTTTAACCCCTTGGATGTCGCGGTCAAACATGATATCTATTTTCTGTAGCCCGGGGTCTGGCCAGTGACCCCAGGCTGCCTGAAGCCCCCACTACCTGGTTGATCCTGCCGGGATGTCAAGAAGTCAGCCGATGCGTCTACAGTATAGACTGCAATACAAGAGTATGCTCGTGTATTGCAGTCTATAATACTGAGCCAGGATCAGAGCATTCATAAAGTTATAACGCCCCCAAAAATCCCTTTTCCTATATAAAATGAATTATATATATATATATATATATATATATAAAAAAATTAATAAAAACAACACATATTTGGTATCGCCGCGTCCGTAACAACCTGTACAATAAAACTGAAACAATATTTAACATACACGGTGAAAAAAAAAAAATGGAAAAAAAAACGCTCGCTTACAAAAAAATGCTATAAAAAGTGATCAAAAACTCATATGTACCTCAAAACAATACCAATAAAAAGCACATCCTCCCGCAAAAAAATAAGCCCTAAACCAAGTCTGTCCACCGAGAAATAAAAATGTTACGCATCTCAGAAGATGGTGATGCAAAAAATTGATTTATGTCCACAAATGGGTTTTTGTTCTGCAGAATTAGCAACGCATAAAAAAACAATATAAATGAGGTATCGCCATAATCATACTGACCTGCAGAATAAAGGTAAAATGTTGCTTATGCTGTACACCACACGGCAAAAAAATTAAAAGGTAAAAACTAATTCCAGAATTGATATTTTATTTTAATCCACCCAGAAAGAGTTAATATAATTTATTCAATAAGTTAGAGACACCCAAAAAATTGTGATTAAAAAATGCATATCATACCACAAAAAATCAGCCCTCATATGGCTACATCATCTGAAAAATAAAGAAAATATAGCTTGTACAATGTGAAGACAAAAACCCCAAAAATCACCAAATCATTAGAACACAACTGGCTGCGGCAGGAAGGGAATGTATAAGCGGTGCGAGCCTATATCAGGGTACAAACCAGATTTAGAGCTTACGAGGGATAATAAACCAGAAGTGACCCCCAGAGTGACCCCCCCCCCAATCATAGGAGCTACTGGGGATATAGTAGGGAATTTCGTGTTCCCCATGTACTCCGCACAGCTTATTCACTGTTCACTATTCGCTGTGCATTCACATCTGGGATACTAATGCTTATTACACCCTCTGATAAATTCTTTGAGGGGTGCAGTTTTCAAAATGGGGTCACTCCCTAGGAGATTCCACTTTTCTGGTACATTAGAGGCTCTGCAAACATGATATGGCGTCCAGATACCAAACATCTGAATCTGCACTCCAAAAGCCACATAGCGCTCCTTCCCTTTTGTGCCCTGCTGTGTACCCAAACTGCAGATTATACCCACATGTATGACACTGGTGTACCCGGGATAACGTACATAATGTCATATGTGGGTATAAACTGCTGTTTGGGCACAGCCGGGCACAGAAGGCAAGGAGCGCTATTTGGAGCACAGATTTAGACCGTTTAGCTTTTAGACGCCATGACACTTTTGCAGAGCTCCTGAAATGCCAGTAAAGCGGAATCCCCTGACACGTGACTATTTTAGAAACTGCACCCCTGAAGGAATTTATCCAGGGGTACAGTGAGCATTTTTACCTCCAAGTGTTGCTATAATTTATTTTCCAGAAATGAATACGCAGCTGATGGTGAAAGGTGAAAATGACAATTTTTCCAGGAATATGTAATTTCAATACATAATACGTTGTGCCCGGCTTGTATCAGATATGAACACTCCAAAAGATGTTGTGCCCGGGATACCCACTTAACAGCTTTTAGAGTGTGCCTGCTGACATAAGCTGGGCACAAACTATTGGGCACTGAAATGGCGTATCTCTGGAAAAATTGCAATTTTCCTTTTTCATTATCAGCTGCGCATTCATTTATTGAAATTAAATGAATGCAACACGTAAGGATTAAGAACACTCGCTACCCCACTTGATAAATCCCTTCAGGGGTGTAGTTCCCAAAATGGGGTCACAAGTCTGCGGATTCCACTTTACTGGCAATTCAGGGGCTCTGCAAAAGTGGCATGGTGTCCAAAAACCAAACTGTGCTTCAAAAACCAAAATAGCGCTCCTACCCTTCTGTGCCCGGCTGCGCTCAAGCAGCAGTTTATACCAAGTACGTTATCCTTGGTACAACAGTGTCATACATGGGGGCGTAAACTGCAGTTTGGGTACACAGCAGGGGGCAGATGTGAAGGAGCGCGCTATGTGGCTTTTGGAGCATAGATTTAGATTGTTGGATTTTGGACACCATGTCAAATTGGCAAAGACCCTAAAATTGCCCCTACAAAATGGGGTCACTTCTTGAGGAATTACAATTTACTGGCACCTCTGCAAAAGCAACATGGCGTCCAGAAAGTCCCTCTAGATCTGTACTTCAAAAGCTAAAAAGCGCAGTGCTCCTTCCCTTCTGAGCCCTGCTGTGTGCCCAAGCAGCAAGTTACACCCACATATATAATTTTTTTTCCCCCGGGATAGCCCACTTAATAGTTTTAGGAGTGTATGTCTCTGATGCCACAAAGTGGGTACAACGTATTGGGCACCAAAATGGCATATTTATTTAAAATTGTCAATTTTCACTTTGTACATTAATTTTTGGGAAGCATTTTTAGGCTCAAAATAATAATACCCCTTGATACATTCCTTGAGGGGTGTAGTTTCTAAAATGGTGTCACTTTTGAGGGGTTTACATTGTATTGGTACTTTAGGGGCTCTGCAAATGCAACATGGCACCTTAAAGCTATTCCAGCAAAATCTGCCCTCCAAAAGCCACATAGCGCTCTTTCCATTCTGAGCCCCACCACGTACCCATACAGCAGTTTACGACCACATATGGGGCAATTCTGTGTTCAGGAGAAATTGTGTAACAAACTGTGGGTTTTTTTTCTTCTTTATCCCCTTGTAAAAATTAAAAATATGTCGCTAAATGGACAGTTTATTGGGGAAATAAAAGTAATTTTAAATTTTTACATTCCAATGTTAATAGAACCTGTGAAACAACTGTAGGGTCAAAATGCTCACCATACCACTTGAGAAATTCCTTGAGGGGTGTAGTTTCCAAAATGGGGTCACTTTTTGGGGGTTTCCATTGTACTGGTACTTTAGGGGCTCTTCAAATGCGACATGGCACCCAAAAACTATTCCAGCAAAATCTGCCCTCCAAAAGCTAAATAGCGCTCTTTCTATTCTGAGCTCCACCATGTACCCATACAGCAGATTACAACCACATGGGGAGTATTCCTGTATTCAGGTGAAATTGTGTAACAAACTTTGGGGAGCTTTTTCTCCTTTATCCTCTTGTGAAAATGAAAAATTTGGGGCTAAATTGATGGTTTATTGGAAAGAAAGTAATTTTTCATTTTCATGTCCCAATGTTAATAAAATCTGTGAAACGGCTGTGGGGTCAAAATGCTCACTATACCCCTTGATATGTTCTGTGAGGGGTGTAGTTTCCAAAATGGGGGTCACTTTTGGGGGTTTCCATTATATTGGTACTCTAGGGGCTCTGCAAATGGGACATGGCACCTGAAAACTATTCCAGCAAAATCTGCCCTTCAAAAGCTAAAATAGCGCTCTTTCCATTCCGAGCCCCGACATGTACCCATGCAGCAAATTACGATCGCATATGGGGTATTGCCGTGTTCAGGAGCAATTGTGTAAAACTGTGGGCGGCTTTTTCTCCTTTAACCCCTTGTGAAAATGAAAACTTTGGGGATAAAGGGATGTTTTAGTAATTTTTCATTTACATATCCCAATGTTAATAAAATCTGTGAAACGGCTGTGGGGTCAAAATGATCATTATACCCCTTGATAAATTCTGTCAGGGGTGTTTCCAAAATGGGGTCACTTTTAGGTGGTTTCCAATGTATTGGTACTCTAGGGGCTCTGCAAATGAGACATGGCACCTGACAACTATTCCAGCAAAATCTGCTTTTCAAATGCCAAGTGTCGCTCTTTTTCCGTGCACTGCCATGTGCCCAAAAATCATTTTACACCCACATGTGGGGTATTTCTGTGCTCGGGAGAAATTGCACAACAAACACAGATGCATTTTCTCCTTTAACCCTTTGTGAATGTGTAAATTTTAGGGATAAATGAATGTATTATTGGATAAAAATGAAATGTCTAAATTTCACCTCCATATTGTTTTAATTCTTGTGAAATGCTTAAAGGGTTAACAAACTTCCCAAATGCTGTTTTGAATTATTTGAGGGGTGCAGTTTTGAAAATGGGGTGATTTATGGGGGTTTCTAATATACAGGCCTTTATAATCCCCTTCAGAACTGAAGTGGTCCCTAAAAAATGAGTTTGGGAAATTTTCTTGTAAATCTGGAAAATCGCTGTTACAATTGTAAACCTTCTAACATCCAAAAAAATTAAAGGATGATTAAAACATGATGCCGATATATGAGATATGGTAGATAATATTTATTCATGTATTTGGGTGGTATGACTGTCTGAAAAGCAGAGCATTTTACATTTTGAAAATTGCAATTTTTTTCCAAATTTCCCTCAAATGTCCTAATTTTTTATAAATAAATACAAAAATATTGTGTAAGTTATAGCGTCTCAAAGTTATTGCCATATAAAGTGACATGAGCTCCCAGCTCCTTTCCCATAATGCCTTGTGATATGTAGATGTTTAGTAGAGGGCGAAAGGCAACTCAAAACTCTACACACCTTAACTGGTGCTCTCCTCAAGGAGAGATGTCCCTGTCCATAACCCACTCATTGCCTCCCACAAAGCCAGCCAGTACACTTTGCTCTGCACTGATGAGGGACAAAAATCCCGAAACGGCGCTGTATGCAGATAAGTGAAACTGGCTTGGCTAAAATCCCTTTTGCTGTCTCAAGACTCGGTGAGTCAAAAGCAAACTGAGGATCTGTTACATCCAACAGAGGGCGCATGAGCTCCCAGCTCCTTTCCCATAATGCCTTGTGATATGGGGGTCATCTAGGTAATAGTGATCATAACATAAGTTTTCTTGTACACATTAAAAAGATGTTCAGTAGAAGGGGAACAAAAACACTAAACTTTAGGAAGGCCAATTTTAACCAGCTGAGAGAGGAGCTTAGCATAAACTGGGACAATGTCCTCAAAGCGACCGGAACACAAACAAAATGGGACATTTTCTGGGGCCAGAAATCATAGAAAACCAATATGGATAACTAAAAACGGTAAGTAGTGCAATAAGGGATAAAAAGGAAGCATTTAAAGTACTAAAACAAGAAAGTAGTGACAGCATTAAAAAACTATAAAAGAGAAAAATAAATTGTGTAAAAGACAAAAAGGAGGCGAAGATCGAGGCGGAGAGAAAAATTACCAAGGAAAGTAAAAATAATCCAAATTATTCTTCAATTACATAAATAACAAGAGAATAAAAACTGACAATGTGGGCCCTCTCAAAAATAATCTGGGTGTAATGGTGGAAGAGGGGTAATGTTAACTCAATTAAATGTCACCTGTTTAACCCAGGAGGAAGTGCGCCACCGCCTTCTAAACACTAAAATAGAGAAATTGCCAGGTCCAGATGGCATACACCCACCAAGTTCTGAGGGAATTATGTACGGTGATAGACAGACCCTTATATCTAATATTTAAGGATTTAGTAATGACTGGGTCTGTTCCACTTGATTGGTCCATAGAAAATGTGGTGCCAGTTTTCAAAAAGGGGTCTAAAAGTGAGCCTGGAAACTATAGGCCAGTAAGATTGACTTCTATGGTGGGTAAGATATTTGAGTGGTCTTACCTTTAGTGACCACTGCCAGGCAGCTGCTGCCAAGGCAAATAAAATTATGGGATGCAACAAAAGAGGTATAGATTCTCATGACAAGAACATAGTTATGCCTCTATACAAATCACTGGTACGACCACACAGACTATTGCGCGCAATTTTGGGCCCCAGTATACAAGAAAGACATAATCGAACTTGAAAGAGGGCAAAGAAAGGCAACCAAAATTATTGGGGGAATGTGTGGACTGGAGTACAACGATAGATTAACAAACTTGGGGTTATGCAGTTTAGAGAAAAGACGTCTACGGGGAGATCTAATAACAATGTACAAATACATGAAGGGACAGCACAAAGAACTTTCTATTGATCTTTTTACTCCTAGACCAGTGACAGTGATAAGAGGATATCCTCTACATCTGGAGGAGAGAAAGTTTCACCAGCAACATAGAAGGGGATTCTTTACAGTAAGAACAGCGAGGCTATGGAACTCTCTGCCCCAGGACGTGGTGATGGTGGATTCATTGAACAAGTTCAAAGAGGTCCTGGATGCCTTTCTCAAACAGAATAATATTACAGGTTATGGGTTCTAGATTTTAAGGGCACGTTGATACAGGGTTTTATACTGATTGCCAGAATGGAGTCGGGAAGGAATTTTTTCCCATGAAATGGGGCAATTGGCATAAGCCTCATGGGTTTTTTTTTTTGCCTTCCTCTGGATCAACACTGTAGGGGACTGTAGGGTTACAGGTTGGACTCGATGGACTGATGTCTTCATCCAACCTAATCTACTATGTATATATTGTAGCCACTTGACCTCCTAATCCATCCACCATGCAACATTGATCAACTTGTCAGACATTTACTAAAATCCATAACAGACACAGGATTTCTAGACCATATACATGATTTTACACATACACTTTCTTGAAAATCATATTCATTCAGTCACATACATTCCTTCAAACTGTTCCAGACTTCCTATAGACTTTATACGTCTGGGCGGTCCCTCTCTTGTTCTGCAACGTCCTTGCAGTTTACAGCAGGTGAACAAAATTGTGCAGCTGCTGAAACAGGGAACTGGCTGTAACAACAGCCGGAGCTCCCCTAGAGAAGGCACAGACAGTTTATTACCGTCCCTGACTTCCCGATTGCTGTGTACATAGTGCTCAATGAGCGCTGTATACACAGATATGAGCGTCACCATGATGTGGCTCCACTCTGACCGAGGGGTCACGTGATCCGCTGGGATCAGAGTCTTTAGGAGCTGCTGGGTCCTACAGGACCCAGATCAGCTCAGCAGTAATGGGCAGAAGGCTGGATTCCTCCTGCAACTGGGTCTAACTGTATTAGCCCCAGTTACAGGGGAAATCAGGCCCTCCACAAAAAAAAAAAAAAGTGATGAGATGTCACCAAAGGTCTATAATAGGGGAGGACACAATGTAAAAAAAAAAAAAAAGAATAAACGCCAATAACACGCCGTTATTACAGTTTCTAACCCCACCCACAACGACACAATACAAAATAAAAATTACCGCATCAGAGAGTAAAAACTATTTTATAAAGTTTTTTTAGTAGCACTTTGTGCTATTAAAAAAATGAAAAGTGAAAAACAGAACCATTTTCCCTCCTCTTTTGTTTATATTTTCCCGGATATTTAAAAAAAACTAAAAACATGCAAAAATAAAAACATAAAAATAAAGCCCTATGTGTCACCGAAAAAAGACACAGAAATTAGTTGAATAATGCAAATTATAAATGTTATAGCCCTATTCACTTGGCTAGACTATCACCACAGGTCTGGGCAACACAACTTAATGCCCTATCTGTCTGACTAGCCTACCTTGGTCAGATTCTTCAACACCAGTCTGGGATACACCACTTTACACCCAGTTTTGAACAAAATCTACCTTCTGTCCTCACCAGGACTTACACGGTATAAGAGAAGGCTCCAATTAGCATACTCATCCTCTATACTAAATGGGCAGACAGAAACCCCCTTTCTATAGTTTTTACAACAGTCACACACCAAACAGCACTTAGAAAGGAAATGTTAGTGTGCATCTCATTCTAAGAGACATACTGATTTAGGAATGCTAAATAACCAGTGGCAAACAAATTACAATATACTAGGATATATATTTCATTATGTATTTCCTGTACATGCTCAGGGCAAAGTCTAATGACACCTGCAATTATTGGACCGTCTCTTGCCATCTCCTCACCAAAACATACAGGAGAATACTGCTGAGAGTTGGGCATGGACACCAAGTCCTTCTTGCTCACAGTAAAGCCTCATGGCACCTCTGCCTTTACGGGGCTGAGTCTGCTTACCAAAACAAGAACCTTTCTGTCTCTCTCTGTCACATAAGCATGGTTAGTACATTTTCAACAGAAGGTATAAATAGGTTCTTGTAAAGCCCATTCAGCCTTACTCAGAAAACTATGGAAACCGCCTCGAGAGTGAAACTTAGCTATTTTAAAAATTAAGCACTCATCATGTTGCAGCATTTCACTGTCGTGGGGTCTCTTCAGCTACACTTTCCGAAGAAAGCTGTATTGTGACTTTTTCCCGGATGAAAAGGCATCAAAAATGCTGCTGAATATCTTCTGTGAAATCCTAATTAATAAAACAAGCACAGATCATGGGCCCAGGAGACACAGACATACGTAGTCTCATGGAATGTATAAATGTCTCATTTTATTGTAACGGAGTCCAGCTTTTTATACCATTTTACAGATAAGACAACACAATGAACACAATATATGGACCAGACTAAGGTTGCACAAAGTCTACAAGTGGACAAACCAGGTTCTCTTGACTTGAGTCATCAAGTTAGCTTGTTTGAGAGACAAATACAAATAATTGGTCTTTCACATAACACTTGTGTAACCCTTCATTAACACTTTGTAAATAGTGAGATCACAGATGTCCATGCAAGCATCATGTGACGCGTGTTACACAAGTCTGGAATGGTGGCCCGAAAAAAGGTTAGGAAGCCTCGACTTCAACATAAAAAGCGTCATAAGAAGCGAAGGCTCGAATTTCCAAAAAGGTACGAAAAGTGGACAGTAGAAGATTGGAAGTTGGTGATTTGGAGCGATGAAACTAAAGTCAATAGACTAGGCTCTGATGGGTGCAAATGGGTCTGGAAGAAACAGAAAAGGGGCTAACAGATTGAGAAATTAAAGTAACTGTCAAATTTGGAGGAGGAAGCCTGATGATATGGGGTTGTTTCACAGCCAAAGGCATTGGATACTTGACCAGGATCAATGGTGCTCTCAATGCTGAGCTATATTTGACAATCTTAAGCATATGTAGAGATTAGCAAAGAAGTGGTTCAATGACAAATAGAGGTGCTGGATTGGCCCCCACAGTCCCCAGTCCTCAACCCAATCAAAAACTTGTGAGTAGAGTTGAAGAAAAAGCTGTATTCGTACCCAAGTGAGTCGACCAATATGCACCAACATTGGGAACATGTAGAAAAGACCTGGGATTAGATTTCAGTCGAGACATGCTTGAATCTGATTCAGAGCATGCCCAGAAAGTTTCAGGCAGTGTCGAAAGCCAAAGGTGGATTTACAAAATAAAAATAAAAATTTAGATTTTTAGGAGCAAAACCATAACAATGTAGTTACATGACAACAATCTTCATAACTAATCATATGCTAAAAAGTTGCTAGTCAAAATTTATGTATGAGATAGCCAAGATGATTGTCTATAAAATGATGGTAGTCTCAAGTGTGAAGCTGTAGTGAATAGGGAGATATGGAGCCTGAAATTCAAAAGTTCAAAACATTGTTACTCTTTTGCCCGTCTGTATATCGTGCAAGACAGAATATGTGGTTTACATTATTTTTTGTCCTTGTAAATGCTTTTATATTGGAAAAACAATCAGGTGTTTATATAAAAGGTTCAGAGATCATGTTAAATCAATTACCACAGGAGACAGGTGAACCTAGGTTGGTACAGCACTTTACAGAACAACATCAGGGAGATCAGAAAAGATTTGCCGGCCTGGAACAAGTCACTGTACCTCTAAGAGGTGACTATAGAAACAGGCTGCTGTTAAGAAAAGATGCTAGATGGATTTTGCATGAAAACGCTGCTGGACCCCTGGGTTTAAATAAAATACATGTCAGTTTTTCTCTGATATTGTTCCGAGGTTTTGTGCAATCAGTATTTATAAACAATGGTTCCTCTGCATAGTGTTGAAATTGATAAAGCTCCTGTTTAGGAAGGCTTAACGAGTTGTCTCAGGTTGCCAGGAAATGTTTTGATGCTTGCTGCTTGGCAAGTGGGGTGTGGTGCTATTTTGGGGGCAGGGCCGTGTCACCGGGGCATACCTATGGCATTGCAAATTTGTGGTTTTCTTGTCGTGCTGTTTGGCAGTGCGTTCCAGACATCACTCTCAGTATGGTACCCCAATGGCTAAGTGGGCAGGTGCATGTTGTTTATGTCATCTGACATCACTTCCAGTCACTGAAACAGGAAGAGATGCCGGTGAGTGCATAGAAAAACATGCTGTGTTGCCTAGGTATAATGTTGCATCTTGTGGTCATGAGTTGCATTGCATTTTTCTATATTCTTTTTCATGCATAAAAAGTTGACATCACACATTGTGGATGTTTTAAAATGTTCAAAGTTGTCTGGGGATGTTTTTATTTCAATAAAAGTTATTTTTTTTTTTATATCCACTATATTACTGCCTCAGTAATGGCTGTGTAATTGACAGCGTCCATTACTAGAATCCTTGGGCTAGCAGGTGAAAAGGCTAGCACTAACCCCCCCCCCCCCCCCTCCAATAATTACCCTGGCATCAAACTCCATCAGGAAATAGCAAAGAGTCAAGTATCATCCAATACCTGGCCATCAATGTTTTTCATTGATCCCCAAATACGGACAGGTATAGGACCCTGTGCCATATTTTGCAGCTCTTAACTATGGCCCATAGAAAATGAAACATACTTTTGTCCGCAATTGCAGATAAAAAATACGGTCGTGTGCATGGAGCCAAAAAATGCTGCCCTCCCACCAGGATAATGTTACTCTGGCTGGTTATGAATTTGAAATTGGGGGATTCCATGTTTTTTTTTTTTTTGTTTTTTTTTTTACAACTGGAAGTGGGGGGAGGGGGTTGACACAGTATTTTCAAAGTATTTGACAGTATTTCCAACTGTCAGACAGCAGCCACTAGGGCATTAATTTTATTTTTTTTTTTAACTTTATTGAAAAAAAAAAAAACTCGCCCAGGTGACTCAATGACTTATTTATATAAAAGAAAAAAAAAATTATGTGGTAAATGAATAGAAACCAGAGTTCAATGAATTCTGGTTTCCTATTCTGGCACAGGGCACCTGGAGATGAGACTTTGCGGTGTGGAAGTGTGTAGTAGACTACAAAAAGTTATATAAAAGGTAAAGGAGTAAAAACCATGTAATTCACAATATACTTAAGTGGGAACAACAGTACCAACCTAGGTTCCCAGTCTCCCGTGGTAATTGACGTAACATGATCTCTGAACGTTTTATATAAACAACCAATTGTTTTTCCAATATAAAAGCATTTACAAGGATAAAAAATAATATAAACATATTCTGTCTTCTATCAGAGGTATAGGTCAGGCAATCTTCCTAACATAAAACCTTTGACAGTCTCTTTTGCTTACTTACATAGCGCCATCATATTCCATAGCGCTGTACAGATGTTGTCAACACTGTCCCATATAGGGCTCACTAAGTTCACTAGTGGTATGTCTTTGGAGTGTGGGAGGAAAACAGAGTACATTGAGGAAACCCACGCAAACACAGGGAGAACATATAAACTCCATGCAGGTGTTGTCCTTGGCTGTATTCCAACATATGAGCAGTGTTGCCTTGCAGCTCTGGAGCCCTATTAGCGTGTAGCAATGAGGATGACGTTCAGGTTTCAGAAATAAATTTAACTTTAATGAGCAGCAATGAGAATGTATTTTTCAAGCAGGAAAACAGCAGAACATTGTAAGTGAGCATTGTACGGTCAGAAAAAAAAAACCATTTTACATAAATTCTACATCATCACAGAAAAAGAGGAGGAGGTGCAACTTAGTAGGATCGGATGGCAGGAGGGACTGATGCACAGTCTTGTTCATCAAGGGTTGTGTCAATTACCGGTCTGTATTGTAAAGTAACCTACAAGAGAAAACAAAAGTGTTCATCATGCTGAATAATAAATAAAATAAGCAAAAAAAAAAAAAAAAAAAAGTATGCAAGCTTCAAATTCTGAATTTTTTTTTTTTTTATTTAAACTGAAACCTTTCATTAGCATCCTGTCAGATTTATGTCTGCAAACATTAGGTTGTTCAGTTAAACAGATCAGTCATAACCTGAAGCTTACTGGAAATGAGAACAGAACCTCAGGCGGCAGCAGCTTCTTGAATACCTGTTTGTTCTCTGTAGTAAGTTTCTAGCAGTACTAAGGGGTATATCATATACAGCAATGACCAAGTGTATGAGCATGAAATGCATGCAATTCTAGACCACCTAATCATACAGGGCAGAGATCTGTTGACAAATGAGTAAACAGTTTGTAGGCTGATCACATATTTTATGGGATCAGCAAAATGATTGCAAGTTGGCAATCCTGTGTAAACGGGATGCATTGCTGATATAACGCAAAATGAATTAGAGTTAAAGAAATTTGAACAATTGCATTGACTGGTGCTTGGTACTGCTAAATACTGGCCCGTGGCAATACTATCTTAAGCTAAGGCCCCACGTGGCTTCCCGCAGCAAAAAAGCGCTGTGGGAAAAAACAAGGCTGCAACGCATCACGGTTTTTCCCACAGTGGAAACCTTTCTGCTTCCATTATACCTACACAGAAACCGCCAGCGTTTCTGGAAATTGCAGTGTGTCTACAGAGTGTATTTTCCTGCACTGTGGGGATGGGATACATTAGAATCCCATCCACTATACAGTGACTGTAAAACGCCTCGGCCAAACCGCAGCATTTACGTCATGTGGGGGCCCTGGCTTTAAATTGAAAACATTTTTTGATTTAAAATTACTACATACAAAAGAAGGCTATTACGCCAAGATTGACACTTTGATCACAGCATAGGGTTGAAGGTCTACGCACGTTACAAATGTTTGTTGATGTTATGGAGTAACGCAGAGATGATTTACATATGAGACACTTTTTGTCGAAGCTCTTCGCAGAAAAAAAAAAAAAAAAAAAAAAAAAAAGAGAGACCATCCCTCACTACATGCATAAGCCTGATTTATTGACTCCCCACCTTCCAAACCCGATAACTTTTTTATTTCTCTGCTCACAGAGCCATATGAGAGCTTAATGTTTCTGGAACAAATTGTTCTTCATAATGGTACATTTATTATTTTGTACAATGTACTGAGAAGCTAGAAAAAAAAAAAAAATCACAATGGAATTGGAGAAAAAGTGAATGTGTCTGGCTTTCTTACGAGCTTCATTTTTACGGTGTTCACTTTGCAGCCAACATGACGTCACCTGTATTCTATGTTTAAGTACGATTCCGATTTTTATTTTTTTTTTTACTAATTTATTAGCCCTCTTCCCCTCCAGGGGGCTTGAACCCATATTGTAGTCTATGGGGCTTTTGCTATGTTACTATTGAGTCTGCTCACAGACCAGTCTTAACAGCAATATACCTATGACAAGCCTGGGAGCCTTCATAAGGTAGCTATGGTGGCTTCTCTGCTGCAGAGTGGCTGTCATCTTTAAAAGACTCAGCATCTGCTGTAATAGTAAGTAGTAAAGCAGATGTCAGGAAAGGGTTACTTATATAAAACCTCTCAAGGGAGTTACTAGAGTTGTAATACCAGCAAACTGTAACAAATGCACAGATGATCTTAAAATGGAGTCAGTCACTATAAACCAATATATTAACCAAGCCTGCACATAGGTTAGGGTCACCTAAATAAAATAGTGCCTGAATCTGTGCCTCCATTGTGGAGATACCACTGCTTTTGTCAATACGCCAATGAGCTTTGAAGCAATAAAGGTGCTGCCATTGGAGTACTGAAGGTGTTGCTGCTTAACTCTATTAGAACACACACCTCATTTGCAGATTGTTAAAAACAGGGATACCTCGGTAACTGACGCAGATTCATATGGGGAAAACACTGTTCTGTTTAATTCAGGTGACCCTAACCCATCTATATGTGGAGCTAGGTTGATATGAATGGTTCTGGTAAGAGACTCCCTTTGAAGTAGTTTATTTACATCAGTGTTGTTTGTGAACCCAAATTACCTTGCCCTTCTTATCAACAAATGAGAGTGTGTGTTTTCTCCAATGTTCTTCAATAGGCTTCTTCTGCTGTCCTTGCAGTGGCTTAGAGTAATCATATTCATCAACTCTGACCTAAACAAAAAGTAGAAAATTGCTTCACAGCAAACCAGCATTAAGTAATGTCCCAAATCGGTCAAGAAATTTAACTTTAGAAAGCTGATGGCGAAATGCTTGTTAGCCCAACAGCTAGTCATATGGATCTCCCAAATACATATGCATACTCATGTTAAGAGGAGAAACCTGGTGCCAGACATCCACTCCTTCCCCTGCCATCTGCTATTGGGGCATCCCATATATATTACATGGTTGGTGGGTTCCACTTAAAATGGCAGGTTTGGCCAACACTTAAGTATGCAGGAGCTCATTTTCCCATCAAACTGAACACTAAGGCCCCACAAGGAAAAGCAGGGTTTTTTTTTTTTTTTTGTTGCATTTTTTTTTTTTTTTTTTTTTTTTTTGAGCCAAACCCAGGAGTTGATTTCACAGAAAAAAAAAATTCTGGCATTAATGGCTTATTTACCAGGACAATTGTGAATAGAAATTTTGAATGTCCCAACCTTGAGTAGTACCGTGTTTCCCCGAAAATAAGACACCCCCGAAAGTAAGGCATAGGAGAGGTTTCGGAGAATTGCCTAATATAAGGCATCCCCCGAAAGTAAGGCGTATGTTCCCGAACAGAACATACGGTATATACGATATGTGAGGCCGCGGGAGAACCCCACAATCTCTGCTATCATTATACTCCGGGGTCTTTTCAGACCCCGGAGTATAATAATCGGCGGCCCAGGGGAGGTGAGCGAACATAAAAAAAACTATGTGCTTACCTGTCCTACGCTTCTCCAGGCTTCGGGCCTGTTTGGTGACGTCAGCGGACGTCATTTTGCGTCACGACGCCGGCCGGATCACGTGACGCGGCCTGGTCTAACAGTGAAGGCGGCCGGAGTAGCGCACGGGCATGCACCGGAGCGAGGAACAGGTAAGCAACGTTGTTTTTTTAATGTTTCTATCCTCTCCTGGGTCTCCGATCATTATACTCTGGGGTCTGAAAAGACCCCACAGTATAATAATTGTTCATGGGTGGTCCACTATGGGGCAAACTACTGTGTGCAGGGGCCACTATGGGGAATGATACTGTGTGCCGGGGCCACTATGGGGAATGATACTGTGTGCAGGGGCCACTATGGCGAATGATACTGTGTGCAGGGGCCACTATGGCGAATGATACTGTGTGCAGGGGCCACTATGGCGAATGATACTGTGTGCAGGGGCCACTATGGCGCATGAGACTGTGTGCAGGGGCCACTATGGGGCATGAGACTGTGTGCAGGGGCCACTATGGGGCATGAGACTGTGTGCAGGGGCCACTATGGGGCATGAGACTGTGTGCAGGGGCCACTATGGGGAATGATACTGTGTGCAGGGGCCACTATGGGGAATGATACTGTGTGCAGGGGCCACTATGGGGAATGATACTGTGTGCAGGGGCCACTATGGTATATGATACTGTGTGCAGGGGCCACTATGGTACATGATACTGTGTGCAGGGGCCACTATGAGACATGATACTGTGTGCAGGGAAATTAATGGTTTGGATTGTTATGATGATGTCCTAGAAGATGATGACATAACTGTCATTGAATAAATTTTACTTTCTATTCGTACCGTAAATATTGGTAAATGTACCATACTGTTAATTGTTGTACATGGAAATAATGGTACAGTAGTAGTAAGAAATTCTTGATAGGATTCACAGTTTGTCTGGTTATGCTGGTTTGTGATGACAACTACTGTACAGTACCGTATATAATAAATGTTCATTTTTTTGTTCAGTAATAAATGTGAATTCTTCTTCATTGAAAAAAAAAATAAGACATCCCCTGAAAATAATACACAGCACATCTTTGGGAGCAAAAATTAATATAAGACGCTGTCTTATTTTCGGGGGAAACAGGGTACTACCTGGAGTAGTACAACTTACCTTATAGTCTTCTCTGGCATGAGCGCCACGACTTTCTTTACGAGCTTCCGCTCCATAAATAGTTTGAAGTGCATTAAGCATTAAGTTTTGTAACTCAAGCGATTCTACCAAATCAGTATTCCAAACGATCCCTAAAATTAGAAACAGTGATCATAGAAATACATAATTATCACAATCCTCAAATCACAGGAAAATTACACAAATGTTAGAAAAAGCAAAAAACCAACTGATGAAGTCCACTTCAGGGGCAAAAAAAAACAAAAAAAACAAAAAAAAAAAAGTTTATTCTTAATTTGGATTTTGAGTAACCCCGTGGGGTGGTAGTGGAGACGTAAAATTAAACATAAAAAAATCCTGCATGCTCACCAGTCACCAGCCAGGATCAAGTTACTGGAAGCTCTGAGGCTCACATCACCACTGATTAGTCTCGCGATCCTTGTGGCTTCCAGCAACACAGCCCCAGTACACATTTCTCCAAATCCTGGGCAGCCCTTTTAAGAACCTCCAATGCAGCCAGGTTCTGACATTCTTCTCTCATTTCTCCACTAACTGAATACGCATAAACTTTTGCCATATTTCAGCAATTGTAATTTGACAGCATGGACTGGAAAGGTTACCAGTTTTTATTTTTTTTTTAATTTTTTTTAAAGTGCTCTTATGACTTGGGTCATTTAAATCATTTTTTCGTGACACATAGGGCTTTATTTTTATGAAATTTTAATTTTTGCTCCCCCCCCCCCTTTTTTTTTTAAGGCCCCATGTTGCGAAAACGCTGCATTTTACAGTACCTGCAAAGTGGATGGGATTCTGGCTATTTCCAGAAAAAAAATCTGCAGCAGAAAAGCTGAGTTTTCAAAAACGCCAGCTTTTTTGAAAATCGCAGCATCTCCGTTATACCTGCTGAAATGCTAGCATTTTCCATATAGGTATAATGGGAGCAAAGTCTGCAGAGCAAAACTTTGCAACATTGCAATGAAAAATGCTGTGAAAAAACGCGATGCATTTCCGCAGCTTTTTTTTTGCTGCGTTTCGGTACAATTTTTCTAAATGTAGAAAAAAGGGGAAGGACAGTCTGTTTTCGCATTTTTTTTTTTTTTTTTTGTAAATAGCACAAAGTACTATTAAAACTTTTTTAAATACTTTTTTTTTGCTCTCCATTACAGGGATTTTTTATGTAGGACACATACATGCAGGGCTAGAACCTGTGATGTGGGTAGTAGTACTTTTTTGCTGTACATTGTTCTCACTATAAACTCATAATAGACCTTTCATGGGCATTTTAACATTACTTTCTCTTTTGCCAATTTCCCCTGTATCTGGGGCTGATATATTAGTAATGCAGCCTCCCACTACACAATGCAGAGCCAATCCAGATCCTAAAGGGCTTAGCAGCTTCCAACCCCAGCAGATTACATTGACTGCTGAACCAGAACGGAGACACCTCATGGAGGCTTCCATAGTTATACACATAGTACTCCTTCAGTGTTGGTTATACAAATATTAGGAAGAAAGGGGCAGTAATAAATAGTACCCTCTCTTTGGAATGTTTGGTTGTTGCTAACAGTTGAATCACTGCTCATGCACAACCTCATACAGCTGCTAACTCTACAAAGATGTACAAGTACACCCTTGGAGTGTTAATTGCCGATCACCTGGACATTTAGATAATGGGTTGCTGGCAAGCTATTAAATCAGGTACTTTCATTGAGTTTTGCAAATTCAGAAAACCAAGTACATACAAACCCACACAAAACAAAAAACAGTATCCACCGACCCAAAAGGTTACAAGTCCTAGATTACCCTAGACCCATGGTGGCGAACCTATGGCACATCCAGGCTCCCTGATCACTCACTAACGGGGAATCCAGTATAGGATTCCCCACTAATGAGCGGGCTCTTCTTTCATCTCTATGTGCTTATACTGACAGAAGAGTGTGACCTCTGCCCCGAACACAGGCGTGATGATGTAATTCATAGAATAAGGAGGATGCTACTTACCTGCTCTTCGTGGGAGTGCAGGTAAAGTAGCATATTATGCTGTGTGGGGGCCCTCTGTGGAGCGTATAATACCGTAGGGGGGCCCACTGTGGAACGTATAATACCGTAGGGGGGCCCACTGTGGAGCGTATAATACTGTATGGGGGCCCACTGTGGAGCGTATAATACTATATGGGGGCCCACTGTAGAGCGTATAATACTGTATGGGGGACCACTGTGGAGCGTATAATACTGTGTGGGAGGCCACTGTGGAGCTTATAATACTGTGTGGGGGCCACTGTGGTTTGTATCATTGAAAGCTCTAACTTCCCATTCACACAACCGTATTTTGCGGGTTCGTAGCTGTCCGCAATTGTGGATCTGCAATTGAGGACAGTTACAGACACATTAATTTCAATGGGACTGTGCACACATCCAGTATTTTTGTATATGTCATTTTACAGACCACAACTGCGGACCCACAGACATGGCTAAGGTCGTGTGAATGGGGCCTTATTGTGTTTTTCATTTAAGACAAAAGATGCTAATGTATGAGTTGTTTTTTCTAACATAAAACCTTGGTATTAAAGTTAAATTGCTGTGTTGGCACTTTGTGATAAGTTAGTGGGTTTTGGGTTGCAGTTTGGGCACTCTGTCTCTAAAAGGTCCGCCATCACTAGACTAGCAACTAAGATCTACAGAAATTATGGCTGGTGAGTAACAAGCAAAAGAAATAGAACTCAAAACCAGAAAAGTTCAGCACAATGTATTACCTCTGTCAAATGTTTTGAGGTCATCCATGGAAGCATTGACTTCACTCAGCTTCTCACACCCTTCCTGTAGAACAGACCCAGTTCGGAATACAGCAGCATGACTCTGCATAGTCTGTTACCAAAAACAAACTGCTTCATCATTTCAGTTCAACTCTATGGTGAGATGTACACACACACACACACTTTTGTCTTCATCCTTTTTTCTATAATAATTAAGTTTCTACAGTATAGTACAGTATTGAAAATTAAAAGAACTGTCTCAAAAGACTAAAGAAACCATCTTTCCCCAGGCCCTATTAGGGTGTATGGACATCATAAAGTGTTTGCTCTGTATGAGCAGTTTCTGTTCTGGCAAACAAAAGCCATCCTTTTATTACATGGATGACCATAAATCTGAATGGCTGCTATGCAATACTATACTTCTGCTAATTTGACAACTCCTAACAAGCTGTTTGCTGGGAATGTCAGAGACAACTACAAATTTAAAAAAGGGGCAGATTATGATGAGACAACTACTTCCCTCTCTATGACGTACTATTACATCAGGTGTGGGTGCATGTTTCCACAAACTGAATTAATAGCATGCAATCATGATTGAGCCATCGGGAGAGGATGTCAGCTGTTAGACAACTGACATCCTCCTCTAAAGGTGCGTGTGGTGAAAACAGTCCACGGTTGTTCAACGCCTTTGATGTCAAAAAGTCAGTAATGATGGTGGCATCTGAGGGAATTCTGTGGTTGCCTGACATCAGAACACCGATCATGGGGTGCCCATATGTTGTCATAGTGACATGGGGCCATCCGAAGAGGCACAGTCTGAAAAAACACAAAAAAATAAAACACACACACACACACACACACACACACAAATCATTTTCCAAATATTTTTTGTAATTAAAAAGTCCATATTTTCTATTAATGAGACTGTAACAACCTATATTGTATATTTATCCTGTATGGAGAACCACATTAATAAAAAAAAAAAAAAAAAAAAAAAGAAAAAAAACACACCACAAAACACAACACACCACACCACACCACACCACACCACACCACACCACACCACACCACACACCACACAATGATACCAGAAACAACTCACAGAATATGGTGCCACTAAAACAGATTTTGCCAAAAAAGAGATTGTGGATAATTTGTACAACATTAAAAAAACAACAATACGAACTTCGTATCACTGTATTTGTACGGACCGGCAGAATAAAGGTAACATGTTACTTACGATGCCCAGAGCACCCTACAAAATTCAGAACATACAAAAAGGATAGCAAAACTCACTTTTTGCCATCCTGCTAATAAAGTTAATAAAATGTGATCAATAAGCTAAACGCTTCCAAAGACTGTGAAACAGAAAAATACTAGCTGTTGCGCAAAAAAAAAAAAAAAAAAAAAAAACCCCTCAACCTTCATATAGCTATGTTGATAAGAAAAATGTTAAGACTTTTAGAATGTGACAATGGGGAAGGGAGGGGAGTGTTCCAAATTAGTTGCATTCTTAACGGGATAAGATTGATATCCGAGGGACTGAAGTCAACGGTAGTAAAACTATTTTCCAATGATCCCATGATTAAACAGAATTCCTTTTCCCCATCCTCTCTGGGTGATCTTAAAGCAAGTATTTTTGGAAACTAGCTACATGTAAAACATGTCTTACAAACTTTGTAGATTCAGTATAGTTTTAAATATTATTTGTACAGGAATAAATATATATGTCAGGTTATCTGCTCTAATAACTGTTAGTATCCACTTCGTAAGATGCAGGAGCTCATTTTGCCTCTAGAACTAGGATTGCAAAAAAAAAAAACCAAACACACTGGCTGCCACTGCTCTTTATGTAAAACCCATCCTGTACGAGATAGGCTTAGTTCACTTCTGCACTCTGTGAGCGCTCTGGGATTCCGTACCCAATTCAGTTTTAAAAATGAGGAGAGAACAGTCCTGCAAGTCCTATATATCAGCCAGACAGGCTGTACCAATACCAGAAGATAGTGGAGCTGCATAACCCTGTCTTTCCACCACTTAACATTGTGGTGCATACAGCAATTTATAATAACAGTTACCATCGGACCCTATAGCAAAGCTTGTAATGGAACTCCACTCTACCATGAGCAACTTAAAAAGATCATCCAGTTTTTTTAAAAAAAACATAATGGCCAAATATCAGGATGCATCAATGCAACACACTTCCTAATAGATGCTGAATGGTGCTGAATTTAAGCAGGATATGTGATTTATTTTCAGATCAAAGACCTCAGATTAACATTTTGTCTGCAAGCTCACTACCCACTCCCCTGTGAGCAGTTGAGGCAGCAAGCGAAATATTACAGCAGCATGTGACCTCGTAAATGGGTGAGATTACCTGTGATTTTAATGCAGGGGAGAATGGAGGGGTACAGAGTGAGAGCAGGCAGATGAATCATGGGAAATGTAGTTTTGTTCACAGACTCACTGCATGTAAATAACAGTGATACAAGGAGCAGTAAGTATAATAAAGCGAAACAAAAGGTGAACAAGGAAATAGTGAGTATTTAGCACAGCTGTGGCTATATTTACAGATAATTTTTGGAAGCTGGATAACACCTTTAACCCCTTCCCGACATCTGCTGTAATAGTGTGACAGATGTCGGATATTTAAATATGGTAGCCACCGGGCCTCTGCTATTATACAGCAGAGGCCCGGCACTATTGCCCGCACTGATCATGGGCATTAAGGCCCTTGACCAAAGCCAAGGAAAAATGTTTTTCTTATATAAAAATATATAAAAGTTAAAATATAATATATATATATATATATATATATATATATATATATATATATATAACACACAGTCATATGAAAAAGTTTGGGCACCCCTATTAATCTTAATCATTTTTAGTTCTAAATATTTGGGTGTTTGCAACAGCCATTTCAATTTGATATATCTAATAACTGATGGACACAGTAATATTTCAGGATTGAAATGAGGTTTATTGTACTAACAGAAAATGTGCAATATGCATTAAACCAAAATTTGACCGGTGCAAAAGTATGGGCACCTCAACAGAAAAGTGACAATATTTAGTAGATCCTCCTTTTGCAAAAATAACAGCCTCTAGTCGCTTCCTGTAGCTTTTAATCAGTTCCTGGATGAAGGTATTTTTGACCATTCCTCTTTACAAAACAATTCCAGTTCAGTTAAGTTTGATGGTTGCCGAGCATGGACAGCCTGCTTCAAATTATCCCACAGATGTTCAATGATATTCAGGTCTGGGGACCCCCTCCTGTGTGCGTGTTGTCCTCTCGGTACAAGCGTTGCTTGAGAAAAGCTCAGACATTGTCCTAGCTCATATACTGGTTGTGTATACACCTCATGACATCCATGCTATCCTCACACAGGTAGACAGACGTCACCTTTCTTTGGCACGGCAGTGCAAAATGGAATTTGCTCTGCAGTCCTCCTCAAACATCTCTTTTCAACGCTGTTTAACTTTGAATCCTGCAACTCTTCTTCCTGTAGGAGTTCATGATTCAAAAGGGGGAGTGGAAGATGAGTTATTTTTAATCCCTCTCTGAAGAAGAACTGTTTGACAGCCAGCATGAACATGATTGCGTGGCTCTTATGTCACAGGAAACAGTGGGATTTGACCATGTCACGGATGTGCCGTTACAAAATCCTGATTATGAGATGTTTGTGGACGGCTCAAGGTATCTGACAGATGAACGCAAATTTGTTACAGGGTATGCTGTAGTCACTGAACATGACATCATAGTCCAGGAAGCTCTTCCACCACACGTCAGCCCAAGAAGCTGAGCTTAAAGCCCTTATGGAGGCTTGTAAGATAGCCAAAGGTAGAACAGCTAACATATACACTGACTCCAGGTATGCTTTTGGCATTGCACATGATTATGGTCCAATATGGAGGGCAAGGAACTTCCTAACGGCCCAGGGCAAGCCAATTAAGAATGGAGATGTGGTAAGTCGACTGATGGAGGCCATACTGCTCCCAAAGCAGCTGGCAATTGTGAAAGTCAGAGCTCACGCAGAAGGAAGGGACCCTGAAAGCCGTGGAAATGAGAGAGCTGACAGAGCAGCCAAGGCTGCAGCACTACTGGCCAGAAGAGGTCCCAACCAGGTGAGCAAAATGGACATTGACCTAGCAGACCCAAAAGGGCTGTACTCAAAGGTTACCAGTGTGGAAACTGAAAGATGGAAGAAAGCAGGTTCTACAGAAGGTGATGGTATGTGGAAAATGGGGGATCGATTATGTCTGCCCGCAGCAGTCTACCCCCAGATGGCTGGCTTGGCCCACGGTAAGGTGCATGCCTCTCGAAATGCCATGGAGTCATTAGTGGGTAAATTATGGTTTGCCCCAGGTTTTGGCAGAGCTGCTAGTAACCACGTAAAAGCATGTCACATATGTGCTCTACACAACCCAGGAAAGGTAGTTAAAACACCCACCAAGTGTACACCAAAATCCCTGTACCCATTTCAGAGAGTACAGATAGATTACATACAGTTGCCTAAGTCTGGAACATACGAGTATGTATTGGTCTGTGTGGATTTGTTTTCAGGATGGCCTGAGGCCTACCCTGTGAGCAAAGCAACCGCACAAGCAACTGCCAAGAAACTGATGTCCGAGCTTGTGTGCAGGTTTGGAGTGCCCGAGGTGATTGAGTCTGACAGAGGTACGCATTTCACAGGTGAGATAATGAAAGAAATAATGTCTGCACTAGGGATTGAACAAGCTTTCCACACACCCTACCATCCTCAGAGTTCAGGCAAGGTGGAGAGGCTGAATGGTACACTTAAGTTGAAGATTCAGAAAGCCATGGCAGAGACAGGAAAGCCCTGGCCTGAATGCCTGTCTCTAGCCTTATATTCAGTAAGAACTACTCCTAACAGGAGGACAGGGTTGTCACCATTTGAAATATTGTTTGGAAGTGCACCTAAAACAGGATTGTACTTTCCTCAGACATTACAGCTTAACTATGACAGTATTGCCAGCTATGTACAAAATTTGTGTCAAAAAACTGAAAGAAACACATAAACAAGTGTTCTCTTCTATTCCAGAGCCTTCTGATTTTTCAGGAACACATAGCTTGCAGCCTGGTGATTGGGTGGTCGTGAAAAGACACACTAGGAAGTCTCTTGAACCCAGGTATGACGGTCCCTTCCAAGTACTGCTGACAACTGCCACTTCAGTAAAATTGGAGGGAAAACCCACCTGGATACACGCTTCACATTGCAAGAAAGTTGAAGCACCATCAAAATGAAAACACAACACTTGCTGATGTTTGCTGGATGCCTTTTAATAATATGGACCTGGTTTGAACTTTACAGGAGAAAAGACAGCCCAAATCGGGGAGTAAGGGAGCTGGAGGAACACATATGGAGAACAAAAGAGAATATGTGGTTATATTTGGCCCGAGTATTAAACATGACAGAATTTTGTTTGAGAAATGCATATTCCAGTAATGTGTTAGAAACTTGTTTGATTGCAGTGCCGACTTCTGTTGCAGTATGGAAGCTGATCTCCATGTGCATGCAGACTGGATAAGTCCTTATTATGTTGTATTAGATTTGCAATCACATAAAAAAGCAATATTGCAGAATAGAGCGGCTATAGATTATTTACTGCTTAAACATGGTTATGGGTGCAACACTTTTGCGGGAATGTGCTGTTTTAATTTGTCTGACCATTCAGAAGATGTGCATGATAAGTTGAAACAGTTGCAGGAAATGGTAACACATATTAAACAAGATGTCAACCAAGGATGGTGGGACTGGCTGTTAGCTTTCCTACCCGACTTGGGATACCTCCGACAAATCGTAGGTATAATCCTTTGTGTAATCATTTTTATGATATTAGGATGCAGTCGTATCCAATGTATTCCTTCGCTATGCAATCTCATGAGGGACAATACTCAGTATATAAGGTAGGATCATTATTTTTAACATCTTCAATGGAGAATCCATCACAGATGGCACACAGATAGTGTGAATGTATTCATTGAATATTGATTAAAAATAAAGTCCTAAATGGGGGAATTGTAAGGGTTAAAACATAACTTGCACTATATTCTATACAGAAAGCACAAGAGGGTGGAATGTTCTGAAAACAAGACTGCATAGTTGATAAGGACAGACTTGGAGTCTGGGGGAGATATCAACAGTTCTGCTGATTTCAGCAGAACTGGTATTCTTGGGAGGACATTCAGATAAGGTGAAAAGGAAAACATCTGGGGTGATGGGTAACTGAACAAATTTGTCTGATAACGGAACTGGAAAGACCATATATGTATATTGATCACATGACTGTTATGTAACTGAGCTTGCTTTTAAAACTGTATTGAACTACGCAATAAAGTAGAAACGGTTCATACACGATACCTGTGTATGTCTTGTTTCCCGAGCGCTCGAAACTGGTTATTTAATTAGGCTTACGGTGACATCCATCCCGGGGTAGATTAACCCCCGACAGATGGCCATTCCAGAACATTGTAATTGTTCCTCTGCATGAATGCCTGAGTAGATTTGGAGCTGTGTTTTGGATCATTGTCTTGCTGAAATATCCATCCCCGGCGTAACTTCAAATTTGTCACTGATTCTTGTACATTATTCTCAAGAATCTGCTGATACTGAGTTGAATCCACGCGACCCTCAACTTTAACAAGATTCCCGGTGCCGGCATTGGCCACACAGCCCCAAAGCATGATGGAACCTCCACCAAATTTTACAGTGGGTAGCAAGTGTTTTTCTTGGAATGCTGTGTTTTTTGGACGCCATGCATAACGCCTTTTTGTATGACCAAACAACTCAATCTTTGTTTCATCAGTCCACAGGACCTTCTTCCAAAATGAAGCTGGCTTGTCCAAATGTGCTTTTGCATACCTCAGGCGACTCTGTTTGTGGCGTGCTTTCAGAAACGGCTTCTTTCGCATCACTCTCCCATACAGCTTCTCCTTGTGCAAAGTGTGCTGTATTGTTGACCGATGCACAGTGACACCATCTGCAGCAAGATGATGCTGCAGCTCTTTGGAGGTGGTCTGTGGATTGTCCTTAACTGTTCTCACCATTCTTCTTCTCTGCCTTTCTGATATTTTTCTTGGCCTGCCACTTCTGGGCTTAACAAGAACTGTCCCTGTGGTCTTCCATTTCCTTACTATGTTCCTCACAGTGGAAACTGACAGGTTAAATCTCTGAGACAACTTTTTGTATCCTTCCCCTGAACAACTATGTTGAACAATCTTTGTTTTCAGATCATTTGAGAGTTGTTTTGAGGAGCCCATGATGCCACTTTTCAGAGGAGATTCAAATAGGAGAACAACTTGCAATTGGCCACCTTAAATACCTTTTCTCATGATTGGATACACCTGGCTATGAAGTTCAAAGCTCAGTGAGGTTACAAAACCAATTTTGTGCTTCAGTAAGTCAGTAAAAAGTAGTTAGGAGTATTCAAATCAATAAAATGATAAGGGTACCCAAATTTTTGCACCGGTCAAATTTAGGTTTAATGCATATTGCACATTTTCTGTTAGTACAATAAACCTCATTTCAATCCTGAAATATTACTGTGTCCATCAGTTATTAGATATATCAAATTGAAATGGCTGTTGCAAACACCCAAATATTTAGAACTAAAAATGATTAAGATTAATAGGGGTGCCCAAACTTTTTCATATGACTGTATATATATATATATATATATATATATATATATATATAAAAAAAACAAGAGTAACACACATTAGGTATCCCTGTAATATTTTTCCCGTATGGTGAACCACGTAGCAGAGAGAAAAAAAAAAAAATCAAAAGTACCTAACCGATGGTTTTATCGCTGTTTCGCCTTTAATAAAAATTTGAAGAAAATGTGATCAAAGCAATAGACATTCCCCAAAAAGTACACTTGGCCTCTCAAAAAACACCGCAACAGCCTATACATCCCTGAACACAAATATAAAAAAAAAAAAAAAAGTGTCCAAATATGGTGACTTTTAGAAATTTTTTTGCAAAGATTTAGATTTTTGTTAAGGGGATAAAATGTAAATAAAGCTATGTAAATTTGGTATCCCCTGAATCATACCAAAACATAGAATACAGGCGTCATGGCATTTTGGCTGCACAATGAAAGCTGTAAAAACAAAATCTGTAAGAAAGTAGCACAAATGCAATTTTTCACCAATTTCTTCCAATTCTGAATTTTTTCCAGCTTCCCAGTACAATGTACAGAATAATAAATGGTATTACTATGAAGAACAATTTGTCCTGCAAACATTAAGCCTTCATATGTCTCTGTGAATGGAAAAATAAAGTTATGGGGTTTGGAAGGCAGGGAGCCAAAAACAAAAATTGAAAAATGTCACCGGTGGGAAGGGATTAAGCACTAGTGTAATACCTTTTGCATGTTGATTCTCAATTCTGATGTTCGTGTGTTCCCATTGGCAAACCGTAATTTGTCCAGATTTGCAACAGACTCCTCTCCAGCATTAGCTTTAATTGGTGGTAATGTCTCTCCTAGAAATGATGAATGCCCATTAATTTTAAAAGTGGTTTCACATTAGCTGGAAATACTAAATATGTAAAGTTTTTATAATATGTATTGTATGGCAATATAGAGGAGCTGTCACCAGAACATACAAGTGCATCTCAATAAATTACAATATCAAAAAGTTTTTTTTTTCTTCAGTAATTCAATTGAAAAAGTGAAACACATTATATTGAGTCATTACAAACAGAGTGAACTTTTTCAAGTGTTTATTTATGTTGATGATTATGGCTTACATCCAAGGAAACACCAAAGAAAACCTCTATATAAACTTGACCACAAAATCAATAGTCCAACACAAAAAGAATTAGTCAAGAAAAAAACAAAAAATCTCAAAAAAAATATATAAAATATATATTTATTGATAAAAATGTAATAAATAATACATTGAAAAAATATATCAAAAGCCAATAATATAGGTGACACAGACAAAAGATAAGACACAACACAAGACATGTGTCACATAAAGAGGCTCAAAAATATACAAAGAATATATATAAAGATGACAGTGTATATGTATATATATATATATATATATATATATATATATATATATATATATATAACACACACACACATACATATATACATATACAGTACAGACCAAAAGTTTGGACACACCTTCTAATTCCAAGAGTTTTCTGTATTTTCATGACTATAAAAATTGTAGATTCACACTGAAGGCATCAAAACTATGAATTAACACATGTGGAATTATATACTTAACAAAAAAGTGTGAAACAACTGAAAATATGTCTTATATTCTAGGTTCTTCAAAGTAGCCACCTTTTGCTTTGATTACTGCTTTGCACACTCTTGGCATTCACTTGATGAGCTTCAAGAGGTAGTCACCTGAAATGGTTTTCACTTCACAGGTGTGCCCTGTCAGGTTTAATAAGTGGGATTTTTTGCCTTATAAATGGTGTAGGGACCATCAGTTGTGTTGTTCAGAAGTCAGGTGGATACACAGCTGATAGTCCTACTGAATAGAGTGTTAGAATTTGTATTATGGCAAGAAAAAAAGCAGCTAAGTAAAGAAAAACGAGTGGCCATCATTACTTTAAGAAATGAAGGTCAGCCAGTCCGAAAAATTGGGAAAACTTTGAAAGTGTCCCCAAGTGCAGTGGCCAAAACCATCAAGCACTACAAAGAAACTGGCTCACATGAGGACCGCCCCAGGAAAGGAAGACCAAGAGTCACCTCTGCTGCAGAGGATAAGTTCATCCGAGTCACCAGCCTCATAAATCGCAGGTTAACAGCAGCTCAGATTAGAGACCAGGTCAATGCCACACAGAGTTCTAGCAGCAGACACATCTCTACAACTGTTAAGAGGAGACTGTGTGCAGCAGGCCTTCTTGGTAAAATAGCTGCTAGGAAACCACTGCTAAGGACAGGCAACAAGCAGAAGAGACTTGTTTGGGCTAAAGAACACAAGGAATGGACATTAGACCTGTGGAATTCTGTGCTTTGGTCTGATGAGTCCAAATTAGAGATCTTTGGTTCTAACCACCGTGTCTTTGTGCGACGCAGAAAAGGTGAACGAATGGACTCTACATGCCTGGTTCCCACCGTGAAGCATGGAGGAGGAGGTGTGATGGTGTGGGGGTGCTTTGCTGGTGACATTGTTGGGGATTTATTCAAAATTGAAGGAATACTGAACCAGCATGGTTACCACAGCATCTTGCAGCGGCATGCTATTCCATCCGGTTTGCGTTTAGTTGGACCATCATTTATTTTTCAACAGGACAATGACCCCAAACACACCTCCAGACAGTGTAAGGGCTATTTGACCAAGAAGGAGAGTGATGGGGTGCTACGCCAGATGACCTGGCCTCCACAGTCACCAGACCTGAACCCAATCGAGATGGTTTGGGGTGAGCTGGACCGCAGAGTGAAGGCAAAAGGGCCAACAAGTGCTAAGCATCTCTGGGAACTCCTTCAAGACTGTTGGAAGACCATTTCAGGTGACTACCTCATGAAGCTCATCAAGAGAATGCCAAGAGTGTGCAAAGCAGTAATCAAAGCAAAAGGTGGCTACTTTGAAGAACCTAGAATATAAGATATATTTTCAGTTGTTTCACACTTTTTTGTTAAGTATATAATTCCACATGTGTTAATTCATAGTTTTGATGCCTTCAGTGTGAATCTACAATTTTTATTTTATATTTTTATAGTCATGAAAATACAGAAAACTTTTGGAATGAGAAGGTGTGTCCAAACTTTTGGTCTGTACTGTATATATATATATATATATATATATATATATATATATATATATATATAATGGCCCAAGATGTATAATTAATACTCAATATGCAAAATTTGCAAACCATATATAAATGTCTAGATAGGGAACTTAACCCAATCAATAATGATTAGATGCCACATGGACAAAAAGATATATATGGAAATGCAAAATGAAAGACACTATCCATATACTGCTTAAATATATTACTAGATATTAGTGAAAACCATATATAGAAAGAAACAATAATAAATGGAAAACATGTCAAATAAACTAATAAATAGATGCAAAATGATAATGATTACCTGTAGCCATTATAAAGACAAATTTGAGCCCCAGTGAACACAAAGGTATGCGTGGAAACACACCTCAACGCGTTTCGCTAAAAAGCTTCCTCAGGAGGTGTAGTGACCAGCTAAAGGGAGAGGTATATATAGCGACCCCCAAATTATGTGAAACCAGCTGTGGATAATAGCGCATGACGCCGTGATGGCCATAGAAATCCCAAAAGTCATCTCAGAAAATTAGAATAAATTAACCCAAAACAGCTGCAAAGGCTTCCTAGGCGTTTAAAAAGGTCCCTTAGTCTGGTTCAGTAGGCGACACAATCATGGGGAAGACTCCTGACTTGACAGATGTCCAGAAGGCAGTCATTGACACACTCCACAAGGAGGGTAAGCCAAAAAGGTCATTGCTAAAGAAGCTGGCTCTTCACAGAGTGCTGTATCACAGCATATTGATGGAAGGTTGACGAAGGAAAAAGTGTGGTAGAAAGAGATGCACAAGCAACCGGGATAACCGCAGCCTTGATAGGATTGTTAAGAAAAGGCCATTCAAAAATTTGGGGGAGATTCACAAGCAGTGGACTGCTGCTGGAGTCAGTGCTTCAAGAGCCACCACACACAGAAGTATCCAGGACATGGGCTACAAGTGTCGCTTTCCATGTGTCAAGCTACTCATGACCAATAGACAATGCCAGAAGCGTCTTACCTAGGCCAAGGAGAGAAAGAACTGGACTGTTGCTCAGTGATCAAAGGTGTTGTTTTCAGATTAAAGTAAATTTTGCATTTCATTTGGAAATCAATGTCTCAAAGTCTGGAGGTAGAGTGGAGAGGCACACAATCCAAGCTGCTTGTGCTCTAGTGTGCAGTTTCCACAATCAGTGATGGTTTGGGGAGCCATGTCATCTACTGGTGTAGGTCCATTGTGTTTTATCAAAACCAAAGTCAACGCAGCCATCTACCAGGAAATTCTAGAGCACGTCATGCTTCCCTCTGCTGACAAGGTTTTTGGAGATGGAATTTTCATTTTCCAACAGGACTTGGCACCTGTCCACACTGGCAAAAATACCAATACCTGGTTTAATAACCACAGTATCACTGTGCTTGATTGGGCAGCAAACTCGCCTGACCTTAACCCCAGTTAAGTGAAATTGGCTTGGCTAAAATCCCTTTTGCTGTCTCAAGGCTCGGTGAGTCAAAAGCAAATTGAGGATCTGTTACATCCAACAGAGGGCGCATGAGCTCCCCAGCTCCTTTCCCATAATGCCTTAACCCCAAAGACAATCTATGGAGTATTAAGAGGAAGATGAGAGACCCCAGACCCAACAGTGCAGACGAGCTGAAGGCTGCTATTAAAGCGACCTGGGCCTCCATAACACCTCTGCAGTGACACAGGCTGATCGCCTCTATGCCACGCCGCATTGATGCAGTCATTCATGCAAAAGGAGCCCAGACCAAGTATTGAGTGCATTTACTGTACATACTTTTCATTTGGCCAACATTTCTGTGTTAAATAATTTTAATATAATATAATATTCTAATTTTCTGAGATAATGTCTTTTGGGTTTTCCTTGGCTGTAAGCCATAATCATCAACATTAATAAACACTTGAAAAAGTTCACTGTTTGTAATGACTCAATGTAATATAGGGTTTCACTTTTTTCAATTGAATTAGTAAAAACAACAAAAAAAAACAAAACAACTTTTTGATGATATTCTGAATGATCAGAAAACCTGAGCATTTTGGAGTTTTTTTGTTTTTGTTTTTTTTTATTTATCCAAAGCCATTCAGTCATTTCAAATATATAAGCCCTTTCATTTCTAATGCAAATTAGGGTAAACTAGCCAAGTGGGCAAGAACACTGTGGATTTTATGGGGGTAGAGTCTCTGTATGTTGTATTTCATGCAGTGTTAGTGTCCACTTGGCTACTATACCCTCATTTGCATCAACACTAAAAAGGACCTTTGCTGGTAAAGCCGCAGGCAACTTGAAACCAAAATCCACATTGACCATCATTATATGTGTGCTTTCAAAGCAAAATTGCAATCTTCATTTTGCAGAAAAGAGCATATTCTCACTTCACGAATCCCCCACTATTGCTGTTCCTATGTTTGCTGTTCCCTTCCAGGCATGTCTGGGAACACACACAATTAGTGGCGGAGGGGAATCAAAGCAAGTGATTGGCTAACCAGGTATTCCCAGACATTTCTTGCTGTGTTGAGGCTGGAGAAAAAAAGTTGACCGCGGTAGGGACCCCAGGTGCTATCAGAATGAAACTGGCTGTGAATCATTTCATTTAAACATGCCCTATGGCATATTTAAATGTCTCTATGGAGACATACATTTCATCACTAATGAAACACACACACAAAAAAAAATCATTAATAAGCAAAGACATACCAGGCTTGCAGGTCTCTGCTATGCTGAGAGCACAAGCTCGGCCAAAAACAACCAAATCTAGGAGGGAGTTTGCACCAAGTCGGTTGGCACCATGTACAGAGGCTGAAGCTGCCTCACCGCAAGCATATAGGCCAGGAACCACTTGGTCTTTACCATTTTCATGGATAATCACCTGCAAAAGGAAAAAAAACATACATGCAAGACATTCCAGAGTATTACTTCAAACATTTTAATTGGGGGAAGGGGGGGTGAGATT
This sequence comes from Leptodactylus fallax, assembly GCA_947044405.1. Lineage (NCBI taxonomy): Eukaryota > Metazoa > Chordata > Amphibia > Anura > Leptodactylidae > Leptodactylus > Leptodactylus fallax. The sequence goes on along the minus strand of CAMRHE010000064.1, from coordinate 6,579,335 downwards.
TGGAAAAAACGCCAACTTCAAAATAAATAATAATATGTTACATTACACAATTATTGATATTGCATAATTAAAATCAGATACAAAGCTTGTCGCAGACTTTTTTTTTCCTGAATAAGAGGAGCTTTACTGTCTACTTCTGTCTGACCATGGCTGTCAGCCATTTAAGTCCAAATTGGTGGTTTGACCTACCAATTACACACCCCTGAATTTTCACTTTTTTTCTCTTTATATTGAAGAGCTAGAAACTTATTTTTCAGTTGAAATAGTAGCATGACAGTTTTCTTTTGTTGGATGAACTAGATTCCAATTACCCAATTTTGAGGTTCAGATTTTTTTTTTTTTTTATTTCACAGGTTGGAGTTACGCAGGAGCTTTTTTTTTTTAATGTGTATAATTTTGGGGTACCAGGACTTTCTGATCTCAACACCTTGGCATTATTTTACACAGGTCATCATGCAGTTTAAAATAACACAAATATTTTATATAGTTCAGATCGTTGGATGTGGCAGTAATTTTTTTTTTTCTTTAATTATTTTAGTACCATATCAACACCAGAGCAAATTTTACACTATATATATATAGATATATATATATATATATATATTTTATATATTCTGAATTTCTTGACATATTCTGGATAGATACAAACTGTAACAAAGTTACATCAAAGTACATAAATACAAACCAGTGTAAAGTACAAGTCATGAATCAAGTACAGTGGTGCAAAATAAAAGAGAGAAACGTGTTGTCAAAGATTTTTTTGCGTTTTCATAGGGAGAGGAGTAGAAGGATGGGGGGGGGGGGGAGGAAGGTTTCCTAGAACAGGTAAAAAAGAAAGAGCAGGATGGGACCCGGGGGAGGTGAAGGGCACAGAGGTCTAGGTTCTCCAGCGAAGGACTTCAGGGGGAGATGGACAGCTTCATCGGTCAGAGGGTGTCAGATTGGATTATCTGGACTCCAGGTTACAAGGTAGGAGGAGAGGGTTCTCCTGGACCAGCTCAGCAGTTCTTCAAATCTGGATATTTGATTGGACTTTGCAATCCATTGTTCTAAACATAGGAGGGATTGCTGGTTCGAATATAGGGGGATTAAGGACTTCGCCACCGCCAGAAGGTAAAAGATTAAAAGTTTGTGATTTAGAAGCTATATGTGGAAATGGGTGGAAGAAAAATCAGCAGATCTGGTGAAAGGGAGAACTTTGTGAATCCCAGACTTATTTCTCTCAACTGATGTCTAGAAGGAGGTCAACAGTGGGCAGGACCACCACAGATGAAGTAGTGTGCCAGTATCGGAGTTGCATTTCCAACAGAGAGGAGAGTCTGCTAGCTTGTGAGTATACAGCCAGGTGGGGATCTGTACCACCTAGTCAGTACAGACACAGGTGGAGGTGCAAGGAGTTCAAGATATGAAAACAGAGAGTTCTCGCATGTCAAGAGTGACACCCAGATCTGTCTCCAAACTAATGATGAATTAGGATTTACTCTGTAGTTGTGGACATATTCAATTCTTCAGTAAGAGTGCGCTTTTCCTTCCAGAGGGGAGGGCTGTAAGAATCAATTTTTCAAGATCTTTATAAGGCCTAAGCCAGTTTTAGGTAGAAGTGAACATCTTCCTGCAAGAGCTGTGATCAAAGTGAAGAAAGTTAAAGTTCTTAAAGTCGGGTAAGTTTCTGAGCGCTACAGCAATTGGAAGAGCTTTGTCAACTCAGTAGTCGCCTAGAGGCAGATGCAGTAGGGTGGGGGGGGACCAGAAATTATCAAGGATGTAGCGCACATCTAGTAGGTGATGTGGGAGTAGATCCACTGGCAAGCCACAGTGAAGGTAGGGGAGCTAGGGTAGGTTGTAACCTTATCCACACTCTAAAGACACCTCCAAGAAGAACATCTCAGACAGGGCAAGGGGGGGGGGGGGGTCTTGGCTGGTAACCAGAGTTTTCTCAAAAGGTCCAGACCATATGCCACTCTGGTCAGTCGCTGTAGAAGAGTGTTAGTATGCGGAGTAGCCAGTTTGAGCCACAGTTGGAGTTGCACAGCCTCGTAATATTGTCTGACATCGGGTAAGCCAATACCTCCCATAGCCTTTGGCAGTATTAAGAATATGCCATTCAAAGATTCTTCTGTCTCCAAAGAAACGAACAAAGAGCAGATGGTCTTGAAAAAGGATACCGGAAGAGGGATGGGGAACATGTGTAGAACATGAAGAATCTTGGGTAGGATATACAGTACAGACCAAAAGTTTGGACACACCTTCTCATTCCAAGAGTTTTCTGTATTTTCATGACTATAAAAATTGTAGATTCACACTGAAGGCATCAAAACTATGAACACATGTGGAACCATATACTTAACAAAAAAGTGTGAAAACTGAAAATGTGTCTTATATTCTAGGTTCTTCAAAGTAGCCACCTTTTGCTTTGGTTACTGCTTTGCACACTCTTGGCATTCTCTTGATGAGCTTCAAGAGGTAGTCACCTGAAATGGTTTTCACTTCACAGGTGTGCCCTGTCAGGTTTAATAAGTGGGATTTCTTGCCTTATAAATGGGGTTGGGACCATCAGTTGTGTTGTTCAGAAGTCAGGTGGATACACAGCTTATAGTCCTACTGAATGGAGTGTTAGAATTTGTATTATGGCAAGAAAAAAGCAGCTAAGTAAAGAAAAATGAGTGGCCATCATTACTTTAAGAAATGAAGGTCAGTCAGTCCGAAAAATTGGGAAAACTTTGAAAGTGTCCCCAAGTGCAGTGGCCAAAACCATCAAGCGCTACAAAGAAACTGGCTCACATGAGGACCGCCCCAGGAAAGGAATTAAAAAATAAAAGATGAGGTACTCGGAGTGCCGGTCAATAATTCTAAGTCTGACGACCCCTAAACTAAAGTCATATACCACAAACCATAACACAGAAGTGCTGCCACCAGATGCTTCAGGACACATGCATTTACTGCTATTTCCTGGGAAGCTCCTGTACTTTCCGATTAGAAGCAATGACAGTCCATGTGCATCCCGCAATTAGCGGTAAATGTAAGTGTCCAGGAGCACTGTATGGCGGCATCCTTATGGTGATATCACACTATGTATCTGGATGCAGATATAGTCTTAGGCCACTGGAACTTTTACTTCAATGTAAAACTGCGTTCACATGGTGCATTTTTGCACAAAAAAAAAAAATGCCTGTGTTTTCTGTGCAAAAACACATCCTTACTACAGAAAACTCACCATTATACAGAATAATGTCCCATAACGGCTCCTGCATACGGTATGCCCCATAGCGGCCCCTGCACAAGGTATTATATCCCATAACAGCCTCTGCACACCGTATTATGTCACACAGTGGCCCCAGCACACGGTATTATGTCACACAGTGGCCCCAGCACACGGTATTATGTCACACAGTGGCCCCAGCACACGGTATTTTGTGACATAATACCGTGTGCTGGGGCCACTATATGACATAATGCCGTGTGCTGGGGTCCCATAGCGGTCCCTGCACACGGTATTAGGTTCCATAGTGGCCTCTGCACACGGTATTATGTCCCATAGCGGTCCCTGCACAAGGTATTAGGTCCCAAAGCGGTCCCTGCACACGGTATTATGTTCCATAGCTCTCTTCAGACCCCCCGAGTATACAGTGCTGGCCAAAAGTATTGGCACCCCTGCAATTCTGTCAGATAATACTCAATTTCTTCCAGAAAATGATTGCAATCACAAATGCTTTGGTAATAATATCTTCATTTATTTTGCTTGCAATGAAAAAACACAAAAGAGAATGAAAAAAAAAGTCAAATCATTGATCATTTTACACAAAACTCCAAAAATGGGCCGGACAAAAGTATTGGCACACTCAGCCTAATACTTGGTAGCACAACCTTTAGACAAAATAACTGCGAACAACCGCTTCCGGTAACCATCAATGAGTTTCTTACAATGCTCTGCTGGAATTTTAGACCATTCTTCTTTGGCAAATTTCTCCAGGTCCCTGAGATTTGAAGGGTGCCTTCTCCAAACTGCCATTTTGAGATCTGTCCACAGGTGTTCTATGGGATTCAGGTCTGGGCTCATTGCTGGCCACTTTAGAAGTTTCCCGTGCTTTCTCTCAAACCATTTTCTAGGGCTTTTTGAAGTGTGTTTTGGGTCATTGTCCTGCTGGAAGACCCATGACCTCTGAGGGAGACCCAGCTTTCTCACACTGGGCCCTACATTATGCTGCAAAATTTGTTGGTAGTCTTCAGACTTCATAATGCCATGCACACGGTCAAGCAGTCCAGTGCCAGAGGCAGCAAAGCAACCCCAAAATATCAGGGAACCTCCGCCATGTTTGACTGTAGGGACCGTGTTCTTTTCTTTGAAGGCCTCTTTTTTTTTTCCTGTAAACTCTATGTTGATGCCTTTTCCCAAAAAGCTCTACTTTTGTCTCATCTGACCAGAGAACATTCTTCCAAAAAGTTTTTGGCTTTCTCAGGTAAGTTTTGGCAAACTCCAGCCTGGCTTTTTTATGTCTCTGGGTCAGAAGTGGGGTCTTCCTGGGTATCCTACCATAGAGTTCCTTTTCATTCAGACGCCGACGGATAGTACGGGTTGACACTGTTGTACCCTCGGACTGCAGGGCAGCTACAACTTGTTTGGATGTTAGTCGAGGTTCTTTAGCCACCATCCGCACAATCTTTCGTTGAAATCTCTCATCAATTTTTCTTTTCCGTCCACATCTAGGGAGGTTAGCCACAGTGCCATGGGCTTTAAACTTCTTGATGACACTGCGCACGGTAGACACAGGAACATTCAGGTCTTTGGAGATGGACTTGTAGCCTTGAGATTGCTCATGCTTCCTCACAATTTTGCTTCTCAAGTCCTCAGACAGTTCTTTGGTCTTCTTTCTTTTCTCCATGCTCAATGTGGTACACACAAGGACACAGGACAGAGGTTGAGTCAACTTTAATCCATTTCAACTGGCTGCAAGTGTGATTTAGTTATTGCCACCACCTGTTATGTGCCACAGGTAAGTAACAGGTGCTGTTAATTACACAAATTTGAAAAATCATGTGATGCTTCTCTAAGGGTGCCAATACTTTTGTCCACCCCCTTTTTTATGTTTGGTGTGGAATTATATCCAATTTGGCTTTTTGACAATTCTTTTTGTGGTTTTCCATTGAAGACAAATTAAATGAAGATATTATTACCAAAGCATTTGTGATTGCAATCATTTTCTGGAAGAAATTGAGTATTATCTGACAGAATTGCAGGGGTGCCAATACTTTTGGCCATCACTGTAATAAGTCCAAGAGAGGTGACAAACATAAAAAAACAATACTACTCACCTTTTTCTGCGCTCCACAGCCGCTCTGTTCTCTTCGGCGCTTCCCCCTGACGTCAGTGACCGCTGATGGGTCTCTGGGGTAACGTCGCGTCATTATGCGTAATGACGCCGGACGTGACCCCTGAGGCGCTGTCAGCTGTCAAGCACCTGCAGATCGCACAGCCGCCGCGTAGCGCAGCGAACAAGATGAGTATCATTGTTTTTTATGTTTCATCACTTCTCCTAAGTCTCCGCTTATTATACTCGAGGTCTGAAGAGACCCCACAGTATAATAATTGCTGTTTCATTTCGGCCATGTTTGGTCCGATCGAAACTGCTGGGTGAGGAATCCGCTGCCGTGCCAGGGAAATAAGCCTCGCGTGCCACTCTTGGCACACGTGCCGGGGGTTGCCGACCCCTGCTCTAGGGACTATATTTTTAATATAGCTTTCCAGATTTTGAATCTCCCACTAAGAAACAATCTGTTCCCTAAAGGTGGAACTCAAGTTTCTGAAAGCAGTATTAATGGATGGAGTGTAGAGCTTCTGCATATATGTTTTATCCGAAAACACCTCCTTAGATTCCGTTAACCACTGTTCCTTATCTAAGCCAACTAAGCAGTTTGATACTGCCCTTGTAAGTCACTTGGGGTCATAGGGTCAATTTGGTGAGGGGCAGAACAGGGACTGTATGCTACATCTAACAAGGTATTTGTTTACTGGGATAAGGAGATTATTTTGGTGGTTTATCACTGGCATTGGTGAATACTGCTTTATTCCACTTTTTGCATAATTTTTAACTGAGGTATCATTAAATGTTAAGTTTTATTTTTCATCGATGCTTTATAGGAATTTGTTCATTTCTGATGACTAGGTGTCCCTCCCTCTGTAGAGGTGGTAGGGTCACTAACCGAGGCTTATTCTTTGCTTTTCTCAATCTGCCTGATTCCTAGCACCCACAGGGGGTACAACTAATGTAACCTGAACAAGAGAAGACAATAAAAAGCAGAAGACGTGCTAGCAGGTCATGTCTGCCTCCTATGGACACTAGGATAAAACTGATTAACCATTTCCTTGCTACCCACGTATTTATACATCCGGCCAGGGTGGCACTTGCAGTTGCAGAGGTAGTATATAGTACGTCCTTGCTGATTTCTCAGGATCTGTTAGGGCTATCAAGATTACCTCGGATTCATTGTAAATGCATATCTCAATTCCCGACAGCGTTTTTAACAGCTCCAAATCTGTAAGGACTAAGATGATCTTAATATCAATTTAAAGATTAGACTGACACTCTAGCAGTATCAGTTACATGCTAAAATAGCAGCAATAACGATTATTACTAGAGATGAACGTATAAAACATTCCTGACAGGCAGAAAAGTTCCATCAGTCAGGTAACACATCTTCACCCATTGAATGTCACCATATAAAATCCCAGTTTTTGGCAGCTTTCAGATGGGTATAATAGTGGGTGTTTTTTTTTTTTTTTTTTGCACCCACAGTACAAATGAAACACCTGGACTTCCAGTAGGTCATCAGATCTAGAATTAGGACTCGCTAACACCAGTAATGATGAACCACAGGAACTTCAGAGGTTGCGTCCATAATAATATGTGAGTAATAAAGCGGCCATGTTACTCCAGTTTGAAACCAGCCCTAGTTATCACATTAGTTGGGTTTAGAGATTATAATTATTCATTAGAGTTACAATTTTTTATAGGGGGATTTTGGCTTTTCTTTAACACCTGCACCTGTAAATTATCTATCTATCTGTGTGTGTGTGTGTGTGTGTGTGTGTGTGTGTGTGTGTGTGTGTGTGTTGTGCATGGATTTCTCACATGTTGCAGTTTTTTTGGAAAGTACATTTTGTTTGCAGAAAGGGACTGCTTAAGCATGCACTTTAGTGGCAAATCTTAATTTTTATGCAATTTTTGCTTGTAATCTCTGCTTGCTGCAAAGTTGCATGAAGGTGGTTGTATATATAAAATATTAAGCTGTGTTTTTATATACAGTATGCTGTGCAATCTCAAAAAAGTTTGATTTTTTGTATCACAGTCAGAGTTTGCTTTGTGCAGTATAGATTTTTAACAATCGTGATTGACAGCAAAATATTGCTTGACTTCTGTATCAGTGTTTTTGAGAGTACGAGCCCTTGTAGTTTATGTTTGTGGTATATATAAGGCTAGGTTCACACCTGTGTTCAGGTTTCAGTTCGGGGGGTCCACTTGGTGACCCCCCCCAACGGAAACCTAATCATCTTAAAAAAGCCGTCACCCATGAATGCCCACGGACCCCATAGACTATAATAGGGTCTGCCAGGTTTCTGCCCAAAAGGGCGAAAAATGCAGAGAGAAAAGCGCTGCTTGCAGCGCTTTCCGCATTTTTCAAGCGGAACGTGGAATGGAATCCCCCAGTGGAGTTCAGGCACAGGTGTGAACCTAGCCTAAATTGTGTACACCTTGACCTATTTTATATGTGTTTTGTGTGTGAATTTACGACTGAATATGAGTTTTAGGTACAAATACAGTTTTAGTGCATTTTTTCAAAAAATTATTTGTGTTTGTCACAAAGTTACATGAAGATGGACATGGCTATTGATAACCTAGAGAGACATGTAATCTTCAGGTTGTTTACGTTCAGGAAATATATAGGATTTAAGGGTGCACTTTCACAGTGTGTATTCCCTACATTTTATAGGATGATACTTCAACATTTCCAGCTTCAAAGCAGGTTTTTGTTCCTTTCTGTTCTGGTGATTTTATGAAGATACGTGCATACAAGTGTAGGCCTAAAGCCCCTTGCACACAAACCTGTGCTAGGTCAGTGTGCTATCCGGGTTTTTCCAGGACAGTACACTGACCCATTTATTTCTGTGGGCCCGTCCACATGACCATGAATTACACGGTCCCGTCTATGGGCCGATAGTCCAGGCTGCAAAATATTGAGCAGGTCCTATTTCTGTCTGATTTTGCAGCCATGCTTCCACAACCCCATTCATTCCAGGTGCACGGGCGGCACAAAGACACACAGATGACATCCGTGTGCTGCCCATGCCGTTCATTCATGGCTGGCGGTGATGTGCAACCCACCTTAGTGATATGAATGAACTCTGCACATGTTGAACTCTTATTTTTAGGAGGTTTGGTGCATATAACTTTGGTTTCCACTTTTAGCAACTTATATAAAATTAGCATTTTTTTTTTTTTTTTAATAAAATATACATTTTATACGAACAGGCACCTTCATGCAATTTTGATTTACAGCACCAAGTGGCATTTTGACAATGCTGCAGATGTCTACTTTTTAAAAAATATATAGGTATGGGGGGGGGGGGGGGGGAATAGTATAATTTTTTTTTAATGTTGCAATTTAGGTTTTATTTGTCCATCTCAGAACTGTGATAATTGCCCTGGCAGCCAGAGGAGCAAAATACCTGAAAACCCCTGGCAGTGAAAGAGTTACTTTTATTAGACTGGGGAAGGTGAAGAAAAAAAAAAAAAAGCCTACTCACCTGTCCCCGATGCTCTGGTCCTGCTGCTCCAATGTTTTCTTGGTCTACTATGACCAATCAGCGGCCTCAGTGAAGGACACAGGACGCCACAGCTGGTGAGGGCTTCCACCACAAGAAGACATCGGAGCAGCAGGACCGGACCGCGCTTGGAGACCCCCCGGAGAAAAATGTTATCCTAGATAACCTCTTTAATTTTCTGTCTATGGAGAGGGTATAGTCCACTTGGGCAGAGCCAACAATTTCTTATTTATGTATCATCCTCCTAGAGGCCGGGCCTATACCCATTGTACTGTGTCTCCCACTGATATAAACGAAAAAGAGAATTTTGCATTTTATAATTAATTTAAATAATTTAAGTAATTTAAATCTCTGTGACAAAGGCTTTCATCATTAGAACTGAGGTACCCTTTTAATAGTCTTGAGATGGGCAATATGGCAGGGTCTTTGATTTGACTGCAACTGCAGAGGACAAAATCTTAATGCCAAGTGGCTGCACAATCAGGACTTAAAGAAAGGGTAATGACTGCAACCAGTAAAGATATAGGCACATATTTACTAATAGTGATACAGTGCATTTAATCAGTTATTTATCACAGTGGCTGTGCTGTATGAAAAATGTGGTGCATCTAGAGAACACAGTCTACGTTTATACCACCTTTAAGTTGGCTTAATTTGAGCAAGAACTTTTTCTCAGAACCCACACGTCTGGCATGTCAAAAAATGTAAGCCAAACTAGATGCACCACATTTATGCCAGTGTCTAGTCATAATCACAATAGTAATTATTGGCCATAGATTTTAAGATTCATAATGACTGAATTACAGTAGAAGACCATCACATATACACACTAGATTATGTAAAAGAAAAGTTAATGTAATCTCTTAAACATAAAATGGACCTCATAGTATGCTTACTTGTCCTTTGTAGTTAGTTGGTATACCTCCCATGTTATAATGGACTGTAGGCAGCACAGGTATAGGCTCCTTTGTGACATCAACCCCTGCAAAGATCATTGCAGTCTCTGAGATGCCTGGCAGACGGGAAGCCAACTGCTGAGGTGGAAGATGGTGAAGCTGTAGGTAGACATGGTCTTTATCTGGCCCACAGCCTCTGTAAGGAAATAAAAAATTAGTCCACATACAATAAATAAGCATAGGGTTTTCAATCACTGAATAAGATTACAAGCCAGTGCCAGATATATTCACTGCCTGCATTCAGCTCGTCCCCCTGGACAGTAGGAGGATCAACTCAAACTACCCATGGCGATGAACTGAATGCAGGATAGGCATGTTTAGTGATGATGCCTAGGTGCTCAGTAGTAGAAGAAAACTCCCCCTGTGCTCCAGGATCCTCATTTGAGTATAAAAGTGCTTTTTCTCTGCTTCCCTGGGGGCTCTGAAACATAAAGATATATTTTTTTTATTCTGCTAACAGAATCTACAGCACTATGGAAACGGTTTAAAGTAGCTGGGGTCAGTGATAGGCTGCTAACAACGGTTTCTGACATAAAGAGACTGAATTTTTGGTACACAGACAAGTTTGCACTACAGGGATGGAGGTCATGCCTGCCATCATCTCTTTTGGATTTATTTTTCATTATTGGTATGATTTCTCCTTAGTATATTTTAGCTTGTATTGATCTATGTATGCTTTCTGAGCATTAATTGGTCTATTGTCTGTCACACAGTGATTTATTGCTGTGGTTACTCCATACCATATAAACTCATCTGACTTTTTGCATGTATTTACACTTTATTATATATATTTATTACACATATATTTACATTTATTTTTTTTTAAGTATGAATTCTGCTTAGATTTGTTACTATTTATGTCGGATGAGCTTACTTATATGCATTTTATATTATCTCACAAAGGTGCACTACAATCTGGCGGTGGTGGTGTGTAGACACGACCTCCTATCCCTCAACTAATTTTAACAATGTTTTTAATGTCTTTATTTTGGCTTTTTTTATATGAATAAAAATCTTGATTATGTTTTGTTATTTATTTTGGATTTGAATTTGATGGAGATGGGACATATTTGTAGGAGTATCTATATTGTTTGGGTGTGTCCCCTAGTCAGAGGAGCGTGTTAAAAAAAAAAATCTGTAGTGTCTTTTTGATGTTTTGAGCCCCACACATCACTTTTCTGTAAAGTGGGAGCAATGTAGGGTAGGGTTTAGCTAAAGGGGGCATGGCCTTCTGCAATCCAACAGAGCAGCCATAATTTGCTCCAGAAACTAGCATAAACCATGGCTTAAATCTGTGGTCAACTCCTAGTTAGCATAGAACTGACTTTCTGGCGCAAGGAGGGCAGAAAAATAAATTTATTAAGATGTATACTAGTCGAATCTCCACTCCAGCCAGCTCACAGTGGATCAATAAAATTCCAGCCTTGCTAGATTTTCACCAAAAAGTTGTTCTTTAGCATGCATGATTGTTATAAAAGGATAGTGATATATATATATTTTTTTTTTATAATACACAATGTGAACAGCCAATAGCTGCTGTACTAAGTAACCCTGACCTTACCATGACTCATTAAAAGGGGGTTTCCCACAAAGTGAGGACTGTAGGACCTTTCTCCCGTTTCACATTCAACCTAAGTGCAGCAAGATATGGGCGGGAATGGTGGTCGGCACCCCTTTTTGCTTCAATTGGAACGCCGGAGATAGAGGGCTCTACTTCGGCTATCTCCGACAGTTCCATTGAAGTGATTAGGAGTGCCAACCACCATGAGTCCTGTCCAGATTCAGCCTAGCTGCGCTTTTATTATTTAGACTGTCTCGTATCTCTTCACAGCTCCGCCCCCCTCCATAGACTCTAAGCTGTCATTGCTTGTAAAGTGAGTAAGGACGAAAAACACTCAGAGAAGAAGTAAAAACAGGACTAATAGTTGAAGACACTGACACTTTTCTTTAGTGGAGTAAATTGGAAAGCTTGTTGTAAAGGGAACCTGTCAGGTCAATTTAAGACACTAAACTACCCACAGGTTCTTATAGACCTAAGGTTGAGAGTCCTAAATCTCCCTGTTTTAAATACATCCTTAGTAAATCATCAAAAAAAAAAAAACACAAAAAAACCAAAAACAAAATCCACACATAAACAGGTCTTATACCAAAAGGATAATAGGACACAGATGCCATGAACCTATTTAATGACCTGATACACACTGATCCGTCACCCCCGGTGGAAGCCTGTGCAAAATGTGCATTGGGGTGCTAGACAGTGTGGTCATGGACACTTCTAAAACTTACCAACCATAAATATAATTTCCATCCTCTTTTGTGTTCATCATTACTTTGGTGTAATATTGATCACATATGTTTTTTCTATTGAATATATATTTTTGGTTGGTATATATTTACTCATTTGTATTGCTTAGTCATTACTTACTAATTCATATTTTATGAATTGTGGATTAGATTTTTTGCATTATATTCTTTTGGGGATTCACTTCTATATTTATATTTATTTGAGGTGGGGGGTGGGTATTATATTTTTACATGATATTTGGTACCAGTTCATTATTTACTGTATTTATATGATCACATTATTAATGGTTGGTTGCCCATTTGTAAACACAAGGTCTGGTGTTTTTAATTTATTTTAAATGTTTTTTTAAATTGCATCTAACTTTATATGTTATGGATTCATTTAATAAAGATTGATTTATTTTTGACTATTTATTAAATCTATCCTTGCCTAGTCTCATCGGACTCAACTCTGGTGACCCAGTGCTTGTGCAAATCCTCAGTGATGCTGAGGAAGAAGTATACCCCGGCTTCACTACGCAAGTGCTGAGGTACAGGGCATGTGTGCACTGCAAGGAGTACAGCAGCAGCGTGAGCATAAAGTTTTTTTTATTTTTATTGAAGGAACTCCATAAGGACCTGTGAGTCGTTTAGTGTCCCAAACCACCCAGGCAGATTCCCTTTAATCTGCACTATAGATTTAAAGGGAGACTGTCACCAGGGTGAAATATATAAAAACACACAGCACAGCATAATCAAAGCATGTGCAGAACCACTCAAATTTCTAGACTGAAGTGGCCGTACTGTGCTTGTGCAGTTTGTTAAGAACCATATGTCATCTGCCCAGTAAATTGTAGAGGCCCTCCCGGAATCAATTACAGACAGGGGACTGTTCAGGAGTAAGGGTCAAATTCTGGACCCTTTGACCAATTATCCATGAAGGGGGAAGGCAGAGAGGAGGGAGGAAAGACCAACATGGTGTAAACCATGGAGATAACATGTGCCTGACTGGGCCATCTGTTTTGCAAATGAAGAAAATGATGAAGTTGCAGAGTGTGCCAAAAACCTAAGAAGCATGTTCTAGATGATAATATGGAGCATACTCCTGAATTTACTGGTATGTCCTGTATACTATATCAGGTGTGAAAGCTCATAGCCGCATATTGGCTGCAACCTGTGATCACCAACATCAAGGAGCTTTGCAGAAAGCTGAATTCTATCGCATTACAAAAAGCAGTATTAAAACACACACACACACACACACACACACACACACACACACACACACACACACACCCCTAAAAAGGTGCTAAAGTCAATGCTCTGGAGGAAATCTATGGTGGGCCAGGAGGATCAGTCTAGGAAATGGACCAAGCTGAACAGAGTACCAATGGCGAAATGCTTGATTTGAAGTGCCTGGAATAAGAGCTGGAGTAAAGGGGTTGTCTGAGATAAATATAAATTCCTACTCTAATCTAAACACCCTCCCCCCGCCTACTTTCTAAATTACATAATTCAACAAAAATGCATAGTTACCCTTATCCCTGTGGCAGTCATGTGACTGCCCCAGGGACATTTTCTGATTATCCGGTGACGATCCGTTTCCCAGTTTCTGGAAATGAAATGACACTACTGCTCCCCCCTGCATCATACTTGCCCCTCTTCCTTCCAGACTTCCTCCTGCAGGGAACGGCTCCTCCTCATTCTGTGACATCTGCCCGCTCGTGCACAAAAGAGCTGACGTCCTGGATTTACGCTGTAGCCGACACTCCATCTCTATTGCACAGGCGTGGGAGCCCAAAGGAGTTGCCCACGCCTGTGAAGTAGAGATGGAGTGAAGGCTAAAGCACAGTGCTGGAACTGCTTCGCAGGCGCTGGCAGAATCAAAGAAGAGGAGGAGCCGTTACCCGCAGAAGGAAGTCTGGACAGGAAGAAGACAGGTAAGTATAATGGGGTAGAGGGGTGGGCGGGATAGCTAGGGAGACAGGGAGGGGGTGGTAGAGAGGGAGGGGGGAGGAGTGAATGTGAGAGCCTACAACTACCATAATGTATTGCATTAGTTAAGGCAGCAGGAAGATACACCATGTAAACAAATGCAGAAGATGCCAGGCGCTCCCAGAGAAACCCAGAAATCACTCAAAACACTGCTAAAGGTATTTGAGTGCAAATAAAAAAAAAAAAAAAAAAAATTTGCCCGGAAAACCCCTTCCCGACATCCGCCGTAATAGTACGGCAGATGTCGGGTGTTTAAATATGGCGGTTACTCAAGAGCCGTGCAGCCGCCATAGCCACCGGGTCTCTGCAGACACTCGGCATTAATGCCCAAGATCAGGCATTAACCCCTCTGGCGCCTCGGTTAGTTACCGGCGGTCAGCAAGCTCCAGGGCCGGCATCCCATTGACATGACAACTGGGAGCCTTGTGAAGGCTTTCTATTACAGTGGGGAAAAAGTATTTAGTCAGCCACCAATTGAGCAAGTTCTCCCACTTAAAAAGATGAGAGAGGCCTGTAATTGACATCATAGTTAGACCTCAACTATGAGAGACAAAATGAGAAAACAAATCCATTAAATCACATTGTCTGATTTTTAAAGAATTTATTTGCAAATTATGGTGGAAAATAAGTATTTGGACAATAACAAAAGTTCATCTCAACACTTTGTTATATATCCTTTGTAGGCAATGACAGAGGTTAAACGTTTTCTGTAAGTCTTCACACGGTTGGCACACACTGTTGCTGGTATGTTGGTTCATTCCTCCATGCAGATCTCCTCTAGAGCAGTGATATTTTGGGGCTGTCGCTGAGCAACACGGACTTTCAACTCCCTCCAAAGGTTTTCTATGGGGTTCAGATCTGGATACTGGCTAGGCCACTCCAAGACCTTGAAATGCTTCTTACGAAGGCACTACTTCGTTGTCCTGGCGGTGTGCTTGGAATCATTGTCATGCTAAAAGACCCAGCCACATTTCATCTTCAATGCCTTTGCTGATGGAAGGAGGTTTGCACTAAAAATCTCACGATACATGGCCCCATTCATTCTTTCATGTACACAGATCAGTCGTCCTGGTCCCTTTGCAGAGAAACAGCCCCAAAGCATGATGTTGCCACTCCCATGCTTCACAGTAGGTATGGTATTCTTTGGATGCAACTCAGCATATACTCTCCTCCAAACACGACGAGTTGTGTATCTACCAAACAGTTCTACTTTGGTTTCATCTGACCATATGACATTCTCCCAATACTCTTCTGGAACATCCAAATGCTCTCTAGCAAACTACAGACGAGCCCGGATATGTACTGGCTTAAGCAGGGGGACACGACTGGCACTGCAGGATCTGAGTCCCTGGCGGCGTAGTGTGTTACTGACGGTAGCCTTTGTTACATTAGTCCCAGCTTTCTGCAGGTCATTCACTAGGTCCCCCCATGTGGTTCTGGGATTTTTCCTCACCGTTCTTGTGATCATTTTGCCCCCACGGGGTGAGATCTTGCGTGGAGCCCCTGATCGAGGGAAATTATCAGTGGTCTTGTATGTCTTCCATTTTCTAATTATTGCTCCCACAGATGATTTCTTCACACCAAGCTGCTTGCCTATTGCAGATTCAGTCTTCCCAGCCTGGTGCAGGTCTACAATTTTGTTTCTGGTGTTCTTCCACAGCTCTTTGGTCTTCACCATAGTGGAGTTTGGAGTGTGCCTGTTTGAGGTTGTGGACAGGTGTCTTTTATACTAACAATTTCAAACAGGTGCCATTACTACAGGTAATGAGTAGAGGACAGAGGAGCCTCTTAAAGAAGAAGTTACAGGTCTGTGAGAGCCAGAAATGTTGCTTGTTTGTAGGTGACCAAATACTTATTTTCCACCATAATTTGCAAATACATTCTTAAAAAAAAAAAAAAAAAAAAAAAAAAAAAAAATCGGACAATGATTTTCTGGATTTGTTTTCTCATTTTGTTTCTCAAAGTGGAGGTTTACCTATGATGTAAATTACAGGCCTCTCTCATCTTTTTAAGTGGGAGAACTTGCACAATTGGTGGCTGACTAAATACTTTTTTTCCTCACTGTACTTTCTATTGCAGGCTGCTTTATGGAGCCTGCAATAGAAGCACCTTTATTTGCAATGCATTAGTCATCAAACCCCCTGGGGTTCAAGACCCCTAGGAGATCTAATAAATGCAAAAAAAAGTTAAAACAGTTCAAATCACCCCCTTTCCTTAAAGCACATATAAAAGTACTTAAATACTGTGAAACACATACACATTAGATATCCCTGTGTCCGAAAACATCCGGTCTACAAATCTCTAAAAATATTTTTCCTGTACGGTAAACGCCGTAGTGGGGGAAAAAAAAAACCAAACAAACAAAAAAAAAAACAAACAACATCAAAAGTGCCAAACCGCCTCTACTAAAAATGTTAAAAAATTTTGTATTTAAAATTGTAATTTTATTATTTATTTATTTTTTTACTTTTCTATTCATTTTTTTTTTTTATTTCACATTGTGTCCCCATAAGGTCATAATAGACCTTTGGGGGACATCTGATCACTGTTTCTTTTGTGGGGGAAGATGATTTCCCCTGTAACTGGGGCTGGTACATTTAGCCCCAGTTGCAGGAGGAATAAAGCCTCCTGCCTGTTACTATAGAACTGATCTGGGTCTCATTGAGCGCTGTGTACACAGCAATCGGGAAGGCAGGGAAGGTAATAAACCTTCCCTACCTTCTCTCTGGGACCTCCGACTGAAGTTACAGCCGCTTCCTTGTTTCAGCATCTGCACGATTTTGCGCAGCTGCTGAAAACTGCTTGGACGTATCGGTACGTTCTTGCAGAACAAGGAAGCCACTATCCGGACGTATATAGTCTATGTGTGTTCCGGATGTGGCTAAGTACGATAGGCATTAATGAGGACGGTCAAGATGAGTAGAGAGTCTTGTTAAATGTACAAGAAGTGATGGTCAGAAATTGAGGGGTGAGGCAGCCATACTACTATGGGAATAGGGACTGTGCAAAAAGCATTTTTCATTCCAACTATGGGTTAGTGGATCTGTGTCAATGCTAGTCAACCACGCTAGTCAAGTGAGAAACCACACAGCTTAAATACAATGTTTTTGGAGAACCATTAAGGTTTATTTTGCCAAATGAATTGTAGGAACAAGAATGTGAGTTTTTAGAAGAAAGGTTTAGCTATATGAATTAAGATGGCCTGTTATAAAGGTAGGAATTCTAGGTAGAATGTTTACTTCATTTTGATAATGAGGCAGTGCCAAACCAGTAAAAGCCCATGGATGGGTGACAAAATTAGATTGAAGCAAAACCTTATTTTTCTTTTATAGTGAATATTACATTTGCTGAAAAAAGTATTTCCCTGTATAAGATTTTTGTATTTCAGAGGAGGACTAACCTTCCTTCACGAATTTCAATGGTCATAGACCGGGATACAACATCACGAGAGGCTAGGTCTTTAGCTACAGGTGCATATCTTTCCATGAATCTTTCACCCTCACTGTTGATAAGGATTCCACCCTCTCCCCGGCATCCTTCAGTAATCAAACAACCAGCTCCATAAATACCTGCAATTTGGTAAAATAAAATAAGTAATACGTAATTCAAAATAAATAAATATTACTAAGACTATTCATTCAATATGTGTGAATCACATGTGTACAAACAACATTTTATTTATATATTGTCTGTTGCTATTGTTCGTTACAAGATTTTAGCATCGGACACTAGCTGAACCGTCAGAAATCCGTTAAAATTTCTATTCATTTCAATGGGTTTTTATATTGTGTCCGTTTACACCAAATCCGTCAGAAGTCCGTTTTTTTTTCACGGACAAAAAATCCTACATGCAGGACTTTTTGTCCGTTTGAAAAAAATGGATTCTTGACGGACAGCAAGTGTCCGTTATTTTTTTTTTAACATGGAAGTCTATGGGTAACGTACTTATAACGGACAGTAACTGATAGCCTTCAGTTACTGTCCGTTATTTTATGTCCGTTTATTTTCCCTGCGCATGCTCAGAAAGGAGAAACACCAAAAAAAAAAAAAAAAAAAAAAAAAAAAAAAACTAACAGTGTTAAAGAGGACCTTTCGTGTCCTCAGGCACATGCGGTTTTACATACCGCTAGAAAGCCGACAGCGCGCTGAATTCAGCGCACTGTCGGCTTTCCCGGTATGTGCCTGGGGGCTGTAAGTTACATGGTTTACTGTTAGAATGGTGTTCCTGACAGTCTAGCTGCGCTGCGAGGAACGCCCTCCCTGACACTTCTTTTCGTTCATAGACTTGTACTGAGGGGGCGTTCCTCACTCAGGGACACTACCTGATGCTAATGGACACTAATGATGCTAATGTGTCCGTTTTTTTTTTTTTAACTGAACCATTAATTGGATCAGTTAAAAAAACGGACACATTAACATCAGTTAGTGTCCGTTATGATAGGTGTCCGTTTTTTGTTTTTTTATAACGGACACCTTCATAACGGACTCCAACGGTAATGTGAACCCTGCCTAAGACACCAAGGAGGAGTTGGAATCGTGCTTATACACAATTGCAATATTCGAGCAATAGGAAAGTTTGAGGAAAAAACTACAACGGAAAGAAAGTTCTATTACTTTGTTAAGCAACCTCTCGAGGCATACAATTTGCATATAACCACCTGTGGCACATTTGCCCACAAATGATGCAGCTGGGCCTGGAGATCCTGCACACTTGTAGGTTGCTGAAATTGGCATCCCAGCTGGTCCCATAAATACTTGATTTGCGATAAATCTTGCAACTGTGCTGAGCAAGGAAGTGTTGCAAGTTGGTGAAGAAATTTCTGGGAAGACCTTGAGGTGTGGGCGAGCATTATCCTGCTGAAAAACGCCAGTTGGAAGCCCTGCCATGAGAAGCAACACATGTGGCTGCAGGGTGTCATGTACATATCACTGAGCTGAGAACTACATGTCTCTCTTATCACTACTAGGGGTGAAAGACTGTCATATGTGATGCTTCTACAAATCATAACTCCAGTAGCTGGGGCAGTGTGTCGTTCCACAGCAAAGGCAGGAGTGAAGTGCTCATCACAAGCCCTCCATACTTGAATCTGACCACCATCATAACCCAAATAGAACCCAGATTTGTTGGTAAAGCAGTATGGTTCCAGCAAGACATTGGTGTGCAATGAAGGTGCCACATGCTTTTTGCCAGATTGGCCTAGATGGTGAGCAATTTGTCAAAACAACCATTCTACTTCTCTTAGTCTAATGATGCTCCCCCTCTCAAAGTCTGTAAGCTTGGCAAAATGACTTTGAGTGTGTTACAGGCAGATCTAGCGATCAAACTCTCTCCAGGATGTACACTAAACAACAGTAGCCTCAGAGGTTGTTTTTTGTTTCACGTCTTGTTGTGGCAAGACCCAGTGTCTAATTAGACCACACTTGTATTCATTGACATGTGTCATAACTACAGGCAGAGTTCTGCAGCAATACAACATTTCTATTTGGATGTGTTTTTTTTTTCCTTGTCAAGAAGTGTATATTTAGTATACACAATAGCATTTGGAGATTATGTCCAAAATAAAAATCACAATTAATTGAACATTCTACCTGGATTAAGATTAATGAATTATTTAAGGACCCATTTTTACATGCCAAGCCCCCTATGCCACTGAATTTTGGTTTTCAGTTATTCACATATCTGCAATCCTGAATGGATAGCATACAGTTAGGTACATATCCTTTAGACCGTGTTTCTCAATCTTCTAAAGCCAAGAATCCCCTATTGAAAAAAAAAAAAAAAAAAGTTCCAACCAAGCCTCAGAACCTGGGCACTCCCTAAATCTGCTACTTCTAGAGCAGTGGTTCCCAGAGGTGGCGTGCACCCTTAGACCCTTATATATATATATATATATATATTATTAGTGGGCATGATACAGGAAGGAACAAAACACTGGCACACAGATGCTATACATTGCTTTTGAGTAACCATAACATGGTGCCCTTTTCAATTATGGTAGTATCAGGATAAAGGTTAAATTAATACAGTATTCTTATGGGTGTTTAGAAGGTCTCCAATATACTATACCAAGTATAACATATACTTGGAGGAGTTGAGCTTTAGGATCGCTTGGAAGAGGACTAATTATGACATATAATTAGTAGGGCGGCGTTTTAATCTATACCTTATAGTAACAGACTGAGCAATAAATGGAGAGCTGTAAACATAAGAGATTCTTTCAAGCGAATGTCAATACACGTTGAACTACAATAATAATTCTATATTGGTCCAATAGGCATACTAGGTGACTAGGACTTGCCTGAACAATGGATTCATGGGAGGTGGGAAATTCCTGTCGCCCTAGACAAAATTAAAACATTGTCCCACATAATTGCTTGAATAAACTGGATCGGAAAATGACATTTGGGGTCTGTCTCAGTTTTTCCCTTTCTCCTGCTCCTAAGAATTCATGATTTTTTTTTTTTGTGCGATTTTTTATTTATCAGCCAATATTATAATATAGACATAATACATGTCATTATTATTATTGTTTATTTATATAGCACCATTAATTCCATGGCGCTTTACATTTGCGGATTTACATACGGTACACCAGATATACAAAACAGATAATGCTGACAGGGACTAACTGGTACAGTGGGATAGAGGGCCCTGCCCGCAAGGGCTTACAATCTATGAGGGAAGAGGAATAGAGACAGAAGGTGGGGGTAGAGGCTGCTCAGGTGGTGGTGTGGTGACAGTAGCGTTATTGGAGGTAGTAGGCTTTTTTTTGAATATTTGAGTCTTCAGGGCCTTCTTGAAGCTTGTGACGGTGGGGGACAGTCTTATGTGTCTAGGTAATGAGTTTCAGAGTATGGGGGATGCACGGGAGAAGTCTTGGAGACGTTTGTGTGAAGAGCGGATAAGAGCAGAGCGGAGTAGGAGGTCTTTGGAGGATCGGAGGTTACGTGTGGGCAGGTAGCGGGAGATTAGGTCGGAGATATATGGAGGGGACAGGTTGTGGATGGCTTTGTATGTCAGCGTTAGTAATTTGAACTCTATTCGCTGGGCAACGGGGAGCCAGTGAAGGGATTGGCAGAGAGGAGCGGCCAATGAAGAACGGGGGAAGAGGTGTATTAGGCGAGCAGCACAGTTTAGAGTGGACTGGAGGGGGGGAAAGGGTGTTAGCTGGGAGGCCATAGAGAAGGGTGTTACAGTAGTCTAGGCGGGAGATTATGAAGGCGTGGACTAGCATCTTTGTAGTTTCAGGGGTGAGGAAAGAGCGGATTCGGTGGATGTTCTTGAATTGGAGGCGGCAGGAGGTGTTGAGGGTTTGAATATACGACTTGAAGGATAGGTCAGAGTCTAGGGTTATCCCAAGGCAGCGGGCCTGTGGGACTGGGGTGAGAGTGGTTCCATTAATTTTGATAGATGGGTCAGGTAGGGGGGCCGTGCGAGGAGGGGTGAAGAGTATGAATTCTGTTTTCTCCATGTTGAGTTTGAGGAGAGAAAGGAGGCTACGGCTGCTAGACATTCTGGGACTCTGGACAACAGGGAGGTAATGTCTGGTCCAGAGAGATATATTTGTCAGCATAGCAATGGTAATGGAAACCATGGGATTCTATGAGTTGGCCAAGGCCTAGGGTGTAGATTGAGAACAGGAGGGGTCCTAGGATGGAGCCTTGGGGGACATCTACAGAAAGAGGGCATGGCGGGGAGGTGGTGAGTGGAGACGCTGAATGTCATATATAGTTATTTCTAGTACTACTTTAACCTGCCTCCCTTTTCTCTCTGTTCCCAGTCATTATTTTCATATTGCCAACTTGCTTCCCTGTGCAAGTTCAAAGCGGGCCTGGTTGCCTCTCTCGAATAGAAAAATATTACGGGTCATGGGTTTTAGATTTTGATAAGGACAAGTTGATCTAGGGTTTTAAACGGATTGCCAGATTGGAGTCGGGAAGGAATTAACCCCCCAACCCGCATCTGGATCAACACTGTAGCGTTATAGGTTGGAATTTATGGACCTATGTCTTCATCCAACCTCATCTGCTATGTAACAGTGTAATGTGAGTCAGTATGGCATGGATGCAAAATTGAAATGATCAATATTGGCAAGTTCACATCAATTGAGTTGACTTTTGGTTTTGGTTATTTTGCAATTAACTGTCCAGCCCTAACACACACCAAATAGATTTTATTTTTTTTTTTAAAGCACACACTAAAAATCAGAACTACTGAATTTTAAAACGTAACTATGTACAGAAGAATTATTTGAAGCTTTGCATTTGAAAAACTGTAAGTATAAAAACTAAGACATTAATTGTGCATAAATTCATTGACAAATAATGGTGAAACCAAGAGCAACATTAAATAGGCATTGTTTGAAAAAATGTAACAAATAAATAGTAGACACGATTATTGAGAAATGTATTTTTCTGCTCTTATCAGACTATTTTCCTGACCCCTCCCCTTCCCTATCTAAATGATTTAATTACGAAAAACATTGCTCTACCCTTTTTAAGACAGACTGCAGGTCGGATGACTTGTGTCTATAAAAGTGTATGGAGAGGGGAGGGGGAAAATTAGCAGGAGACCCAACAGATAAAAGACAAGCTTAGTTCAATGCTGAATAGAAACTGTCTAACCAAACCACTTTCCTCACATCAGTACAGGTCATTCTCTATATATGTTCTGCATGGCCCTGGAGAAGTTTGAGTAAGGTGGAGAGAACCCGTTCTAGAACAGATGCCTCTTCTACTCATTGGGTATAGTGTATGGCAGATTGCATTCCTCTTTTAACAGTTGGGTAGAAGTCCAATAGATATAAAAAGCTGAGTGGAAAATTGTTTGACTTCTATTCTTCAGTTTTAGCAGTTACCAGAAATAGTGTTACTCCTCATGTGCACACACAATTCATCCTGAAGTCAAATGTGACGACAGGTACGCTTTCAAAGGTGAACAATTACTGACTTTTCATAATTCTGCAACACTAATTTTCAACACAGACAAAATTAAAAACTAGTCTGAAGAAGTTACAGTATTAGAGATGTAAACAGACTGTACCTGTCGGATGAAACTGTACAAACTCCAAGTCTTGACAGGGTAACCCAGCTCGTGTCACCATGGCATTGCCATCACCAGTGCAAGTGTGTGCTGAAGTGCAGCTGAAGTAAGTTCGACCATATCCCCTAGGGGTTGCAAAAAAACAAAAAAAACAAACAAACACACACCGTTAACTATATTTAAGTTGGGCATGTCTAACAGTTCAACAAGAACCCCACTTTCCTCCAAACAAGGTATAGGCATCCAGACACTAGACCATATTTTAGTCAATTTCTTGTCCCATCTAGATCAGGTAATGATGGGAGGTTTGATTTCGAGAGGAGATGCAATTAAATGATGTTTAAGAAAAACATAAAACATAAATTTACTTCTACAATATAGATTAAACCATCTCTCAAAACAAAATTAAATAAAAGGGCTGTTGGGTATATGGTCCATACACCAGAAAATGTGTGTCATAAGAAGGGATAAACTGCTGATCTGTACAGCCCTATCGGTGCATCCCTGAAAGCAGTTTATTATGTGAGAGTCCACTATAAGTGTGTTAAATATTATTAGATTGCAATATTCGTGACCTGTAAGGGTTAATTGTAGTCTGCTGACAACTCTTGGTACATGGGTGTGGTTAGGGTACACACTTATTTTAGTATTGTCCAAATACAGTCGTAAAATGCATAAGTATGTTGGGGAACACCCCCTCATGAATACAAACTGACAGACACACATGGCTGGGTCTGTCTGTCTTCCTTCCTTTGACACCTTGAGAAGATGGCAGAATTGTCTCAGAGGCCAACACATAGATGAATACACATTAACAAAGATGATGTCTGCAAGAAAACCAGCTTAAAGAAACCTAACTCTGAACTTCTCCATTATGTAAGCTAATAAGATATTGACTGATATTTCTGTTATTCTGGAAGTTTTTCCTGTATGTATTTTTCCATGAAGACTAATAAATTTCCATGTTTTTATAAGAAGCAGAGTCCTCCAATAAGGTTACCTTATGGGTCAACATGTGAGTAAGAATTCATTCAAGCGTACAGTATTTTACAAAGAGTACTGCTAATGCTGTGTTTCTTAGAGCATTATATTCATCATAGCAAGCAGTTTGCTGTGCAAAAATCCACTATATGAGTTTTTCTGTTGGTATATGCATTATGGCATTAAATTCATTATAGCAAACAGTTTGTTAAGCAAGTTTTCACCATGTGAGTATTGCTGTTGCTATATTAGAGCACACTTTTCCTGCCTCTGATTCTATCCATGCACTCCCAGCTAAAATATTCTCTAGCATTGCCAGGGACAGATTGAAAAGATCATAATTCATAAATAAGCACTCTCCTTGCTTATTGATTCTGTTCCTACGCGTTTATACGGTATTTGATTCAGGACCAAAAGTGTGCTACACAAGGTATTGGAAAGTTTTAATGCATGCTGCACTGTTATACAATAGCATACTAGCAGGACAGCAGTGTGCTAAGGCACATGCCTGCATCATCATCGCTGGTAAGCAGGGAAGGCCCTGCCCACATTGGTTAGCAGCATGGACACACCTATCAACTACACAGGTTGTTGAGGCTAGGATATGATCGGTCAGTGGTGAAGTCGGGTGGGAGGAGTTCCCCAGCACTATGGAGATGCTGAATAGTATACTGTAAGACTGTACTGGCTAGATGATAAATGGCCATGCCAACACTAACCAGGCCATAGAGCGCAAATAGTTATCAGAACACTGATATCCTCAATCATCCTCAAGATGTCCAAAATGGTAACAATAGAGGCTATCAAGAACATAGCCTTTTAAAATGATTGTCATGATAGCCCTTACAGAACCAGGTTTGAGACCTGCAGATCTCCATTATGAACAGT
This sequence comes from Leptodactylus fallax, assembly GCA_947044405.1. NCBI lineage: Eukaryota > Metazoa > Chordata > Amphibia > Anura > Leptodactylidae > Leptodactylus > Leptodactylus fallax. The sequence goes on along the minus strand of CAMRHE010000064.1, from coordinate 6,554,371 downwards.
GTTTTTACCTGTAAATCGCTCTGGTTCTGTAAAGGCTGTCATGACAATCTTGGTTCATGTCTTTAAAATGAATCTAAGATCTTATTAATAGCCTTTGTGGATCCTGAGAAATCGGCATTAGTAGCAGAGACGTACTACATACGTTCTTGGCTACGGAAGAGCCACCCTGGCGGGACGTATGACATATGTCCTTGGCAGGGAAAGGTTTAAAGAGATAAGTGGACCCTAGGCACAAGAACCTTCAAATACCCTGAGCTCAGGCTATCAACTAATGGGGCGAACAATAGGGACCAAAACAACAATCGGAAAGATGATCAATCCAGAGACACTGTCCAATCAGTGATCTTCTATAATTAAACTGAGCCCCCACAACACTGTGGTTAATTTATCCTCTAGACCACTCTTTGAACCTGAATTGAGTCTACTAAATTAAGGCCTACCCTTTGTCCCCTGTACCAGGTAAGACCCATTTAGCTAGGTAAAGGATATCCACCTCTTTTGTCGCGAACTACAATGGCACAAATTTATCCCTCAAGTAGGAGAAGACACAAAATTAACTACTGGGAATAGATGTGACAGATATAAGGGATTTGCATCTACTTGCTTCACTTTATGGGAGGAGTGCAATAGGGAAGAAGGGATTTGTACATTTTCAGACAGTCATCTTTCAATGTGTGCAACCTCATGAAGTGATCCGAAGAGCCTCAGAGAAATTGCAACAATGTTGCTGTCCATAAACAAAGATTCCAGGCCTTTGGACAGGAGGATTGTATAGTGATAACATTGTAGTTATGGGTACAGAGTATTATAATGGCACGAGTCTTCATATCCGAAAAGAACTGGATATGACCTTTTAGAGGGGGACCTCATTAAGTTCAAGAAGGAATTGCTGGAGATTTTATAATGGGATCTGACTAGTAGACTCATTAATACGAGAGAATTTGATTTTATGCTAGGTAGAGATTTAGAGATACCAACATTTTATGCCCTCATAAAAGAAGAAAACTTACTTTTGCAGAAACCCTGTTACCTCCTCTTCCTGACTGCACTATCATCAAGAAATTGTTTCCCACACAGAAATTTCTTAAAGAGGACCTTTCACATCCCCATGTATATGCTGTGTTACATAATGCTTTAAAGCCAACAGCGCGCTGAATTCAGCACACTACCGGCTTTCCCGGTATGTGCCCCGGGGCTGGAGATATCGGCGGTCGTAGTTTCACGGTTCACCCTGACAGTCTAGCTGCGCTGTGAAGAACGCCCTCCAAGACAGTATTCCTTCATAGCACTGTACTGGGCAGGGGCATTCCTCACAGCTTAACGTCATCGCTGGGCTGTAAGGAACACCCCCACTGACAGTACAGCGCTATGGTCGAGTAAAGAGAGAGGGGGCGTTGCTTACAGCCCAGTGATGACGCTGAGATGTTAGGAATGCCCCCCAGTACAGTGCTATGGAGGAATACTGTCAGGGAGGGTGTTCCTCACAGCGCAGCTAGACTGTCAGGAACGCCCTTCTGACGGTGAACCGTGAATCTCATGCCCCGGGGCACATACCAGGAAAGCCGGCAGTGCTCTGAATTCAGCGCGCTGTCAGCGTTCTAGCGGTATGCAAAACAGCATATACATGAGGACGTGAAAGGTCCTCTTTAAGGTTACAAAAGAAGTAATCACTGGGAGATGGGTCTGGACAGTAGGGTGCAGTTTTTGCAATACTTGTGAGCTGTAAAGCAGCAACATGCCTGTTGACAACTTCCCACGGCATTTCTCTTTGACTGTGTCATGTAATGCCTTCATTGCTGACACATAGGTGTCTCCAGGAATTGATGTTTTGTGTGGCATGAATTCTAGCAATAAAATACCTTCTGTATCCCAAAAACTGTTGACATTACCTTTGCAGCTGACTGCTATACATTAAATTTATTTAGAGTTGGTGACTGCTTGTGCTTCCATTGCATGGACTCTTGTTTGGTCTCGGGAACATGGTAATGGACCTACTGTATGTTTCATCACCCATAACAACCAAACAATATAAGTCTCCTGGGAATTCTTTAAGCAAGTTTAATTCTCTTGGGTAAATTGTTGGCGTCATGTTTTTTTGCTCAGGCATCAACATTTGTGGCACTCAATCGGGAACAGATCTTTGACATCATCAAAACATCATGAATGATACTGGAAATCGCAATAAACAAATGCCAAATTAATAAGCTATAACACGGACTTTGACCTGACTATTGATTCCCTACCCCATTTAAACTAGCTCAAAGTTTTATTTGGTTGTAGGAAGGTGTTTCATTACCATATACAACAATCATGCTTTCATAGATTTCTTTAGGCTTCTTTTTCTTCCTTAGGCATTTAATCATGAAACGATGCATCAAACCCCTCAATTTCTTTGTAGACCCACATTGTACTGCACGTGCTATCCTTTCTCTTCCAGTGCTTTTATTAGACTAAACTGCTACTGTGTGTTGCAGGTCTACACAGGTCTCACCCAGCACAGAATCTCAGCTTTCTAACACTGACAGAACATACTGAGGTAAATAACTTATTGAACAACCCTTGTTTCAGGGATTAAGGGGTTCGCACAGAATGGGAGCATGTATATAGACTGCTTTTTGAGGAGCTTTGTGGTGTCCTTGCGGAGTTACATCCAGGACACTATGGATGTCCTAAAACTGGAGGGTGTGGAGATTGACGATGAGACTAATCTGGCTTGTCTGGACATAGAAGTGCTGTACAGCTCCATCTCTCATGAAAAAAGGGGTGGAGGCTGTGGGAAATGTTTTAAAAACCAGGGCCGTCCAATATTAATCATGACAATGACTTTTTCAACCAACTCCTAATTTTTCTGTTCTATAACCAGCTCAGGGGGATCCAATGGGTAGCCCCTGTGCACCAACTTATGCAGGACTCCTCCTGGGCTGACAAGAGGATAAGGTTATTTTCACAAATTCAGACAAGAAAAATTTTGTTCTCGGGGCAATAGATTGACAATGTTTTGGCTCTGTTGAGGGAAAAGAAACAGCTTTGCAACTTCTGTGAAAAATCTTAATGCCAATACAGTGGGGCTTAGTTTTTACCTGAGTTCAGCACATCCTGTATCACCTTCCTTGATCTATCCGTCAGGAAAACATAAATGAGCAGACAACAGTATTCTATAAACCAACTGCAAACAATTCCCTACTCAGATGGAAAAGTCACCACCCGCTACCTTTGAGAAGGGGTGTGATACGAGGCTCAGATATGGATTTATGGTATTAATACCGGTCTATATTACTACACAGTGGGGGTTGGCGCCTAGGCTCAGGAATAGTGGGGCAGGTGGAATGCGGTCAGTCTACTCTACAGCCAAGGCCTATTGTCCTGTCCCTGAAGCAATCAGCATACATATGCTAGCCTGGTCATCACCACAGGGGGACATGCTAAATAAGTGTATTGGAAGGCTGAAAGTAAACTCACCCCAGACTTCAAAGGGATTATGGTTTTATGACAATATCTGCCCTGGGGAACATCTTACAGTCGCCCCGATAAATTCCCCAGATGCGTCAGGACAAGGCACACGCTCAGAATACACACGTCACAGTTCAAAGCCCGGAAAAGGTCCAGATCTCGCCGCGAGCCCTATCATACCGCCGGCCCGACTCTACAGTCATCGGGTGAGGAATTATAAAAGGAAATATTATTCTAAGCGCTGAAGAGAGGGGGGCGGGGCTCCTCCTGGTGACCTTACTTGTCTTCTGTCCTTTGTGATGTGCTGTTCTTGGAGGAGAGGTGTGGGGGAGGTCAAGTTGGAGAATCATATTTCCTTTTATAATTCCTCGCCCGATGACTGTAGAGTCGGGTTGGTGATATGATAGGGTTCGTGGCGAGATCCCCACAAATAGTGGCAAAAAATCAAAAGCTGTTGAAAGTTTAGTTATGGTTTAACTATTTGTGCTCTTTGGACTGGTTAATGATGAGCATGGCCATTCCTCATATAGCCAGTACAGGTTTTCTACATTACCTGTGTCTTAGTCCAGTGATGCTATCCAGCATTTCTACAGTGCTGGGAAACTCCACCCAACCACTTAACTCCACTGTCCAATCGCAAACTGTTCCTGACAGCCTGTGTAGGTGTGCACAGAGTGGGGCAGACATATGATCTCAGGAGCGGAGACTAGTCGCCTCCATGTACAGTCATGGCCAAAAGTTTTGAGAATGATACAAATATTAATTTTTTACAAAGTCTACTGCTTCAGTTTTTCTAACGGCAATTTGCATATACTCCAGAATGTTATAAAGAGTGATCAGCTTAACAGCAATTACTTGCAAAGTCAATATTTGCCTAGAAAATGAACTTTATCCCCCAAAACACATTTCAACATCATTGCAGCCCTGCCTTAAAAGGACCACCTAACATCGTTTCAGTGATTGCTCCATTAACACAGGTGTGGGTGTTGATGAGGACAGGGCTGGAGATCAATCTGTCATGATTAAGTAAGAATGACACCACTGGACACTTTAAAAGGAGGCTGGTGCTTGCCATCATTGTTTCTCTTCTGTTAACCATGGTTATCTCTAAAGAAACACGTGCAGTCATCATTGCACTGCACAAAAATGGCCTAACTGGGAAGAGTATTGCAGCTAGAAAGATTGCACCTCAGTCAACAATCTATCGCATCATCAAGAACTTCAAGGAGAGCGGTTCCATTGGTGCCAAAAAGGCTCCAGGGCGCCCAAGAAAGACCAGCAAGTGGCAGGACCGTCTCTTAAAAGTGTTTCAGCTGCGGGATCAGGCTACCAGCAGTGCAGAGCTTGCTGAGGATTGGCAGCAGGCAGGTGTGAGTGTATCTGCACGCACTGTGAGGCGGAGACTCTTGGAGCAAGGCCTGGTCTCAAGGAGGGCAGCAAAGAAGCCACTTCTCTCCAGAAAAAACATCAGGGACAGACTGATATTCTGCAAAAGGTACAGGGAGTGGACTGCTGAGGACTGGGGTAAAGTCATTTTCTCTGATGAATCCCCTTTTCGATTGTTTGGAACATCTGGAAAACAGCTTATTCGGAGAAGAAGAGGTGAGCGCTACCACCAGTCTTGTCTCATGCCAACTGTAAAGCATCCTGAAACCATTCATGTGTGGGGTTGCTTCTCAGCCAAGGGAATCGGCTCTCTCACAGTCTTGCCTAAAAACACAGCCATGAATAAAGAATGGTACCAGAATGTCCTCCAAGAGCAACTTCTCCCAACCGTCCAAGAGCAGTTTGGCGCTCAACAATGCCTTTTCCAGCATGATGGAGCACCTTGCCATAAAGCAAAGGTGATAACTAAATGGCTCAGGGAACAAAACATAGAGATTTTGGGTCCATGGCCTGGAAACTCCCCAGATCTTAATCCCATTGAGAACTTGTGGTCAATCATCAAGAGACGGGTGGACAAACAAAAACCAACAAATTCAGACAAAATTAAAGCATTGTTTCTGCAAGAATGGACTGCTATCAGTCAGGATTTGGTCCAGAAGTTGATTGAGAGCATGCCAGGGAGAATTGCAGAGGTCCTTAAGAAGAAGGGTCAACACTGCAAATATTGACTTGCTGCATTAACTCATTCTAACTGTCAATATAAGCTTCTGTTACTCATAATATGAATGCAATTATATTTCTGTATGTGATAAAAACATCTGACAAACACACATAAAAACCAGAGGGCAGCAGATCATGTGAAAATATAATATTTGTGTCATTCTCAAAACTTTTGGCCATGACTGTACACACTGCCTAGGTGGGCAGGGCCTTCCCTATTTACCAGCACTGATGAGGCCAGCACACTGCAGCCGCTAGTATACTATTGTAAAGTGAACCATGCATTAAGACTTTCAAATTCATTGTGTTGCACTTTTGTTCCTCTGATGAATCAAATACAGTGGAAATGAATAAGGACATAATCGATAGACAGGGAAAGTGCTTATTTACGAATTATGGTCTTTTTAATCAATCCCTGGCAATGTTAGAGAACACATTTCAGCTGGGAGTACAGGAATAGGATCAATAGGCAGAGAAAGTGAGCACTAATGACTATAGCAATAGCAGTACTCACAGAGTGGACTTTTGCATAGTAAACTGTTTGCTATTATGAATATAATGTTCTAGTACAATCATGGACATAAGTGTTGGCACCCCTGAAGTTTTTCCAGAAAATTAAATTCTCAAGAGAAAATAATTGCAATTACATATGTTTTGTTATACACGTTTATTTCCTTTGTGTGTATTGGAATAACACGACAAAAAAAAAAAAAAAAAAAAAAATTATATAATTTCATGTAAAACTCCAAAAATGGGCACCCTCAACTTTATTTTTTTTTCAAAGGGTGTGCAACCACATATCAATTGCTTCTTCTAACCATCAACAAGCTTCTTACCCCTCTCTGGAGTTTTGGACCACTACTCTTTTGCAAACTGCTCCAAGATCTCTGGATCTTCTACCAACAGCAATGTTAACATCACTCCACAGGTGTTCAATGAGATTTAGATCAGGACTCATTGCTGCCACTTCAGAACTTCCTTTTGGAAGTTTGGGGTCATTGTCCTCCTGGAAGACTCATAACCTAGGATGCAAACCCAGCTTAGAGACAGAGACCGAAAATAATTTGGTACTCTTCAGATTTCGTGATGCCTTGCACAGAGTCAAGGCACCCAGTGTCAGAGGCAGCAAAACCACCAGAAAACGTCTTTGACCCTCCACCATATTTGACTGTTGGTACTATGTTCTTTTCGTTGTAGGCCTCATTCCGTTTTCGGTAAACAGTAGAATAATGTGCTTTACCAAAAAGCTCTAGCTTGGTCTCACCTGTCCACAAGTGATTTCCCCAGAAGCATTTTACATTACTCCTGGGTCTCCTGCCATAGTGTTTAATTTCATTCAAATGTCAACAGATAGTTTGCGCCGTCACTGATGCATCCTGAGCCTGCAGGGCAGCTTGAATTTCTTTAGGAACGGGGGGCTGATAATCCAATTTTCTCTTCCGCCCACGTTCAAGGAGATTAGCTACAGAGCAATGGGTTGCAAACTTCTCGGTGATGTTGCGCACCATGGACAAAGGAACACCAAAATCTCTGGAGATCTACTTGTAACCTTGAGATTGTTGATATCTTAACACCATTTTGGTTCTCAAGTCCTCATACAGTTCTGTTCTCCATGCTTAGTGTGGCACACACAGACAAACAATGCAAAGATTTAGTCAACTTCTCTCCTTTTTTATCTGATTTAAGTTGTGATTTTGATATTGCCCACACCCGTTACTTGCCACAAGTGAGTTTGAATGAGCATCACATGTATGAAACAAGTTATTTACCCACAATTTTGAAAAGGTGCCAACAATTTTGTCCAGCCCATTTTTGGAGTTGTGTGTGAAATTATGTCCAATTTGCCTTTTATTTCCTCTTTTTTTTTTTGTGTGTGTGTGTGTAGTTTCACACATAAAAAGGAAAAGAACACGTGTGCAACAAAACATGTGCAATTGAAAAAAGTTTGAGAAAAAATACTTCATTTTCTGGAAAAATTTCAAGGGTACCAACACTTACGGCCATGACTATATATCAACAGCACTATTTACATAGTGGATCTTTACACAGCAAATTAATTGTTATAATGAATATAACACTCAAATATAGCAACATCAGTATTGATATAGTGGTCTCCAAGGTAGAAAAAAAGATTTATCTACAATGGCGACTGAGATGGTGGTTGATTTCCAGCAGAAAAACCAGGTGTTATGGTAAAATTAGTTTCTGCTTCACATGGTGGTGAGCAGGCAAAAAGGGTGAATCAGCTGCTGCCTCTACCGGAGAGCAAACAACTAAAGGTTGATGATAAAATCATATAGTCAATGTAAAATAGGAAAAAACCTGGGATTAAATGTGCACTGTTGATTCAAATAATAATCATATACAAGTGTGCAATAATGCGATGGATCAAGTGTAATGTCAACAACAAACTAGTGTCTTCATCAGGCAAACTACTATATATAACAAAACAAAATAAAATACTAACTGCTACTAACTATCAACTACTACTAACAACTACTACTACCTACTAACTATTACTAACTGAATATCATCGAGGGTGGTTCATTGCTCTGTGGTAAAACATGAGGGGTGCATTTCCACCAGGGCCTTCGGGATCTATGGATTGCAGAATGTCGCGCCGGGGGTCCCGTGGTCCCGGGCGGCCATGAAGCCCTAGCATTCAAGGGAATATGCATTGTTCTAACTATACTGCTGCGAATAGATGGAACCTAATAGGGGTTTTATTCATGATCACATTGCTGATGCTTATGTTATATTGATTGTATTGACTATGCTGTTTATGTTGTATTATACCATATGGGTTCACACTTGTCCACTTACAGCACATTTACTTGAGCCGCCTTGCATTCTCGCCATACTCCCTATCCCTCACACCGTCTCTGTATGTCTTTTCTATGTCTCCCAATTTTACAACTTCTGTGTATCTTCACATCTTTTGTGTACTGTTACCTGCATATTGTTCCCTTGCCACTCCCTATCTATTCCTGTAAGGTATGGTTACCGGCTGTCACGATTAGGATCACCTCCGATTCCCCTACCTTTCTTATTTCTGTCTATTGACGGATCAAGTTCTCAAAAATTAGCGGCTGTCAGGCGTTGCCGCTAAATACCTGATCTATTGACAGACACATTTTTTCAGGCTCACTTTAGCTCGTTTTCTCTTTCACTTCTCTTTCTCTTCCTTGCCCTTACCCTTGTCTTCCTTCCCCCCTTTTTCTCTCTCTTATTCCTCTTCTTCCTCCTCCTTTCTTCTTCTCCACTCCATTCTCAGCCCAATATCCCCCCCCCCTTGCATCCCTCTCACACTCGACCTCTGTTTAGGCTCCTTTCTCTTCTTCCCTCCTGATCTATCCTATCTGCCTTATCCTCCCTTAACCACTGGACTCCTATGGTCTCGGACTCATCATGTCCAAATTAGTCTTCACCTCCTTCAACACCCATGGTCTAAATTCCCCAAATAAGAGATCTCAAATTTTTACCATACTCCGTAAGCTGCACACAAATGTGGCGTTCCTTCAAGAAACTCATTTTAAAACTGTGAAGATCCCTCGTCTCTCCGCAAAGGCTTTTCCCCTTTGCTTCCATTCCACGAATACATCCGCATCCTCTAAGGGTGTTTCAATTCTATTTCATTCCTCAGTGCCCTTCCAGTCCTCTCAAACCTATGACGACTCGGACGGCAGAATCTTGTTGCTTAAAGGCACCATCGCCACTTACAAATACACCTTTACCAATTTCTACGCTCCCAACCAAGGCCAAGTGGCTTGGCTTGTTGAAGCTCTGCGCACATTGGAACTTTTTGCAGAAGGTTCTATAATCTTGGCTGGCGATTTTAACCTCACCCTCAATGCCACTCTTGATTCCTCCACAGGGACCTCCTCTACTCCTCAAAAGGCATTGGGTAGACTCCTACAGGATCTTAATGACCTCCAACTAGTTGATCTTTCACGGACGGGTTGTGCAGACGCCAAAGATTACTCTTTTCTCCAACTCACGGCAATCTTATCAGAGACTAGACTATATCTTTGCTTCCAGAGATCTGGCTCCGTATTCTTTGCAATCCCGCACTGACTCCATCTCGGTGTCCGACCATGCCCCGGTATGGACTCTGTTAACGCTGCGCCAACTACCTCAGAAAGACTGGAGCTAGAGATTAAAGGCGGCTTTACTGGATCGTTCCGATCTAGTTGGGACTGTCAGACTACAGTTGGAATCGTATTTCGCCATAAACGCTAATACTGACACTTGTCCCACCATTACCTGGTAGGCGCAAAAATCGGTGATTAAAGGGATTTTCATTTCTCTCGCCTCTAGAGTCAAGAAAGACTCTCAGGTGGAACTAGATAAAATCCTCTCAGACATAGCTCATTGATTAGGAAGCAAAAGGCCAAGTGCTTCATCTCGGTTATAAAAGACCAAGCAGGTAACACACACAAATCCACTAAAGGCATAACCTCAGCCTTCCTTTCGTTCTATTCTGGGCTATACAATTGGAACTCTAGTGATTCCGTGACCTCTACAACAGACAAGGTTGCTAGGCTAAAAGATTTCCTTAACTCCCTCTCTCTGCTCTCCCTGTCGACTGATGATGCTTCGGCGCTCACTTCCCCCTATTTCTTTGGAAGAAATTGAACGTGTATTAAATAGCTTCCCTAAAGGGAAAAGCCCGGGCCCGGATGGTCTTCCTTTACAATACTATAAAGTATTCCAATCTGAATTACTACCGCATCTCTCTCGCTCCTGTAATGCCCTGCTCTCTGGGAAAAAGCTCCCCCATCAAGCCCAAGAAGCACATATTACGCTGCTTCCTAAAGACGGGAAAGACCCCCTCTCCTGTGGTAGCTACAGGCTTATATCCCTCCTTAATCTCGATCTTAAATTGTGGGCGAAAATACTAGCCACCAGAATGAAACATCTTCTACCCTCTTTATTGCACCCTGATCAAGCTGGTTTTGTTTTGGGTAGGGAAGGAAAGGATAACTCATCGTTTACTCCATGCCATCACTCACGCGAGAAAAACCCGATCTAACCTGGTCCTACTGGGGGTCGACACTGAAAAAGCGTTTGATAGAGTAGACTGGTTATTTATGAAAGCCACGTTAAAAAAATTTAACGTTCCCCTTCAATACATAAGCGCAGTCTTCACTCTTTATGACTCCCCTCACGCCCGCTTAAAGATTAATGATACACTCTCTGCTTGTTTCAATATTACGAATGGGACCAGACAGGATTGCCCCCTATCCCCCTCCCTATTCATTTTAGTGCTGGAATCCTTATTACAGGCGGTTCGTGCCCATCCAGATATATCCAGCTTTAATATAGGAACGCAGACTTATGTGCTTCCCAAGATTTTATACCGACTCCATATGTTGCCCATACACCTCCCCCCCCTTTTTTTCAAGTCCATAAGAAGTCTTTTCTCTACTTTCCTCTGGCGTGGTAAACATCCACATCTTTCTATAAGCCTCTTAATGAATAAAAAATTGGCAGGGGGCATAGGCATGCCAGATGTCTCTGACTATTACAAAGCAGTCCAACTGAAGCGTTGGATTGAGCTCACCTCACCAGAACCGCTCTCGTTCAATAAATTCTCCGCCTGCACATTTGGGCCAGCCTGCCAAGTAGACCTGTGGCTGTATGGCTCTTCAGGCCATCATTCCAAGTCGATTGAGCAACTCCTGTTAGGAGCCTGTAAAACATGGCGGGACCTGAAAGAAACACTGGCACCATCCCCTTCGCTTTTAATCCCTATAGGCATTCTACCGGATTGCCTGGGAAGGTCGAAAGTAACTTGCTTGGACATGTGGCATCACTTAATATCTCACAGATTGCTAGAGGCTGTTGACGAAACAACAGAAGAAGTGGATCTCGCGAAGCTGGAATCGCTGGTCTTTGAAAAACCGTTGTCCTTTCTACATGAACACCACCTGTACAAATATATTCGTGACTGGCTTACAGCCAACAAAATACGCACTGAACTCACCCCCTTCGAACGCAACCTCATGGCTTGACACAAAGTCCAAGACATCCTATGTTCTATCCACATCTGTCAGTCCAATCCGGATACACAAACAGGCCTCCCTAACTTCTTGGGAACTGACCCTTTCAGAGGAACAAGTCAAACAAATATTACGCAATTCCCATGGTTTTTCTCTCTGTGTACGCCTTCAGGAGACTCATAAGTTGCTAACCAGATGGTACCACACTCCACAATGGCTCCACAAAATGAACTTATCAGACTCTCACTTATGCTGGAGATGTAAGACCCAGAGCGGATCCTTGTTGCACATTTGGTGGACATGCCCGGGAATTAGTCCGTTGTGGAATGATGTCCAATCAGTGATTCGGCAACTCTCCTCCCCGACTTTTGAGCTCAGTCCAACTATGGTATTGCTCTCACTACAGTCTGTTAACTATATTCCATCGAGAAATTCCTTCTCCTCCTGTTTCCCTCCTCCTCCCCATCTCCGCCTTCCTAGGGATAAACACCGTGCCCCTTCCCATCTGTCCATGCTCCCTATCCTATATTACCCCATTGCTCTATTTGATGTTCTTTGTTTACCCCTCGCTCCTTCTTTCTCTCTCTCTCCTCTTTTCTCCTCTACTGTTCCCCTCTTATATACTTACTGCCTATGCTGCGCCTTATATAGCTCAGTATTACTTAGAACTGATTATACTACAATTTGAGTTTATTGAATTCATTTAGTTTTCACCATTACTAGTGTACGTCAGAAGTACTTTTTCTTTGAACCTGTTCATTGCTTTAAATTTCCTTCATGTATTTGTATTTTGTTATGCGAGAATAAAAAAAAATAAATAAAAAAAACAAACTAAATACATGCAAAAAAATATAAAAATTACATAAGAGATGGTAAAAAAAACAAAATACGGAATATATCTATCTATCTATAAGAGAGAGTGAGAGAGAGATATACACACACACACACACAATGCCAACGAGGATTAAAAGCTATAGGAGTGGATTATATAACATATATACATCAACTGTTATATTTATATACTTATTTAATTATCTCAATCTCTGGAGTGGCCAAAACAGGTCCAATAATTAAATAATTAATAAATGAATTTCAATACAATTCAGACCAATCAATAAATCCCAAACAAGTAAATATATAAAACAATTGCTTGCACAAGGTTGATTAAATTAATCAATGATTACATTTCCAAATTCAGAAGTCTGCGTAGAGTGGCGGGCAGGTAGGTAGAGCGCATGTGTGTACAACGGAGTACTCGCATGCGCTGTATAAGGTGGGGGGGAGATAGTGTTAAGAATATACAGATGATACCAAGTATTACAGGAAAATTTTTTACACGAGAGGAGTATGTATAGAAAACTATGGCCAATGAATTGTTAGGTGGGGGGGATGAATAGGAGTGAACGTCTCAAATATAAATTATATATATATATATATTATATACACACACGCGGACAAAATTGTTGGTACCCCTCATTTAATGAAAGAAAAAAACCCACAATGGTCACGGAAATAACTTGAATCTGACAAAAGTAATAATATATAAAAATTCTATGAAAAAGAACAAATGAAAGTCAGACATTGCTTTTCAACCATGCTTCAACAGAATTTTAAAAAAAAGAAAACTCATGAAACAGGCCTGGACAGAAATGATGGTAGCCTTAACTTAATATTTTGTTGCACAACCTTTTGAAGCAATCACTGCAATCAAACGATTCCTGTAACTGCCAATGAGACTTCTGCACCTCTCAACAGGTATTTTGGCCCACTCCTCATGAGCAAACTGCTCCAGTTGTCTCGGGTTTGAAGGGTGCCTTTTCCAGACGGCATGTTTCAGCTCCTTCCAAAGATGCTCAATAGGATTTAGGTCAGGGCTTATAGAAGGCCACTTCAGAATAGTCCAATGTTTTCCTCTTAGCCATTCTTATGTATTTTAGCTGTGTGTTTTGAGTCATTATCCTGTTGCAAGACCCATGACCTGCGACTGAGACCAAGCTTTCTGACACTGGGCAGCACATTTCTCTCTAGAATCCTTTGATAGTCTTGAGATTTCATTGTACCCTGCACAGATTCAAGACACCCTGTGCCAGATGCAGCAAAGCAGCCCCAGAACATAACAGAGCCTCCTCCATGTTTCACAGTAGGGACAGTGTTCTTTTCAAGATATGCTTCATTTTTCCGTCTGTGAACATAGAGCTGATGTGCCTTGCCAAAAATTTAGATTTTTGTCTCATCTGTCCATAAGACATTCTCCCAGAAGCTTTGTGGCTTGTCAAAATGTAGTTTGGCAAATTCCAGTCTGTTTTTTTTATGATTTGTTTTCAACAATGGTGTCCTCTTTGGTCATCTCCCATGAAGTCTACTTTGGCTCAAACAACGATGGATGGTGCGATCTGACACTGATGTTCCTTGAGCTTGAAGTTCATCCACAGTTTTCTAAAAAGTGGAAAATCAAGAAGGATCCATCGGTAGCTTCTGAAATCAGTAGATCCACAAAGTCAATCGTGGTCTCCGAATAATGATGGGTGAATAATAACCCAAGGTTATTTTGACACTGAGGAAGTAAACTTAGATGTTGATGTTTCATCGCTGTCCCATAAACTAATCATCAATATGTCTCCTATAGAAGATTATTTGTGTATGAGATTGGTCAGGGTGGTAGAAATATTTCTCAAAGTATTCCACATAGAGATTTGCATACAATGGTGCAAAACGGGTGTGCATCGCACAGTCTTTAGTCTAAAGATTCTACTGGGAAATGAGAATACGTTGTGTTGCATTATAAACTGGATTCCATCAAGAAGAAACTTCCTTTGTTCAGTTGGCAGTAGCTTGTTTTGAGAAAAGGAAATGGTCCACTGATACTAGTCCATGCTCATGAGGGATATTGGAATATAGGGCAGAGACATCAGCTGTCAATAAGGCCCATCTATTTTTAGAAGGATGAGTGTTTAGTTTAAGTTCTTTTATTAGTTGGGTGGAATCCTTCAGATATGAAGAAAGATGTGTAACTAAACTCAATGAAATGTGATAAATTACTTGCTAGTGAACCTATTCCAGAAATAATAAATAGACCCAGGGGGCATGTAAGAGATTTATGTACCTTTGGTAAATGATAGAAAACGTGGAGTTAAGGTTCGATAACGAATAATTTTTTTTTTTTTTGTTGAGAAGTTTACATACATTAGCTTGATTAAAAAGGTTTTTGTATTCAGGTGTATATTTAGGCATTGGCTTTGTAGCTTTATGTTCATAGAATTCTTTATCCACCAAAAGGCGGGTGGCTTCAGTCAGATATTCAGCATGATTTTGAATATCTATCCCCCCACCTTTGTTGGCAGGGCGCATCACTATATTAGAGATCTTCTTAAGGTTTGAGAGGGCCTTAAATTCACCTGGTGACAAATTACTTGGGGGGATCTTTTTCGACTCCAATTTTCAAAATTCCACATTTACCAATGAGAAAAAGCTGTTAATAGTCAGACCTTTGTGGAGCGTGGGATTAAAATTGGAGAATGGGTGTACATCAACTTGAATAGGTTGTTGTATGGGTGTTTGATCACTGGTGTGAGCAGAAGAGGAGGGTCCAAAAATATTTTCGGAGATAAAAAATGTTTCATTAGCAAGAGTTGTCTGCTAAAAAAATAAGGTCTAAAAAAAAATAATAGCTGAAAAGACATTTGGTGATGCGGTGGGACAAAAGGATAATTTCATCAGTGTTGAGTTCGTACATGGCAAGGTTAAATATTTTCAACGTGGATGTATTGGTTGTGTCATCTATTTGAAAGCTACAGTGCTGGCCAAAAGTATTGGCACCCCTGCAATTCTGTCAGATAATACTCAATTTCTTCCAGAAAATGATTGCAATCACAAATGCTTTGGTAATAATATCTTCATTTAATTTGTCGTCAATGGAAAACCACAAAAAGAATTGTCAAAAAGCCAAATTGGATATAATTCCACACCAAACATAAAAAAGGGGGTGGAAAAAAGTATTGGCACCCTTTGAAAAATCATGTGATGCTTCTCTAATTTGTGTAATTAACAGCACCTGTTACTTACCTGTGGCACATAACAGGTGGTGGCAATAACTAAATCACACTTGCAGCCAGCTGAAATGGATTAAAGTTGACTCAACCTCTGTCCTGTGTCCTTGTGTGTACCACATTGAGCATGGAGAAAAGAAAGACGACCAAAGAACTGTCTGAGGACTTGAGAAGCAAAATTGTGAGGAAGCATGAGCAATCTCAAGGCTACAAGTCCATCTCCAAAGACCTGAATGTTCCTGTGTCTACCGTGCACAGTGTCATCAAGAAGTTTAAAGCCCATGGCACTGCGGCTAATCTCCCTAGATGTGGACGGAAAAGAAAAATTGACGAGAGATTTCAACGAAAGATTGTGCGGATGGTGGCTAAAGAACCTCGACTAACATCCAAACAAGTTGTAGCTGCCCTGCAGTCCGAGGGTACAACAGTGTCAACCCGTACTATCAGTCGGCGTCTGAATGAAAAGGGACTCTATGGTAGGATACCCAGGAAGACCCCACTTCTGACCCAGAGACATAAAAAAGCCAGGCTGGAGTTTGCCAAAACTTACCTGAGAAAGCCAAAAACTTTTTGGAAGAATGTTCTCTGGTCAGATGAGACAAAAGTAGAGCTTTTTGGGAAAAGGCATCAACATAGAGTTTACAGGAAAAAAGAAGAGGCCTTCAAAGAAAAGAACACGGTCCCTACAGTCAAACATGGCGGAGGTTCCCTGATGTTTTGGGGTTGCTTTGCTGCCTCTGACACTGGACTGCTTGACCGTGTGCATGGCATTATGAAGTCTGAAGACTACCAACAAATTTTGCAGCATAATGTAGGGCCCAGTGTGAGAAAGCTGGGTCTCCCTCAGAGGTCATGGGTCTTCCAGCAGGACAATGACCCAAAACACACTTCAAAAAGCACTAGAAAAAGGTTTGAGAGAAAGCACTGGAGACTTCTGAAGTGGCCAGCAATGAGTCCAGACCTGAATCCCATAGAACACCTGTGGAGAGATCTCAAAATGGCAGTTTGGAGAAGGCACCCTTCAAATCTCAAGGACCTGGAGAAATTTGCCAAAGAAGAATAGTCTAAAATTCCAGCAGAGCATTGTAAGAAACTCATTGATGGTTACCGGAAGCGGTTGTTCGTAGTTATTTTGTCTAAAGGTTGTGCTACCAAGTATTAGGCTGAGTGTGCCAATACTTTTGTCCGGCCCATTTTTGGAGTTTTGTGTAAAATGATCAATGATTTGACTTTTTTTTTCATTCTCTTTTGTGTTTTTTCATTGCAAGCAAAATAAATGAAGATATTATTACCAAAGCATTTGGTAAGAAATTGAGTATTTTCTGACAGAATTGCAGTGGTGCCAATACTTTTGGCCAGCACTGTAGGTTCTTTTCTTTTGGTATTTGTTCCTTCCAACTCCACCTCTGCATAGTCTTGGTCTGTTTTTCTTTTGATGAAAATTCATCGACTGGTGGTGAAGAATTGAGAGATTGTAGTGGAACTTGTTATAGATGGGAGTATGGTACTTATGGACTGTTGGGTTGGCAGTGGAGGTGGAATTGGGGGCATTCTGAGTTGAAATGGTAGGGATAAACAGAGGATGAAAGGATTTGATAGTTTTGGGGAAGGGGAATAGTAGGAGATTTGGAACGAGGTGACACTGGGGGAGGAGGAAGAGGAGGGTCATCATATGTGGAAAGTTGAGTTATATTTAAAAGTATCCATAATATCAGTATAGGGACTGGTGGGTAGTGAAATGGAGATCTCTATGGACTATGGTAAACTGAGTAAATGGACATCTAGGTCTGTTGCCTTAAAGGAATTGGTGGGGATATGGCCAACTGAGCGATTGATATATGGGCTCACCTATTCTAGGCTGATATGATGTATTATGGCTGATAGTGTTGAGGTTGACAGATTTCTCAGCAGGATTAGGCTTCTTAGGTGCATAACTAACTGTGGTTATAAGAGGATGAGGGTTTGGAATCAGATGTAATGGTGGTTGTTTTAGATGGTTTCCTTAAACAAAAAAAACCCTTTCTGCTGTTTTTTTGTTTTTTTACGTATGGTATGTAGGGTTGTCGGAGTGTGTTGAATAGGTAAGTTTAAATAGAAAGCACTGATGCAAATACTAATAAAACTTAACATTTAATATTAAGTGTTAAAATACAAAGGTTCCTAAAACTAAATCAACCATCATAAATTTGCCACTCTAAAGAGTCTAATGTTATAGCAAATACATATAAAATCAACACGATATAAAGCTGTATATCATGGCAGCTATACAAATGAATAATGAAACGATCTTACCAATGTCTGAAGACAGGAGTAACCCAGCAGGTGAAGGTGCATCACAGGAGGAAGAAATCACAGTCCCTATTCCTCCCCCTAAAACACTTACCCTTACACCCAAAATGACTCCCGCCCTAAAAATGGCAGCACCAAGCTGTCCCTAAAAATGACCCTATATATCCCCAGTTCCTACGCGTTCCCTGGTACAGTGATGCACCAATCATCAGGGGACTTAATAAACTACTACTTCAAAATTCTTGGTCAGAGAAAGTATATATAAATAAACGCTGCCTACAGTGGTAAAGCAAAACAAATGAAACCCCACAGTGGAGGAAAAACGCTAACTGACTCCATGTAGTGACAATGGTAGCAAGATCCTAGCATCTCAGGGCGACTTATATAGTAATGGACTCCACCCACCAAACCAGGTGTGCCCAAACTCACATAAATGATGTTCAAAAATCGCGCTAAAAACAGCGCGCACTGATGACGTCATTCATGGGACCACGTCATCTCTATTATACTAGAAGCGACACACATCACAATGCACATGCGCGAAATAAAGATATCGCGCATGCGCATATTCTACCGATCTCTGGCCAATCGTAACACACTGAGAACGAGCATGCGCAGTGAGGTAATCTTCTACACACACCCCTCATATGAGCGTCAGCTACGGAGAATGTTCAATTACCTTCTCCTAGCACTAATGCTTATTTAAAAACAAAGTCACGTCCTACAGTCACCCGGCAGCCACCCGGTTGCTAAGCAACAAAACGCTCACAGATATTAAACCGGAAAACACCTGGAGAGGCCCAATCAGCCTACCATCCAGATCAGTAAGCTCCAGAACATTAGAGACTCGATTGGATCAGAAAAATAACAGCCCAGAATAATACATAATAGAGATTCCCTGAAGTTCAAAGGGCTAACAGGTCAAATAAAGACTCCAATTGAACTAAACAAATACAAAACGAAAAATACCACTAAAATCGCAAAAACTGACAATTACCCCGAGGAATATATACTGAAAGATCTCTCATAAAAAATTCTTGTTTAAAACATTTTCTATTTTTGTATATGTACTTTCAAAATACCGTGTCCTTTCAAAGAATCACCCAAGGGTTTAATCTATCTTATTCAATGGGAAGAAAGAGGAGGAAAGATGGGAAAAAAAGGGGAGAAAAGAAGGGGCAGTCAAATGTAACAGCAAAAAGTAAGCCGCTCATTAAGTCCATTTGGAATCTAAGTTTTTAATTTAAATATCCACTTTGCCTCACACTGTAATGTCATCTTATTATAATCACCCCCTCTTGGATGAGGTTTTACCAAGTCAATACCAGTAAATCGCAGGCAGTTTACATTCCCCCTGTGGCAAGAATTAACATGTCTCGCCAATGGGGTATCCCATTCGTTCCGTATATCCCCAAGATGCTCACCAATTCTTTTCCTCAACTCTCGATTAATTTTTCCGACATATTCCAACTTGCACTGGCAGGTGATCTTATAGATCACTCCCCTTGAACAGCAAGAAATAAAATGTTTTATTTCAAAAGTAGTTTTTAAATTTTCTGAAAAAAATTGCCGTCTTACCAGTAGAAATGGACATGAACAGCCACTGCATTTAAAACAACCTTTTGGTGGAAATAGCCACGATGCAGTTTTTTGTGCATCCAAATGGCTATGAACTAAGCGATCTTTCAAAGATCTTCCTCTCCTGAACGTGATCTGCGGTCTCTCACTTACAACCGCCTTAATTTCAGGGTCCATAGTTAAAATGTCCTAATGTCCTAAACCTCTCGTATTTGCGATGCCTCATTATCGAAGGTTCCGATCAGACGGACAATTTTTTCCGAGCTAATTTGTTTTTCTTTTTTAGCTCTCAATAATTAGGTGCAATCACAATTCAGGGAAGACCTATATGCCTCTCAAAATCCTGTCAGGATAGCCACGCCTAATAAATCTTGATCTAAGATCAGCAGCTTGGTTCACAAAGTCCTGTCCCCTCGAACAGTTTCTTCTAAGTCTCAGGTATTAGCCAAATAAACCAATATTATTCACGTTTAAAGTCCCTACAAATGCTGAGAAAGACTCTGCACTACCTGTCCACAGGACCAAAATATCATCAATGTACCGTGCCCACAGTTCAATTCTAGTAACAAAATCCTCTCTCTCTTCTGTAAACACCATTGTCTCCTCCCACCAGCCCAGGAGCAAGTTTGCATACGTGGTGCACATGGATTACCCATGGCAGTGCCCCTGAGCTGGTGGAAGTGCTTACCATTAACCCCTTAACGACCTTGGACGTACTATTACGTCCTGGACGCTAGGTACTTCGCGCACCAGGGCGTAATACTACGCCCGAGGCTGGCCGCCCTCTCACTATCTGAGCGGGCGCATCGGAACCGGGTGTTAGCTGTAACTGACAGATAACACCCTATTCCATAACCCCTGGTCAGAACAGAGTTCTGATCGGAGCTTTTAACCCCTTGGATGCCGTGGTCAAACATGACCGCGGCATCCAAGGTGTTCCGCCATCTTGCTGTCCCCCCGGGCACCCCCCGCGGCGAGATCGGGGGGGTGCCGATATGTATAATCTGCAGCCCGGGGTCTGCCAAGTGACCCCAGGCTGTCTGGAGACCCCACTACCTGGTTGATCCTGCCGAGACCTCAGGAAGTCAGCACTGTGTTTCCATAGCGCTGACTTCCTGTATGGGCTGCAAGACACTTGCATGCTCGTGTCTTGCAGTCTATAGTACTGAGCCAGAGATCAAAGCATCTCTGGCTCAGGTGTCCTAATGGGACACATGAAAAAGTAAAAAAAGTGAAAAAAAAAAAATAAAGTATGTGAAAAAAAAAATAAAAGAATAAAGCCCCAAAAATTCCCTTTTCCTATATAAAAATGAATTATATAAAAAATAAACCTAAAAATTAATAAAAACAATACATATTTGGTATTGCCGCGTCCGTAACAACCTGTACAATAAAACTGAAACCATATTTAATGTACACGGTGAACGTCAGGAAAAAAAACCCGGAAAAACCCGCCAAAAGTAATGATTTTTCGCCATCTCACCTTACAAAATATGGCATAAAAAGTGATCAAAAAGTCATATGTACCCCAAAACAGTCCCAATAAAAAGCACAGGTTGTCCCGCAAAAAATAAGCCCTAAACCAACTCTCTAAACTGAAAAATAAAAATGCTACGCATCTTAGAAGATGGCGATGCAAAAAAAAATTGATATCCCCAAATGGGTTTTTGTTCTGCCAAATTGGTATTGCATAAAAAAAAAAACAAACAAAAAAAAAACCAGTATAAATGAGGTATTGCCGTAATCGTACCGACCCGTAGAATAAAGGTAACATGTTACTTACGCTCTATGCTGCATAGCGAAAAATTTAAAAGGTAAAACGCAGTGCCAGAATTGATGGGGTTGTTTCTTAATCCACCAAGAAAGAGTTAATAAAATTTATTTAATAAGTTGTAGGCACCTAAAAATGATGTCATTAAAAAAAATACATTTCATACTGCAAACAACAAGCCCTCATATGGCTACATCACCAAAGAAAATATAGCTCATACAATGTGAAGACAAAAACTCCAAAAATCGCCAAATCATTAGAACATAACTGGCTGCGGCAGGAAGGGAATGTATAAGCTGTACGAGCGTATATTAGGGTACAAACCAGATTTAGATCTTATGAGGGATAATAAACCAGAAGTGACCCCGAGAATGACCTCCCCAATAATAGGAACTACTGGGGATATAGTAGGGAATTTAGTATACCCAATGTACTACGCACAGCTTACATATTCATTCACTTTTCCCCATCCGCTGTGCAGTCACGTCTGGGATACTAATGCTCACTACACCCCTTGATAAATTCTTTGAGGGGTGCACTTTTCAAAATGGGGTCATTCCCTAGGGGATTCCACTTTACTGGTACTTTAGAGGCTCTGCAAACATGACATGGCATCCAGATCCCAAACATCTGAATCTGCACTCCAAAAGCCACATAGCGCTCCTTCCCTTCTGCGCCCTACTGTGTGCCCAAACTGCAGTTTATACCCACATGTATTACACTTGTCATCCCCAGAATAACGTACTTAATGTCATATGTGGGTATAAACTTCTGTTTGGGCACAACCGAGCACAGAAGGGAAGGAGCGCTATTTGGTTTTTGGAGCACAGACTTGGACAGTTTGGTTTTTGGACACCATTGCACTTTTGCAGAGCTGAAATGCCAGTACAGTGAAATTCCCTGACATGTGACCCCATTTTGGAAACTACACCCCTGAAGGAATTTATTCTGGGGTACAGTGAGCATTTTTAACCCCCAAGTGTTGTTATCCATAAATGAATACGCAGCTGATGGTGAAAGGTGAAAATGACAATTTTTCCAGGAATACGCCATTTCAGTGCGTAATATGTTGTGCCCTGCTTGTATCAGAGATGAACGCTCCAAAAGCTGTTGTGCCCGGGATCCCCGCTCACCAGTTTTTGAAGTGTGTGTCTGTGCAGACATAAACTGGGCACAACATATTGGGCACTGAAATGGCGTATCTATAGAAAAATTTCATTTCTAACTTCATTATCAGCTGCACATTCATTTCTGGAAATTAAAAGAATGCAACACTTAAGGGTTAATAATGCTCGCTACACCACTTGATTAAATCCCTTGAAGGGTATAGTTTCCAAAATGGGGTCACAAGTCTGCGGATTCCACTTTACTGGCAATTCATGGGCTCTGCAAAAGTGGCATGGTGTCCCAAAAGCAAGCTGTGCTCCAAAAAACAAAATAGCGCTCCTTCCCTTCTGTGCCCGGCTGTGCCCAAACAGCAGTTTATACCCACATATGGCATTGTTAAGTACGTTATCCTGGGTACACCAGTGTCATACATGTGGGCATAAACTGTCATTTGGGCACACAGCAGGGCGCAAATGTGAAGGAGCGCTATGTGCTTTTGGAGCGCATATTTAGATTGTTGTTTTTTTGCACGCCATGTCACATTTGCAGAGACCCTAAAATTGCCCCTACAAAATGGGGGTCACTTCTTGGGGAATTCCAATTTACTGGCACCTCCAGGGCTCTGCAAAAATAACATGGCGACCAGAAAGTACTTCAAAAGCTAAAAAAACAGTGCTCCTTCCCTTCTGAGCCCTGCTGTGTGCCCAAGCAGCAGTTTATACCCACATATTTAATTTTTTTTGTCCCCGGGATAGCCCACTTAATAGTTTTAGGAGTGCATGTCTCTGATGCCACAAAGTGGACGCAACATATTAGGCACTGAAATTGGATATTTCTTTAAAAACTTTAATTTTCACTTTGTACATTAATTTTTGGGAAGCATTTTTAGGCTCAAAATGATAATACCCCTTGATACATTCCTTGAGGGGTGTAGTTTCTAAAATGGGGTCACTTTTGAGAGGTTTCCATTTTATTGGTACTTTAGGGGCTCTGCAAATGCGACATGGCACTCAAAAACTATTCCAGCCACATCTGCCCTCCAAAAGCCAAATAGCGCTCTTTCCATTCTGAGCCCCACCATGTACCCATACAGCAGTTTATGACCACATATGGGGCATTTCTGTGTTCAGAAGAAATTGTGTAACAAACTGTGGGGTGTTTTTTCCTTCTTTAACCACTTGCAAAAATTAAAAATATGTCGTTAAATGGACAGCTTATTGGAAAAAAGTAATTTTGCATTTTTACGTCCCTAAGTCAATCAAATCTGTGAAACAGCTGTGAGGTCAAAATGCTCACTATACCCCTAGATAAATTCTATGAGGGGTGTAGTTTTCAAAATGGGGTCACTTTTTGGGGGTTTGTATTGTATTGGTACTTTAGGGGCTCTGCAAATGCGAAATGGCACCTGAAAACTATTCCAGCAAAATCTGCCCTCCAAAATCTAAATAGCACTCTTTCCATTTTGAGCCCTGCCATGTACCCATGCAGCAGATTACAACCACATATGTGGCATTTCTGTGTTCAGGAGAAATTGTGTAACGAACTTTGGGGAGCTTTTTCTCCTTTGTACTGTTGTGAAAATGAGAAAATTTGGGGCTAAATTGACGGTTTATTGGGAAAAAAAAGTAATTTTTCATTTTAAATGTCCCAATGTAAATAAAATCTGTGAAACAGCTGTAGGGTCAAAATGCTCACTATACCCCTTGATATGTTCTGTGAGGGGTGTAGTTTTCAAAATGGGGTCACTTTTAGGGGGTTTCCATTGTATTGGTACATTGGGGGCTCTGCAAATGCGACATGGTACCTGAAAACTATTCCAGCAAAATCTGCCCTCCAAAAGCCAAATAGCGCTCTTTCCATTCTGAGCCCTGCCATGTACCCATACAGCAGATTCCGACCACATATGGGATATTGCTGTGTTCAGGAGAAATTGTTTAACAAACTATGGGGTCCTTTTTCTCCTTTAACCCCTTGTGAAAATGAAAACTTTGGGGATAAAGTGACATTTTAGTAATGTTTCATTTATACATCCCAGTGTTAGCAAAATCTGTTAAATGGCTGTAAGGTGAAAATGCTCACTATACCCCTTGATGAATTCTGTGAGGGGTGTAGGTTCCAAAATGGGGTCACTTTTTGGGGTTTTCCTTTGTATTGGTACTCTAGGGGCTCTGCAAATGAGACATGGCACCTGAAAACTATTCCAGCAAAATCTGCTTTTCAGACGCCCAGTGTCACTCCTTCCCTTCCGTGCGCTGCCATTCGCCCAAACATCAGTTTACACCCACTTGTGGGGGTATTTCCGTGCTCGGGAGAAATTGCATAACAAACTGTGAGATGCATTTTCTCCTTTAACCCTTTGTGAATGTGTTAATTTTAGGGCTAAATTAAGAAATTAGTTGGAAAAAAATTGAATGTCTAAATTTCACCTCCATATTGTTTTAATTCCAGTGAAATGCTTAAAGGGTTAACAAACTTCCCAAATGTTATTTTGAATTATTTGAGGGGTGCAGTTTTGAAAATGGGGTGATTTATGGAGGTTTCTAATATATAGGCCATTAAAATCCACTTCAGAACTGAAGTGGTCCTTAAAAAATTAGTTTGGGAAATTTTCTTGTAAATCTGCAAAATCGCCGTTACACTTGTAAGCCTTCTAACATCCAAAATAAATTACAGGACGATTAAAAGATGATGCCGATATATAGCAGATATATGGTAGATAATATATATTAATGTATTTGGGTGGTATGACTGTCTGAAAAGCAGAGCATTTCACATTTTGAAAATTGCGATTTTTTTTCCAAATTTCCATCAAATTTCCTATTTTTTTTTATAAATAAATACAAAAATATTCATTAGTGTTTATCACTAACATGAAGTACAATGTGTCTCGAAAAACAATCTCAAAATCACTTGTGTAAGTTAAGACGTCTCAAAGTTATTGCCATATAAAGTGACACATGTCAGTTTTGAAAAACGAGGCCTGGTCCTTGACGCACTTTTGGGCTGGGTCCTTAAGGGGTTAAAAACAAAAAAGTTATGAGTTAAGGAGAATTCCATAAGATCCTAAATGAATTGACTGTGGGCACGGTACTGATTCCCCCGTTTTAGTTTTAGGGACCTTGGTATTTTAACACTTAATATTAACCCCTTAAGGACACAGCCCAAAAGTGCGTAAGGACCAGGCCTTGTTTTTCAAAACTGACATGTGTCACTTTATGTGGCAAGAACTTTGAGACGCTTTAACTTACACAAGTGATTTTGAGATTGTTTTCTCGTGACACATTGTACTTCATGTTAGTGGTAAACACTAATCAATATTTTTGTATTTATTAAAAAAATAGGATATTTGATGGAAATTTTGAAAAAAAAAAAAAAAAAAAAAAAAAAAATCGCTATTTTCAAAATGTGAAATTCTCTGCTTTTCAGACAGATAGTCATACCACCCAAATACATTAATAAATATTATCTACCATATCTCTGCTTTATATTGACATCATCTTTTAATCGTCCTTTATTTTATTTTGGATGTTAGAAGGCTTACAAGTGTTACAGCGATTTTCTAGATTTACAGGAAAATTTCCCAATCTAATTTTTTAGGGACCACTTCAGTTCTGAAGGGGATTATAAAGGCCTATATATTAGAAAGCCCCCATAAATCACCCCCATTTTCAAAACTGCACCCCTGAAATAATTCAAAACAGCATTTGGGAAGTTTGTTAACCCTTTAAGCATTTCACAAGAATTAAAACGATATCGAGGTGAAATTTAGACATTTCATTTTTTTCCACTAATCCCTTCATTTAGCCCTAAATTTAACACAATCACAAAGGGTTAAAGGAGAAAATGCATCTCCCAGTTTATTATACAAATTCTCATGAGCACAGAAATACCCCACATGTGGGTGTAAATTGATGTTTGGGCATTCGGCAGTGCACAGAAGGGAAGGAGCGACACTGGACGTTTGAAAAGCAGATTTTGCTGGAATAGTTTTCAGGTGCCATGTTACATTTGCAGAGCCCCCAAAGTACCAAAACAATGGAAACCCCCTAAAAGTGACCCCATTTTGGAAACCACACCCCTAACAGAATTCATCAAGGAGTATAGTGAGCATTTTGACCCCACAGCTGTTTCACAGATTTTACTAACATTGGGATGTATAAATGAAAAATGACTAAAACGTCACTTTATCCCCAAAGTTTTCATTTTCACAAGAAGTTAAAGGAGAGAAAAGGACCCCATAGTTTGTTAAACCATTTCTCCTGAACACAGCAATGCCCCATATGTGGTCGTAAACTGCTGAATGTGTACATGGTGGGGCTCGGAATGGAAAGAACGCTATTTTGCTTTTGTAGGGCAGATTTTGCATAAATAGTTTTCAGATGCCATGTTGCATTTGCAGAGCCCCCAAAGTACCAAAACAGTGGAAACCCCCTAAAAGTGATCCCATTTTGGAAACCACACCCCCCCCCCCCTCACAGAACATGTCAAGGGGTATAGTGAGCATTTTGAACCCACAGCTGTTTCACAGATTTTATTAACATTGGGACATGAAAATGAAAATTTTCTTTTTTTTCCAATAAACTGTCAATTTAGCTCCAAATTTTTCATTTTCACAAGAGGACAAAAGAGAAAAAGCTCCCCAAAGTTTGTTACACAATTTCTCCTGAACACAGAAATGCCCCATATGTGGTTGTAATCTGCTGCATGGGTACATGGTGGGGCTCAGAATGGAAAGAGCGCTATTTAGCTTTTGAAGGGCAGATTTTGCTGGAATAGTTTTTGGGTGCCATGTCACATTTGCAGAGCCCCTAAAGTACCAATACAATGGAAACTCCCAAAAGTGACCCCATTTTGGAAATTACACCCCTCATAGAATTTATCTAGGGGTATAGTGAGCATTTTGACCTCACAGCTGTTTCACAGATTTTATCATCATTGGGACGTAAACATGAAAAATTACTTTTTTTTCTACTAAACCGTCCATTTAGCGATATATTTAAAATTTTTGCAAGTGGTTAAAGAAGAAAAAGCTCCCCACGGTTTGTTACACAATTTCTTCTGAACACAGAAATGCCCCATATGTGATTATAATATGCTGTATGGGTACATCGTGGGGCTCAGAATGGAAAGAGCGCTATTTAGCTTTAGGAGGGCAGATGTGGCTGGAATAGTTTTCAGGTGCCATGTCGCATTTGCAGAGCCCCTAAAATACCAATACAATGGAAACCCCTCAAAAGGGACCCCATTTTAGAAACTACACCCCCCAAGGAATGTATCAAGGGATATTATCATTTTGAGCCTAAAAATGCTTCCTAAAAATTAATGTACAAAGTGAAAATTGAAGTTTTTGAAGAAATATCCAATTTCAGAATATGTTGCGGCCACTTTGTGGCATCAGAGACATGAACTCCTAAAACCATTAAGTGGGCTATCCCGGGGGAAAAAAAATTATATATGAGGGTGTAAACTGCTGCTTGGGAACACAGCAGGGCTCAGAAGGGAAGGAACACTGTTTTTTTAGCTTTTGGAGTACAGATTTAGAGGGACTTTCTGGTCGCCATGTTATTTTTGCAGAGCCCTGGAGGTGCCAGTAAACTGGAATTGCCCAAGAAGTGACCCCCATTTTGTAGGGATGATTTTAGGGTCTCTGCAAATGTTACATGGCGTCCAAAAACCAACAATCTAAATCTGCGCTCCAAAAGTACATAGTGCTCCTTCACATCTGCACCCTGCTGTGTGCCGAAATGGCAGTTTATGCCCACATGTATGACACTGGTGTACCCAGGATAACGTACTTAATGCCATATGTGGGTATAAACTGCTGTTTGGGAACAGCTGGGCACAGAAGGGAAGGAGCGCTATTTTGGTTTTTAGAGCACAGTTTGGTTTTTGGACACCATGTCACTTTTGCAGAGCCCAAGAATTGACAGTAAAGTGGAATCCACAAACTTGTGACCCCATTTTGGAAACTACACCCTTCAAGAGATTTATCAAGTGGGGTAGAGAGCATTATTAACCCTTAAGTGTTGCATTCTTTTAATTTCCAGAAATGAATGCGCAGATGATAATGAGAAGTTAAAACTAACATTTTTCCAGAGATACGCCATTTCAGTGCCCGATATGTTGTGCCCAGCTTATGTCTGCATAGACACACACTCCAAAAACTGTTAAGCGGGAATCCCGGGCACAACAGCTTTTGGAGCATTCATCTCTGATACAAGCCGGGCACAACATATTACACATTGAAATGGCGTATTCCTGGAAAAATTGTCATTTTCACCTTTCACCATCAGCTGCGTATTCATTTATGGATAATAAATTATAGCAACACTTGGGGGTTAAAAATGCTCACTGTACCCCAGGATAAATTCCTTCAGGGGTGTAGTTTCCAAAATGGGGTCACATGTCAGGAGATTCCACTTTACTGGCGTTTCAGCTCTGCAAAAGTGCAATGGTGTCCAAAAACCAAACCGTCCAAGCCTGTGCTTCAAAAACCAAATAGCGCTCCTTCCACTCTGTGCCCGGCTGTCCCCAAACAGCAGTTTATACCCACATATGACATTAAGTACGTTACCCTGGGTACACCAGTGTCATACATGTGGGCATAAACTGCAGTTTGGGCACACAGCAGGGTGCAGAAGAGAAGGAGCGCTATGTGGCTTATGGAGTGCAGATTCAGATGTTTGGTATCTGGACGTCATGTCATGTTTGCAGTGCCTGTAAGGTACTTTAACAGTGGATTCCCCAAAGGAGTGACCACATTTTGAAAACTGTACCCCTCAAAGAATTTATCAAGGGGTGTAGTAAGCATTAGTATCCCAGACGTGAATACACAGCGGATGGGGAAAAGTGAATAGGTAAGCTGTGCGGAGTACATTGTGAACACCAAATTCCCTACTATTTCCCCAGTAGTTCCTATTATTGGGGAGGTCACTCTGGGGGTCACTTCTGGTTTATTTTCCCTCATAAGCTCTAAATCTGGTTTGTCCCCTGATATACGCTCGCACAGCTTATACATTCCCTTCCTTACACAGCCAGTTGTGTTCTAATGATTTGGCGATTTTTGGGGTTTTTGTCTTCACATTGTACGAGCTATATTTTCTTTATTTCTCTGGTGATGTAGCCATATGACGGCTTGTTGTTTGCGGGGTGAGATGTATTTTCTAATGACATCATCTTTGGGCGCCTATAACTTATTAAATAAATTTTATTAACTCTTTCTTGTTGGATAAAAAAAAAACCCATCAATTCTGGCACTGCATTTTACCTTTGAAATTTTTCACCATGCAGCATAAAGCATAAGTAACATGTTACCTTTATTCTACGGGTCGGTACGATTATGGAGATACCTCATTTATACTGTTTTTTTTGTGCGATACTAATTTTGCAGAACAAAAACCCATTTGGGGACTCAAATTAATTGTTTTTGCATCTCCATCTTCTGAGATGCGTAACATTTTTATTTTACGGTTTACAGATTTGGTTTAGGGCTTATTTTTTGTGGGACAAACTGTGATTTTTATTGGGACTGTTTTGGGGTACATATGACTTTTTGATCACTTTTTATGGCACATTTTGTAAGGTGAGATGGCAAAAAATCATTACTTTTGCCGAGTTTTTTCCGTTTTTTTTTTCCCGACATTCACTGTGTACATTAAATATTGTTTTAGTTTTATTGTACAGGTTGTTACGGACGTGGCGATACCAAATATGCATTGTTTTTATTAATTTTTAGTTTTTTTTTATATAATTAATTTTATATAGGAAAAGGGAATTTTTGGGGCTTTATACTTTTATTAATTTTTTTCAAACAATTTTATTTTTTTTCACTTTTTTTTTAATTTTTTCATGTGTCCTATTAGGACACCTGAGCCAGCAATGCTTTGATTGCTGGCTCAGCACTTTAGACTGCAAGACACGAGCATACAAGTGACTTGCAGTCTATACAGGAAGTGAGGCTATGCAGACACATAGCGCTGACATTCGGAGATCTCGGCAGGATCAACCAGGTAGTGGGGTCTCCAGGCAGCCTGGGGTCACTGGGCAGACCACGGGCTGCAGATTATAGATATCGGCACCCCCCGATCTTGCCGCGGGGGGGGGGGTGCCGATCGGAGCGGCAACATGGCGGAACCCCTTGGATGCCGCGGTCATGTTTGACCACGTCATCCAAGGGGTTAAAACCTCCGATCGGAACTCAGTTCTGACCGGGGATTATGGAGTAGGGTGTTAGCTGTCAATTATAACTAACACCCAGTTCCGATGCCACCCTCTCAGATAGTGAGCGGGCGGCCGCCCCAGGGCGTATTATTACACCCTGTTGCGCTAAGTACCAAGCGCACAGGACGTAATAGTACATTCAATGTCGTTAAGGGGTTAAATGTTAAGTTTTATTAGTATTTGCATCAGTGCTTTCTATTTATAACTAACCTGCTGCAATTGGTGTATTGCTTTGTCAAATGACATAATATTTTACACCTCTGCTCCTTTTTGCTCTGTGTTGAATAGGTAAGTTTCCATTTGTTACACTTCCAGTATCCAAATTATTTGTTGTGATCTGATTTTCGAGCTTTTTTTGGTCGAGAAGTTGAAATTTCAACTTATCTTTTTATTAAATCGCCCCAATATGGTTTGGGGTACTTCTCAAATTGGGTTAGTAATACAGTAAGATTGTTAATCTGTGCGTTCGCCTCTTCAGAGTGTTTTTCTCGTTAGACGTCTTAATAGGCCTTCAGAACAAGAGACTAGAAAGGTATCCCACTCTTTGCTGAAGATGTCATCGTTAGGAAAAGGCGATTTGGAGTCCTTTAGGGATGCTTTTCTCTTCAAGTTCAGGGAATCTTCCAGTTCAAAAAAAAAAAAAAAAAAGAAAAAAAATTCACCATTTTTTGGGAATCATAAACCGTATAGGGTGGTTCCTGGCCTGAGGTTCCATTAAACGTATCCCCCACTAGCTGGATGATTGAGGACCTATTGGCACTCCCACTTGAAAGTAGCTGTAGCATTGCATACTGTGTAGACTTCGTGTAGCTTCAGACAGTTTCAGAAACAGTCCATGTATAGGAGGCAAGCCAGTTGGATGAGCTTATCCTGTGAATAATAGACATGGGCTCAGGGCTGGAAGTGAACTACCAAAAATATGGTGACTCCGGATATGAACATGGTTTCCAAGGAAGAAAAAGATTGATCTACAACGGCGTCTCAGATGGTGGTTGATTTCCAGCGGAACGACCAGTTGTTATTGGAAAATGTGTTTCTGCTCCACACGGTGGTGAGCAGGCAATAAGGGTGAATGAGCTGCTGCCCTTCCCAGAGACCAAACAACTCAAAGTTGATAGTAAAATCATAGAGCCAATGTAAAACAAGAAAAAAATCCTGGGATTAATGTAGGCTGCTGATTCAAATAATAATCATCATTTGGAAGTGTGGAATAATGTGATTTATATTTATATAGTGGAGGTTTGCAAAGCAAACTTCTTGCAATGATGTGCATAATGCTCTAATGAACATAGCATTATCAGTACTGCTATAGTGCTTGCAGAGTAAACTGCTATCAGGCATACACTGTAGAGGTATACATATCAGCAGTTCATCCATTCTGAGGGCACACATTTTCCTGCTTCTGGTGTATTGACAATATACTTAACAGCCCTTTTCATTCATATCATTAAAATCAGTAAAGTAAAATGAAAAAGTTAAATTTTAGGAATTTTTTGTTTTCAGTGATCGTCTAATCTAGATTTTAGAAATAAACTTTACATTATAGGTTTTTCTCTTTTCCTAAACCACTCTCACTGAATTTCCACTTATCAAACCTCAGGAAGTGCCCATTACCTGATCTAGAAAAGGGCATGAAATGGCTAAAATAAAAAAAAAATAAAAAAAGGAAGGTCTACCTATGTTACTTCACCACAGATTGCAATTCAGCTTAAATCAGACAAAACAGAATAATACAGAGAAAGATTAGATCCTCCACCTATTGTTCTTACTGCTTGTTTAAATATAGTAAGTAGCCTGTAAATTATGGCTAGTCTTAAAATGTACCTCCAGTTCTAAACACCTTTTCATAAATGAATAGTACATGTGAATATAAGAAACTTTGCAATATCTCTTAAGGAAACTGGCTTCCCTTTTCACTTTTTAGTCTGTTCTCCTCTTTAGCACCTTCTTTGTTTACATAGAATCCTAGCCATATCCTGCTCACACACAGTTCTATGGAGAAGGGATGGATATTGATTTTATTGCTTTTTATCACTAGCATAGCAGTATTAAGAGAGCTCCCCTCAATCATAGAATAGAGTGGAGCAGCTGCAGTTATCATTGTGTGTTTACCAGAAGCCTCCTTCTACCCCTCCATTCTCTATAAACTAATAAGAAAAAGTAACTCAGCTTGATAAATAGAGAAGGAAACAATGCGTTGAATAAAATCTATTACAAAGTTTATATTTGGCCTGTAGTATTAAGTTCTGAAATTTTTTTTTTTTTTTTTTTTTTTATAAAATCGAAGGTAAGCTTTACATTAGGAAAGGGCAAGCTCATGCAGATCTTTTACACCTGCTCCAGTAGTTACAGTACCTACCACAAGACTGTATGGTGAAGAAGCACTCTAGAATTTTTTTTTAATTCAGTACCCAAGTTTGCAAAATGCATGAGGTATAAGAAAAAGATTTTTGTATTCACCGTAAAATACTTGTATCATTGTATTCACTGGAGGACACTGCACCATGGGTACAGATCCAGCAACACCAGAGGCGTAGCTAGCCGGGGGGAAGGTGATGGAGCTGCCACGGGCCCACTGACTTTTTGGGGCCACCATTAACACATCCTTTATTTCTAACTGGATTGGTGTCTGCAGACACCGATCTAGTTAAAACGTATCCTGCAACTTCACAGTATTGTAAACCGCAAGCTACATGAGGCTTGCGGTTTACAAGTCCCTGAGAGCACAGAACGATGTCTTCTTCTCACACAGGCGGCGTGATGATGTCACAACATCGCGCTGCCTGCGCTCAGACACAGACGTCCTGTGCGTGGACAGGGAGGAAGCAGTGGAAGCTCCATTCATCAGCATCGCAGGTAGGTGAATATGACTTTTTTTTTCTTTTTTTTTAGAACAGTTGTTGGTATATTAATAGTATAAGGGGTGGTTAGGAGGGGGAATTATAACTATAAAGGGAGGATTCATTAGGGGGCATTATGACGATGGGGGGGTCATTTATATAAGGGTTATTACAGTGTATTATGAATACAAGGGGGGAGGTTATTTATATAAGGGGCCATTAGGGGGCATCATTTATATTAGGAGGCATTATGAACATAAGGGGGTGGTCATTGATATAAGGGGTCATTAGAGGTGCAGTATTTGTGTCAGGGGCATAATATGAGGGTCAATAAATTTAATGAAAGTGGCACTTGGGCTTTATTAAGACTAAGACCCCACGTAGCGAGCTGCAGCAAAAAAAGCACTGCAGGAAAAACCGCAGCAGTAGCATTGTGATTTTTCCTGCAGCGCTTTTCACACAAAGTCTGTAGAGGTCTCCCCTGTGGACTTTCTGTTTTCAATACACCTGCTGCAATACAATACATGCTGCAATTTCCAAAACCGCAACGGTTTTGGAAATCGCAGTGCGTCTGCTGCACGTATTTTTCCGCAATGTGTGGATGGGATTTGCTAGAATGCCACGGGTTTTTTGTGGGTTTTTCGCCACATGGGGCCCCCATCCCCACTTTGCTGTATAATACACACAGCGAATACGCTGCGATTTCCAAAACAGTCGCAGTTTTGGAAATCGCAGCATGTCAATTATACCTATGGAAACGCCAGTGGTTTCCCTATAGATATAATTGAAGCAGAAAGTCCGCATAGGAAACCTCTGCAAACAATCTGTGTAAAGTGCTGCAAGAAGGACTGCGATGCGTCGCTGCCGCGGTTTTTCCCACAGCTGTTTTTTGCTGCAGGACGCCACGTGGGGCCTTAGCCTTAAGGCGTTTTCCAGCTCATTTTTATTGATGATCTATCCTCAGAATAAATCAATAAGAGATAAGTGATTCCCCACTGATCAGCTGTAAGAAGGGGCTATGGCGCCTGTTTATATCACACGCTGTGTTTATAGTGACCGCGTGATGTAATTACAGCCTTGTCACATAGACGTGTATAGGAAGAGGCTGTAGTTACATGGCCGCTATGAAAAGAATGACACTATGTAAACAGAGAAGGTGTCACGGCGCTTACACAGGTACCATGGTTCATTCAAACAGCTGATCCTCGGGGTCCTGGGTATTGGAACCCCAATTTTTTTTTCCCCCTTTTTTTTTTTCTTTTTAATTAGGAAACACCTGGGGCATTATTAATAAGGGGAACTATTTAAAGGGGTGCACAGGGAAGTTATTTAAAGTTGCACTTGGGGGTATATAAGTATATTATATATTTTATAATTGGGGTAGCAGCAGGATGGGGGTTTTGTATAGGTGAGGACAATGTGGGTCAGGTGAGGAGCCAAAGATGTCTGTGTTGCAAACTGTACAGAGACTGGAAGAAGTGGTCATGGCCGTCCAGATAAAAGAGAGACGGGGAATGTGAACGATTAGTCAGAGACGTCACCGGTAAGTCACTAAATGCTACTGCACTGTATTCGCCTAAATCGTCTGCAGAGCCCTGTGTAGAGCCGCTATATACCACTATACGCTGACCGTATACTCATAGTATCGGTATACGAACATGTGCAAGTTGGGGGCCCACTTGGACATGTTCGCCCCCCCTGTGCTGAACCCCTAGCTACGCCTCTGAGCCACACGGAGGTTAATACTAGGAGAATGAAAAGCTGTTGGCTCTGCCTCTAGGCTATACCCTCTCACAGACAATATGCTAAGTCAGTTTGTACTGCAGCAGTAAACAAAAAGAACACAAAAAAAAAAAAAAAAAAAAAAAATATATATATATATATATATATATATATATATATATATATATATCTATCTATCTATCTATCTATCTATCTATCTATCTATCTATCTATCTATATATAATATATCACACTGAACCAACAACCACCACCATGTCCTGAACCTAAAAAAGAACCAAAGCAGCTCAGGCAGGAACAGTAAAAACAAGGGTGGAATCTGTGTCCCCCAGGGAATACAACGAGAAAAGGATTTTACGGCAAGTACAAAAATCCCTTTTTCTCGCTTATTTCACTGGGGAGACAGCACCATGGGATGTCCTAAAGCAGTCACAGAGGGCGGAAATTACAGCCCAGCCGGCTCCGACAGCTCTCGTGGAGTGAGCCGTCACACAGAAGGGTGGGTCCCTTAAGCCGATAGATCTGGTCTGCAATCAAGGAGACCTATT
Source organism: Leptodactylus fallax (assembly GCA_947044405.1). NCBI lineage: Eukaryota > Metazoa > Chordata > Amphibia > Anura > Leptodactylidae > Leptodactylus > Leptodactylus fallax. Next base: position 6,518,674 of record CAMRHE010000064.1, on the reverse strand, counting down.
GGGAGATGGAAGCCTTGGAGGGCCATCAGGGAGGATGAACAAGGCGTCCAAATGACGGAAAAGGTCAGTGATAGACAAATAGACCCGAAACGACCGGACAACATCCAGGCAGTGAAGAGAACTCTCATGTAGATGCTTGGTGTTCAGATAGAAAGATGGCAAGACTATGTCCTCATTGATGTGAAAGGAGGAAACCACCTTAGGCAAAAAGGATGGTGGCGGACGAAGGACAAATTTGTCCTTGTGATGAAAGGGAGACTGCCGGGACAGGGCAGCTAGCTCGGAGACCCTGCAAATGGAGGTAATGGCAACAAGGAAAGCGACCTTCTGGGATAGAAGGCGAAGAGGAATATTCTGCAAAGGCTCGAAAGGGGAGCCTGACGGACCTCAAAGACAATGTTAAGATCCCACGGTTCCACCGGTGGACGGTAGGGGGAGCACAGTGCGCCACTCCCCGTAGGAAAATCTTCACCTGAGGCTGGAAAAGCCAGGATCTTGTGAAAAAGAATAGAGAGGGCAGAAACCTGTCCTTTAAGAGAAGAAAGACCAAGACCTTGATCCAGACCAGACTGGAGAAAAGCCAAGATCCTGTAAAAAGAAAAAGGAGTGCGGATGATAACTGTTACACTCACACCAGCCGACCTAAGCCTTCCACATGCGATGGTATATCTTAGTTGACTGGGGTTTCCGGGTCTGAGCATGGTCTGGATAACAGGCTCCGAAAACCCAAAACTCCTCAGAACCTCACCTTCAATAGCTACGCCGTTAAACATAGCTGAGGTAAGGTGGGGGTGGAACAGCGGTCCTTGAGACAGAAAGTCGACCTGCAGAGAAAGAGGACAAGAAACGTACACCAGCAGGAACATGAGATCCACGTGGTCCCTAGGATGGTTGGTACCTCCTCGGCTTTTTGAGAACTCGAGGGAGAAGAGGAAGAGGTGGGAACAGGTACAGAGGGCGGAAGTCCGACCAGGGAATCAATAGCGATGGCTCGAGGAAGGGCCGGCTCCAAGTATCAAGTTTTTGTGGGCCCTTGGGGGACAGAACCTCAGTGGGCCCCTTTTGGAGCAACCCATGCGCACCGCAGAAAAAAAAAACAAAAAACACACACACACACACACACACACACACACACACAACCACCAGTTGGGTGTTTTTTGCTGAGGCGGACCTACTGGCGTGGACTGTAATACAGTCCATTCCATACATGTAGATAGAATTTGTTCAGACATCAGAAAGTAAAGAGGAAATTTTGGGCAGACTTCTGCCCCGGACTCCTCTATTTTCTAACCCCGACTCACGGTGGTGGATACAGAGAAACAGCATGCCCTTGCAGCTCTCCACCGCTGATTAGGCCCAAATTTATTGGTATAATCAGTGCGAAGTCTCAAGCCGTGGCCTCCAAATCAGCTACAGAATCCGCGGCAAAATCCAGCAGGACACTTTTTTTTTTCAGCGTCCTGCACTAATTGTTCCTTCATTCTGCCTCCCATTGAAAACAATCTGCCGCTGATTGGGGGGGAGAAATCCACTGTAAAATCAGCGCCAGATTCCACCATGTGAACAAAGCCTGATTCTGTGCAATGAAAGCTTTCATCTGTATTAATGGAAGTGCTCAATGCAGAAACTGAGTTGGCCCCCACAGATACATATATAAATATATACACAGACAGGGTATAATAAATATATACAGGGACGTAACTAGCAAAGACTGGGCACCATAGCATATTTTTGACCTGGGTCCCCCAATGCCATAGCGCCCCCTTTCCTGGCCTCCACGCAGTTAATGTCTTATTTAAACACACTATAATTTCTCACAGTGGCCCCTTCACACAGTATAATGTCCCATAGTGGCCCCTGCACACAGCATAATGTCCCATAACGGCCCCTCCACACATTATAATGTTCTACAGTGGACCCTTCACACAGTATAATGTCCCATAGAGGCCCCTAGTGTGGTCCTTGCAAATATTGGAAAAATTTCGGGTTCGGCAGAACCCTAAATTTTTGTGGTTCACAACCCATAAACTTATACTCAGGGATATTTTCAGACCCCTGAGGCCTATGGGAGGTGACAAACATAAAAAAAATCATGTTACTTACCACTCCTGGGCTCCGGCATCTCTCCCTGCTCAGTCTTCAGCTTTCTTTGATGACGTTAGAGACGTGGGTTAAGCTGTCGTCATTATGCGTCGCTATGCCGGCCTTACCCACGTGAGGGTGTTGAAGAGGGCCAAAGATAGTATGCAGTTGAATCAGAGCACAGGAGAAGTAAGTAACACTGTTTATTATGTTTGCTTACCTCCCCTGGGCCTCCGATCATCAAACTTCGGGGTCTGAAGAGACCGCAGAGTTTGATAATAGCCATATCTCCCAAACTTTCAAAGGACAGAAAGAGGGACAAAATGTGTGGCGTGCTATGCACGCTGTGGCAAATTTAGTTCCACCCACTTCTATGTTGACTCCACCCATTCTCATCCATTTTTCCATGTGTGCCCACACAGTATAATGCTCCAACAGTCACCCTAACATTATATGTTCCCCTCCAACTGCCCCACAGTATTAAGCCCCTCTCCTCAAGCCCCAGGTTAAGCTGGCGGAAACTAGAGGGGGACATTAAACCATAGGGGTAGCTGGAGGGTGACATCAAACTGGGGGCAATTAGAGGTGGACATGTCCCCTCCAGCTACTCCCACCGATTAATGTTCCCACCCCTTCATCTGCCGCCAAAGTTTTACAAACTCTGATACTCCCCTCTCCTCGCTCAGTCACAGAATCTGCAGGCACGATGTGAATACGTAATCACATCCCACCTGCAGCTCCCTGGGGCCGGATCACACCAGAATGCACTTCACACAGAGCAGTGAAGCAGGGGCTGTCTGTGTACGGCTCCTGCTTCACCATTAAATTTAACTGATCTGCTCCTGCAGCGGGGATTGGTAAGTAAATAGGGCCTGTTACCTGCTGGGGTTACTTCAGCAGGTAATAGCCCATAGCTCATATATTTTAATATATACAGTACAGACCAAAAGTTTGGACACACCTTCTCATTCCAAGAGTTTTCTGTATTTTCATGACTATAAAAATTGTAGATTCACACTGAAGGCATCAAAACTATGAATTAACACATGTGGAATTATATACTTAACAAAAAAGTGTGAAACAACTGAAAATATGTCTTATATTCTAGGTTCTTCAAAGTAGCCACCTTTTGCTTTGATTACTGCTTTGCACACTCTTGGCATTCTCTTGATGAGCTTCAAGAGGTAGTCACCTGAAATGGTTTTCACTTTACAGGTGTGCCCTGTCAGGTTTAATAAGTGGGATTTCTTGCCTTATAAATGGGGTTGGGACCATCAGTTGTGTTGTTCAGAAGTCAGGTGGATACACAGCTGATAGTCCTACTGAATAGAGTGTTAGAATTTGTATTATGACAAGAAAAAAAGCAGCTAAGTAAAGAAAAACGAGTGGCCATCATTACTTTAAGAAATGAAGGTCAGTCAGTCCGAAAAATTGGGAAAACTTTCAAAGTGTCCCCAAGTGCAGTGGCCAAAACCATCAAGCGCTACAAAGAAACTGGCTCACATTAGGACCGCCCCAGGAAAGGAAGACCAAGAGTCACCTCTGCTGTGGAGGAGAAGTTCATCCGAGTCACCAGCCTCAGAAATCGCAGGTTAACAGCAGCTCAGATTAGAGACCAGGTCAATGCCACACAGAGTTCTAGCAGCAGACACATCTCTACAACAACTGTTAAGAGGAGACTGTGGGGGGCGTGGCCTGGACGCGCATGGAGTAGCACGCGCGCAGGTCCTTCTCCGCTCCTCCGCTCGCTACTGAGACCCGTGGACCCCTCAGCGAGCGCAGTATGGGCAAGCACTTGCCGAGGAAGGTGGCCCCGGGCACCCCAGCGCCCATGGAGAGGTCTGGGGGGGCCGCCCTGGACGCCTTTCTGGCCCAGCGGCCTTCTCTACCGGGCCAGGCTGCTGCGGGGTGGCCATCTTGGACTTCCTCCACTCTCCAGACACAGGGGTCGCAGCGCAGCTTCTCTCCTCCCGCACTCCCCCTGTCAGCCAGCGGAGCGCCGCTTCAACAGAGATCCCTGTCGGCGCCTGGGCAACCCAGAGTTTCCCCATCACGAGTACTTCCACAGTCTCCTCGCCCTGGGATGTCCCAGCAACTACATTCTGCTTCACCAGCACTCCTGGCAGAGCGGCATGAGAGGACCCCGGATGTCTCCAGCTTCTCAAGGAGTTCTGAGGTCAGTGGCTCTGCTCCCTCCTACACCGCTGATGAGTTGCAGCCTGTGGCCACAGAGCTGGTCTCTGTGGCCCCCCACCTACTATCTTCCCCCATCGCCCCTCCCCTCCATAGCTCAGGGGGGATGGTGCGGTGGAAGGTGCTGGCGTAGGGGCTCCTCTGCCCCACACTCCCAAGGATTATGGCTCCCCCCATCCAGTCCTGTACCCCCAGAGCTGCATTCCAGGCCCATCTTCAGCACCATCATCCATGGCGGACCTTCTTCCTCAACTCACTACTAAACAAGACCTTAAAAGTATGGTTGCGGAAATCACAGCATCCTTCCGATCTGAAATTGCTAACCTCCGCACTGATTTACACTCCATTGCTAACCGAATGGACACGCTGGAGAATGACCATGACACTACCAGGGACTATGTTGCCTCACTGCATGATACTACCACTGAACAGGGTTCAGCTATACGGGACATACAACACCACTTGGAGGATCTTGACAACAGGGGCCGGCGCAACAATATACGCGTCAAGGGACTCCCAGAGGCTGACCAATCTGAGGATCTGCCTGTTCTGCTGGAGGCTGTCTTCAACACTATACTGCAGGTGCCCCCGTCCCACAAAATTAAGTTTGATAGGGCACATCGAGCCCTTCGACCCAGAGGATCTTCCGCCACACCCCGTGATGTCATCTGCTGCCTCCACGACTTCACCCTTAAAGAGGCCATAATGAGCAAAGTGCGCAAACTCAAAGACTTCGAGTTTCAGGGAGCTCCACTACAATTCTATCAGGATCTGTCGCTAATCACCCTCCAGAAACGCCGCCATCTCCGACCCCTCCTCCAGATTCTTCAGGAGCACCAAATTCCTTACCGGTGGGGATTTCCGTTTCCTCTCATTGCTCGTAGGGATGGTCGCTTCGCTCCTTTGCGGATTTGCCTCTCTTCTGTGACCTATTGGATGTTCCCCTGCCGGATTTAACAGACTGGGAGCTATTCTCTCCACCCCCCTCCCCCACCACCGGTTTGGCAACGATTGGAGCCCAGACGACGTCAAGCATCCTCCGCGGTGGTGACCACTCGGAGGCCCCGGCTGGAGACTGATCCCTGAGGAGGCTGCCCCCCCTTGAGACGTTCTCCCTTTTTCTCGGTGGTGCTTTGGAATCTGCATGCCTTAATGTTATGTTTGCTTCTCTTTTTTTTTTTTTTAGGTCTATGGGTCTCATCTATTATGCTTATTATTGGATTGTTTTAGCGGAGTGGGGCGGGGTGGCTCCCCGGTGACTCCCCTTCCTTCCTTCTTTTTACTGGTGGTTGGGGATCCACCGCCTCCCCTCCGACCTCCTGTCCACGCTCTCCCCCCTAAGGGGATACTTGGACTGTGCGGCCATTGATCCTGGTTGGACCTCTGGCTGTCCTCACTGGTCCCCAGGCGAGTGACTTAGCCTCGCCCACAAAGTATTGTTTAACTGTTTTTATTTTTACTTTGTCATTTATGATGTCTTTTGCCTCCCTCCCTCCCTCTCTTCCCCCCCACCCCCCCTGATCTAGAGACCCTGCCTCGACTTTGGGTTCCTGTTTGTGGATTGCCCTTTTGCCTCTCCGAGGGAAACTTGCCAGCGTCATGTGAGATGGGTGAGTTTATTGCAATCCGCCACTGTCCTCCAATCCTGGGTCCCAATGGTTAGGTGCGTGACAATTAATGTCAAGGGCCTGGGTTCCAACATTAAAAGGCGCCATGTCCTTAGACAACTCCGCTCCTTACGAGCGGATGTGGCGTTTCTTCAGGAGACTCATTTTGACCGCGCTGGTACTTTTGCCTTCGCTAAGCATTATTTTCCCGTAGCTTTTTCGGCCTTCCACGATCGACGCAGAGCTGGGGTGGCTATCCTTCTTTCTCGATCCTGCCCAATTACAGTGACGACTTCCCACATAGACCCAGGTGGACGGTTTGTTATCTTGGAGGGGCTCCTTTATGGTGCCCCTATTGTTTTATGCAATGTCTATGCCCCCAATTCAGCGCAGATCCCGTTCTTGCGCCGGGTATTCTCCCGTCTGCGTGCTCTCCCACCATCAGCTTGGCTGGTGGGGGGAGACTTTAACATGGTCTTCTCTGAACGGGCGGATCGTCTGGCGTTACCCCAGGGCCCAACTCCCCATAGGTTGGCCCAACTTGCAAGGGAGTTCCGCAGGCTGATCCGCGCCCACTCTTTGTATGACCTTTGGCGAGTGGACAATCCTACGGCGCGCTCCTACACCTTCTTTTCTCACCCTCATAACACTCACACCCGCATTGACTACTTCTTTGGAAATGCTCCCGCTCTTCGTTTGCTTAGGGACACGAACATTGGCCCTCTCACCTGGTCTGATCATGCCCCAGTCGTGGTTACCTTATCTACGACTCCAGTGCCTACTCGCCAATGTCATTGGCGTCTTAACGAAACACTGCTCAAATCGCCGACCTCCCTCGAGACCCTGCGCACGCACTTGATAGATTATTTTAGGGACAACTTAGGCTCGATAGACTCTCTTGCCATTCTCTGGGAAGCCCATAAGGCGGTCATGAGAGGATGCTGTATCGTATTGGCTTCTAGGCTTAAAAGGGACAGACAGGCCCAGGAACAGCTCCTCCAAGCCCGTATTCGGTCCCTTACGACGACTTTGGCAGCGCATCCATCCCTGGGGGTTCTTCGCCGTTTGGTCCTGGCCCGGGCGGACCTCCGTGATTTGGAGACCCGCCATGTGGAACGACTTCTCCTTTATACCCGTCAGAGGTTTTTTGAACGAGGTAATAAATCTCATACCCTCCTGGCAGGAACCCTCAGGGATCATCGGGCCTCTTCCACACCACACTCTGTCCGTGACCCCGCGGGTACTCTTCAACATCACCCTGATGCTGTGGCGCTGGCGTTCCACTCTTACTACTCTAAGCTGTATGACTTCCCCCCCCCCACGAGCACTACTCCCTGGGGATGAATCAACACTACTGGAAGACTATTTAAAGGATTGTTGTCTCCCACGCCTTCCTCCTGAGGCATTAACCTCCCTGAACACCCCCATCACCAGGGAGGAACTAGAAGGGGTCCTGAGGGACCTCCCAAATGGGAAAGCCCCAGGCCCAGATGGGTTCACTTACAATTATTATAAGGTTTTCCAGGGTGAACTTTCTGCTCATCTATTGTCCCTCTTCAATTCCTTCCTTTCAGGTTCCCCTATACCCCCGACTATGCTCTCTTCACTACTCACATTGGTCCCTAAACCGGGTAAGGACTTGCAGGATTGTGCTAACTACCGACGGACCTGAAACTTTTCACCAAACTCTTAGCCAATAGACTGAATGCTTGGCTCCCTCTGCTTGTCCATAAGGACCAGGTGGGATTCATCCCCTGTCGTCAGGGTGGTGACAACACCAGGAGGACTGTGGATTTGGTGGAGGTGGCCAATCATTATTCTACCCCGGCCCTTCTCTTGAGCCTGGATGCTGAAAAGGCTTTTGACCGCATAAATTGGTCGTTTATGCATACTACGCTTAAGGCGTTCGGGCTTACGGGACCGTTTCTCACAGCTATCCAGGCCCTTTACTCCTTAGCCTCAGCAGCAATTACGCTTCCCCATGCATCTTCGCCCTCCTTCCCTATTCGAAATGGCACTAGGCAGGGTTGCCCCCTGTCACCCATCATATTTGCCCTCTGCATTGAACCGCTAGCGGCCAAGATTAGGCGAGACCCTAATATCAAGGGGATCATGGTCCAAGATAAGGAATTTAAGGTATCTCTCTTCGCGGACGATGTACTCCTCACTCTCACTTCCCCTCATACTACCCTTCCAAACTTGCTGCGCTCGCTGGAGACCTATGGTGATCTCTCAGGGTATAAGGTGAACCCCGCGAAGACTGAGGCACTCCCACTTAACATCCCACGGGACCTTCTCCTTCTCCTCCGCAGTAATTACGATTTCCAGTGGCGGGAGTCCTCTATCCGCTACCTGGGAGTCCATATATCCACCTCCTATGCGACCCTCTACTCGGCAAACTACCCGCGGTTGTTTTGTGAGCTAAGAGCCCTATTGGACAAATGGCAACCCTTGCCTATCTCCCTTTTGGGGAGAATTGCTGCGGTCAAGATGACTCTCCTCCCGAAGCTACTGTATTTTTTCGAGAAGCTCCCGGTCGCGATACCTCGGGGAGAATTACGGAACCTACAGAAAGCTATCTTCCAGTTTATCTGGAAAGCAAAACGACACCGAATACCTAGATCTGTTATGCTGGCGGATAGGGGGGTCTGGGGGTATGGCTGTCCCACATTTGTTACATTATTACTGGGCGGCCCACTTACGCCATATCCCATTCTGGGCGGCTATGCCAGCATACACCAGATGGGTGCAGATAGAGAAGCTATGGCTGGCACCCATGCATCCTAACACGCTTCTGTGGGTCAGCTCCCCCCCACCCCCCCCCGCCTCGTACCTGTTGGGCCCCATTCGGTTTACTAGATCTATCTGGTCTACCTGTTGTGCTAGATTCTCCCTGATGTCCCCGCGCTCATCTATGGTCTCCATACTATACAACCCCCTTCTCCCGGAGAGCCTGACTTCTGCCATGACTAAAGTGTGGTCTGAAGCTGGCCTTTACCGGATTGCTGATATGGTTGACCCTGGAACCTTGGAACTCAGGTCCTTTGCTCATCTTACAGCTAATCAAAACCTGCCAGGTACTGAATGGTTCCATTACTTGCAGGTGGTTCACTTTGTCCGCTCCCTCCATGGGTCTCTTAAGGTGTCACTCCCCACCGCTTTTGAAAAGATTTGCCGTGCAGGCACGTCCACTAGGGGCTTTATATCCTCTATTTACCAACTTCTTAACTCACAAACTACAGGCTCTCCTGTTAATCATCGCTATATGCTTAAATGGGAGGAGGCGGTGGGTAAACCCATCTCCCAGGAGCAGTGGCGGATTGTATGGTCTCGGGCCCAGAAATCATCTCAGTGCATTACGTTTAGGGAAGCGCAGTATAAGCTGTTGATGCATTCGTATCATACTCCGGCTCTCCTTCATACTTTAAACCCATTAGTTCCCCCATGGTGCTGGCGCTGTGGAGCTGCGGTGGGTACCCTGCACCATATCTTTTGGACGTGCCCTCTCATCCTCGGTTTTTGGAGGGAGGTCAGGACTCTGACGACTGCTCTCTTTTTGCAAGAGGTTCCTCTTCACCCTCTTCTTTATCTCCTGAACCTTCCCCCCAGACACCTGAGCAATAAGTCATCCAGGCTTTTCTTGCATCTTTGTACTGCAGCTAAAACTCTCATAGCTAGAAACTGGAAGAAGGTGAGTCCCCCATCTAGTCTTGAGCTTGTGGCTAGAACGAAGAATGTGAGGAGTCTTGAATACCTGACTGCTGGCCTACATAATTCACGGGAAGCCTTTGGGGCTATTTGGGCACCCTGGGACATGTATTGTACATCACAGGGTCTCTGATCTCTAGTCCTCTCCTTCCCTCCCCCCTTCCCTTTGGTCCTACCCTTGTCTTCTTAACCCCTCCATTCCCCACTCCCTTGTTCACTGCTTAATTTAAACGCATATTGCTTAAGGGGGAGGAGGCGGATAGCCTCTATTTACCTCAATGCTTCCTGTTTGTTTGATTATTATTGTTTTTTTGTTTTTTCTTTATTCCTTGTTAATGAAAAATTTTTCAATAAAATTACAGTTATATAAAAAAAAAAAAAAAAAAAAAAAAAAAAAAAAAAGAGGAGACTGTGTGCAGCAGGCCTTCATGGTAAAATAGCTGCTAGGAAACCACTGCTAAGGACAGGCAACAAGCAAAAGAGACTTGTTTGGGCTAAAGAACACAAGGAATGGACATTAGACCTGTGGAAATGTGTGCTTTGGTCTGATGAGTCCAAATTTGAGATCTTTGGTTCCAACCACCGTGTCTTTGTGCAACGCAGAAAAGGTGAACAAATGGACTCTACATGCCTGGTTCCCACCGTGAAGCATGGAGGAGGTGGTGTGATGGTGTGGGGGTGCTTTGCTGGTGACACTGTTGGAGATTTATTCAAAATTGAAGGAATACTGAACCATCATGGTTACCACAGCATCTTGCAGCGGCATGCTATTCCATCCAGTTTGCGTTTAGTTGGACCATCATTTATTTTTCAACAGGACAATGAACCCAAACACACCTCCAGACTGTGTAAGGGCTATTTGACCAAGAAGGAGAGTGATGGGGTGCTACGCCAGATGACCTGGCCTCCACAGTCACCAGACCTGAACCCAATCGAGATGGTTTGGGGTGAGCTGGACCGCAGAGTGAAGGCAAAAGGGCCAACAAGTGCTAAGCATCTCTGGGAACTCCTTCAAGACTGTTGGAAGACCATTTCAGGTGACTACCTCTTGAGGCTCATCAAGAGAATGCCAAGAGTAGGCAAAGCAGTAATCAAAGCAAAAGGTGGCTACTTTGAAAAACCTAGAATATAAGACATATTTTCAGTTGTTTCACACTTTTTTGTTAAGTATATAATTCCACATGTGTTAATTCATAGTTTTGATGCCTTCAGTGTGAATCTACAATTTTTATAGTCATGAAAATACAGAAAACTCTTGGAATGAGAAGGTGTGTCCAAACTTTTGGTCTGTACTGTATATATATATTTATTTATTACACAGACAAAAAAATAAATAAAAAACAAAAAACAAAAACCCAAACACACACAAACACACACACACACACACACACACAGTCAGCACCCGGCAGACCAGTGGGCCCCCTCAGAAGCTTGCCCGGGTGCTGAGGGTGCAGGGACCTAGCCATATATCGGGGGGGACCTTGTGGTTCAGGCGGGAAGTGAAGAGGTCGACGTTGGGCGTGCCCACCGGGAGCACAGCTGGAGGAAGATCTTCTGATAAAGCAACCACTAGCCCGGGTCATGTTTTTCTCGGCTTACAGAGTCTGCCGCCCAATTGTCCACGCCTGGAATGTGGACCACTGAAAGAGCACGTGATGTTCCGCCTACAGCAGAGAGTGGGAGGCTTTTAGAAAAGCTGCAGGGTTCCTGATGGTTCAAGTAGGCGACCACGGTGGAGTTGTTGGTCTGGACTTGACCTCTCTCCTCCAGGGGCGTCCGATCAATAATACAGGGCTAGGAAGATGGCCCTCAGTTTCAGTAGTTTGATCTGGATGGAGGACTCTGCCTTGGACCACAAGCCCTGAACGGTCAAGGCACCAAAGACCTCCACAAACACCAGTTTTTCCAGCTGGGAAGAGATCACCTGTCAATGGAGGGGAAGAAAAGACTCCCCCCCCCCCCAAGAGATTCATGTGGAGGAGAGCCACCAAAGCAGCTCTTGACAAACCCGAGGAGGCAGGAGAATCAGGCGGTCGAGGCTGGACGGAGACTTGTCTCAGTGGGTCAGAATAACCAACTGCAGAGAACGCAAGTGGAACTGAGCAAAAAGGGATGGCCTTGAAGGTAGAGACTATTGTGCCCAGGACCCGCATGCAGAACAGAAGAGAGCAAGGAGAGTTCCTCAGAAGGACGGTACACACAGGACTGAAGGGTCAGAATCTTGGACTCCGGGAGGAGAATCTTGCCCTGGTGAGTGTCGAGGATCATGCCCAGGAATTCCATGCGCTGAGATGGCATGAGACAGGACTATTCCTTGTTGATGAGCCAGCTGAACCGGCAAAGGAGGTCCAAGGTGATCTGCAAGCTGGTCAGAATGTCCGTCTTTCACCAAGAGGTCGTCCAAGTATGGAATCACGGCAACTCCTTTGGAGCGGAGCAGGGCCATGAGAGACGCCATCACCATGGTAAATAGCCGAGAGGGGGAGAGGCCTGCCCGAACGGTAGAGCGACAAACTGGAAATGACGCAAACCCACCACAAAATGAAGAAAAATCTGATGGCACAGCTCAACGGGAATGTGGAGGTGAGCGTCGCAGATGTAGATGGATGAAAGAAATTTGCTCATTTCCAGGGATGCCACCACTGACAGCAGGCACTCCATGCGGACAAGGACAGACCTGTTGAGCCCCTCCAGGTCCAGGATAGGACAAAGAGCCATTCTTCTTGGGAACTGTGAACAGATTGGAAGAGTAACCCCGAAAATGCTCTGAAGTAGGAATGGGGACAAAAACTCCCTGCCACTGGAGACAGCCTGAAGTAACGCGACCACCCGAGCGGGGGAAGAAAGTAAAGTGAACAGAAAAAAATCTGCCATCTGGAAGGGAGGAAACTATGGAGTAGCTGGGCGATGCTGGCAAGACAGATCTCCTGGAAGGACAGTAGTGTCCCCCACTCCCCATCCAAGTGGGGGGTGGGCCTTCATGCAGAGGAGTGCTTGGAAGCGGAAGACCTGGAGGACTTGGTGCGGGACTGACAGGCAGGTCTGGGCTTGAAAGTGGGCTTCTTGGAGCAGGAGTCCCAAGGAGACGAGAGCGAGAAGTGGAGCCACAAAAGGAGCAAAAACGCTGAGAATAGTTAGAAGAGAACTTTTCCCCCGTTGGTCTCAGAGATACGCTCCTCTAGGCCTTTGCCAAAAATTCGGCCCTGTTCGTCCTGGGAAAAGGGGAAGGCCACGATCGCCTTCTTGGAGGCAGACTCAGCGTTCACTGAGCTAATCCAAGACATTACACCGGATAGCCACAGCGTTGGTGGAAGGCGAGCTGCTTCTAGGGAAGCATCACATAGGTACTTTGAAGTGTTCTGGATTTGAGAGACGAGAAGCTGGTTATCTTGGAGGGAGGCTTCATTAGAGAGGCATGTCTGGAAAGGTTTGGCCCCAGAGATGCATGCCTTGCTGACACAAGAGGCAGTAAAGGCAGGCCACAGGGAGGAGCCAGCCATTACGAAGGCCGCCTTGGCGCAAGAATCCACCTTCTTGTCAGAGGGATCGCTGAGAGAGGCGGAATAGTAGCCTTGGAGAGCCTAGGTATCACGGGTCCATCACGGGAGGCTCTGACCACTTTGAAAAACAGTGGTCTGGGAAGGAAAAGAACATCCAACTTCAAAGTAGAAGACAGAGGATGACCCGGGTGAAGCCATTGTTCCTTCAAGATGTGGTCAAACATCCCATGGTTGGGAAAGGGTGGAGATTGTGGCGGAAGATGTCCTCTTGAGAGGCAGGATCCGGGTCCTCAGAGATCTGTAGGGTCTCTCTGACCAACACAGATGAGCTACCGTGTAGCAGCGGATATAGAGGTGCCTGGCTGATGCTCCGAGTCGGAGGTAGAGGCATCCCCAGGAGAAACAGACTGAGCAGGTGGAGACAGGGTTCTGCCTGTCTGAGTGGAGCCGTGAGCTGAGGCCCTATCTGGAGAGTGCCCAGAGGAAGGGGTGGAGGACCGTAACCTGTAGGAACACTTTCTGGTCCTTTTGCAGGAACAGCACCTATAGCTGGAACGGGACCCAGGGAGTTTTTTAGAGGCAGTTGACTAAGCAGCAAACTGGGAAGGCAGCCATTTCAAAGTTTCACCACAGACTGATTAAGTCTGACAAGGCCACCTATAGCCTGGGTGAGGGAGACCGCACAATCCAGGGAGGGATGAGCCGTAGAAGGGTGACCCGCAAGGAGCTATTGTTGAGAGCTGCACCTACGGGGGGTACGACTAGTGTGGCGTACATGTTAAAGACTCCCCTGCACCTGAAAGAAAAAATAAAGATAAAAAAAAATGTAAGACAGAAAGACCAGAGTCCGTGTCTGTAGAAGGCAGACACCCTAAATTAAAACTGACTTGCGCATTGTCTGTGAGAGGGTCTAGCCCATCCTGTCTCTATCCCTCTTCCCTCATAGATTGTAAGCCCTTGCAGGCAGGGCCCTCTATCACACTGTGCGGGTTGGTCACTGTTAATATTATCTGTCTTGTATATCTTGTGTACCGTATGTAAACCCTCAAATGTAAAGCACCATGGAATTAATGGTTCTATATAAACAACAACAACAACAACAACAACAACAACAACAACAACAACAATAGCCCAAGAGGCAGAGCAGACAGCTTTTCATTCTCCTAGTGTCAGCCTCCTAGCGGCCGGGTCTATACCCATGGTGCTGTGTCCACCAGTGAAATAAGCAAGAAAGTCCAATTAATTGTCTTACCAAAAGCTTTTTTTTGCAGTATATAAGTTCTGGTTCAGGTCTGACATTACACCACATGAACCGGAAGAACCAGAGTCAGCATCTACTATGTCGACTAGAAGTCAGTCTCCCTCTATGCAAGTTTAAGAAAAGCTCAACACAAGTCTCAAAGGCTTGCATAGAGAGACTGACATTAAGAAATGTTGCACAATACTGAAATAATTATCTTACCATTCCCTTTTATAACCACATGAGGTATAGGAAACGAAGTCTAAAGGGATCAAGTCAGACAATCCTTTTAATTCCTTTAGAAATAAAACATATTACCCAGTTGCTATAACTGTATTCTTAGCCTTAAACCGGTGTATGGACCCATCTTCCATGCATAAAGCAATAATACCATGGCATTCTCCATTTTCCATTAGGAGGTCCAATGCGAAATATTCTACAAAATAGCTTGTGTCGTATCTGAGAGACTGAAGAAAAAAAAATAATTAAAATTAAAAATGTTAAAAGACTCGCCAAGTATAAACTCGAGCCAATGACAAAATAAGTCATCAGAAATTAAACATTCTTTAAAACTTTAAAAATTTCATAAGATCACAAACATACATAACACATTTGGCTATTTTTATTTGGGGGAGCAAAGTTCATTGTAAAGGGAATGAATATAATAATACAAATGCAAGTTCAGTAGTCTTATATGAATAGACTGGACACTGCCCTTTCTATTCTATCACCAAACTGCATGAACCTAATGAAATAAAACTGTGCATTAAAACCACTAAAATTAATAGGATTAAGGAAATGTTAGATAATGTTGCAATGTAAGGGCTTGGAGGATCCAAGTAGATGTTCCTGCGCCAGTGGTGTACATTAGGGTCTAGATTTACATAGGGATAACTCATAACTAGGTACCTTGCTCTGTATCTGTACAGCCCTACCCTAAATGCCCAGGACCCTAGTGCTCAATCCAACATGGTTTTGTGAAGCTCCCACCCCAAAAAATCAACCCCAATACCTCTCATGCCTAAAACCCTTTTTGTTATTGGTTCAAATAGTTCATAAGAGATAGTTCAGAGAGATTCGTTAATAATAGTGACATGACGGAAAGTCTAAGGCTGAAGCCCCATTTTGCGGAAACGCAACTTTGTTACAGATTTTGCTGTGTTTTTTTGAGCCAAATCCAGGAGCGGATTGATCAGAAGTTAGATGTATAAAACCTTAAATATTTCCCATTTTGTAGCCATTCTTGGCTTTGGCTCAAAAAAAAAAAAAAAAAAACCAAACAAAAAAAAGTACAGCTTTTCCGTAACGTGGGGCCTTACTAAGTGTCAAAAGCAAACAATTACCCTAGACACTCCTTAAGATGTTGGCCACTTTTTAAAAACAATTTTTAAAACAATTGCTTAACACCAAACTGACTGATGCATCACACACATGTGCAATTCACCCCTGGCTGCCCATCTATGGGCTATGTATGCAATGCAAGCCTTGATCACATCTATATTGTTTGCAAGATGGTGACACATTTTAAATCAGTTGCCTGTGGATGTAACCTCTGCTGTACAGGTGCCAAAGACAATATTTACCATTCATCACCTGTGGACAGTACACTGATACCGTGCATCCATAGCCAGCAGAGAAAAAGCTGTCACAGGTAAAATGTGTAACTGATGCCATCTAGCACCCATGAACAATTTGGCCAAAATTTACATTTATGAGATAATTCAGATAGGCAGATCAAGTAGCATGATGCAATCTAAATACACATGACAAGCAGTTTTGGGACCTTTGGTTGATTAATAAAAAAAAAAAAAAAACCCTATTATAAATTGTGTCATCTTCATTTAATAAGTATAATTGATAAATGCATGCAAACAATATAAAAAAAAAGTATTGAAAGTTACAAAATACCAGAATATCTGACTCTCCCCAAAGAGTCAAAAGACTACAGGCTGATACCAGGATTTTTTACTGAACCGGTTCTCAACAAAAAACAAAACAAAAAAGGAGATCAGCCTGTTACTGATGAAAGAGGCCATTTGAATTGACATTCCTAGTCCTCTTGCTTTAATGGCATATCTATATCCTTATAAACAAATCTATATAGATAATAGGTGCTGTAGAATTTAAGAAAAAAAAAAAAATAATCCACACCATTTGCCTTTCTCTTACCCTTCCATACAAAGTGTGTAGCAATGAATGTCCAGTCCTGTCTGCTACACAACAGCAGCGATGAGCCTGTCCACCTTTACCATATTTTAGACTCTGCCCTCCAAAAGCACGCTGGTAGATCTTCCCTTGTTCTGTTCTACTGAAAGGCATTCCGTAGTTTTCAAGCTGCCAGGAAAGGAATATAAACATTTTTTTGTTGAATGTATACTTGATATAAATGTGATAGAAACACAAGTCCTGGGTGTGGACAACATTAAAGCAAGTATGTCATCAGAACCCAGCCCGCAGATGGCTAAGTGAATGAAATGGTGCGTTCCCCTTGTGAATTGGTGCCTCCTTTGAACAGATATCCCTGTTTTTGGCCAATACACAAATTAATTCTCTCGAGCATCAAAGGCATTAACTCTTACCTCTTTGGAGCAATGGCAATGCTCTTGTTGCTCCAAAGAGCTCAGATTTAAAGGGGAAAATACAGATTGATTGATTCAGGTGACTCTAACCCATCTGTGGGGTTGGGTCAATATGCCAAGTTCTGATGACAGACTCCCTTTAGTCCCCTCCTTATACTATGAAAATTATTTATCCCTTATCCATAGGATAGGTGATAAAGTTGCTGATCGGTGGGGAACAAACTGCTGAAAACTCCAAGACTTGAGTATTACACTTGGCTATCACCAGCCCTTAAAATAAAGTGAATTGTGCATATTCTGTGTCCTTCACTACATTCACAATAGGGATAAAACACCAATGTTCCCTGTAAATTATCCCCATGGAAAGCAGAACAAAAAATTAAAGGTTATGTGAAAACTTACAAGTAAATATATTGGAATTGATAAACTATTGTGCGACCCAGTAACTTTAGTCACCCAACATTCTAACTATTTAAACAAAGATGGTGTTAAAAACAGATCAACCTCTTAAAGGTTGCAGCCCAGTTTGAACCTTAAAGGCGGTTTCCCATGCAAACAACATTTAATTGTCTACAAATTTAAATAAACATTTTTGCAAATCTAGGTAATTATACATTTTGCAGAGTTCTAAAGATTCTCTCTAATCAACTTTGTGGTGAGTCTTTGAACTCTGATCAAAGGCATTAGCGCTGGATCTCTGCTGTAGAATACAGTGGAGACCCGGTTGCTAAGGTGCCTGCACTGAAGGAGAGCGGCCGCCATCTGCCGTACTATTACAGCAGATGTCGGGAAAGGGTTAAAGGCCCCATTTTTAAAATCTGACAGCTTTAACTTTATGTGAAAATATCTTCATAAAACATTAACCCATTAACCAAAGTGACATTGTACTTTAAAAATGTAAATTTTGGTTATTATCCTTTGTATTTATTTATTAAAAAGTTAACTAAAAATTTCACAATATTAGCCATTTTTAAAGTTTAAATTATGATTTAAGACAGATCATAAAAGAAATAGTTTATTTACCATTTGTCTACTTTACATTAGAATTTTTTTTTTAATTTCGTTTTGTTTTTATAGAAGGTTTATAAATTTAGAGGCAAATTTTTAGAAGTTAAGAAAAATTCAAGATTCTATAATAAATCCCCCTACAGATAAACACTATTTTAAATAATTTGAGGGTACAGTTTCTAAAATGGGGTTAGGAACTTCGATAACTCTTCAGGTATTACAAGTGAATTAAAATGGAGGTACAATTTCAAAATGAAATTAGAAACTGGATAACCATTTTAAAAATCAACGGATGTATGATCTATCCTAAAACACTCTTCTATACAGGGTCCTGGTTTGTCTGGACACGTGTCACATTGATAGTGCCCTTATCGCCTTCTTTGAGCAGACACTGCACCTCTTTTGACTCATTCACTTGTTGCCAGTTTGGGGAATTTTCCTGGAAAGCACTGCCCTAGTACTGATAAAATTCCCCTCTGGCCTGCACATTGTTGTAGCACATACGCATTATACAGTGCCATTTGTACAAAGTACTAATCTCCACTAATATGAACTGTAGAACTATGCCAGCCAGACATGTGCTCCCCCCCCATGTATGCACTGCAGTTCAGGAGGCAGTATTGTTTAGGGGTCTCTATACTGGCACCTTGTTGTGTTATGGGTGCTTTTTTTTTTTCCCAAGATGGTGCCGCTGGAGTGGCAGCCTGTTTCAGCAGCTCTGAGTCTCTCTCTCATTTTTCTTTGTCTTGTTTTATCACTCTACTTAAGGGACTTTGCACTATGAAGAAACACATGAAGACTTGGAATTGGACCTTTGTGATACTTTTTGCTTGTTTGGTTCTGCTTCAAATGGGAACTATTGTGTCTGCAGACAATTCTTTTGTCTACTCCAGACAGGAACTTTTGCAGCTTAGAGACACAGCAGGGCTGCATACCATTTGCCCAGACATCCACCAGGAGATCTGGAGAAGGAAAAGGAGGTGTAGAGCTGGAGTCCTACAGAGGATTAAAAAGACGTTTTAGAGCCGCTCTCCCCTCCATCATTATGGGCAATGTGAGATCTCTTGCAAACAAGATGGACGAACTAACGGCGCTCACCAGGCATCATCAGGAGTTTCAGGTGTGTAGCATGATGCTGCTTACAGAGACTTGGCTCACTGAAGTTACTCCGGACACTCTTGTCTCCTTGGATGGCTTTAAACTCCTTCAAGCGGACAGGACAAGGGAGAGCGGTAAGAGGAAAGGAGGAGGGCTGGCAATATTTGTGAATGATAGATGGTGTAATCCTAGGAACATTGTGATTAAGGAGCAAACTTGCTGTAAGGATATTGAACTATTAGCTGTGAGCATGAGACCTTTCTATCTACCAAGGGAACTATCACACGTCATCGTGATAGCTGCATATGTCCCCCCCTCTGTGAAAGCTGACGCTGCCTGCGAGGTCCTACAAGCCACGGTGAGACAGCTGCAGTCGCGACACCCCCAAGCCCTCCTTCTTGTGTCTGGTGACTTCAACCATGTCTCTCCATCATCCACACTGCCCACTTTCACACAGTATGTAACCTGCCACACAAGAGACAACAAAACACTGGACTTGTTCTTTGCCAACCCGAGGGAGGCATATAACTCATCAGCCCTACCGCCCCTGGGAAGATCGGATCACAACCTAGTGCATCTTCGACCTGTGTACAAGCCACTTGTACGTAGAGAACCAGCTGTCACCCGCACAGTGAGGATATGGTCCGAGGAGAGTGATGAGGCTCTGAGGGATTGTTTTGACACAACCGCATGGGAAGTTCTGCAGGATTCTTATGGAGAAGATATAGAAGGACTCACACACTGCATAACGTACTACATTAATTTTTGTGTGGACAACACAGTACCCACAAAAGTGGTGAGGTGCTTTTCCAACAACAAACCATGGATTAATTCTGATATAAAAACACTACTTAAGGAGAAAAAGATGGCACTCAGGACAAGAGATAAGGAGGGGCTGAGGGAAGTACAAAAAGAGCTGAGGCATCAAATCAGGCAGGGAAAAGCCAGTTATAAGGAAAAAATGGAAAAGCAAATGGAAAGAAAAGACATAAGGGGGGGGTCTGGGAGGGGCTTAAGTCAATTTCGGGTCATAAACAGTCTGTCTGCCAGATTGAGGCAGATGTTAATTGGCTTAATGAACTAAACCTA
The DNA here is from genome assembly GCA_947044405.1 of Leptodactylus fallax. Classification (NCBI taxonomy): domain Eukaryota; kingdom Metazoa; phylum Chordata; class Amphibia; order Anura; family Leptodactylidae; genus Leptodactylus; species Leptodactylus fallax. Next base: position 6,498,570 of record CAMRHE010000064.1, on the reverse strand, counting down.
TTCTTCAACAGATTTGATCACACACCAGCTCCTCCTACCCCAGCATGTCCTTCAGTTCCCCCCATCACAATGACTTCACCCCATGCGGCTACTCCCCAACAGACCAGTAAATCCAGAAATCCGTCTATATATGATCACAGTCTGACCTTCACAAGGGCCCAGGTGAGGAAGGAGATGAAAAAGATCAAGGCGAGAAAAGCCGCAGGGCCAGATGACATCAGTGCAAGGCTAATTAAGACTTGTGGGGACCAGCTGTGTGGTATAATTACATACATGTTTAATATGAGCCAGAGGCAGGAAGTAGTCCCTGAATTATGGAAATCTTCTTGCGTGGTACCAGTTCCAAAGAAACCTCACCCTATGGACCTCAACGACTACAGACCTGTAGCACTAACATCCCACTTGATGAAGATCTTAGAGAGATTGGTTCTCACACATCTCCACCCTCTAGTGAGCCCCGCTATGGACCCTCTCCAGTTTGCTTATCGGCCGGGCTTTGGGGTAGATGATGCCCTCATCCACCTTCTGCACAGGGCTCTGTCTCACCTGGAGAAACCAGGGAACACGGTGAGAATAATGTTCTTTGATTTCTCCAGTGCTTTTAACACCATACAGCCCGGGTTACTGAGAGACAAGCTGGGCCTTGCTGGAGTGGACCACCACCTCTCCAACTGGATCCTAGACTACCTCACAAATCGACCTCAATACGTGAGAGCCCGAGACTGTGTCAGATACTGTGATATGTAATACGGGGGCACCTCAGGGTACAGTTCTTGCCCCTTTCCTCTTCACACTGTACACTGCAGATTTTAGGTGCAACTCATCTAGCTGCTACCTACAGAAGTATTCTGACAACTCTGCAATAGTAGGTCTCATTACAGACAATGATGACAGGGAGTACAAGGAACTGAACCGGGATTTTGTGGACTGGTGCCACCGGAACCACCTGAAGATTAACGCGAGGAAGACCAAGGAGATGGTGGTGGACTTCCGTAAATGCAGATGCCCTCCTAAACCAGTGGACATCCTGGGGAGGGGCATCGAGATTGTGAACACCTATAAGTACCTGGGTTTGCTCCTTCATAAAAAGCTGGACTGGGCAGATCACATGGAGGTCCTCTACAGGAAGGGCCACAGCAGGCTCTACCTGCTTAGGAGGCTGAGAGCCTTTGGAATCCGGGGGGCACTTCTTAGGACTTTCTTCAACTCGGTAGTGGCATCAGCCATCTTCTTCAGAGTGGCTTGCTGGGGGAGCAGTATATCAACCAGGGACAGAAAAACTTGACAAGCTAATTAGAAGGGCCAGCTCTGTCCTGGGGAGCCCCCTGGACCCAGTGCAGGTGGTGAGTCACAGAAGGATACTGTCCGTGGTGAGCTCCATGCAGGAGAAGAAGCTGCTACATTCCTGCTCTCATCCCATGCATGAGACCATGATAGCACTGGGCAGTACTGTCAGTGACCAACTGCTCCACCCTAAGTGTGAGAAGGAGCGCTATCGGAAGTCTTTCCTCCCCACCGCGGTTAGGCTGTACAACCAACACAGACCTAAGCAGAGATCAATACACACAGAGAACTGAAATATCTTTCTGCCTGTTAAATTCCCCCCCCCGCCGCTACTTCCTATCTGTCTACTATCAATGTAATGCCTCTTACCTTGGAACATTCCTGTTCATGTTGTATTTGTATCTGCTTATCTTTGCTGCTGTAACACACTGAATTTCCCCATACCACTACCACTACTATTATTTGGCAAATACAAGAATCTCTCTTGCCCTTGTATTTGGCAGACCATATGTGGCTGCTACATTCCTGCTCTCATTCCTCATGGATGTTTGCCCAAGCAGTGTTTTAAGGAGGCCTCAGTTTTTTTTTTCTCCATATTGTGCTGCATGATGTGAGGAACTTGAGTGGCACGCTGGTATAAAAATTATCCAAAGTAGAGTTGGTAGCCCTGGTCCAGCAATGGGTGCACTAAATCCCAGGTTCCAGTCCTTGTGGGACAAGTTTATTAAAAAAAAAAAAATATTATATTATATACAGTCATATGAAAAAGTTTGGGCACCCCTATTAATCTTAATCATTTTTAGTTCTAAATATTTGGGTGTTTGCAACAGCCATTTCAATTTGATATATCTAATAACTGATGGACACAGTAATATTTCAGGATTGAAATGAGGTTTATTGTACTAACAGAAAATGTGCAATATGCATTAAACCAAAATTTGACCGGTGCAAAAATTTGGGTACCCTTATCATTTTATTGATTTGAATACTCCTAACTACTTTTTACTGACTTACTGAAGCACAAAATTGGTTTTGTAACCTCACTGAGCTTTGAACTTCATAGCCAGGTGTATCCAATCATGAGAAAAGGTATTTAAGGTGGCCAATTGCAAGTTGTTCTCCTATTTGAATCTCCTCTGAAGAGTGGCATCATGGGCTCCTCAAAACAACTCTCAAATGATCTGAAAACAAAGATTGTTCAACATAGTTGTTCAGGGGAAGGATACACAAAGTTGTCTCAGAGATTTAACCTGTCAGTTTCCACTGTGAGGAACATAGTAAGGAAATGGAAGACCACAGGGACAGTTCTTGTTAAGCCCGGAAGTGGCAGGCCAAGAAAAATATCAGAAAGGCAGAGAAGAAGAATGGTGAGAACAGTCAAGGACAATCCACAGACCACCTCCAAAGAGCTGCAGCATCATCTTGCTGCAGATGGTGTCACTGTGCATCGGTCAACAATACAGCACACTTTGCACAAGGAGAAGCTGTATGGGAGAGTGATGCGAAAGAAGCCGTTTCTGAAAGCACGCCACAAACAGAGTCGCCTGAGGTATGCAAAAGCACATTTGGACAAGCCAGCTTCATTTTGGAAGAAGGTCCTGTGGACTGATGAAACAAAGATTGAGTTGTTTGGTCATACAAAAAGGCGTTATGCATGGCGTCAAAAAAACACAGCATTCCAAGAAAAACACTTGCTACCCACTGTAAAATTTGGTGGAGGTTCCATCATGCTTTGGGGCTGTGTGGCCAATGCCGGCACCGGGAATCTTGTTAAAGTTGAGGGTCGCATGGATTCAACTCAGTATCAGCAGATTCTTGAGAATAATGTACAAGAATCAGTGACGAATTTGAAGTTACGCCGGGGATGGATATTTCAGCAAGACAATGATCCAAAACACAGCTCCAAATCTACTCAGGCATTCATGCAGAGGAACAATTACAATGTTCTGGAATGGCCATCCCAGTCCCCAGACCTGAATATCATTGAACATCTGTGGGATAATTTGAAGCGGGCTGTCCATGCTCGGCGACCATCAAACTTAACTGAACTGGAATTGTTTTGTAAAGAGGAATGGTCAAAAATACCTTCATCCAGGATCCAGGAACTGATTAAAAGCTACAGGAAGCGACTAGAGGCTGTTATTTTTGCAAAAGGAGGATCTACTAAATATTAATGTCACTTTTCTGTTGAGGTGCCCATACTTTTGCACCGGTCAAATTTTGGTTTAATGCATACTGCACATTTTCTGTTAGTACAATAAACCTCATTTCAATCCTGAAATATTACTGTGTCCATCAGTTATTAGATATATCAAATTGAAATGGCTGTTGCAAACACCCAAATATTTAGAACTAAAAATGATTAAGATTAATAGGGGTGCCCAAACTTTTTCATATGACTGTATATATATATATATATATATATATATATATATATATATATATATATATATATTTATATTTATTTATTAAAACCTTTAAGAAAAAAAAACAAGTCAACAAAGTACACAACATATAATTTTTTATTATTACTATTTATTTATTCCCATGCGTATACAAGCCCATACTAACCAAAAATAGCGTTGTCACATACGCTGAACGCCACAAATAAATTTACACATACCGCAAATTAGTGTGTTTTGGTCACCTCATCTCCCCCAACCTATTGCAAAAAGAACATAGCTATGTCCACAGAAATTATATATATATATATATATATATATATATATATATATATATATATATATATGTGTGTTATTAATTTTTGGAAGGCACAGATGAAGAAGAATATGAAAAAAAAAAAAAAAGTCAACGAACACATTAATGAGTCATTCCGTGTCAAGTGGACCAATTTTAAAAGTCGTCCCCACCTCACCATCTCAGATTTTGATGAAATTTGGTACATAGTTTCTCTATGATATAAAACTAAGCTGTGCAATATTTTAGTTCAAAAGACTAAAAATTGGAGGTTCTAGGGGACCTCAAGTAAAGGGTTGCAAAACGGCACCTGAGCAAAAATGACATTTTGGGCCAACTTCCAGAAGCTGTAAACATAGAAGTTTTAGTAGTATAAAGGGGAATATTTGGAGAACCTGCACAACTTTTAGGGCTTAATGAACTGGCAAAACCCCATGTTCCTAGTCCTCTTACTTTTTGCATGGTTTAGGCTAAAAAAACTGCAAAAATGAATTTACAGCGATGTTGAGGCTGCTGTAGTGTCAAAACTAGTTGGCCTTTCAGGTTGATTTTTGGTAGGTGTACTAAATACACGGCTGTAATGAGGCCTTCCAATTTACAGCACTTTCCCTCAAGTGGTTGAAAAAATATAAGCGTTCAAAGTTGGTATAAAACGCATTTTTGCTCAAACTACGCATTAATCCTGTGTCATTAAAAGGTTAAACTGCTGCAGCGTGATATCTGATAGAAGACAAATGTATTTTCAATGACTTTTCATTGGGTTTTTTTTTTTTTTTGTCTTCTGTGATAAGAGATCACACTGTGGCAGTTGAACCAATTGCAAAAGTTCAGGTTAACTCAACAACATCTGTATATATGACAATGGTATATACAGATGAAATATATATATATATATATATATATATATATTGAGAGTGTGAACCTAGAGGGCGCTGGGGAGCGACCCAAAACCGGGGTTAAAAAGGTGCTCAACCACACCCATAGGTGGGGCCCAACTCCAGAGGGAGTGTACACAGCAGGAGAGAGCTGCTGGAGACCTGCAGGGAGCAGGTAGATGGTGGAACCAGTTGGAGACAGACAAGGCGGTCTGTCCCAAGAGGACTGGATTCCAGGAAGGACTGGTTGAGCCAAGTGTGAGCCAGACTGCTGAGGTTAAGCCTCAGTAAAGCTTCTTGCCCCCAGAGGTTAGTCAGGGCTCAAGTAGTGAGTTATTGCCCTGTGTGTGGGCTAGGCTGTTTTTTTGTTTGGTTCCTGTTTTCACTCACAAGCTGAATAAAGCTATTTATTTAGGATTATTACTTCCTGATATGCTGCTTATTTGGCACCCAGTACCATCAACACCTTTGTGAAGTCCAGGAAGCTGCCACCTTTGAGGCTAAATTACCCCCAATTGTAACAATATTTTATATCATATATCTCGATACACAGTGAAGGAAATCAGTATTTGATCCCCTCTGGCAAACAATACTTACTTGCAAAACCCTTGTTGGCAAGCACAGCAGTCAGACTTTTTTTGCAGTTGATGATGAGGTTTGCGCACATGTCAGGAGGAATTTTGGTCCACTCCTCTTTGCACATCATCTCTAAATCATTGAGATTTTGAGGCTGTCGCTTGGCAACTCGGAGTTTCAGCTCCCTCCATAAGTTTTCTATGGGATTAAGGTCTGGAGACTGGCTAGGCCATTCCATGACCTTAATGTGCTTCTTTTTGAGCCACTCCTTTGTTGCCTTGGCGGTATGTTTTGGGTCGTTCTCCTGCTGGAAGACCCAGCCACGACCCATTTTTAATGTCCTGGTGGCGGGAAGGAGGTTTTCACTCAGGATTTTACGGTACATGGTTCCATCCATTCTCCCATTGATGCAGTGAAGTAGTCCTGTGCCCTTAGAAAGAAACACCCGCAAAACATGATGTTTCCACCTCCATGCTTGACAGTGGGGACGGTGTTCTTTGGGTCATAGGCAGCATTTCTCTTCCTCCAAACACGGCGAGTTAATGCCAAAGAGCTCAATTTTTGTCTCATCTGACCACAGCACCTTCTCCCATTCACTCGCAGAATTATCCAAGTGTTCATTGGCAAACTTCAGACAGGCCTGCACATGGGCCTTCTTGAGCAGGGGGACCTTGCGGGCACGGCAGGATTTTAATTCATTACCGCGTAATGTGTTACCAATTGTTTTCTTGATGACTGTGATCCCAGCTGCCTTGAGATTATTAACAAGTTCCCCCCGTGTAGTTTTAGGCTGATCTCTCACCTTCCTCATGACCAAGGATACCCCACGAAGTGAGATTTTGCATGGAGCCCCAGATCGATGTCGATTGGCAGTCACTTTGTATTTCTTCCATTTTCTTACTATTGCGCCAACAGTTGTCTCCTCCTCACCTAGCGTCTCACTTATGGTTTTGTAGCCCATTTCAGCCTTGTGCAGATCTATGATCTTGTCCCTGACGTCTTTTATACAAGTGACAACTTAAGAGAGCTGTCTTTAATGCAAGTAATGAGTAGATTAGGAGCGTCTAACTGGTCTGTAGGAGCCAGAACTCTTAATGGTGGGTAGGGGGATCAACTACTTATTTTTCGCTGCAAAATGCAAATAAAATCCAGAAAATCACATTGTATTTTTGATATTCTCTCACTGTTAAAATTAACCTACCCTTAAAATTATAAACTGCCCACTGACAAAGACATGAACAAACTTACAAAATCAGCAAAGGATCAAATACTTAATTTCCTTCACTAATATAGATATATATCTATATAGCCTAGCAGAAGGACCCAGCTTCACACGGGTATATTTCATTTTTTGTTTGTGTAGTGGCCCCATAAGAATTGGCCAGTTTTGCACTGGTCTATTTTGTATGTTCGCGAGCGCGCGCGTGTGTGTGTGTGTGTGTGTGTGTGTATGTGTATGTGTGTGTGTATATATATATATATATATATATATATATATATATATATATATAAAAAAAAATTCTACTGGTTTGAAGACATCATGTCTCTTAAAGTAAACCTCTTACTACAAAATAGAAGTAATTGTACTCTTAAAGATTATATATTTATTTAATCATACAGGAAAGAAATGAAACATTTCAACAATGTCGATAAGTGTGTAACAGTGTCATCCACAGCGACCTGCTCCTTTAAACCTGACCTACAGCAGTGAAGAAAAATGGCTGGGCCGTTATGGAAACCTGGGCCGTTATGGAAACCTGGGCCGTTATGGAAACCTGGGCCGTTATGGAAACCTGGGCCGTGGAAACCTGGGCCGTTATGGAAACCTGGGCCGTTATGGAAACCTGGGCCGTTATGGAAACCTGGGCCGTTATGGAAACCTGGGCCGTTATGGAAACCTGGGCCGTTATGGAAACCTGGGCCGTTATGGAAACCTGGGCCGTTATGGAAACCTGGGCCGTTATGGAAACCTGGGCCGTTATGGAAACCTGGGCCGTTATGGAAACCTGGGCCGTTATGGAAACCTGGGCCGTTATGGAAACCTGGGCCGTTATGGAAACCTTCACTCCAGATTTCCATAACAACCGATCGCAGGTTTTCCACTGACATCCAAACTGAGATACACATGATCATATGATGCTTATGGACGAATGGCAACTCGCAGGTTCTTCAGTCTTGACATACACACAGGTTTACACCAGGTTTCCATAGCAACCAAGCTATTTATGACCTGTATTACTCAATAGCAGTTCGCAGGTCCTTAAATATTCAGTCGTATGACGTGTATCAGCCAATATGTTCACATTTAATTTACCAGGTTTCCATAACACCACCATAAATAGACTATACCTATACTGGATGTCAGCATTCTTATAAATTGAAACGTATTTAAACTTCACACAAACGACATAAAAAAAAAAAAAAAATAATAGATCAGCGCCAATTCTTATGGGGCCACTACACAAACAAAAAATGAAATCTACCCGTGCGAACTCGGGTCTTCTGCTAGTAGCTTATAAAACGTGATACAAAGATCTGAAGCAAACTTCCCTGACTCTTAAACCTTACTACGGGGACAGTTTCCTGATGTTAAACTTTACTTTTTTGATGGTTTCTTGATGCCAACTAACCAGACATTATATAATTTCTAAAAAAATAAAAATATAATAAAAAATGTAATAATAATATAATCATAAAAATATAATAATAATAATAAAAAAAAAAAATAATAATAATAATAATAATAAATAATAATAATAATAATAATAAATATATATCATAGGTACCCCAAAAATGTGGCTCTAAAAGCAGGAGGGTGGTCAGTAATAATGGCAGTGATCTGCAGCAATCTGGCTGCAGAAATGGATCCATTTGGGACACAATTCTATACAAACAGCACTCTGAACCCAACAGACCCATTCAGGGAGGCTGCCGATGGTAACTGCAGTGTCTAATGTCTCTGTTCGCCATTAGTCAATGGCTAACTAATAACGGCAATCACAGAGGCAGGGCCACAGCTATTGGTCACTTATTATTGAGCTGTAATAGACTGGTTCTATGGGAGAGTAGCCACCACAGCGCCAAAACATTACATTGGTAAATGTTAGCAACTAACCAATAACAGCAATCTCGGTTGTGGGACTATTGCTATAGGTCCCTGGGTCTTAGACAATGGACAGCAGTCTATCAGAGCTTAACACATGGTCAGGGAGAAAAGTGGTGGTTAGAAGTCATGACGGAATAGTACAAACGCTGAGCATGCATGACCCTTCTCCTCCTACACTTCAACTTTGGTGAACCCATGATATGCTACGGTAATATTTCTTGTGTCATGTAGCGTGGCTTTGCATTGTATAAAGAAAGATAAGGTAGTTGAAAATTTTGTTAAACAGTACTTACCTCAATAACAGAAGCAGGTGCTTGCTCAGTCATGTAATGAATGGCATCTTGATCACCCAACCAATCAGAACCTTTCACTGTGTCATAAAAGTGCCACCTCCAGTCATCACCTTCCATGTTACCTAAAGCTGCATTTATGCCACCCTAAATAACAATAAATTAGATCAGAACTAAAAATTATAGTACATGGATAACTGAATAATAAATTGACAAACTAAACTACAGTGGTGAATTTTTTAATCGACTAAATGTGAACATAAATTACATTAAAGAGGACCTTTCACGTCCTCATGTATATGCGGTTTTACATACCGCTAGAAAGCTGACAGCGCGCTGAATTCAGCGCACTGTTGGCTTTCCCATTATATGCCCTGGAGATAATCGGGGGTCTAAATTTCACCGTTCACTGTCAGAAGGGTGTTCCTGACAGTCTAGCTGTGCTGTGAGGAACGCCCTCCCTGACTGTGCTCATCCATAGCATTGACCTGGGGGGACGTTCCTCACAACCCAGCATTATAACTGGGCGGTAAGGAACGCCCCCTCTCTCTGTCCTCATCCATAGCAGTGTACTGTCAGAGTGGGCATTTCTTACAGCCCAGTGATGACGCTGAGCTGTATGGAACGCCCCCCCCCCCACCCAGTACAAGTCTATGGACTAGTACAGTCAGGGAGGGCGTTCCTCTCAGCGCAGCTAGACTGTCAGGAATGCCCTTCTGACAATGAATGGTGAAATTTAGCCCCGGGGCATATAACAATATATACAATTCAGCGCGCTGTCAGCTTTCTAGCGGTATGTAAAACTGCATATACATGAGGACGTGCAAAGAATGTATAGCATGAATACTTAAGAAATAAGCTCAACAGCTGTATTCACAGATTTCAGCTCTCCCCATAGGCAGATGTCAGGCAAGAGAAGATTAGGGCATGATGGATTTCAGCATTCTCGATAATTTCTCAGGGGAATAACCACCATTGCCAGACCCCTTAAAGGGGTTTTCCAGGCAAAAAAGGTCTGTTAGATCTATTAAAAGGTTAATAAGTGCACCAAATACCTTTAGCAGTGTTTTGAGTGATTTCTGGGGTTCTATGTGACCTCCTGGCATCTTCTGCATTTGTTTACATGCTCAACTTCCTGTTTTCCTACCATTATGCATTGGGTTTCAGTCAGTTGACACAACTTCCCTCTCTCACTCCCTCCTCATCCCTTTCTCACTCACACCCCCTCCGTTTCACTAGCTAGCCTGTACACTACACCCTCAGCAGTCATCTTTAGACTCCTAATTCTGTGGCTGTAATATTGTTATCACCTCCATATATCTTCGTTCCAGTGACGTCCCAGGGTGTGGATATCCTTTAGACCGACACCCCGTGACGTCACCGGAAAGTCAAAAAAATTTAATATAAGTAGGTCACGTGACCTACATATATTACAGTAAAACTAAAAATTATACATGTTATTTAGAAAGTTGGAGGGAGGCTTACAGTTACGATATTAGAGGGGGAAGAAAAAGAAGGCGCCAAAATAAGCCCAAGTCCAAAAAGGAACAAGATGTAACATCTTGTATATTCAACCTATCAGACTATCAACTATCCGACAAAGGAAAAAAAAAGGAGTCTACTCTTGAAAGGCCTCTCCTTTTGTGCATCACAAAAAATTGATGATCTACAACTAATTTATTGATCTATACAGGTTCATTAGGAAATTAACTTTGACCAGACATTTCAAAATGATTAAAAGACACTGGACATGATGCACCCCAAAATTCAGTAAAATCTGAAATTGAAAGGGAGCCACATCTGATTTCTACGGAATTAAAACCCAAATCTACATTCTATCCTATCCATCATAGAGGGCATCATATAGAGACCTTCTACTCTATTGTCTCATCTGAGCTAAGAAATTTACCCCAAACAAGCAACTCCAAATCCAATCTAACTAGGGGTGAAAATGAAGCTTTACGCTCCCTTATGAATAATCACAATATAGTAATCAGAAATGCAGAGGTGGAGGAGTAGTGATCCAAAATAGAACCACCTATGTCCAGGAAGCCTTTAGAATATTGGCGGATGCTATTTATTATACCGAACTAAAAATGGATCCATCAAAAGAACATTACACTCATTTCATTGAGCTCATCTCTGATGCCCATAAAATTGGCGTTTTGACAAAAAAGGAAAAGGATTATTTACTAGTTAAAAATCCAAGTACGGCATTATTTTATCACTTGCCTAAAGTGCATAAAAATCTCCAGAACCCACCAGGGAGGCCTATTATCAGGAGGCCTATTATCTCTGGTGTAAATTCAGTAACTAGGAATTTATCACATTATATAGATCTTCACCTTCAAAAACCATTTCCAAACTGTTGATTCATATCTCAAAGACTCCAAGTTTAATAAATTAATATCAATTAAATTGAAATCAAGCTATCACTGGGCTACACTTGATGTCACAGCACTGTACAGTAACATACCACATGGGAATGGTCTTGGAGCCATCTCCAATTATCTGGACAACAATAGTCACATGCCCAATAATCAAAAAGATTTCATCCTTGCAGGAGAAAGGCACAGCTATGGGGACGAAATTCGCCTCAAGTTACTCCAATCTCTTCATCGGGAAGTTTGAAGAATATAGTATATTGAGAATTCACACCAATGGTCCAAGAATATAATACTATATAAAAGATACATCGATGATCTCCTTTTTATTTGGGAAGGTTCTCCTGATTCCTTCATGTTGCTTATGTCATACCTGAATGAAAATAATCGGGGCCTTGAATTTACAGGAAAACCCCATCCAAATGAGATAGAATATCTAGATTTGGTTTTGATGGGAAACTCGGATAAGATTCAAACAAAGACATATTACAAAGCAGTTGACTGTAACAGTCTTTTAAACTATCATAGCCTACATTTTAGAAAATGGAAGTATAAAATCCCTTACAGTCAATTCAAAACACTAAGGAGAAACTGTACGAATGAAATGGATTTTAGAACACAAAGCAAAATTATGTAAACTAGATTAACAGATAAACACTACCCGAAACCATTAATTAAGGCAGCGCACGAAAAGGCACAAAAACTCTCAGACAGAATGTTTGATTCCAAAAGAGAAAAAACAAAACAAAACAACACTATCAGTGATAAACACAAGCACAATTTCATAACAACATACAATGCAGCACATCAATAAGATCTGTTCTGAAAAAAAAAAAAAAAAAAAAAAAAAAAAACCTGACACATTCTACTGAATGACCTGTATTTCAAAACAGTTCTACCTAGAGGCCCAGGTATCACATTCAGAAGGGAAAAAACCTTAATTGAGTGTGAATTGAGGAAGAACCCACTGATTAATAAAATTAAACTAAAAATGCAAATGCTGCCTTAATATATCTCAAAGTAGTGGAGTTCGCCAGTAACAGAACAGGGGAAAAATTTCCGATAAGAACTAGATTAGACTGTTAGGCCGTACTATTATGTGTCTACGGGATCGTGTGAACAAAACACAGATCAAATATTATCAATGGATATGAAAAACACAGTGTGTCATGTCATGCCAAAGCTAAACATAACTGTGACTTTAAACACTCTACAATAACCCCAATAGAACAAATTCCCACCCATTTCTCAAATAGGTTTGACCTTTTAAAAAAAGAAAAAGGTTTTGGATATATAAGCTGAACACTCTAGTCCCTGATGGCCTTAATGAATCGCTGGAAGACATTTATTATGTATCATAGTCTTCTCACTATTATGCTTTTATATCATCTTAATTCTGATATAAGCCAGATCTTTGTATCTGTTTTTGGTAATGTAGGTTTCCACTCTTGTACCATACTTCACTTGATAAAGGGGACGTAACCCGAAAATGCGATTTTTAGCGGCGTGTGATGATTGCTGTGTGACGGAATAAAAGTTGTTTTTGCTGTGAATACCCGTGGCTGTGCGTGGTGCCTCTTTTTGGTCTCCACCAGAAGGAGGAGTACCATTGGTCAATCGAGATCTGACGATATTAATTTATCCTGGACAATCCCTTTAAGGCAGCATCTCTCCCCCCATTCAGAATGCAGAAATGCTCTACTGAGCTGCGCCACCATGTGTATGGGGGCTATCTGCCAAAGTATTTGTCTGACGGTTATCTTGTGTATAGCCAGACAAAGAATAAATAATGGACAAGTATATATTGCACAATTTACAGTTGACTACACAGAACTAAAAGTTCACTTTAATAATATATACAACCTAGAAAAAGTGCTTCACTGGCACACTGCATAACATAGCTCCACTAGTTCCCTGAAGCTTTTGGGGATTTATGTGATGTCTATTTTTGCTACTTTAAACACTGTATAAGCCATTTAGGAAACACCAAATAAGCCAAAAAGAAGCCAAACAATCATACCACAACAAGTGTCTCCCTCCCCACACACACACACACACACCACAAACGATAAACTAACACTAAGCATGAGTGTCAGACACTTGCATTATCTTATAAATGATCAATATTACACGTAATATATATTGCATATTTTAACCAAATACCTTGTTGCATCAAATACTAGTATTGATAGATATAATATTGTTGGAGTTAAAATACCATCAGTATAGTATTCAAATGTTCAGCTATACACATACAAACATTTAATTACTTTTTCAAATGAAAAGTACAGAAGTGCATATCATCCCTATACCAGTTATAACAATGCCTATCATGCAACTAAGTTTGTAAATAATCAAATAAGACAATACTCCTATCCATTAGTGTAAATTCCAGCAGTGGAAAAGCAGGGGGCTGACACTATCTTTTTCAACTGTACAGTACCATGCAACTCAGCACTGATTTTTTTTTTTTTTTTTTTTTTTTTAACTTTTTCCCACGTTTGCAAAATGGAAAATGAAGCAACTTTCTAAATACTCTTGACTATGACTTCCCTGCCAATTTGCTGCTGTAAACTCTGTATAACCTATTTAGGCTATATTTACACTTATTTTTTTGTGTCCCTTCCATGGGAGGTATATCACACTGAAGCAGATGGAGGAAAGAACCCATGACAATTTGCAGGAGGATAAAAAAAAAAAAAATCTCACAAGTAGCATTAGTGTTTGTGTCAGTAATAGGTCTGATACCAAACTGAAAACTATTTTTTTTCCACAATAAAACTCACTGATAAATTTTTGTTTACAGAAAAGGAAGAAAGCCTTAGAAACAAACAATTCCCAAACAATCTATTGAGGCAAAAATATTGACAAATGAGAAAATCATTGTGCCAGTTGATTCAGACTAGTCAACTCAGAACTTACTGAAAATATCTACAGCGAGGGCAGATTTATTAATACTGTCTAAGCTTAAAGACAAGGCAAACTTAAACTAGTTTTAAAATTAACCAGATCTATCACAGGGACTAATGCTGGGTGATAAATCAATAATATGGTTAAACTACCTAGTCTAAGTTTACATCTATGCGCTTGCTTAGGCTAAGTTGACATCTGCACTTCGGTCGCAATGTCTGGCTGAAATCAGTGGACAAAGTCGTCCGGCATGGAAGACTACTTCCTCCTCCAGTTTCAAAACAATGGCCACCCAACGGACCCCATTAGTCAATAGTCAATGTAACCACTACAGCAGTCTACCTGTCCATTGTGCAGCATCTTAAGCCCTAAAGAGGTTATACTACAAAACTAATTTATCCCATATCCCATGATAAATTACTTACTTACAACAGGGTTCCCACACCTACCAAGAACAGGTTTTTTTTTTTTTTTTTTTTTAACCTCATTGTGAATGTAGCAATAGACACTTACTGCTCGCTCTGTTATCTTCAATGGCAGTTCTGGAAAAAGCCAAGCGCTGTAGTTCAGCTATTTCCAGCACTTACAATGAAGTGAATGAATGGATCTAGAAAGTGCATTCAGCATCCACTGCTAGATTGAAACAAGGGCTAAAACACTACTGTTCTTGTTATTGTGGGGGTTAATAATGTGGTGTAAATCATGTAGAACAGCTTTTTTGGTGAAAATTGTGCTATAATTCTGGCATATTTTCAGTAGTAAATCTGCGTCAATGTCTGAAGCTCAATAAGAGGTCAAAAGTAGTAACTGTGGTCTAGAGGTGTCAGTACTCATTGTACAAGCAGAATCATGGCTAAAAATATGAGCCACTTTTTACAAGCGATGATTTAAGACAAGAGTCCAGTGCAGAAGCCATATTAGAGACATTTCTGGCTTGAGAAGGAGAATTAAGCCTATTGTATGGAAATACGGATGTTTGGAGAGCAAGTGCATTCAGAAAAAGAGCAAGCTTTTGTGATTATAGCGCAAGATAAGAACAGAGCACAAAAACATGTAGAAGTTTCTTATAAAAGAGTCTTTAAAACTTGTCGTCAAGAAAAGGAAGAAAGCTTTGAAAGAAACGGTCTATCAGTATATTAAGGCCTTAGAATCATAGAACAAATATTTATATGGTTAACATATCTAAATGTTCCTAATAAACATATCTAATATTTCCATGAAAACAAACCGCCAACAAGCTATGCAAGGTTGTCCGGAGATTATCTTCTTTCATATAACACTAAGATTACAGTGCTATCTGAATGCCCAGAGAAATCACTGGTTTAAAACACAATCGGGATTTTTATTTTATCTGTATTATACAGCTGCATAAAAAAAAAAAATCGTAATGCCGACTGTTTTCAACCAGTGATATCCCTGGAAAAAATTTTTGATAACACTAACATTAGTGTAAAGAAACTCCTCTTTCATATGACACCAAAAGCAAATTTTTTACGTTTTCTAATGTCAGAGATAACTTTTTGAATTGACTCTCTCCTACATGTTAGACAGTCCGTGCTCTATACACAGTAACATTCAGTGACAGGCAGAAACAGCTCTCAATACAGAGAGAGAAAGTGAAAAAAAAAAAAAAATGCAGGAATTCAAAAGATAGAATCCGAAAATGTGTTAAGTTATATTACAAAATTTATTAATGACAAATATTTCCAGAAAATGAAAAGCTGTCCGAAAGTTTAGTTACACTTTAAAATTGTATCAAAGTGTCAAAGTGCTTGCAAATATTTAAAAGTTCTTTTTACACACCCCACATATGAATTACTGCTCAAGCTAAAATGGGGGGGGGGAACCCACCCGTCTTTCACAATAAAAACATAGTAAAAGGTAACTCACTTTGAAGCACCTACCTGTGCTGCCACTGTGTGAGACCTTGTAGGAAATAACTTTGTGATACATGCTGTATTGAAGCCAGCTTCAGATAAGCCAAATGCCGCTCGCAATCCTGCACCACCAGCACCCACCACGACTGCATCAAACTCATGATCCACTACAGGGTATTGTGTTGAAATCTGGAAGTTGTACAGAATAGATTAGCCAATATGTAAAGGGATTTTCCTTATAAAAAGCGATCAATATTAAAACTGCAAGGATCCGACACCTCCACCGGCCTAATTAATAAAAAAAAAAAATTTTTAGCCTGGACAACACCTTTAAAAGACACTTATAAGCCATGCACAGGATAGGCAATATAGGTCTGATCTCTGGGAACCTCCTTGCTGGGACAACAAACCATCACTATAATGTATGTCCTTAGCAACTGTCCCTGCACAACTAAAGCGACAAGGAGCCTGAATGGAGCAGCAAATAAAGTGCTTTCTTTCAAACATCTCCTTAAGGGTTACAGGGGACTCATGATCCCCATTCCAGTGATCTTTGGGTGTCGTAGAAGGGAGACTCCCAGTCATCAGGACACTATCAGCGCTAAGCCTGCTGCTCCATTCAGACTCCTCCTCACTTCAGTTGTGAAGGAATAGTTGCTAAATACATCCATTGAAGTGATGGTTTGACATCCGGCCATGGAGTGAGGAAGGTGGTGAACCAAAAAAAAAAAAAAAAACACCCACACACACCCCTGTGCCGTCCCACTAAAGCCAATCAGCGGCCTAAGGACAGAGACCTGGGATGTCACAACTGGTGTGAACTTCTGGCAAAAGACGACAGAGGAGCAACAGGACCGGACTGCGCTGGGAGAACACAGGAGCACCAGGGACAGGAGAGTATATTTTTTGGGTTTTTTCCTCTTCCTTATCAAGTTGGGTAGAGATTACATAAGTCACACTCCCCGAGAAATATATTGATACACTATATACTTATGACATAAGAATAACCACTCTAAAATGTACCTGCGATTATAAAACCACTTTTCATCAATAAAATAGTACATGTGAATATAAAACTTTGCTGTTTTATTTAATGTCGTATTTTTACAATTACTCTTAACGGTAATTGTCTTTCTAGGAGCCCATGAAAGCAACCCTAGGAGGAGACCGCCCATTCACAGGACAGGAAACCTGGAAAATAAATGGGACCACACCCCCACCACAACTAAGTGATTGGCAAGACAGGAAACCCGGACAGGTGAGCGATAAATAAAATTAGCAACACCAGAAAATATGACAGAAGAGCCCGATCTGGAAAATAATACCCTATACTGTCTGATATATCAGGAACTGACTATTGACCTATAGCCTGACTACAGACACAAAGGGGACCCAATCTGGAAAGTTATGTCCCTAGCAAAATGTACACAAAATGAAGTGTTTTTCCAGCCCAAGGAAAAAAACAAACAAACCAACCAACAACCACCAACCAACCACACACACACACACACACACACACACACACACACACACACACACACACCACTACGGCTAAGGGGCAGTTGCATAGTATTCCATCCATATTTTTTATGACTCCTCATGAGAATTAAAATTCAAGCTATTTAAAAAATTGGGCTAGAGAATTTTTTTTTCATTTTGTGTACACTACTTCAACCAAAGGGCCTTTTTCCAAGCACTTGAACACCGGATACCCATAATCTCCTGGAATCATAGACAAATAAGTGGGCTGTGTTGCATTTTTATTATTCCCTAACAAATGTCCCTAGAATGAAAAGGGACGAAACAGAATTGGTATCCCTATACCAAACAAGGCAGGGCAAAACTTTTACTAGCCACTTTGGCAACGGGAAAAAATAAATAAATATATCAGTGCTTGGAGCTTTAATCCAGAAGACAGAGTCTTTGGAATCGAAGGGGTACTTCCTCTAAATAGAATATGGTATATAGAACTTTCTGTCAGGGTTTTACTATTCATGGCTAATCAAAAGCCTTTTATGCCTGGGGCCAGTCCTTCAAACATCTGGTCCAATACCGATCTCACTGCTTTGAGTAGAGCATCCATGTCTTCTAAAGCAAAGGACGCTCTCCGGACATATCAATGGACAAGTCTGACGCTGACTAATTCACCTCCCTTATGTCTTTTGGACTCTCATTCTTCTTCATTTTCCATGTTTGGGGGGGGGGGGGAGGAAGGCGGGGATTAGAGTAGGAGTCAGGAAGAGAAGACTTGGATCTACAGCTACACATAAGAGAGTCAACTTCTGAATGGATCATCCTTTAGATATCCATAAAATAGGGTGATGCGTTCGCCAAAATTAAAACTCACTTAAGGGAAAAAGGGCTTGGAGTAAGAAGAGTAAAAAGCTTTACATGAGACCCCACAAGAATGTGATTTAGAACTGAACTCTCTTAAAGGATTTGAGACACTGTAAAAACATAAGATCAAAATTTTAAAAAGTAGCATCATGGTATATATACACTTCTTTGGTTGTCTCAGACGTGATGCCCACAAAGCAGAAGATGATTCAACCACTGTACTTCACCACTTACAAGCAGAGCGTTTTCAGCAGCAGGAAGATGTGGGACTGGCTGGCTGACTGACTTCTGCAGCCAATTTGTAAATTACACCTGGCAACATGTGTGGAGAGAAGTCCCTCCCTCCATGAAGACTTCTGTGATCGTGCTGGGAGCATCATCCTGGACTATTCCCCCACTGGAAGTTCCACTCTGTCACCTTAAAGTGATGTTGCCACCATGTGGAACAGAAACCTCTCCAAGCATGCATTCCACCACCAATGCACCTGACACAGGACTGCCTCCTCCCCATCCAATATGAGAGAGGAAGCCTGAGCGAAAGAGCGAGATATCGGGGGCTGCATGGTAGAGCACCATTAGTCAAAGAGCCAGGCTCTAGGGAACGGGGACAGTATCTCCAGCTTATGACCAGCGAATGAGGTAAGAACTTTAAAAGGGTCCTTCCCCAGTCTCCTGTTTGGTCCATAAAAATATATAAATAAAATATATATTTTTATTATACTTGTCTGGAGGACAGGTCCTGTGGATGGGCTGTTTCTAAGAAAACCTTCATGACAGTAGCACAGGAGGATGATAAAAATCTCCCTAGAAACCGAATTAATGATAAGAACAAATTCTATTATCTCCTAAAGCTCTTCATGACAGCACCACAAGAAAAGTACCAAATAAACATACATTTTAAATGAAGGAATCACAGCATAAAGAACCTTCCTGGCAATAGGAAAGGTCCCTGCTGAAAAACAGATGTAAACGATAATTTTAATTAAAATGTATGGAAAGATGACCAAGTAGCTGCTTTGCAAATCTTTTATACTTACAGTTAGGTCCATATATATTTGGACACACAAATTTTGTTTTTTTTTACCTGTTTACTGAAACATATTCAAGTTATTGTTATATAATGGACATGGACAAAGTCCAGACTTTCAGCTTTCATTTGAGGGTATCCACGTTAAAATTGGATGAAGGGTTTAGGAGTTTCAGCTCCTTAACATGTGCCACCCTGTTTTTAAAGGGACCAAAAGTAATTGGACAATTGACTCTTCGGCTGTTTCATGGGCGTGTGAGCAATTCCTTTGTTATGTCACTCTGAATTCAGCAAATAAAAGGCCTGGAGTTGATTTGAGGTGTGGTGCTTGCATTTGGAAGATTTTGCTGTGAAGAAAACATGTGGTCAAAGGAGCTCTCCATGCAGGTGAAACAAGCCATCCTTAAGCTGCGAAAACAGAAAAATCCCATCTGAGAATTTGCTAGAATATTAGGAGTGGCAAAATCTACAGTTTGGTACATCCTGAGAAAAGAAAGAAAGAAAGAAAGAAAGAAAGAAAGAAAGAAAGAAAGAAAGAAAGAAAGAAAGAAAGAAAGAAAGAAAGAAAGAAAGAAAGAAAGAAAGAAAGAAAGAAAGAAAGAAAGAAAGAAAGGAGAAAACAAAAGAAAGCACTGGTGAACTCATCAATGCAAAAAGACAGAAGACAACAGTGGTGGATGATTGCAGAATAATTTCCATGGTGAAGAGAAACTCCTTCACAACAGCCAACCAAGTGAACAACACACTCTAGGATGTAGGCATATCAATATCCAAATCTACCATAAAAAGTATGGCAAAGGCGTGGTACAGCTCCTGATCCAAAGCATACCACATCATATGTAAAACACGGTGGAGGCAGTGTGATGGCTTGGGCATGCATGGCCTTCAGTGGCAGTGGGTCACTAGTGTTTGATGATGTGACATGACAGAAGCAGCCGGATGAATTCTGAGGTATTCAGAGACATACTGCTCACATCCAGCCAAACTGATTGGTTGGCGTTTCATAACACAGATGGACAATGACCCAAAACATAAAGCCAAAGCAACCCAGGAGTTTATTAAAACAAAGAAGTGGAATATTCTTGAATGGCCAAGTCAGTTACCTGATCTCAACCCAATTGAGCTTGCATATCACTTGTTAAAAGACTAAACTTCAGAAAGAAAGGCCTACACACAAACAGCAACTGAAAACCGCTGCAGTAAAGGCCTGGCAGAGCATTAAAAAGGAGGAAACACAGCGTCTGGTGATGTCCATGAGTTCAAGACTTCAGTCATTGCCAACAAAAGGTTTTCAACCAAGTATTAGAAATTAACATTTTATTTACAATTATTTAAATTTGTCCAATTACTTTTGAGCCCCTGAAATGAAGGGAGTGTGTGTGTAAAAAAAAAAAAAAAAAAAAAAAAATGCTTTAGTTCCTCACATTTTTATGCAATCATTTTGTTCAACCCACTGAATTAAAGCTGAAAGTCTGAACTTCAACTGCATCTGAATTGTTTTTGTTCAAAATTCATTGTGGTAATGTACAGAACCAAAATTAGAAAAAGGTTGTCTCTGTCCAAATATTTATGGACCCAACTGTAAGAGTCTCTTTTCTTTGGCGAAGTGGCCATGACGCTTAGCTTATCAGGAGGAGAAAGATCTTCGATAAGTTTCATAGACTTTTTTTTATCCAATTTGCTGTTGTGTTTTTAGAAAGTTTTTTTTCCCCCTCATCAGGACCAGAAAATTGAACAAAGAGGTTATTCCTTTCTCCAGCCTCTAGATCAGGGGTCGGCAACCCCTGGCAAGGGCAGCAGAGTCCTAGCCCAGCTGTTTCGAACGGACCAAACACGGCCAAAACGAAACTGCTATTATACTGTGGGGTCTCTTCAGACCCCAGGGTATAGTAAGTGGAGGCTCAGGAGAGGTGATCAAACATAAAACAATGTTACTCACCTTTCCTGTGTTCCACAGTGGATCTGTGCTCTGTAGGCACTTCTGCCTGAAGTAACATACCACTGAAAGGACCTCAGGGGTCACATCCGGCATCATTATGCATAATGACGCAACATGACCCCTGAGACTCAGAGGTCGCTGACTACAAGCAAAAGCACCAAAGAACAGAGGAGCTGCGGAGCGCAGGGAAGGCGAGTAAAGTTTTTTATGTTGGTCACCTCTCTGAAGAGGCCCCACAGCATAATAGCTAGTGAGTGTCGAAAACTGGAATATTATACTGTGTGCAGGGGTCGCTATGGCTGTGGGATATAATACCGCATGCAGAGGCTGCTATGGGATATAATACCATGTGCAGAGGCCGCTATGAGACATACTACCATATGCAGGAGCCGCTATGGGACATTCTTCTGCATAAAAGGTGTGTTTTTGCACAGAAAACACGGGCATTATTTATTTATTTTTTTTGTGCACCATGTGAATGTAGTATTACATCGAAGCAAAAGTTCCAGTGGCCTAAGAATATAGCTGCATCCAGAGTGTTTTCACCATAAGTATGCTGCAATACGGTGCTCTTGGACACATACAGTTACCACTAATTGCGGGATGCACATGTACTTTCATTGCTTCTATTTGGAAAGTGCTGGCCCCAGGAAATAGCAGTAAATGCATGCTTCCTAAAGCATCTGGTGACAGCACTTCTGTGTTATGGTTTGTGGTGTGTATATATTATATAGTTTAGGGGTCGTCAGACAAAATTATTGCCCGGCACTCCGAGTACTTCATGTTTGATTTTTTAATTAAAATCGGCACGCCAAACAAAAAAGGTTGCCTACCCCTACTCTAGATATTGCAAGATAGTTCTGCAGATATCCCAGGTATAGAATTTTTTTTTCTTTAGGGTTAGAAGGTTGTGGCAAAAAGATTGTAGTACAATAGCTTGATTTACAGTCCGGTTAGAACTATGTTTAAGTCTAAAGAAGGTGAAGTTTGATGCATGTGGGGCAGAGCCTGTAACCAGAAAAAGGAAAAAAAAAAAAACAAAAACAAAAAAAAAAAAAAAACACCTTTTTCTAAAAGTGATAGACCTTAGACCTTTCTCTAGGTCTGCTTGATCATAGATATTTGGCACTGTAGGGGATGACCAGGATAGAAATTTCTTCTAGACTTTAGCAAAGATAGCATTTGTGTCATCTTTCCTACTTTTCTGCAAAGCCTATATAATAATAATAATAATAATAATAGTCCTTTAATAGTCCCACAATGGGGAAATTCAGTGTGTTACAGCAGCAAAGATAAGCAGATACAAATACAAATACAACATGTACAGGAATATTCCAAGGTGAGAGGCATTACATTGATAGCAGACAGACAGATAGGGCGTAGCAGGGGGGGGGGGGGATTTAACAGGCAGAGAGATATTTTCAGTTCTCTGTGTGTAATGATCTCCGCTTAGGTCGGTGTTGGTTGTACAGCCTAACCGCGGTGGGGAGGAAAGACTTCCGATAGCGCTCCTTCTCACACCTAGGGTGGAGCAGTCGGTCACTGACAGTACTGCCCAGCGCAATCACAGTCTCATGCATGGGATGGGACTTCTTCTTCTGCATGGAGCTCACCACGGACAGTATCCTTCTGTCACCCACCGCCTGCACTGGGTCCAGTGGGCTCCCCAGGACAGAGCTGGCCCTTCTAATCAGCTTGTCAAGTTTATTTCTGTCCCTGGTTGATATGACCGCTTCAGAAAGCACCTTAGAAACTCTGCTTGATGGGTCAGTTTCTGAAATCATCATTTTAAAATATGAAGTTCTGTATGAAACATAAGACCTTGAAATAACAGGTAGAGAGACTAGAAGAGTCAAAAGACTCTAACCTTAGTTTGTTCAGAAGCCTGAACCAGGCTCTTTTTGGCCAACAAGGGCTATAAGTATTAGAGTCGTTGCTTTGGAATTCCCCATCCCACTGCCCCTACACCCAATGCAAACAAATCCTCCTCCGGAAGGACCCACTATTGGACTATTATGTTATACACACAGCCTTTAAGAAGCCATTCCACTGGATCTAAGTATTGTCTGCTCAGGAAGTTGATTTTATATTAGACAATCCTTTTAGGTGAAGAGCTGTTAAGGACAGGAGGTGTTTTTCAACTCACCTGAATATTTAAACTGGCAGATGTTGCAGGGTCTTCCCTCTGGTGCCTCCTTGGTGGCCCAAGTCTATTGCTGTCATGTAGTCAGAGTATATTTTGATGTATGACCCTTGAACCAGGGGACCTGAGGATTTCAAGGTTTCAAGGACTAACTAGGTAGTTTGCAGAAATTTCAATTAAATTTTTGTCATGTCATTTTCTGTCATGTGTAGTGCTCAATTCATTTGAAGAAGAATGCCATGTCTAGATTTTTGGGATTATATATTTGCAGAAAATATTTTCCTATTGGAAGGAATCACGTTAGATTTTTTTTTTAACCCTTTCCATGCTGCCCACGTATTTATATGTCCGCCCAGGGTGGCACTTTTCTAGCCGAGGACGTATCTAATACGTCCTTACTACTAATGCCCATATCTCAGGATTGGTTAAGGCTATGAATATGATCTTAGCCCTAAAGGATCCAAAGATATGGGGCTCTAAAATGTCCTCCCCTCTCAGGAAGCATGGCGGGGGAAGGAACAGAGCTACAGACGATGATAAATCATTATCATCATCATCATCATGTGGGGGGGGGGGTAGCATGGACTTCTGTCCATGTTATCCCCTCTCCTATGAGATCATACTGTAAGTACTGTATGTAATACCCCTTTAAACATAACCAGGAAGTTTATTGGCATTTATGGTGTTTACCATCGTTCAGGTCACAGCGCCAAAACAGTAGTACCAAAACACTAACACAACACATACATAAAAGTCATCAATAAAGTTTACATTTGACCCTGTCCATACCCGATCTTTCTAGAGTAAAATACGCCTCTCTAGCGATATCCGTTACACGCTAAAATAGCAGCAATAACGATTATCACTAGAGATGAACGTATATATAGCTACAAATTTATAGGGAGATAGAAAATTATATTCTTATGTAAGCTTTTATTTAATTTGCATGCAAAAAAATTGGTTGCCGCATTTCTGTAATTTTGGCATTTAACACCTGCAAATATATATATGTGGTATCTTGCAGTTTTTTGGAAAGTACATTTTGTTTGCAGAAAGGGATTGCTTGAGAATGCACTTTAGTGGCAAATTTGAAATTTGGTGCAATTTTAGCTTGCAATCTCTATTTGCTGCAAAGGTGGTTGTATATATGAAAGTTGTGTTTTTATAAATGGCATGCTGTGCAATCTCAAAAACGATAGTTTTTGGTATCACAGTCAGCTATGTGCAGTATAGATTTTTAACATTAGTGAATAACAGCAAAATCTTGCTTGTCTTCTGTATTAGTGTTTTTGAGAGTACAAGCTCTTGTAGTTGATGTTTGTGGTATATATAAATTGTGTACACCTTGATCTATTTTATATGTGTTTTGTGTGTGAATGTAAGATTGAATAGGAGTTTTAGGTGAAAATATATGTTTTAGTGCATTTTTTCAAAAAAATATTTGTGTTTGTCACAGTTACATGAAGGTGGACAAGGCTATTGATAACCCATTGAGACACGTAATCTTCAGGTTGTCTACTTTCAAGAAATATATAGGGTTTAGGGGTTCACTTGCTTTTCACGGTGTGTAATCCCTATATTTTATAGGATGATCCTTTTTAATATTTCCAGCTTCAAAGCAGATTTTTGTTTTTTCCAGTTCTGGTGATTTTATGAAGATATGTGCATGCAGGTGTAGGCCTTAGTGATATGAATGAATTCTGCTCGTGTTGAACTCTTGTTTTTAGGAGGTTTGGTGCATATAACTTTTTGTTTGGTTTAGCAACTAATATACATTTATTTGCATGTTTCTATATATATATATATATATATATATATATATATATATATATATATACACATATACACAATCAAAATTGCATGAAGGTGCTTGTTCGCATACATTCCCAAGTGGCATTTTGACAATGCTGCAGGTGTCTACTTTAAGAAAATATATAGGTATGGGGGTTTAGTAGGATTTTTTTAATGTTGCAATTTAGGTTTTATTGGTCCATCTCAAAACTATGAAAATTGCCTTGGCAGCCAGAGGAGAGAAAAATCTGAAAACCCCTGGCAGTTAAAGGGTTAAATTATGCATCTCAGACATTCGAGACAACTGCGCACTATGGAAACCGAAACAAATATGGAACTGAGTGAAGATCTTGTTTTCTGAGGGCTGCTGCAACTTCTGCCATAACCTTGAATATTCTTGGGGCAGATGAAATTCCAGAAGGCAAGGATTTGAAAGGAAAGTGAATGTGGATGTGATGCTGGGTGTCTTGAATAAATACTGACCCATTAACAGAATGTTTGACCTTATAGATTCCAGATGGAAGATCTATTAAAATTTTCTTGGGAGGAAGGGACAGGCAGAAAATTCTATTTTGTATCCCTCTTAAAATTCACTTTTTTTTTTTTTTTTTTTGGCCAGGATGGAAACCATTCCCGGAACTATATAGGTAAGAAACTAACTTAAGATTCTCATGAATAGGAAAGACTTTTTTTTTTTTTTGCTCTTAATCCCACAAACATCTCATGTATAGTGCAGGACTTTAGAACCTCTTCTACTTGCATAGTAATCCTTACCGCATTGTGTAACCCTTGCATATATTCAGAATTAATAATAATTTAAAAATAATTCACCCTGTTCCTCATAAATACTATTGGATGATAATTTTCCTAAATTATCTTCATAAACAGAGGGAGAATAGAGGGTAAATCATCATCAAAGATTGAGTTAACTTCAACAGCAATCCTCTTTTTTGGAGGAGGAGTGGGTTCAGAAGGAACGAAGGACAGAAACAGTAGAAAGAATGGATTAAATTTCCTGGCCCACTATATTCTTAATTTCATCCATAAAAGATGGTTTAGTCTCTTCAATAACTTTCTCCTTATATACCTGACAAAGATGTTTTTTTCTCAAATAACGAAAAAAGTTTTCTCCCACAAATAGCCCTTTTCCACACAGGTTGGCCTTTTATTTTGATTTAGAGGCCTCATTGTCCGACTGCAAAATAATAATAGGGAAGAGAATCAATATCCGATCCCAAACAAGCTCCTTAAGAAAAGGTGCTCAGTTACAGAGCAAAGCTAACTACTATAACCAGGGGGAGCAGAGCAAGGAGCACCATCAGTTTCAGACATGATAGATTACCAATCTTACATTATACAGGTTTGATATCAAATAGGGTCTTTTATATAATTACCCTTTGGCAGGGCCTTCCAGGGTTTGGGACTTCCATCAGCTGGTGCCTGCACAGCCACTGACTCCAGAGAAAAGGTGCCATCTTCTTCCCATACGTGCAGGACCGTCAGAAAACATTGCTGGACTGGAAGTGGCGCCTGTGTCTAGTAGCAGAACGCATCCTCCGAAGAGAATACACATAACCAGTGAGTTCCACAGGAGACCAAGGCATGCAACACTTTCTCCCACTGTATTACCAAAGATGCAGGGGGGAGGGGGGGGGTTTAGGGGAACAACAGTCCATGGTTGTAAAACCCCTGAAGCAGAATAATAATAATAATAATAATAATAATAATAAATAAATAAATAAATAAATAAAAAGCATGGCAAAATAATTTGGGCTGCCTAGCAAGTACAAAAAAGTTTAAGCCATACTCTGACCAGCTCAGAGCAGCTCTTGCCCCCTAATAGGGACAGGAAAAACAGGAAAAGGGGATAAGGTCTTTTAACCTCGTGTGTGCTTCTTGTCCCTGTTAGGAATGGAGATTCAGTCGCCTGTGGTGCTGCCATGAACGACGATAAAAGTATTTTTTCTTACATTGCTTTCCTCCCCTCTCCCTTTACTCATTCTACAGTCATTAAAATCCAACTCTCATCCGTATCCACTCTGAATATTTTACTTCTACCACTGAGGTCTACAGAAAGCAAGGTCTGGATGACAAGATGAAAAACCAAGACACCTCAGAACCTCGGCTTCAACAGCCACACCGTTAAATGCATCTGAGGAAAGGTGGGGTGGAACAGCAGCCCTTGAGACAAGAGGTCGACTTGCAGAGGAAGAAGCCAAGGAGCGTCTGCCAGTAGGAACATGACAATAGCCAGACGGAGCCAATCTGGAGCCCCCTTGGTCTTGAAAATCCAAGGGAGATTAGGATGAAGAGGGAACAGGTACAGAAGGTGGAAGTCCAGCCAGGGAATCACAATAGCAGCGGCCCGAGAGTCCTGGGACCTGTCCACGTAGCAGGAAAGTTTGTGGTTCAGGCGGGAGGCGAAGAGGTCGACGTCTGGCGTGACTCAAAGGAAGCAAAACTTAAGTAGTCTGCCGCCCAATTATCCAAGCCTGGAATATGGACCGCCGACAGAACCAGACCATGACAATCTGCCCAAAGAAGAGAGCGGGAGGCCTCCTGCAAGGCTGCATGGCTCCTGGTGTCCCCCCTGATAGTTAAAGTAGGCGACTGCGGTGGAAATGTCAGTCTGGACTTTGACCGGACACCCCTGGAGGAGAGAGGTTCAATCAGACAGGGCTAAGAAGATGGTCCTCAGTTCCAGTAGGCTTATCTGTAGGGAGGACTCAGCTTTGGACCACAGACCCTGAATGGTCAGGATACCAAAGACAGGTCTTCAGCCAGAAAGACTGGCATTGATGGAGATCACCTGCCAATGGAGGGGAAGAAAGCACTTCCCCTGAGAAATTCCTGGAGAAGAGCCACCAAAGAAGCTCTTGGCGAACCCAGGGATGAAGGAGAATCAGGCAGAAAAAGCTGCATGGAGGCTTGGCCAGAATTGCCAAATACAGAAGACCCAAGTGGATTTTTGTACTCCTTGTAAAATCCTTTTCTCGTTGTATTCATTGGGGGACACAGATCCCACCCTTGATTTCTTGTTGTTCCTGTCCCAGGTTGTTTTGGTTCATTTTCGGGTTGAGGACATGTTGGTTCAGTGTTCTTTTTTGTTTTCATGTCTCTCTCCTACTGCTGCACAGTGTCTGTGGATAGGGTATAGCCTAGAGGCAGAGCCAACATATT
This sequence comes from Leptodactylus fallax, assembly GCA_947044405.1. Lineage (NCBI taxonomy): Eukaryota > Metazoa > Chordata > Amphibia > Anura > Leptodactylidae > Leptodactylus > Leptodactylus fallax. Next base: position 6,470,154 of record CAMRHE010000064.1, on the reverse strand, counting down.
TTGATATTCCTAGTGTCAGCCTCCTAGTGGCCAGGTCTACACCCATGGTGCTGTGTTCCCCAATGAAATAAATGTGAAAAAAGCATTTCTCTTTAATAAGATATTCACTATGTAATATTAATTTACAAAAAGTTGTTTTATAATTACACTTTAAAAGGAGTCCGGTCCAAAATGCCTCACAAACAATAGCAGCCTTTAATATGAGCTGAAACATATCTTTGTAGCCACAAACCAATACAGTGATAATCGCCTCCTTATCGATATGCAAACCAGGCTGGGTCTGAAACACCTACAGACAATGAGAAATGCTACAGCACTCCTCCATACTCCTTCTCCCCTTTAGTTGCGATTGTAATTTTCAGCCTCTGTAGGTGGTTAATTTTGTAAATCTGGCCCATTTCTAGTGCAACTGCAGTCAATTTACACATCAATAAAATCATGATTATCTGCATTCCTTCATAGGTTTGTGGCCACAAAGTTATGTTTCGGTTCTTATTACAGGCCCCTACAGGGAAGGCATTTTGGACCTAACAGACTCCCTTTAAATTTAGAATCAGGCTATAAACATGCCTTATAACATCTCAAGTTGTGAGGCAAAGCAATTTTCTACTCTCTCATCATAGCAATAAACATATAGTGCTTGACTGAACTATGACGTTAAAAAGGAGTCCATCACCTTCAAAAATACTTTGACGGTAAAAATAGCAGTGGTGCCCCCTTGTTGCACTAGGAAGCTCATCTGCATAAGGATATAAAATAATTTTCTCACAAATGACAACATTGTACAACAAGTTATGGAATTCTATTTTTAATATGGATATGATTTGTAAGCGGACAGACTCCCTTGAAAAGGCAAATTACTAGAACCCAGCCCCTAGATTGAGTCAGGTGACCCTAACCTACAGGGCTGATTTGATATGCTGGGTTCTGGAGACAGTCTTACTTCAAGTTAAACATACAAAGTTTAGCAAGAAATATTTAATGGATAGCAACGCTTACCGAGTCAGAGACTTTGGCATGATTCTTTCCATACACAGTGAAGTGGAGAGTCCTCGCAATTGCAGGGGATACGGTTGTCCATTTCTAGAACAGTCACAAAAGTTTATTTATTTAAAACTATTTTTAAAAACATGTAAAATAATATCTGTTTATCACCTTTATAAAGCAGAACCAAGACGACTAAACAATATTTTAAATTTTTTTCTAAGGAAAAAAAAAACAAACAAAAAAAAAAACACCCACACACCACACACCACCATACTCACCTGTTCCCCCAGGATGGTCCGGTCGGCTGCCTTCTGGCTGTGATGTCCCAGTTCCTTTCCGGTGAGGCCGCTGATTGGCCTCTGCGGTCACGTGACCGCTGAAGCCAATCATCGGCCTCAGGAAGGGAGCTGGAGACGTCACAGGTAGTTGGCCTCAGCTATCACGTGCGGTGGGTACTTCTGCTGGAAGACAACAACGGAGCTGTCAGACTGTGCGGGGAGGCACCGGAGCATCAGGGACATGAGAGTACGGTTATCTTTTATTTTTTTCACCTCCCCAGCCCAATTAAAAAATTTAATTTTAGTCTATTGTCTATCTAAGGAGTTTGGTGCCACCATACTGTATTTCTAGGCCAGATCAAGTTTGGGTCACTACTTTGCACAAAACAGTACACCTCAAATAATTCAAAACAAGTTTGCTATCCCTTTAAGAGTTTCATGGGAATTAAAACATGCAGAAGAAATTTATACATTTCATATTTCTTCAATAATTTCAAAAATTTACACACACATTCACAAGAGGTAAAAAGACAAAATGAGTCACAGAATGTTACGCAATTTCTTGCACCATGATGCATTCGCAAAACACCAAACAGTGCAGTGGAAAGTACCAATAAAGTTTGTAAAGTATACTCCACTAATTTATTAAAGGGATTCTATCATTGGGGGAAACGTGTTTTTAACAGAAGCAATGTTAGAATAGCCTTTATAAAGGCTATTCTTCTCCTACCTTTACTTTTCCTTTCCTCGATGCCGTTTGTCCAAAAAAAAAAACATTTTATTCTCATATGTAAATTAAGCTCAGGGAGCACCAGGGGAATTCCCCCTGTGCTCCTAGCACCCCTGCGTCATTGCCGCAACCTGCCTCCAGCGCTGCTTTTTCACGCCCCCTGCATCTGTTCATCTTGCAGCTGCTTTCTCCGTCGGCCATTTTTCTGAAGTACGCTGGTGTAACAAACTAAACAAAAATGGCCAACGGAGCATGCTCAGTCGGCTCTGGCGGTCATTTTTGTTTAGTTTGAGCAGGCCAAAATCACCAGGGTATGTGAACTTTTGAACAGGGTCATTTTGATGTTTTTGGTTGTCATTATGATTTAAAAAGAGAAAACACAGAAGTTTGACAATAAATGGCTTCAAACAACCACTAACCATGAGTGGAGAAAAAGGTTTTGCGTAATTCATATTCTCTGAAAAAAAGGCCAAAAAAATCTGCCGGGTTATGTAACCTTTTTAGCACAACTGTATTAGTTTAGGAGTCGTCAGATTTACAATTATTGCCTGGCACTCCAAGCACCTCATCTTTGATATTTTAATTAAAATCGGCACGCAAATCAAAAAAGGTTGCCTACCCCTGATCTAGATGTTTTTTGCAGCCATTCCTAGTGAAACTGGCTAGTTATCTTAAGGACTTTAGCAGGTTTATTTGGGCGTTTAAGAAACCTATTTGGAGCGATGTTCTATTACGCATTACAATGGACATTATTTCCTTATACTGCAATATTCAACAGGATTTAGGTCTGCTATGTGTTGAGATATATCATTCTAAAGATCTTGATATTGGGAGCAAAAAAATTTTTTTTTTTTTTTTTTTTTTTTAACAAAATAACACACACACTTCTAAATCACTGATTGTTTCAGCTATCATACGCAAGATGTCCCTCCAGTGCCTCGGCACAGCCAAGGCTGAATAATTGGCACCTGCAAATGCTAAGCAGTCCCACGGAGCATTTGAAGATCTATTCATTACCTAGCCGGTCCTAGTTCCAATAACGGATTGTTCTGAAGACTCCTGGGTAAGCGCAGTTCTTTTCCACATTCCATACCTACCTGGATTTCGATGATTTGTGGTTTTGGTCCTGATCTACCCTTTTATAGAGAATGTTTATACATGCAGAGACAGTACATCGATGTACACCTCACAGCGCAGCTAGACTGTCAGGAACGCCCTTCTGACAGTGAACGGTGAAATTTAGACCCCTGATATCTCCAGCCCCGGGGCACATAACGGGAAAGCCGACAGTGTGCTGAATTCAGCATGCTCTCAGCTTTCTAGCGGTATATAAAACCGCATATACATGGGGACATGAAAGGTCCTCTTTAATCGCCAACGGTATAACATCAACAAGTATTTGAACCAGGGCTTGGATAGACATTGCTGTCATTTTCATCCCAAAGATCTGGACCCTATTATCATCATTCCAGTAGACCACATTTCAGAGTCCAATAATAAGAGATTCACAATCTATTGGTTGTATAAATGAAAGACTATCCAACCTAAAGGTCTTAACGAAATTAGTGAAACTTTTACAGAGATATGAAGACCAGTGATCTTGTTTTACTCAGTCACTGGTAGCTAAATAAAATAGAATCATTCAATATTGTTTTATATACTTTCCTTTGTGTGGTTTTTTTTTCCCCCTTGGAACATTCCCTTTGGTCTCAATTTGGCTTGTATTTTTTGAGACGTATTTCGAAAGGAGAATATATAGAGAATGGAAAACAGAAGGTGTGACATCTTGTGGCTCTTTTGCATTATTACAGCAATGGTCTCATGAACCAGGCATCTGGATATGAGCTCTGATGACTTCTAGTGGCAAGACCTTTTATCAACTAGGGCAGTGATTATTATTTATTTATTTATATAGCACATTTAATTCCATGGTGCTTCACATTTGAGGGTTTACATACAGTACACAAAATATACAACACCACAAATACAATACGGGCAGCACGGTGTGTGGGTTTCCCCTGGGTACTCTGGTTTCCTCCCACACTCTAAAGACATACTGATAGGGAATGTAGATTGTGAGCCCTATATGGGACAGTGACTGTCAAGGTCTGTAAAGCGCTGCGGAATATGATGGAGCTATATAAGTAAGCTTAATAAATACAAAACTAACAGTGATCACTGGAACAGTGGGACAGAGGGCCTTCCCGCAAGGGCTTACAATCTATGAGTGAGAGAGAGAATGCTGCAACCCTTTAACTCTTTCAGGACCAAGCCCAAAAGTGCGTTAAGGAAAAAAAAAAAAAAATATATACAAATTTTCAAAATGCTCTGCTTTTCAAATAGTCATACAACCCAAATACATTATTATCTACCATATCTCTGCTTTATATTGGCATCATCTTTTGTTATTTAATTTATTTTGGACCTTATAAAGCTTACAAGTGTAACAGCGATTTTCCAGATTTACAAGAAAATTTCCCAAACTAATTTTTTAGGGACCACTTCAGTTCTGAAAGGGATTATAAAGGCCTATATATCAGAACCCCCCCACATAAATCACCTTATTTTCAAAACTGCACCCCTCATAATTCAAGATAACATTTGGGAAGTTTGTTAACCCTTTAAACATTTCACAGGGATTAAAACAATATGGAGGTGAAATTTAGACTTTTTTTTTTCAATACATTCATTTAGCCCTAAAATTAACACATTCACAAAGGGTTAAAGGAGAAAATAGATCTCACAGTTTGTTATGCAATTTCTCCCAAACACAGAAATACGCCACATGTGGGTGTAAACTAATGTTTGAGCGAATGGCAGCGCACAGAAGGCAAGGAGTGACACTAGATGTTTGAAAAGTAGATTTTGCTGGAATAGTTTTCAGGTGCCATCTCTCATTTGCAGAGCCCCTAGAGTACCAATACAATGGAAACCCCCAAAAGTGACCCCATTTTGGAAACTACACCCCTCTCAGAATTTATCAAGGTTCATAGTGACCATTTTCACCCAACAGCCTTTTCACAGATTTTATTAACATTGGGATGTGTAAATTCAAAATTAATAAAAATGTCAATTTATCGCCAAAATTTTCATTTTCACAAGGGGTTAAAAGAGAAAAAAGCACCCTATGGTTTGTCAAATAATTGCTCCTGAACACGGCAATACCCCATATGTGGTCATAAACTGCTGTATGGGTACATGGTGGGGCTTGGAAGGGAAAGAGCGCTATTTGGCTTTTGGAGGGCAGATTTTGCTGGAATAGTTTGCAGGTGCCATATCGCATTTGCAGAGCCCCCAAAGTACCAATACAGTGGAAACCCCCTAAATGCGACCCCATTTTGGAAACTACACCCTTCACAGAACATATCAAGGGGTATAGTGAGCAGTTTGACCCTACAGCTGTTTCACAGATTTTATTAACAGTGGGACGTAAAAATGAAAAATTACTTTTTTCCAATAAACTGTCAATTTAGTCCCAAATTTTTTATTTTCACAAGAGGATAAAGGAGAAAGCTCCTTAAAGTCTGTTACACAATTTCTCCTGAACTCGGAAATACCCCATATGTGGTTGTAAATTGCTGTATGGGTACATGGCGGGGCTTGGAATAAAGAGAGCGCTATTTGACTTTTGGAGGGCACATTTTGCTGGAATAGTTTTCGGGTGCCATGTCGCATTTGCAGAGCCCCTAAAGTACCAATACAATGGAAACCCCTCTAAAGTGACCCCATTTTGAAAACTGCACCCCTCAAGGAATATTATCATTTTGAGCCCAAGAGTGCTTCCTGAAAATTAATATACAAAGTGAAAATTGAAATATTTAAAGAAATATGCCATTTCGGTACCCCAATACGTTGCACCCAGTTTGTGTCATCAGAGACACGCACTCCTAAAACTATTAAGTGGGCTATCCCAGGTAGAAAGAAGTTGTATATGCGGGTGTAAACTGCTGCTTGGGCACACAGCAGGGCTCAGAAGGGAAGGAGCACTGCACTTTTTATCTTTTGGAGGGATTTTCTGGACACCATGTTGTATTTGCAGAGCACTGAAGGTGCCAGTAAATTAAAAATACCCCTACAAAATGGGGTCACTTTTTGGGGAATTCCGGAGTCTCTACAAATGAGACACGGCGTACAAAAACCCAACAATCTAAATCAGAATAGCGCTCCTTGACATCTGCACCCTGCTGTGCGCCTAAACGGCAGTTTACGCCCACATCTATGACCCAGGTGTACCCAGGATAATGTACTTAATGCCATATGTGGGTATAAATTGTTGTTTGGGCACAGCAGGGAAGGAGCGCTATTTTGGTTTTTGGAAGTCATGCCACTTTTGCAGAGCCCATGAATTGGCAGTGAAGTAGAACCCGCAGACACATAACCCCACTTTGGAAACTACACCACCCAAGGGATTTATCAAGTGGTGTAGCAAGAATTTTTCCATAGATACACCATTTCAGTGCCCGATTTGTTGTTCTCAACTTGTGTCAGCAGAGAGACACATTCCAAAAACTGGTAAGTGGGTATCTTGGGCACAAAAGCTTTTGGCGCATTTGTCTCTGATATGAGCTGGGCACAACATATTATGCACTGAAATGAAGTATTCCTGGAAAAATTGTCATTTTCAACTTTCACCATCAGCTGCGTATTCATTTCTGGAAAATAAATTAATTAATGCAACACTTGGGGGTTAAACATGCTCATTGTACCCCTGGATAAATTCCTTCAGGGGTGAAGTTTCCAAAATGAGGTCACGTGTCAGGGGATTCCAGTACACCAGTGTCATACATGTGGGCATAAACTGCAGTTTGGGCACAGAGCAGGACGCAGAAGGGAAGGAACGCTATGTGGCTTTTGAAGTGTATATTTAGATATTTGGTATCTGGACGCCATGTCATGTTTGCAGCGCCTCTAAAGTACTAGTAAAGTGGCATCCCCTATGTAATGACCCCGTTTTGAAAACAGACCCCTAAAAGAATTTATCAAGTGAGCTTTAGTCTCCCAGACGTGAATGCACAGCGGATTGTGAAGACTGAATATGTAACCTGTGCAGAGTACATTGGGAACACCAAATTCCCTACTATATCCCCAGTAGCTCCTATGATTTGAAGGGGGGGGGGGGGGGGGAGGGTGTCACTCTGGGAGTTACTTCTGGTTTATTGTCCCTCGTAAGCTGTAAATCTGGGGTGTACCCTAATCTACACTCACACAGCTCCCTTCCTGCTGCAGCCAGTTTTGTTCTAATTATTTGGCAATTTTGGAGGTTTTTGTCTTCATATTGTACAAGCTATATTTTTTGTCATTTTTCTGGTGATGTAGCCATATGAGGGCTGCTTGTTTGCGGGACGAGATGCATTTTGGAATTACCTTATTTTTGGGCGCCTATAACTTATAGAATAAATTTTATTAACTCTTTCTTAGTGGATTTCCTCAATTTCCTCCGACTCCTCAATTTCCTCCGACTCCTCAATTTCCTCCGACTCCTCAATTTCCTCCGACTCCTCAATTTCCTCCGACTCCTCAATTTCCTCCGACTCCTCAATTTCCTCCGACTCCTCAATTTCCTCCGACTCCCGACTCCTCAATTTCCTCCGACTCCTCAATTTCCTCCGACTCCTCAATTTCCTCCGACTCCTCAATTTCCTCCGACTCCTCAATTTCCTCCGACTCCTCAATTTCCTCCGACTCCTCAATTTCCTCCGACTCCTCAATTTCCTCCGACTCCTCAATTTCCTCCGACTCCTCAATTTCCTCCGACTCCTCAATTTCCTCCGACTCCTCACCCCATTTCCTCCGACTCCTCAATTTCCTCCGACTCCTCAATTTCCTCCGACTCCTCAATTTCCTCCGACTCCTCACTTTCCTCCGACTCCTCAATTTCCTCCGACTCCTCAATTTCCTCCGACTCCTCAATTTCCTCCGACTCCTCAATTTCCTCCGACTCCTCAATTTCCTCCGACTCCTCAATTTCCTCCGACTCCGACATACATGGCGCATGTTTAAGAGAACTTAATTTAAGCTTTTTATCATCCTTATGATACAATAATCAAGCTATTTAGGTAGAACATAAAATATATTTATTGGATACAACTTTAGAACACAAAAAACTTTAATAAATTGCAAATATGCAAAACAGTGGTAAAAAAACAGTTTTCAACAAAAACGTCCTGAATAACATTTGTGGAGTCTATGAATTTGTTCTGAGAAAAAGTATTGCCTCCATCAGATCCTCCTTCAAAGATGACCTCAAATCGGATCGAATTATTTTAAGGCTAGAGAACAGCCTCTCTACACTAACTTGGGTTGGTGGCAAAGCGGTGACCACATGGGCAAGATCTCTAACAATCTCGGGGTATAAAGGAATTGCCTCCTGCACAGTCAGTTTTGATGATCGGTTGAACTCTTCTACTTCTTTGAGAGCAAGTGAAAAATTTTGCTGAAATACAGTCAGTTTGTTTGCTATGGGAATGGAATCTTTTTCTCTGCGGCAACGCTTTGCCTGATCCATGTCATCCAAATACTTTTCAAAGTTAAACTCTTCATCTGATGAGGCTGAAGATATGGTGGCAGTAGCACTGGCAAGACCCAATTCCTCTTGCTCTTGGCAGTCCTGTAGCCCACTCATCCTAATTGCTACCTCAGTCAGAGCTTCTTTTCCTTTAGTAATCTGTTGATCATTCAGCAATATACGATGACTTGGGTCCACATAAACAGCTGCCAGAAGAATTTTGTTATCTAATAACAGTGTCTCTCTCCTTTTCATTGAAGCAGCAATGCCCTCTGCGATTAAGCCTTGTCTTTGGGACATGCAAAACAGCAAGTTCTTCTACTCCTTTAAGAAAGTTCCAGGAGTTAAATCCTCAGCTTGTGATTTTTTTGTTACTGTGAATGGGTGATGAAGCAGTTCCATTAATTCAGCCACCTGTGTCCATTGACCTTCTGTTAATGTTACCTGAGGGTTGGCCATGTCCACAAGAAAGGGCTTCAGCTCAACTAATCGCTCAATCATTAAATAGGTGCTGCCCCACCGAGTGGCTTGATCTACGATTGCTCCTTTCCCAGCACGTCTCTTCAAGATGGAATCAATTTTAGGGGTTCGGGCAGCAATAGCCAATTTCCTCACCTTGCCAATCAGAGTTCCAGCATGTCCCTCTTGCAGACTGTCTCTTATTGCCAGCTGCAGTGTGTGCACAGCACAGCGCATGTGATAAATATGAGAGAATTTTGAAGCAGCTTCAGCAAGATCTAATTCTAAAGTATCATTTTGCTGTTGTTCTGTAGTAATATCTGTTTGTTCCTCAGTTACAGGAACAGGACTGTGGGCTTCCATCTCAGACATACTGAATCCAAAGTTTTCTTCTAACTGTTCTTCACCTTCCTTATTCTCATTCATCAGTTTAATTGTACTCATCATGTTTGAAGCATTGTCCGTTACAATAGCAAGAACCTGTTCTTTTTTGAGTTCATAATCTTCCAGAACATTTTCCACTAAGGCCTGGAGAAACTGACTGGTGTGTTGAGCTTTAGTATCCTTTACTGGCAGTGTCTTGGTAACAAATTTTTTGTTGTCACAAAAAATCTTACATTTATAGCAAAATAGTTCACTCTGTGACGCGTGTAGGCATCCATTTTAAGATATATTAAGCGTCTCTTGAGAATCTTTTTAAGATGTTCTTTTTAGTTAAGGCCTTCTTCAATCACTAATTTTCTAATACTTTGTCTTTCCAGAGAAACACCAAGTTTGCAGGCCATTTCTCCATTAAGAGCTTTAAAACTTAGTCGAGTAAATAATGATAATGGTACACCGCCCTTCACAACAAGCTCTATGAGCTGTCTTTTAAACACATCTGCTGTCATTGTTACAGTAATTTTGTCACTTAGAAAATATCTTGTTACTGATGTTTGAGACAATCTTTCATCCTCCGTTGCCTGGCGGGAAGTGCTGGGCACTGGTTTCTTGGTGTCACTCTGATCCTTCTCAGTCACAGATTTGAAAACTTCTGGGTGGAAGCGGCTTAAATGTCTTTTTAGATTGGAAGCTCTCGGAGGAGTGTTTTTCTCGCTTCCGGAGTATGCACTGATTTTGACATCACAGCATTTGTTCTCATCTGGGTCACTTATCTTACACTGACACACAAAATATTTTTTATCTTCAGTTAGTGTGAAATGCTCAAATACAGCTGACTTCATAGGAAGCTTCTTAGACATTTTATAATGATATAAATTTGTTTTCAAAATAATTTTGTCCAATAAAAAAAAAAGGTATATTGTAATATCTGAAAGAATAGCGAGTATAACTTTGGATAGAAATAAAACAAACTATGCATAAATCAATAGTACAGCTATCGATATGTCATGATAAATAAAAAGTTTGTAATATATGTTTTATTAGGTCTCTTTACTCTGAACTTTCAGTATCACACTTTTCTCTGGATACAGCTCACTAAGGGCCTGATGTGTGAAAACTGTCTTGGTCTAAGACTTTCTTTGTTACCCATAGCAACCAGTCAGAGCTCACAGCAACCAATCAGAGCTCTGCTTTCATTTCTCCAGAGCACTACATGAAAGGGGGAGCTCTGATTGGTTGCTATGGGCAACAAAGAAACTTCTACACCTAGACAGTTTCATACATCAGGCCCTGGGTGTTTTACATCATACTGCTTCACAATCTACAAAGTGAAACTACTAGCAGTGCTAGATAACAAAGCCTTGGCAAGTGGCAACAGCTTCTACACCTATAGTACTTTCTCACATGTGTGTTTCTGTATTTCTAAGTTTGAGATGTTAGAAAACAGTTTCCCCCCCTTATATTCTATGTATAGCATATATAAGCCATCCGAGCAGAGCAGCTAATCTCTCCAAACATGAGCTCAGAGGAGAAGCAAACTAACACAAAGCATACAGAGAGAACATACACTGGACAATTGATTTATGCAGTTTATTGAAAGTTTAGATATACTAAGAAGAAGTACTTGCCTTAAAGGAGTTCTCAGTCTCAGCACAATGATTCACTTGCTGACAAGCAGTCACTCTGTGTCCTCGGGCTGTGGGTGGGGGTGTCCAGCACAATTACAGATAAAGTCAAGCTTTTCAGTCCTCACAATCACAACACTTGTATCTTTTGCTTACTCCAGATAATGGTGCTAAACCTTATAGGCTCACTCGGAACTCAGTCCCATCATTATATGAGGAATAGAACAGACCTTTACAGGACATTTCATCATTTTCAACATTTCATCATTTTCCAAATTCTTATGAAAATATATTCAGCACATACTGCATTGTACTACTAACTGTACCAATTTATTATATATTTTGGGAGTCGGTCCATTTTATACCGACTCCGACTCCACAGCCCTGACATGGTACAGATATTTTTTTGTACTAGTTGATTTTACAGTACATGATTTTACATTTACCCAGTAATTATAATTCATGAAGTGTCGTTTTATCTCCAATACTGCTGCTTTCAACACAGTAGAAAAAGCAAAAAAGGAGCAGAGGTGTAGAGTATTAAGTCGTTTGACAACACCATACACCAATTGCAGCAGAAAATTAATTAGAAGGCACTGATGCAAATAATATTAAATGTTAAGTTTTATCAGTAAGTATTAAAATATAAAAAAGGTCCCTAAAAATTGATCAACCATCATAAATTTGCCACTCTATAGAGTCTAACGTTATAGCAAATACATATGAAATCACCACCATATAAAGTTGTATATCATGGTAGCCATACAGATGAATAATGAAACCATCTTACCAAAATCTGAAGACGGGAGTAACCCAGCAGGTGAGGGTGCATCACGGGAGGAAGAAATTACAGTCCCTATTCTTCCCCCTAAGACACTTTCCCTTACACCCAAAATGACTCCCGCCCTAACAAGGGCAGTACCAAGCTGTCCTTAAAATGACCCTAGGTACCCCTACGCGTTTCCTGGTACAGTAACGCACCAATCATCAGGGGACTTACTAGACTACTCATAGATTCCAAAATTCTTGGTCAAAGAAGATTATATATAAATAAATAAATGCTGCCTACAGTGGTATAGCAAAATAAATGAAACCCCACAATGGAGGAAAGACGCTAAACTGACTCCATGTAGTGACAATGGTAGCAAGATCTCAGCATCTCAGGGCAACTTATATAGTAATGGACTCCACCTATCAAACCAGGTGTGCCCAAACTCACATAGATGATATTTGAAAATTGCGCTAAAATCAGCGCACATTGATGACGTCATTCAAAGGACCGTGTCATCACCATTATACTAAGAGCGATACAAATCACAATGCGCATGCACGAAATAAAGATATCGCGCATGCGCATATTCTCCCGATCTCTTGCCAATCGTAATGCACTGAAAATGGGCATGCACAGTGAGATAAACTTTTACACACGCCCCTCAATGTGCGTCAGCTATGAGAGATGATAACAAAACCAGGTGTCTTGATACCAGGTGTGATCAAGTGAGGGTCACAAATCACCACCTCATTACAGATAGATAACAGATCCCTCTGTCACGCACCACAAATTTTAGACTGTTTATTTCCTGACCTGTTATAAATAACTTCTCTACGTATATTGCATTTTGTTAGTCCAAGAATCCTTTTGAAGATCCATGCCTTGTGTATGTATAAATAATGTGAATTTTCAGTTTCTTGTATAACACCATGTCTGATGAAGGGAGCTAGACTTCCTAAATCTTACTTATCAAATATACTCAGTAAGCCTCTAAAACAGGGGTCGGCAACCTCTGGCACGCGTGCCACTCTTGTCACGCAAGGCTTATTCCCCTGGCACGGCATTGGACTCCTCACCCAGCAGTTTCGATTGGACCAAACACGGCCGAAACGAAACTGCTATTATTATTCTGTGGGGTTTCTTCAGACCCCCCCGAGTATAATAAGCGGAGCCCCAGGGGAGGTGATCAAACATAAAAAACAATGTTACTCACTATTCCACGCTCCGCAGCCGCTGTGTACTCTTCAGGCGCTTCTGCCTGAAGTCAGCTGACAGGGCCTCAGGTGTCACGTCTGCGTCTGACGTCATTACGCATAATGACGCGACGTGACCCCCTGAGACTCAATGAGCGGTCGCTACTACAAGCAGAAGCACCCGAAGATACAGAGCGGCTGCGGAGCGTGGAATAGTGAGTAACATTGTTTTTTTATGTTTCATCACCTCTCTTTGCCCTCCACTTATTATACTCTGTGGTCTGAAGAGACCCCACAGTATAATAATAGCTAGTGAGTGGCACAAATTGGAATTTTATAAAAGTTAGAATTTTATACCGTGTGCAGGGGCTACTATGGAGGTTAAAGTGTGCAGGGGCCAGTATGGGACAAATACCGTGTGCAGGGGCCGCTATGGGACAAATACCGTGTGCAGGGGCCGCTATGGGACAAATACCGTGTGCAGGGGCCGCTATGGGACAAATACCGTGTGCAGGGGCCGCTATGGGACAAATACCGTGTGCAGGGGCCGCTATGGGACAAATACCGTGTGCAGGGGCCGCTATGGGACAAAATACCGTGTGCAGGGGCCGCTATGGGACAAAATACCGTGTGCAGGGACCACTAAGGGACATTATTCTGTATAACGGTGTGTTTTTCTATATTAAGGATGTGTTTTTGCACAGAAAACTCAGGCTTTGTTTTTTTTGTTTTTTTTTTTTGTGCAAAAATGCACCAGTTTTACATCGAATGAAAAAGTTCCAGTGGCCTAAGAATATAGCTGCATCCAGATACATAGTGTGTTTTCACCATAAGGATGCCGCCATACCGTGCTCATGGACACATTTACCACTAATTGGCGGCTGTACATGTACTTTCATTGCTTCTAATCAGAAAGTACAGGAGCGTCCCAAGAAATAGCAGTACACACGTGTCCTAAAGCATCTTGTGGCAGCACTTCTGTGTTATGGTTTGTGGTATATGACTTTAGTTTAGGGGTCGTCAGACTTACAATTATTGACTGGCACTCCGAGTACCTCATCTTTGATTTTTTTTTTTTTTTATTAAAATCGGCATGCCGAACAAAAAAGGTTGCCTACCCCTGCTCTAAAAGGTATCGCCTGATTTCTTCACTCTTCCACAGGTGTGATCAAGGCAGCTGTAAGAATTCCAGGATTTAGTAGATAAAGTCTTCTAAAGGAGTTGCACTTGAGCTGTGACAAAGTAGTTGTACCCTAGGCTAGTCCCAGAATCCGCCTACAATCAGCAGAGACAAAAGTCCTGCAAGGACGACTTTTCTCTCCTCCGGTTTCAGTATAAAATAGTCGGAAACTTGTCGGAGCCCATTATAGTCTATAGGGTCCTTGGGTTTCCACATGTATCCGCTTTTTAAGCAGACTGGGTTTCCATCTTGTGGGTCCCCAAGCGGATCTGAAGGATGGAAACCCAAACACTAGTTTAAACCTAGCATTACAGATTTCTTTTGTCTTTTAGATTATGAAACAAATCCCAATATTAGACAAATGTAACCTGAGAGAATACAAAATGCAGTTTAATGATTTCATTTATTAAGGGAAAATAGTTATCCAAATCAACCTGGCCCTATGTGAAAAATTAACTGCCCTCTTTACTAATTGCTTTTTTTCCTCTCATTTTTGACTTGTTCATTATATTTAAACAAACTAATAAAGTACATGATCACATCCACTGTATTGGACTGTGCATGTCTGACTGTACTTTATCACTTAGGGTGCATGGTCACAGCAGATAACCAGTATAACTAAGGGTGCATGGTCACACAGTGGTGGCCATATTCAGCCACCAATCATTGAATGTTTATGCTGTATAATCATGCAGCCACATGCAAGCAGGATTTTAGCCACATATGGCTACCACTACCACCATCCCATCCACTGTTAATGCATGGAGTGCATTTACAATAATGGTTATCTGCATAAGGTGAAAATTCAATATATATGCCAGAATATTACTTACTGCCATTACTACAAATTTCATACTCTTCTATGGCTAAAAATACATCTCAAAAGTGTGAATAGTATTTTCACTCTTCCAGAAGAAAAAAAAAAAAAAAAAAAAAAAGAAGCGAGACCTCTGAATGCACCATCAGCAGAGAGAACACATTGTCCTGGTCACATGGTATCCATCACAGCACACATCTCAGGTTATAGTCAGACAAGAGAGAGATTGGACATGCAGCATTTTCAGTATATATTTTATTCATAAACATTCTCTTTGCAAATATTTTATTGATATACCCTTACTCAATAATATTTTATTGATATACCCAGCGCTCAACCATAATATCCCAGTTTTTTTCTCTACTTTTTTCTGTTTTCAGTATATAGCTATAGCAGAATTAACTCAAGCTTCTGCAATTGGTTAAATGGTCTCCAATTCTAATTCCGCGGACCAGGCCGTTGGTGGTCTTTTGCCGGTCCGCGGTGCTGGCATAGGTAAAGGAGGCTCCTGGCACATTATTTGGGGCAGGTCGGCAATCTGGTAACAGTGTTGTGCTCCTAGCATAGCTAATGGCGTGGGACGTCGGTGTACAGCTCTGTAGACCAGGTCCCCGTCATTAGCTATGCTAGGAGCCACAACACTGTGGCCAGATCGCCAACCCGTCTCGTCTAAAGCGCTGTTTACTGTATAACGCCGCCCCCATATGACAAAGCCCTGCCCCTAAATTGCCCACCCCGCCGGGCCAAGGAGAAAAAAGGTTGGGGACCGCTGCTTTAGACAACTTGGTCTCAACCAACATAAAATACACTTAAAGGGAGTTATCAGCAGATAAATCAGTATTAAATTAAATGACAGTACCTTGTGGGGTGGCTTCTACAATTTCCACAGATTCTGCATTGCTGCTCCATTTTTATGAAACTCAGTGTTTTAATGTTATGCAAATTAGATGAAACGGGCTTTAGGGGCGTTTGTTCTCCTGCTGGTGACTCACTCTCTGCTCTAGATAATTGCCCCTAACTACTGCCCAGCACCACCCCCATTGCTTTAATAAGATCTTCCACTTTGCTTGCAGTTAGGATAGGTTATCTAGAGCAGAGAGTAAATCCCTTGCAGGAGAAGACATGCCCCTAAAGCCATTTTCAACTAATCTGCATAATAAAACATGGATTTTTATGAAAATTGAGCTGCAAGGTAGAATAATCATCTGGAAAGTGAAAACGCCACCCTACAAGGTACAGCTATTAGTTTGATACCGATTGTCCTGCTGTTGCTGCTTTTTGCCTGAAAAACCTGTCTAAGGCCGGAGCCCCATGTGGCGTAAACATGGCCAAACCGCAGTGTTTTACAGTCACTGCAAGGTGGATGGGTGCGGAAAAATATGCGCAGCAGTTTCCAAAACAGTTGAGGTTTTGGAAATCGCAGCAGGTCAATTATACCTACAGAAACGCCAGGGGTTTTCCTATAGGTATAATGGAAGCAGAAAGTCAGCAGAGGAAACCTCGATTTTTTTGTGCAGCGCCATTTTGCTGTGGCCTGCTACATGGGGGCTTAATCTATAAGTTCCTGCCAGTATGCATCTCCTTCATAGCTAATGTACAGTTCACTTCCTGTTGCTAAGCTAGTTTCATCTCCATACAGTGCCTTGCATAGGGCATTTTTTTTTTTTTCCTCCCAAATTTGGGGGGGAAAAAGTGCGTCTTATAGTCCGAAAAATATGGTATTACCTGAGATTTCATTTCAAGGGAGAGTGGACAAGGGAGGGGTACACAGAGTAAGAACAGGCAAATGAATCATGGGAAATGTAATTTGTACACATATTGACTGCATGTAAATACCAGATTTTAAGGAGCAGAAAGTGAGCATTTAGCACTGCTGTAAAATGTATTTGCAGACAAATAACCCCTTTAACACCTTACTGACATCCGCCGTAATAGTACGGCGGAAGCATGGTGCGCACACAGAAACTGAGTGTGCACCATTCTTTGCGCGTGTCAGCCGTTATATACAGCAGACACTTCCCTCTATCATTCATGATATTCAACGGTCAAAGATGACCACGGTTTTACCATATATTGGGACCTCAATCAGCAAACCCCCCCCCCTCCCTAAATGTGTTCAGGGGTGCCGGTGTTTTAATTTGAGTTTTCCCCAGCGCTGTTCTGCCACGCCACATACCTGGATGATCCTGCCCAGGATCTGCAGAGGCTCACAGTCTCCTATACACTCCTAAAACATTATTTAACACGCATAGTGGATGACAAAAAAAAAAAAAAAAAGTAGAAAATCACAGAAAATAATGATTCGCCATCTTGCCTCACAAAATGTTCAATAAAAAAAAGTCATCAAAAGGTCAGATGAAAACCAAAATGGTAAAAAAGCACACATTGTCCCACCAAAAAACAATGCCTCCACCAGCTCTGTCAACAAAAAAATAAACTTTATGCCTTTCAGAAAATGGCGATGCAAAAATACGTTTTTTCCCTAAATGGAATTTTATTCTGCATAATTAGTGACAAAAAAAAAAACAAAAACCATAAATTTGGTATCTATGTAATCATACCGACTGATAGAATAAAGAAAGATTTTTTTTTAATGCTGCACAGCAAAAAAATTAAATGTTAAAAAGAAATGCCAGATTTTTTATTTTTTTTTGGAATCCCACCCAGAAAGAGTTAAAATTTAGTCGATAAGTTATAGGCACCACAAAATGATGAAAATTGGGTGATTTGTGGGGGGGGGGGGTTCTAATACAGGGGCCTTTCAAAACCTCTTCATAACTGAATTAGTCCCTTGAAAAATGGGTTTTGGAAGTGTTATTGAAAATTGCTACTTCACTTGTAAGCCATATAATGTCCGTAAAAAAATTAAAGGGAGATTAAAGTTTGATGCCAACATAAAGCAGAGAAATGGAATTACTGCATAAAGTGCAGTCCATTTTATACGGTGCTACATGCCAGCAGGATTCCCCGCCACCCACTCAACGTTGGTGTGGAATCCGCTTTGTGACCCCGCCCCTAACCCCATTACACTTACCTTTTCTTCGGCGGCCGTCACCTCCTTTTTATTGTATTGCACATTCGTGGGTGGCTGGCACAAACAATGAAGAAGCGGCCTTCCAGCGATGACGTCCCAGGATCTGGATATCCACAGGATAGCCACTGGCTTCTTTCCAGTGATGTTCAGGGATGCGGATAACCGAGTCCCCGTAACATCAGCAGAAAGACAAGAAAAATGTAATATATGTAGGTCACATGACCTACATATATTACAGTAAAATTAGTAATGTTAAAACATGTACATTATAAAGTTGGAGGGGGGTGCATGGGGGCCTTGTCCTTACAATATGGATTTATCACTGGTCCTTTCACTGGTGTTGCTCAGCTAAGACCCTCCTCTGATTCTATATGATGGTAAGAATAACTAAAAACTAGACACATACCCCTGTATTATACATGTGCACTTTTCTCATACTACAATTTTGGGGATTTTTTTTTTTTCTTTATTCTGTCCAAGAGAAACTTTTTAACGGAAAGCTCTCTAGCCACCATGTGTAAGGCGTGAACCAACGTAAAAACCTTTATACAATTTAACTTAGTGGAAGAGTGAAGAAATCAGGCGATACCTTTTAGAGGCTGAGTATATTTATAAGTAAGCTTTCAGGAGTACTAGCTCCCTTCATCACACATGGTGTTATACAAGAACTGAAAATTCACAGATTTTTATACACATGGTCTTCAAAGAATTGTAGAGTCCTTAAAAAAACTATAACAAAATGCAGTCTAAGTAGAGAAGTTATTTACAACCGGTCAAAAAACTATCTGGAAAGTTGTGGTGCATGACAGAGGGATCTGCTATCTGTTTGCTATCAGGAGGTGATTTGTGACCCTCCTGACATGAGTGACATGAAGCTGGCATGGAATAAATGGCTAACACGGTACAACATTATACTACTAACAATTTAACTTAAGCCCCTAAAATGCCAATTCCCGTTCGCTGCAGGCAACGCGCACAGCATACATTCCTGCTTATTGTTTAACGTGGAATCTGAAAGACGAAAAGAGGCCAAAGTCCTCAGTCATCATTTGCCCTTTCCAGTTAGCTTAAAGGTGAAAACGCGGCTGTTCTGTTGTCACGAGACAACTTCCAGCAACCAATTACTACATAGAAAACACCCACGTCGGTATCCCCATAAGCCAATAATCACCGGCGCACGCCAAAAGAGGAGGTCACCTTCACTTAGCCCTGCGCAGTCTCCGCTACCTTAAGTACATGACAAAGACCAGCACAAATGTACAGTTTCAACACATTTCCGACGTTCCAAGTTCTCCGCACTCTACATAATAGCAGCTCAACTCACCTTACTGCTTGGGCTCGACAACAACCTCTTTCCCAGAAGCCGTGAAGCTGCTACACTCAGTGCTGCCATGTTGTGAGCTAACACCGGTGCCTGCCAAGTAGATCAAGTTCTGGATTGTAAGCCACGCCCCCTTTCACTTAACTTTATTAAAAATGAGCAGTTACATAATGTTACGTAAGATGGGTGGCGACATTTAGCTCGTCAGAAAACCACCTTTGACCATTGCTTTTCTGCATATCGGAAGCAAGATAGTGAAGTCGATATATTTTTTTTTTATTTCAGATTCATTGGAAATGTATTTTCGTTTATATTTTACTGAAACTTAATAGTGAATAACATTAGAGTTTGGTGCCCTGAGGTGAATACATTACAATCTGCAACTGCGTTAAAGTGTCCCGGTTTTCAGGCCCCCTCACCCGGTCAGTGTTGACTTTCACCCTGCTGGCGGCTCATTCGTGTTCACTGCACTAAGGTGACGTCACAGTGCAATTAATAGAATCCCTCCCAACCGTCCTGGATCTGTCCCACCCTCCCAGTTGGCGGGAAGTATATCCCGGTTCAGGGCCGTTAAAGGCTGTGTTCACACGGAGTATTTTGACACGGAATTCGCCTCAAAATCTGCCTGAAAAAACTCCTCCCATTCATTTCAATGGGAGTCAGTAGCGCTTTTTTTTCCTCTAGCTGCTTTTTTCCGCTAGCGGAAAAAAAAGCAACATGACCTATCTTGCCGTGGATTCCACCAGCCGTGTCTGCGTCTCGAGACGTGCTCCTGATTAGGCCCATTCATCCGGTCTTAATCAGGAGCGGTTAGCCGCGACGGAATGCTGATGCACTGCATCGGAATCCCGTGGCGACTGACCGCGGTGAAAACTCCGGGGACGGAAAATTTTCCACCGTGTGAACACAGCCTTAAACACATTGGTGGGCCCAGTGCAGAGGTTTCAGAAGTCCCCCCCCCCCCCCCCCACACACACACACACACACACACACACACACACACACACACATCTCACCTGCTATTATACCCATCTGAAAGCTGCCAAAAACTTGGGATTTTATATGTTGACATTCAATGGGTGAAAATGTGTTATCTGACTGATGGTAATAATCATTATTGTTCTCGTAATAATCGTTATGGCAATTATTTTAGCGTGTAACAGATATCGCTAGAGAAGGGGTTCGGCATATTTTACTCTATAAAGATCAGGTATGGACAGGACAGGGACAGCGAAAAAATGTTAATTTTATTGATGACTTTGTGTATGTGTTGTGTAAGTGTTTGGTGCAACTCTTTTGGTGCTGCAAACTAGACTGTGATAAACGTCTGGGTGACAGCGCCAATAACTTCCTTGGTATGTTCAGAGGGGTATTACATAAGAATATCGCTGTGATTAGGCTCAGGGTTATTACATTATCCCTCTATGTGACAATCAGAGAGCAAAAATATAGTATGCTCTCTTATTGATGGAAGAAGATATGGCCCTGCTATTCCCCCCACCCACACGGGGGTCACATACAGGTTATACATAGACAATGATGATTTCTCATTGTCTCTGCAGTCTGTAGCCCTGTTCCTTCCCCCTGCTTCACACAGCTGTAAGATGCTGCTTGAGGCAGGAGGGGAGAGAGGACACTTTAGAGCCCCATATCTCAGGATCTGTTAGGGCTATGAAGATGAGTTTGGATTCATTTTAAGCCTTTCCCTTCCAGCCACGTATCTATACACCCTCCCAGGGTGGCACTTCTGTAGCCGAGGACTTATCTAATACGTCCTTACTACTAATGCCGATATCTCAGGATTGGTTAGGGCTATGAAGATGATTATCATTATATGAGAATATCATCTTTAAAATGATACCAAGGTCTTCATGATAGCCCTTACAGATCCTGAGCGATTCACTGTTGACTGTTGCTATTCGGCATTGAGATCCCATTGCAGATCTCAATTCCCGACAGCGATTCACTCTCAATCTGTAAAAGCTATCATGAAGATCATCTTTAAAATGAATCCAAAATCATCTTCATAGCCCTAACCAATCCTGAGGTATAGGGCTCTAAATTGCCCCCCCCCCCGCCTCAGGTAGCATCTTAAGAGATAAGGGGGAAGGAGCAGCCCTGCAGACTGAAAAGAGATGATAAATCATCATCATCATCTGTGCATAGCCTGTATGTGACCCCAGTTGGGGGGGGGGGTAGCATGGACTTCTGTCAATGTTATCCCCTCTCCTATCAATGTTATCATACTGTATTTTTGCTCTCTGATTGTCACATAGAGGGATAATGTAATGCTCCTCTGAGCCTTCTTAGAGGGGTATTCTTATATAATATCCCTCTGAACATAACCAGGAAGTTTATTGGTGCTGTGACCCAGACATTTACCATTGTCCAGGTCACAGCGCCAAAAGAGTTGCACCAAACTCTTACACAACACATACACAAAGTCATCAATAAAGTTTACATTTGACCCTGTCCATACCTGATCTTTCTAGAGTAAAATACGCATCTCTAGCGATATCCATTACTCGCTGAAATAATAGCAATAACGATTATTACTAGAGATAAACTTATAAATTGCTACAATTTTTATAGGGGGATAGAAAATTATATTTTTATGTAAACTCCTATTTAATTTGCATGCAAAAAATTGGTTGGTGCATTTCTGCGATTTTGGCGTTTTTTTAACACCCGCACCTGTAAATATATGTATGTGTGGTATGTATGAATTCCTTACATATTGCAGTTTTTTGGAAAGTACATTATGTTTGCAGAAAGGGACTGCTTGAGCCTGCACTTTAGTGGCAAATTTTAATTTTTGTGCCATTTTTGCTTGCAAAGTTGCATGAAGGTGGTTGTATATATATATATGAAATATTAAGCTGTGTTTTTATATACTGTATGCTGTGCAATCTCAAAAAAGTTAGATTTTGGTATCACAGTCACAGTTTGCCAGGTGGAGTATAGATTTTTAACTTATTAGTGAATAACAGCAAAATCTTGCTTGCTTTCTGTATCAGTGTTTTTGAGAGTACAAGCTCATGTTGTAGCTGATGTTTGTGGTATATATAAATTGTGTACACCTTCATCTTTTATTTTAAATGTATTTTGTTTGTGAATGTAAGATTGAATGTGAGTTTTAGGTGCAAATATGTGTTTTAGTGCATGTTTTCAAAAAATTATTTGTGTTTGTCACAAAGTTACATGAAGATGAACGTGGCTATTGATAACCCATTGAGACACATATAATCTTCAGGTTGTCTACTTTCAAAAATATATAGGGTTTAGTGGTTCACTTGCTTTCCACGGTGTGTATTCCCTACATTTTATAGGATGATACTTTTTTAACATTTCCACCTTCAAAGCAGATTTTTGTTCCTTCCAATTCTAGTGATTTTCTGAAGACATGTGCATGCAGGTGTAGGCCTTAGTGATATGAATGAATTCTGCACATGTTGAATTCTTATTTTTAGGAGGTTTGGTGCATATAACTTTTAGTTTGGTTTCCATTTTCTGCAACTAATATACATTTATTTGCATTTTTTTAAAAATCACTTTAAATCAAAATTGCATGAAGGTACCTGTATGCATACAGTACCAAGTGGCATACTGACAATGCTGCAGGTGTCTACTTTAAGAAAATATATAGGTATGAGGGGTTAGCATGATTTTTTAATGTTAGGTTTTATTTGTCCATCTCAAAACTGTGAAAATTGCTCTGGCTATCAGAGGTGCAAAATTTCCGGAGACACCTGGCAGTGAAAGGGTTAAAGATGAGATTTTATCTGAGTACTTCGCTGTTAAAAACGCTGTCGGGAATTGAGATCTGCAATGGGATCTCAATGCCGAACCTTGTTTTCACCAGTGAATCGCTCTGGATCTGTAAGGGTTATCATGGTGATCTTGGTATCACTTTAAAGATGAGATTTTCATCTTTAAAATGAATCCAAGGTCATCTTCATAGCCCGGCAGTTGTCCCCACAGTTTAATATCTCTCTCCTACCACACACACACACAAAAAAAAAAAAAAAACACTAATGCCTCTCCTCCCTCCCTTGCTGTCCCGGTCTGAGGTCTTGAGGGAGCTGCAGGCGCGATGTAAGTGACGTCATCACATCGCACCTGCAGCTCCCAGGGGGGAACAGAAAATGAATGGTGAAGCAGGGAGCAGACAGATCCCTGCTTCATCATTGTATGCAACTGTGGGCAGCCTCACGGGACAACATATGCAGGACTGTCCCAAAGGCATACCTCCCAACTTTCAAAGGATAGAAAGAGGGACAGAATGTGCAGCGCGCTATGCTCGCCGCAGCAAATTTAGCTCCACCAACTTCTATCTTGACTCAGCCCATTCTCATCCATTTTTCTATGTGCCCCCACACAGTATAATCCTTCTACAGTCACCCTAACATTATATACCCCACATTATAATGTTCCCCTCCAATTGCCCCACAGTATGAAGTCCCCTCTCCTGGTGCTACAGTTTAAACTGGGGGCAGCTGGAGGGGGACATTAAACCGTGGGGGTAGCTGGAGGGGGATATTAAACTGGGGGCAACTAGAGGCAGACATGTCCCCCTCCAGCTACCCCTACGGTTTAATGTCCTCCTCCAGTTGCCCTCACTTTAATGCCCCCTTCCAACTTGCCCCCAGTTTAATGTACCCCTCTAGCTGCACCCAGTTTAATCAGTTTAATGTCACCCTCCAGCTTTCCCCTACTTTAATGTCCCCCTTTCATCTGCCCCCAGTTTAATTCCCCCCTTCAGCTGCCCCCAGTTTAATCCCCCCCCATCGGCAACCAGTTTAACATAATAAAACACTGATAATCAGCTCTGCGCGCTCCCTTGCTCCCCCTCTCTACTCACAGACTGTTCAGGAAGCTGCAGGCGCGATGTGAGTGACATCATAACACCTCGACTGCAGCTCCCAAGGCCGGAGCACACAGTGATGTCCTTTAAACAGAGTGGTGAAGCAGGAGTTGTCTGTGGATGGCTCTTGCTTCACCATTGTATTTAACTCATCTACGTCCGGAGAGGATACCGGGACATAACTCCCGCTGACCGGGACAGAGGGACAGGACCCGGAATTCGGGACATTTGAGAGATATGCCCAACGGGGCCCCCAGTACCATAGGTGAATGAAGCAGGAGCCATCTACATACAGCTCCCACTTCACCACTGTGCTCGGGCCCTGGGAGCTGTAGGCACGATGTGATGACGTCACTCGCTTCGCGCCTGCAGCTCCCAGAACACTCCTTGACTGAGACTGCAGCAGGGGAGCGAGGAGAGGTGGGTATCTGTGTCTTTTTTTGTTAAAGGGGTTGTCCGGGATAAATGGAAATCCCTACACTAATCTAAACACCCTCCCCCCTCCTACTTTCTAAATAACATAATTAATCAAAAGTGTACAGTATATTTATCCATATCCCTGGGACGGTCACGTGACTGCCCCAGGGACATTTGCTGGTTATCCGGTGACAATCCGTTTCCCCATTTCCGGAAACGGAACGTCACTACCAGGCTCGGACTGGCCCACTGGGAAACCGGTGAATCCCCCGGTGGGCCCAGAGCCCCAACTATTATTTTTCAATTTTTCCAATGCAAATGCATTGATCAGGGGCCGGATCAGGAGTCTCAGGCAATATTATAATAATAATAAAGATGGCGGCCGCTGGAATAGCGCAGCGGTGGGAGACCCTCCCTACCTTTCTGTGGGCCCTCCCCCTGTAGCCTTGATCCTGGTTACGGGCGGCTGCGGAGATCAAATTGCAGCTTTTTGCTGCAAGCTTCAGGACGTACTGACGCTGTGCGCGGCGGCAGGATCCTGCAGAGAAGAGTTAGCCCAGACCAGTAGTGTACTGCAACACAGACAGACACACTGACAGACAGAGACACACACACACAACAATTTTTGCCCTCAAATCTTTCAACTTCCCTAATGAGAACTACAACCCCCAGCAGCTCCAGATCCTCTGCATCTGTTGAGAGTTGTAGCTTTTTTTTTTCCCAGCTAATCAATTCACTTGGGCAAAAAATTTGTTACGTTTTTAATGGCTTGTACACCAGGTTTTTTTAGCACACAAGCTGTGATGTATCAGCCCCATAGTATTTACACTGTACAAATAGGATGCATGACGTTAAAAAAAGGTCATGCATTCTATTTGTACAGTGTAAATACTATGGGGCTGAATTAAAGAGGACCTTTCATGTCCTCATGCATATGCGGTTTTACATACTGCTAGAAAGCCAACAGTCGGCTTTCCTGGTATGTGCACCAGGGCTGGAAATATCGGTGCCGTTACTTTCAGTACTGATATCTCTCCACTGTCAGAAGGGTGTTCCTCATAGCTCAGCGTCATCACTGGGTGGTAAGGAACGCCCCCCCCTGACAGTACCCTAACATAGCCTTGTACTGTCAGAGGGGGCGTTCCTTACCGCCGAATGGTGACGCTAGACTGTTAGGAATGCCCTTCTGACAGCGGGGAGATATCGGTGCCGAAATTAACGACACTGATATCTCCAGCCCTGAGGCACATAGCAGGAAAACCGACAGTGAGCTGAATTGAACGCACTTTTGGCTTTCTAGCAGTATAAAAAACCGCAATGCAATACAAGTTTGTCAATATGTTGCTAATAAAAGACAGTGTATCAGTCTTACACTAGGATGGGGTGTGGTTCAGCACTTGGTTTTGAGTTTTTCAGAAGTAAAGAAGTAGGGTCCCAACCCGTCAGACATGCAATTTAGCAAGACTTCAGACTCCAAATAATGATAATATTGCTTGTTTATTTATCACCGATCCAGTGTTTTCAAGTAACATATAGGTATCTGAACAATGTATAACAGAGTTGTAAACGTTTTCGGCCTATATAAGGCCTTCCTCAGACTCTCAAGACTCCACCTGGAAGGGGACAACAAAACTAGTCCGCCAACCAGAAAAAGAAATAACTTTGTTATAAAGCAGCTATGGAAAGAGCGGTTCTCCGCATGTGAAAGGAGCATTCGGGTTTCCGTTCTTCGGGTCCACTTGGGTAACCCAAGAATGGAAACCTAATCTGCTTAAAAAACCCACAGACCCAATAGACTTTAATGGGGTCCGTCGGGTTTCTGCCCGAAAAAGGCAGAAAATTGCAGAGAGAAAAGTCCTGCTTGCAGGTCTTCTCTCTCCGCATTTTTTAAGCGGTTTCGGGGATGGAAACCCAGAGCAGAGACCGGGCACAGGTGTGAACCTAGCCTTAAACAGGTTGTCCAGGCTAAAAAAAATTTTTTTTTTTTAGGCCGTGGAGGTGAAAAAAAAAAAAAAAAAGCATACTACCCAGCTCCCCGTTGTCCCATGCAAAGTGTCTGTTCGGTCTCATGGTGGCGTTTCATTTCTGGAAATCCTGTACCTCCTGTACCTGTTTGGTCTCAAGGACAGGAGAGTATTTACTTTTTTTTTTTTTCACCTCCTGCCCTCCACATGGGTTGCTCCAATACCTGGGCAACCTCTTTAAAGGATTTATCCATCTTTCTAATATTGATGTCCTGTCCTTAGGATAGGCCATCAATATTACATCTGCAGGGGTACAACAGGAACCCTGCAGATCAGCTTTTCCAGAACAGTTCAGCTACAGGTCATGTTAACAATTCCAGGAGCCACGCTGCTTACTTGCCATACAGGATGTAGCAGTAGGTTTATGGGTAGTGCAGTGGTGTGTATGGCGGGTGAGCAGCATGGCATTGTTATTACCAGTAGCCACCCTGTCTCGATACAGCTGATCTGCAGGGGTCCTGGTGGGCCCCTAGAAACAATTCCACTGGTGGGCCCTAGACATCCCAGTCCGACACTGGTCACTACTACTCCACCCCCACATCCACTCCATCATACTTATCTATCTTCCTCCTTCCTTCCCTCTTCCTACACGCCTGCGCAGTAGAGGTGGATCGTCGCTACAGAGCAGCGCTGGGACAAAAACGCGCTACGGCAGTCAGAAAGGAAAGATAGGCATCCTGCAGGAGGAAGAGAGGTAAGTATATAATGGGGTCGGGGGTTGAGCTGAGTAGGTAGGGAAGGGGTAGTAGTTTTGAGCGGGATAGCTAGAGAGACAGGAAGGGGGTGTATGGGAGGGAGGGAGAGAGGAAGGGGGAGGTGAGGTGAGAGGTAGCTAGCATGGAAGTTACATAGCAGGAAGCTGAACCATGTAAACAAATGCAGAAGGTACCAGGAGCTCCCAGAGACAACCAGAAATCACACAAAACACTGCTAAAGGTATATGCATGCATTTATTAACCCATTAATAGCACTAAAAGACCTTTTTTAAAAAAAAAAATATTTCTTGCCTGGAAAACCCCTTTAAACTTTGCGTGCAAATTGAGGGGTAACATGAAACGTGGCAGATGAAGGGGGGGCAGATGGAGGAGGACATTAAACTGGTGGCAGATGAGGGGGGGACATGAAACTGGGGGAAAGATGAAGGGGGGACATTAAACTGGGGACAGCTGGAGGGAGACATTAAATAATGGGGGGTCACTGAATGGAGACATTAAGCTGGCGGAAACTAGAGGAGGACATTAAACCGTGGGAATAGCTGGAGTAAAACATGTCCGCCTCTAGTTGCCCCCAGTCTAATGTCATCCTCCAGCTACCCCTAAGGTTTAATGTCCCCCTCCAGCTACCCCCAGTTTAATGTCCCGCTCCAGCTGCCATTAATTTATTGTACCCCTCTAACTATCCCTACTATTTAATGTTACCCTCCAGCTACTCCATTTTCATGTCCCCCTCTAGTTTCTGCCAGGGGAGGTACTTAATACTGTGGGGCAATTGGAGGGGAACATTATAATGTGAGGGCATATAATGTTAGGATAACTGTAGGAGCATTATACTGTGTGGGGGCACAAAGAAAAATGGATGAGAATAGGTGGAGTCAACGTAGAAGTGGGTGGAGCTAAATTTGTGCTGCACATTTTGTCCCTCTTTCTGTTCTTTGAAAGTTGGGAGGTATGTTAAATACTAATGAGGAGGTTGCTGGGGGAAACCCCCAATCGGGCTGTGAGAGGCGTTAGTGGGGCACGAGCAATAAGATGAGCAGCGCTGCTATGTAGAGTGGGAAGAGCCTAGAATGGAGTGGGTTAATTCAGGTGCTGCCTGATAAAACGTGGATCCAGTAGGTGGCGCCACTTCCTGTATCCACGTCAAAACAGGGAAGGTTATGGTTGCATATAGGACAGACATAGTTAGCCTCTATTTCAACAATGCAACACCCGAACATGCTTGTACTCTGGTTGTGTTCGCTGTCACCGTCTAGTGGGCAGAGGCCACCAGACCGCACAGCTGACAGTCCCAGAGGCAAGGCAGCGGTACCTACTGGATTTGCGAAAATGTGTTAAAACTGTACATCTGTGCTGGTCTTTGTCATGTAATTAAGGTAGCGGAGACTGTGTGGGGGCTAAGTGAAGGTCACCTACTCTTTTGGAGTGCACCAGTGACATCTGGCTCATGGGGATACTGACGTTTGTGTTCTCTATATAGTAATTGGATAACGGAAATAGTCTTGTGAGAACAGTGCTGCCTTTAAGCTAACCACAATAGGTAAATGATGATGCTTTGAGAGAACTTGGCTTGTTTGATGCCCTCTGTCCATCTTTGAGATTGCTCGTTACTTTAGGTTCACACTGGCGGACCGCTACAATAGCAATCACATACGAAGCCCAACAGAGCGCATTAACTATAATAGGAACCGTCGGGTATGTGTTCTTTAAAACTGAAACCGCTGGATGAAAAAGTTGAACTTATAGGACATAGCCTTAAGCAATATGTTTAAAGTTTTGTGTTTAAATAATTTAATCACACCTAATGATGGTGTATGGCAGTACTGACTGAGCCACTGTCTACAGTATTTTCAATGAGAGGTTTTCTTTTACTACCTTCACCATTGTATGCTTGGTCTCAGTCGCAGGTCATGGGTCTTGCAACAGTATAATGACCCAAAACACACAGCTAAAAACACCCAAGAATGGCTAAGAGGAAAACATTGGACTATTCTGAAGTGGACTTCTATGAGCCCTGATCTAAATCCTATTGAGCATCTTTGGAAGGAGCTGAAACATGCCATCTGGAAAAGGCACCCTTCAAACCCGAGACAACTGGAGCAGTTTGCTCATGAGGAGTGGGCCAAAATACCTGTTGAGAGGTGCAGAAGTCTCATTGTCAGTTACAGGAATCATTTGATTGCAGTGATTGCCTCAAAAGGTTGTGCAACAAAATATTACGTTAAGGGTACCATCATTTCTGTCCAGGCCTGTTTCATGAGTTTTTTTTTTTTTTTTTTAATTCTGTTGAAGCATGGTGAGAAAAGCAATGTCTGACTTTCATTTGTTCATTTTCATAGAATTTTTATATATTATTACTTTTGTCAGATTCAAGTTATTTCTGTGACCATTGTGGGTTTTTCTTTCATTAAATGAGGGATACCAACAATTTTGTCCACGTGTGTATATCATCATATACCTATCACATGTAATGAGAGAATAAGTAGAATAAAGCTTAAAATATGTAAATATAAGTAAATTATTTATGAGGTTATGTATATTTAACGCTATCTTCATATCTGCGTCTGAGAGTGTCTGTTGTTCTGGTACATCAGAGGACCAGAACAATGGACAAGTGAGCTTTTAAAACAGTGGACATCAACGGTTATTGATGGACACCATTGACTTGTAAGGCTTGTTGCACACGATCATTTGCTAGCCGCAGTCAGCCGTTTGCTGGCCATGCTTCCGCAGCCTTATTCATTCAATGAATAGGAGCCGCGGAAGCACGCCCATAAAACCGGACAGGAATAGGACCTTTCCTGAATTTTGCAGCCCAGACTGTCAGCCCACACACGGAACTGAGTAATTCATGGTCATGTGCGTGGGCCGACAGAAATGAATAGGTCAGTGTGCTATCTGGGGAAAAAAACAAATTCCCTTACGTCCCACAGCAGCACAATATGGGGTATTTCTGCCCCTGTGTGTTGATAGGACAGGCGGAATTTTTAATTAGCATAATTTATGCATTACTATGGTACCCTATAAGAGGGCCAAAGAGAGCTCCCCCTTAGTGTTTTTTTCTGTCCTGTGTGGTGGGACAGGTGGAGGGAGGTCTTTTTAGTCCTCCATATTTTGTTTTTCCCCTAAAGTTTGTTATCTTACTTTTGGGGAGTCATCTTTATACCTCTCCTTTTTTTTTTTCTTCCACTGGACGCTTCTGTGGAAAGAAAGGGGTTTTACTTTCTTTTGAAAGCTTGTGCCTAGCCAAGCTTTCAACCTTCACTCTGAAAAGGTTGATTTCAGTAGTACATGCAGCGGTAGTTGCATGCTGCATGTTCAAAGACCTGTAGTGCAGGCCACTTGTGCGGCTTTGATGTTGTACAAGCTCCACGGCCGCCAGTAGTGACGTCGGTCACTTTGTTCCGGAACCTTTCTTGTGTTCCGGTTTTCCGGGGACTGAATTCTCGGACAGTCCTTCCTCCTTTTTTGCAAGGTTATATTTGTTGAGCCTCTTTTCTGTATATTTTTAGCTTAATTCTGTGTACAAGGAATTAAGGTTTTCAAAATTGCGGGGGGGGGGGGGGGGGAAGGGTTTTTTGTGGTGCACTACTTGCTCATTCCTCCTTCCCTCCTATAGAAGCCTTCATCTCAGTGCAGGAGATGGCTTGTCTCTTAGTGAGGAAGGCTTCTGTACTCCACTTGGATTACTGTTCTTGCTGCTGCTGCAGCTCTGGGCAGCACAGTGGCTCAGTGGATAGCACCGTAGCCTTGCAGCGCTAGAGTCCTGGGGGGGCCTAGTTTGTGTGGATTGTAACACACTGTGGGCATGAAATGAAATATACTCTTTCACTAGTATTTAAGAGGACTTCCAAGTGATCGGATGAAGATACCTTGGAGAATTCCAGCAGACCTCTTTCCTCTAGAGAAGATAAATAGGCTGCGGAAGTCCATCCTGTCAAGGGACAAAGATGTTGAGGGGGAAGCTCTCCACTTCCACCACTAGGGGGCCTAGGGCCTTCCAAGTGGTCGTACCACTGATAAGCTCATGCTATTGGAGTGGAAACATCCAGAAAGAGCCATTATTTTATCATCAGGAGGTTAAGGCCTTATTTCCTATTGTGGAATCCCAGCTGAACCAATGGGTCCCCCTCCTAAAGTCGATATGGCAGTAGCCAAATTGTCCTGCCATACGGTGGTCCCAGTGGATGATGGTTCCAACCTCCAGGACCCTATGGATAGGCGCATGGAGGGCACCTTCAGAAAGGCTTATTCTGCGGCCTCTGCTCAGACCTCGGTGGCCATTGCCTCTAATGAGGTATCAAACAAGTTGCGTTCTGATCTAGAGAGGGACTTTGTCTCTGGAGTCTCCAGAGATTACCTCTTATCATTCTTGAGGTCAGTCTGTATCCGAGGCCTCCCAACATCAGTTTAAGCTGGCCACAAAATCTATGGCCCTCTCTACGGCAGCTAGAAAGCCGTTATGGTTAAAACCCTGGAGAGTTGATGAAGCCTCCAAGTATAACTTGTGTTCCCTGCCTTTTGAGACAGCTAAACCTTTCAGCAGAGGCCTGGATGAAACCATGGAGGGTCTAGCCGACAAGAAGGTTAAGAGACTACCTCAATCTTTAGAGATAGATCAAGACCTCCTGGCCTGGTCAGAGGTTATCAGCCTCAGTCTAGATCTCAGTTACAGAAGCATCCTAGATATCAGTCTAGGGGTTCTGGACGGAAGTTCCCCAAAGAAGGGGACAAGAAGAAGCCTAACTTTGACGCCAATTGTTTTCTTCCTGTGGCAGAGACTCCTTGGGGGATGAGACTCCTAATTTTTCACCTTCTGGCATGAGAAGATTCAAGACCCTATGTTCTTGCAAGTAGTACAGCAGGGATATGCGATCGATTTTCTTCATCCACTCAAGACCGATTCATTATGACCCACTCCCTTCCTGAAGTTCGGCAGGTTATACTGGAAAGTTCCATTCGCGATCTACAAGGGGGTCTTGGAAGAGGTCCCCCCTCTGAAGAAGGATTCAGTGTTTACTCCCCAGGTTTTCTGGTGCTAAAATCAACAGGTGACTGGAGGATGATTATAGATCTAAGATATCTGAATCTCTTCATAAGGATAAAGCATTTTTCAAATAGAAATTCATTACATCCTTTATACTGCAGGGCAAGGTCCTTGCCACCCTAGACCTAGGTTGGCTAATAAAATGGGGAAAGTCAGAGGTGATTCCATCTACTCAGAGAAAGTTCCTGGGGTTTCTCCTGGACTCAGACAGCATGAAAATTTCCTTAACTTCTGCAAGGAAAGAAAGGTTAGCCACAGCGGTCCGGTATCTTCTCAGAACATGCCTGGTGTCTATCAGGACAACTATGAGAGTCCTAGGCCTAATGTCATCCTCAGCCATGGCAGTCCTTTGGGCTTTATGTCATTTGCGTCCTCTTCAGATGGAAGCTCTAAAGACCTGGAATCGTACTCCTCTCTGTCTCGACAAGAGGATCAGACTTTCCCCCAGTACCTGTCTTTCCCTCAGATGGTGGATAAACCTGAAAGACTGATGTCCATGGTCCAACCTCGTTGGACCCTGTTGACTACCGATGCATCCCTCTCGGGATGAGGAGCCCACATGTACGAAAAGACCGTAAAAGGAGTCTGGAGCAGGCTAGAGAAAGGACATCGTCCAACTGGAAGGAGCTCAGAGCAGTTTACCTGGCACTACTTCATTTCTCTCCTCTAAGGAAGAGCAGTCAAGATCCGGTCCGACAGTATGACGACCGTAATGTACCTGAACAAACAGGGAAGCACCAGATCGCTATCTCTCCTCAGGGAGACAGGTTTTTACCTGGGCAGAGGAAAATCTGACCCACTTATCCACGGTTCACATCAGGGGCTCCTTGAACATAGTAACGGATCAGTTGAGTCGGGGTCTCACCGTATCAGGAGATTGGTTTCTCAATCCAGAGATCTTCCATCAGATTACCCTGAAGTGGGGTCTTCTAGAAGTAGACCTTATGGTGACCAGACTCAACGCCAAGGTAGAGATGTTCTGCTCACTGTATCAGGAGGATTATCCCTTGGCAGTGGATGCCCTGTCCATCCCTTGGAGGTCCAGGCTGGTATACATTTTTCCTTCACTTTCCATGATACCAAGGGTATTGATGAAAGTCTGACAGGACCGTCTCTGTGATAGCCATTCTACCATGCAGGTAAAAAAGAGCTTTGTTTTCCCAGCTCATGTTCATGAGTCGAGGGATCTATTGGAGGCTTCCCCCACCCAGAACCTGGTTTCCCAAGGAACTCAGAAGCACCAGGATCTGTGGAAATTCAACCTGACAACCGGGAGGTTGACCAGTCTCTATGGAGATCTAGATGACTGTCAGAAGCTGTCCTGAAGACTCTTGCCTGCTCCAGAGCAGAGTCTACCAATAAGAGCTACCTAACAATAGGTAACATCTTCAAAGAATGGTGCTTCAAACTGGAAGTTAACAGTTCGAATCCTACTATGGGAGAGATTCTAAAACTTTCTTCAGGACGGCCTGGGTAAGGGCCTTTCCCCTGCCACACTCAAGGTACAGGTTTCAGCCCTATCCGCCTGTTTAGGCAGACAATTGTCTCAGAATCCCTTAATCTCTAGGTTCCTTAAAGAGGACCTTTCATATCCTCATGTGTATGCTGTTTTACATACCACTAGAAAGCTGTCGGCTTTCCAGGTATGTGCCCCAGGGCTGGAGATATCGGGGGTCTAAATTTCACCGTTCACTGTCAGAAGGGCATTCCTGACAGTCTAGCTGTGCTGTGAGGAATGCCCTCCCTGACAGTACTAGTCCATAGACTTGTACTGGGGGGGGGCGTTCCTTACAGCTCAGCGTCATCACTGGGCTGTAAGGAACGCCCCTCTGACAGTACTCGACTATGGACGAGGACAGAGAGAGGGAGCGTTCCTTACCGGCCAGTGATGACGCTGAGCTGTGAGGAATGCCTCCCTAGTACAGGGCTATGGAGGAATGCTGTCGGGGGGGAGCATTCCTCACAGCGCAGCTATACTGTCAGGAACGCCCTTCTGACAGTGAACGGTGAAATTTAGACCCCCGATATCTCCAGCCCCGGGGCATATAACGGGAAAGCCGACAGTGCGCTGAATTCATCAGTGGGATCTTGCTACAGTTCTCTCGGGTTTTTATGGTCCTCCATTTGAAAAAGGCCATTAGAGTACATGGATATTAAGTATTTAAGCCTTTAAAACCACCTTTTTTGTTAGCCATCACTTCAGCAAAGAAAGTAGGTGAGATCCAGGCTTTTCTTCCGAAGAACCATATATTTCGTTCTTGTGGATATGGTCCAGCTCAGATTTCTCCTGGCCTTAACCCTAAGGTGCCTTCTCGTGCCATTATCAACCAGATGGTTTCCTTATCAGTGGTTCTTTCAGCTCCTTCCTCTGAAGAGGAAAGTCTTCACACACTGGATATAGTAAGGTGTCTTTAGACCTACCTTCTACATACACGACCTTTCAGGAAATCCGAGAATCTTCTTATTAATATGGTAGAGACAAAGGTCTCAAAGCTTCCAAACCTACCTTATCTAGATGGATCAAGGAAGCGATTAAAACTTCTTTTCTGCTCAGGGGTTTACTCCACCTGAATTCTTTACAGCCCACTCATCTAGGGCTGTGTCAACCTCTGGGGCTGAGAGCTGTGCAGATTTATGCAGCCGCTTCTCGGTCATCTCAGCTGACCTTTGTAAAACATTATCGGCTAAATGTCCAGAGTTCAGAGGCAACTGCCTTTGGACAGTCGGTCCTAAGTACTGTACAGCGAGGAAACCCTCTGTAAGGGAATTACTTGCTACATCCCCATATTGTGCTGCTGTAGGACGTAAGGCCTCAACAGAGGGCGTATGAGCTCCCAGCTTCTTTCCCATAATTCCCTTAGTCCCAACAGCAGCACAAGCTTCCCTCACTAAGATAGGATTATTTTCTTTATAACTAACACAAGGGGGGGGGGGAGGTCTCTTTGGCCCTCTTATAGGGTACCATAGTCATGCATAAATTATGCTAATTAAAAATTACACCTGTCCTACCAACACTCAGGGGCAGAAATACCCCATATTGTGCTGCTGTTGGGACGTAAGGGAAAACAGATTAACATCATAATCAACAAATACCACACTGAACCATGCCATGGTCATCTGAAAGGGGCCTAATTAGCAGACTCCTGCAAAGATGTAAAGCCAGCCTTAGAAGTCACTAAAACATTAGGATAGGAAACTAGATTACAAGTAAAATACCATGTTAATAATACACTTTATTAAATAACAGTCACAAAAAATTTTGAGTCACAATATTGCTTTCCCCCTTCCCTCCCCCCAAAGAGTGATAGCTCCTTTTGGCCGATCAATCTGAACTACGGTTCTGCTGCGTTAGCCTGCTACCACTTTTAATCCATTTAATGCTGCCACCAGAGGCACACCTCTAATGAGGCGATGTGTCTCTGGCGGCACTATCTGTCGCTGTCTGGAGGGGCGGAATTTTTTCTATTTATTTAGCGTAAACCAGCCTAAGACTGGCCACTTTAAAAAAACAAAGCTGAGCGGGAACTGTCCTGGGCTGGCTTACGAGACTGCATCTCAGCGCAGGCAACGATGCAATGACGTCATCGTTCCTCCTGCGCTGAGACGCAGACGTCCTATGCATGGGTCGAGAAGAGGAGGTGGCAGCTCCATCAAGGGAGATGAGAATAACTTTTTTTTTTTTTTTTTTCATAAACAGGCCGTTACCTGCTGGAGTAACCCCAGCAGGTAAAGGCCTATTTACTACCTATCCCCGCTCCTGCTCGTGGCCGCCTCCGCTTCCCCTTCTGCTATGGGACGCATAAGGAGAAGCGAGGTGGCTGTGAGCAGGACCGGAGATCGGTAAATGAGGCCGCCGGCCTCAAATACTACTACTATTATACACTGGGGTCTTTTCAGACCCCAAAGTATAATAATCGGAGGCCCAGGGGAGATGAGGGAACATAAAAACCATTGTTACTCACCTCTCCTGCGATCCGGTGTTACTCCCAGCAGGCCTCTGCCCTCTTTGGTGACATCATCAGGTCGCAATGCCGGCCTAGCCCACGTGATGAATGTGCGAAATTAAGCAGGGCCGAAAGCTGCAGGGAGTGCACCGGAGCCCAGGATAGGTAAGTAACTGGTTTGTCACCACCTGGGTCTCCAATCATACTCTGGGGTCTGAAAAGATTTTATAATTGGGGAAGTAGCAGGATGGGGGCTTTGTGTAGGTGAGGATAATGTGGGTCAGGTGTCTGGAAAAGTGAGAAGCCAAAGATGTCTGTGTTGCAAACTTTACAGAGACAAGTCAAAGCTGGAAGAAGTGGCCATGGCGGTCCAAAGGGAAGAGACAGGAAATATGAACGATTAGTCAGAGACGTCACCTGTAAGTCACTAAATCGCAGTGCTCTGTATTCACCTAAATGATAAAGGATAAGTACCTGATGAGGGTCTATCTGCTGAGACCCCCAGTGGGCCTGAGAATTGGGTGTTTTTTTTTCCCCCACTGGGTGGGAATTCAGCCTGGCCGCAGCCAGGATGAATATAGGCGTGTCGCTTGGTGGATGGACGAAACTGCGTGGCTCTCATTCACTTCAGTTGGAGTGCCAAAGATACTCGAAGTATAGTACTCAGCTATCTGTGGCGCTCCTATTAAAGAAAATGGGGCCATGTGGGCTCGTCCATCCACCAAGCAGAAGATGTGTGAAGTTACTTTCATTGTTAATGCTGCGTTGTTGATCTGATACTGAAGTAATACAGTAAGAAGAATTCTTAAAAACTGTTTTATAACTTTGTGTATGTTTATTGTGCGACGATAGCAGCGTGTGAAGCTAGTAGCATGTAAACTCAATTTTTTTTGTTTGGGGGAGGGGGGCGTCTTTCTATAGTCTGCCTCAGGCAGCAAAGAGGCTAGGTTCACCACTGGCTGCCACCCTCCATCCTTGTGTGCTATGTCTCTATAATTTAAATTTTTCTTTTTTTGTGTGTGTACAGTCATGGCCAAAAGTTTTGAGAATGATACAAATATAAATTTTTACAAAGTCTACTGCTTCAGTTTTTCTAATGGCAATTTGCATATACTCCAGAATGTTATAAAGAGTGATCAGCTTAACAGCAATTACTTGCAAAGTCAATATTTGCCTAGAAAATGAACTTTATCCCCCAAAACACATTTCAACATCATTGCAGCCCTGCCTTAAAAGGACCACCTAACATCGTTTCAGTGATTGCTCCATTAACACAGGTGTGGGTGTTGATGAGGACAGGGCTGGAGATCAATCTGTCATGATTAAGTAAGAATGACACCACTGGACACTTTAAAAGGAGGCTGGTGCTTGCCATCATTGTTTCTCTTCTGTTAACCATGGTTATCTCTAAAGAAACACTTGCAGTCATCATTGCACTGCACAAAAATGGCCTAACTGGGAAGAGTATTGCAGCTAGAAAGATTGCACCTCAGTCAACAATCTATTGCATCATCAAGAACTTCAAGGAGAGAGGTTCCATTGGTGCCAAAAAGGCTCCAGGGCGCCCAAGAAAGACCAGCAAGCGGCAGGACCGTCTCTTAAAAGTGTTTCAACTGCGGGATCGGGCTACCAGCAGTGCAGAGCTTGCTGAGGAATGGCAGCAGGCAGGTGTGAGTGCATCTGCACGCACTGTGAGGCGGAGACTCTTGGAGCAAGGCCTGATCTCAAGGAGGGCAGCAAAGAAGCCACTTCTCTGCAGAAAAAACATCAGGGACAGACTGATATTCTGCAAAAAGTACAGGGAGTGGACTGCTGAGGACTGGGGTAAAGTCATTTTCTCTGATGAATCCCCTTTTCGATTGTTTGGAACATCTGGAAAACAGCTTATTCGGAGAAGAAGAGGAGAGCGCTACCACCAGTCTTGTCTCATGCCAACTGTAAAGCATCCTGAAACCATTCATGTGTGGGGTTGCTTCTCAGCCAAGGGAATCGGCTCTCTCACAGTCTTGCCTAAAAACACAGCCATGAATAAAGAATGGTACCAGAATGTCCTCCAAGAGCAACTTCTCCCAACCGTCCAAGAGCAGTTTGGCGCTCAACAATGCCTTTTCCAGCATGATGGAGCACCTTGCCATAAAGCAAAGGTGATAACTAAATGGCTCAGGGAAAAAAACATAGAGATTTTGGGTCCATGGCCTGGAAACTCCCCAGATCTTAATCCCATTGAGAACTTGTGGTCAATCATCAAGAGACAGGTGGACAAACAAAAACCAACAAATTCAGACAAAATTAAAGCATTGATTCTGCAAGAATGGACTGCTATCAGTCAGGATTTGGTCCAGAAGTTGATTGAGAGCATGCCAGGGAGAATTGCAGAGGTCCTGAAGAAGAAGGGTCAACACTGCAAATATTGACTTGCTGCATTAACTCATTCTAACTGTCAATATAAGCTTCTGTTACTCATAATATGAATGCAATTATATTTCTGTATGTGATAAAAACATCTGACAAACACACATAAAAACCAGAGGGCAGCAGATCATGTGAAAATATAATATTTGTGTCATTCTCAAAACTTTTGGCCATGACTGTATTTCCACACCTTTCTGGATGCTGCCTAATAGCCCATTTTTGGGAGCATTTTTTTTTTTTTTTGTGCTCTCTAATTTTTAAGTGCCCCCCCCCCCCTCTATTTGTGTGGGTCCTGCTGCCACTGAGCGCTGGTCAGTGACATATATGTCAATGATTTCATCTGTGTTTTTTTTGGCGTATCTTTTTTTTTCTTTAATAAATAATCTAATTGTTAGAGTTAGTTGCTATATAATTTTGCTTACTGGCCTCTGACACTGATACCCCCAGCACAGAAGAAGAGGAAGATGCCCCATTCCTCTAATTTTCCTTCCTTATCATCCAGTGAGTGATGATCGACCCCCAATTTGAGACTGAAGGCTTCACACATGTATTGCAGTGTATAGTACTGAACCAGCGATCAGTGCATCACTGGTTCAGGTGTCCTAGTGGGACATAAAAAAAAAGTAAAAAAAGTGCAAAAAAATTTAAATTAAGTTTGTGAAATAAATAAATGAATAAAGCTCCAAAATTACAATACATATTTGGTATTGCCGCATCCGTAATAACCTGTACAATAAAACTGAAACAATATTTAACCTACACGGTGAATGCCGGAAAAAGAAAACGGAAACAAAACACCGGAAGTAATGATTTTTCACCATCTCACCTTACAAAATATGCTATAAAAAGTGATCAAAAAGTCACATGTACCCCAAAACAGTACCAATAAAAAGCACAGGTCCCCCACAAAAAATAAGCCATAAACCAACTCTGTCAACCGAAAAATAAAAATGTTACACGTCTCAGAAGATGGTGATGCAAAAATAATTCATTTATGTCCCCAAATGGGTTTGTTCTACAAAATTAGTATCGCATAAAAAAAAAAAAAAAAAAAAAAAAAAAAAAACACAATATAAATGAGGAATCACCGTAATCGTAACGACCCACAGAATAAAGGTAACATGTCTGGTAATTTGGGGTTATTTAGCCTCAAAGGCGGCAGCCTCCTGGCCTCGACAGCAGTGTAGGTAGTACTGGGTGCCAGAGAAACAGCATTCAGACGGTGCTAATCCAAATTAAATGGCTTTTATTCAGCTTTACCAAAGGTACATGAACAAAACAATAAACAGCCTGACCCACACATAGGGCACTAACTCACTACTTGCTCCCTTACTAGCCTCTGGGGGCAAGACACAGCCTGGCTCAATCAGTCCTTTCAGGACCCCAGTCCTCTTGGAACAGACTGACTGTCTGTCCCGGCTGGTTCCAGCATACACCTGCTACGTACAGGTCTCTCCACAGCAGTCTCTCCTGCTGTACACACTCCGTCTGGAGGTGAGCCAGACGGAGGAACTTTTTAGGCCTGGCCCTGGGTCGCTCACTAGCACCCTCTGGGTTCATACTCTCACACATGTTACTTATGTTGTATGCTGTGCGGAAAAACATTTTAAAGGTAAAATGCAAAGCCAGAATTGATGTTTTTTTTTTAATCCACCAAGAAAGAGTTAATAAAAAATAGTCAATAAGTTATAGGCACCCAAAATGCATCTCATCCTGCAAAAAAAACAGTCCTCATGTGGCTACATCACCAGAAAAATAAAAAAAAATATAGCTTGTACAATGTAGACAAAAACCCCAAAAATCGGCAATCATTAGAACAAATCTGGCTGTAGCAGGAAGGGAATGTATAAGCGGTGTGAGTGTATATCAGGGTACAAACCAGATTTAGAGCTTACAAGGGAAAAGAAACCAGAAGTAACCCCCCCCCCACCCCAATCATAGGAACTACTGGGAATATAGTAGGGAATTTGGTGTTCCCAATGTACTCCACACAGCTTATGTATACACTCTTCACCATCCTCTGTGCATTCACGTCTGGGATACTAATGCTTACTTCACCCCTTGATAAATTCTTTGAGGGGTGCAGTTTTTAAAATGGGGTCACTCCCTAGAGGATTCCACTTTTCTGGCATCTTAGAGGCTCTGCAAACATGACATGTCGTCTGGATACCAAACATCTAAATTTGTGCTACAAAAGCCACATAGCGCTCCTTCCCTTCTGTGCCCTGATGCGTGCCCAAACTGCAGTTTATACCCACATGTATGACACTGGTGTATCCAGGATAACGTACTTAATGTCATATGTGGATATAAACTGATATTTTGGCACAGCCAGACACAAAAGGGAAGGAGTGCTATTTGGTCTTTGGAGCACAGATTTAAACAGTTTGGTTTTTGGACACCATGAAACTGTTGCAGAGTTCCTGAAATGCCAGAAAAGTGGAATCCCCTGACCTGTGACCCCATTTTGTAAACTACACCCCTTGAGGAATTAATCCAGGGCTGCAGTGAGCATTTTTAACCCCCAAGTGTTTCCTGAAATGAATACGCAGATGGTGGTGACAGTTTTTCCAGAAATATGTTATTTTAGTGCGTAGTATGTTGTGCTCACCTTGTATCAGAGATGAACGCTCCAAAAGCTGTTGTGC
This sequence comes from Leptodactylus fallax, assembly GCA_947044405.1. Lineage (NCBI taxonomy): Eukaryota > Metazoa > Chordata > Amphibia > Anura > Leptodactylidae > Leptodactylus > Leptodactylus fallax. The sequence goes on along the minus strand of CAMRHE010000064.1, from coordinate 6,428,800 downwards.
CCAGGATACCCTCTGACCAGTTTTTGGAGTGTGTGTCTCTGCTGACACAACCTGGGCTCAACATATCAGACACTGAAATGGCATATCTCTGGAAAAATTGCAATTTTCACTTTTTATTATTAGCTGCGCATACATTTCTAGAAAATAAATTAATGCAATACTCAAGGGTTAAAAATGCTTGCTACCCCACTTGATAAATCCCTTCAGTGGTGTAGTTTCCAAAATGGAGTCACATGTGTGTGAATTCCACTTTACTGGCAATTCATCGTTTCTGCACCTGATGAAGAATGGGGGGAGAGGTGTATTAAGTGAGCAGCACAGTTTAGGGTGGACTGGAGGTGGGGCGAGAGTGTTTGCTGGGAGGCCATGGAGAAGGTTGTTACAGTAATCTAAGTGGGAGAATATGAGGGCATGGACTAGCATCTTTGTAGTTTCAGGGGTGAGGAAGGAGTGGATTCGATGGATGTTCTTGAGTTGGAAGCGGCAGGAGATGTTGAGGGTTTGGATGTGGACTTAAAGGATAAATCAGAGTGCAAGGTTATCCCAAGGCAGAGGAGAGGTCAAGGAGGAGGAGGACAGAGTAGTGACGCTTGGCTTTGTCAGTTAGTAAGTCGTTAGTGACTTTGTTTAGGGCAGTTTCTGTGGAGTGGTGGGGTCTGAAGCCTGACTGTAGTCTGTCAAAGAGTAAGTTGGACGAGAGGTAGGAGGATAGTTCGAAGTGGACGTGTTGTTCGAGCAATTTAGAGGCGTATGGGAGCAGTGAGATGGGGCGATAGTTGGCTGGAGAGGTCTATGTATTTTTGGAACATAGATTGTTGGTTTTTGGACACCATGTCACATTTGCAGAGAACCTATAATTGTCCCTACAAAATGGGGTCACTTCTTGGAAAATTCCAAGTTACTGGCACCTCCAAGGCTCTGCAAAAACACGGCGTCCAGAAAGTCCCTCTAAATCTTTACTCCAAAAGCTAAAAAGAGCAGTTCTCCTTCCCTTCTAAGCTCTGCTGTGTGCCCAAGTAGCAGTTTATGCCCACATATGCAACTTTTTTGTACCCGGGATAGCCCACTTAATAGTTTTATGAGTGCATTTCTCTGATGACACAAAGTGGGTATAATATATCGGGCATGGAAAAGGCATATACGATATATACGAAAAATGCAATTCTCCTTCTGTACCATTTGGAAAAGCCTGTGGGGTCAAAATGCTCACTAGACCCCTAGATAAATACCTAAAGGGGTAACGTTTTTAAAATGGAGTCATTTCTTTGGGGTCTCACCTGTACTGTTACCTCAGGGGCCTTACATACATGCCTTAGCTGAAATGCTTTTATGCTGCCAAATCCATGGTCCTTTTCCATTCTGAGCCTTGCTGTGTGATCAGGCATCACACAACAGCCACATGTAGGGTATTGCCATATCCAGGAGAACCCACATTACAATTTATGGGTTCTGTGTCTCTGGTGGCACATGCTGGGCACAATATATTGGGAACTGAAATAGCATCTAAGATTCGAAAATTGCAATTCTTCTTCTGTACCATCTGGTGTGCAGTTCCATTTGGAAAAGCTTGTGGGATCAAAATGCTCACTATATACCTAGATGAATTCCTTAAGTGGTCTAGTTTGCAAAATGGGGTCACTTTTGGGGGTTTACCACTGTTAGGGTACCTCTAGGGCTCTACAAATGCGACATGGTACCTACAGTATAAACCATTCCAGTAAAATTAGAGCTCCAAAAGACAAATAACGCTTTTTTTCGTTTCTGAGCCCTGCTCTGTGCCCAAACAGTGCTCCTTGACCACAAATGGGGCATTGCTGCACTTGGAAGAAATTGTGTAACAAGATGGGCTACTTTATTCCCTGGTAAAATGGGAAAAAAAATTATGAGAAAGTACATATAACTGGAGAAATTATCATTTTTTTCTAATTGACGGCTAAATTCAAATAAGTTTAGTGAAAAGTCTGGGGGTTTAAAATGGTCAATTCACCCACAGATTAATTCCTTAAGGGGTCTAGTTTCCAAAATGGGGTCACTTTTCCACTGTTGTGGTAAGTCTAGGGCTCTGCAAATGCAACATGGTGTCTAAACACTATCCTAATGAAATCACTGCACCGGAAACTCTAAAGATGCTCTTTAATTTCTGAGGACTGTGTTTGAGTCAAGTTGCACAGTAGGGCCATATATGGGATATTTCTAAAAACTGCAGAATCAGATTAATAAAAATTATGGTAGGTTTTGCTGTTAACCCCGTCTTTGTTACAGGAAAAACTGGTTTGAAATGGAAAATGTGCATAAAAAAAATGACATTTTGAGATTTCACCTCCATTTTGAATTTATTCCTGTTTAACACCTAAAGTGTTAAAAAAAAAGTTCCTATACACTGTTTTGAATAATTTGAGGAGTACAGTTTCTAAAATGGGGTAATTTATGGGTGTTTTCTATTATATAGGCCCCTCAAAGTCACTTCAGACCTGAATAGGTCCCTAGAAAACAGAATCTTGAAACTTTCTTGAAAATCTTTGAATATGCTACTAAATTTATAAGCCTTCTAACATCCTAGAAATGTAAAAGGACATTAAATAAATAATGCCAATATAAAGTTAACATATGGTAAATGTTAATTATTAAGAATTTTGTGTGATATGACTATCTGTGTATTTACTATAAGAACAGAAACTTTCAAAATTTTATGAAATTTTCATTAAATTGTCTTTTTTTTTCTAACAAACACAAAGTATAACGACCAAAATTTATCACCAACATAAAATACAATGTGTCACGAAAAAACAATCTTGGAATCACCTGGATAGGTAAATGCATTCATATTTGAAAAATGGGGTATGAGCATTAAGGCCCAAACTACCCTGCATCCTTAAGGGGTTAATCCCTTGTAAAAATTAGAAATTTGGGGCTAATGTGACGTTTTATTAGGGAAAAAAAAGTAATTTTTCATGTTCATGTCTCAATGGTAAAAAATGCTGTGACCATACAGCAGTTTATTTATTTGTTAGAAAGGTATGCGGCACTCTGCTGATAAGTTCAGTGATTCATGAGTAGGGTTTCAACCCTTATCATATGCATAAAGAGGAACTAAGCACTCTCGTAAGATGCAATTAATCATTTATTCAGGAAAATCCATATGTAAGTTTAGGGTAATATGACATTTCAGTCCTTAAAGAGGTTGTCCAGGTTAAAATATTTTTTAATTAGGCCAGGGGATGTGAAAAAAAAAAAAACGACCTGTCCTTAGTGCTCCGTGCCCTCCCAGCATGGTCGGGTCCTGCTGCTCCGAGCTCTCCTTGCGGCGGAAGGCATCTGATTGGCCTCAGCATTCATGTGACCGATGAGGCAGATCAGCGGCTTAAGGAAGAGTCCCCGGGACGTCACAGGTAGTGATGTCCGCGGGTACCTTCCCGAGGCCACTGGTTGGCCTCAGCAGTCACGTGCAGTAGGGACTTTGCCAGAAGAAAACAAGGGAACAGGAGAGTATGTTTTTTTTTATTTTTTTTTCATCTCCCCCGGCCTAATTAAAAAATAAAATGTTAGCCTGGACAAACCCTTTGATGGACCATCCTCAGAATCTAAGAGAACATAAGCAGTAAACATAATATGAACTGTATAATATGTCACAGGAACGTATATGACCAAATATACTGTATGTGTAGGAAAGGTATGTAAAAAATGAATATAGTGCAGGTTCAACCGTAGTTGTGAAATAGCTGTAGTGTGTTAGTGGGATAAGTATTAGAATGATGACTCTACATTATCATTTAATCTATTGGGATTAAGTGTAATGAGTTTGTAGATCCAAAATGCCTCCCTCTGTCGGAGTTTTTGGAAGCAGTTTGGGATTGTAGATGGAATGTGGTCTATCGGCAGTATTATTAAACATTGGAAATTACATTCGTGTTTAAGAGAGCAGTGTAGGGACAAATTATGTTTTTGATACCCTTTTGAAATGTTGGTACGATGGCCATTCATTCGACAATGTAGTGGCTGGATGGTCCAGCCAACGTATTGGAGTATTTCTCATTTCCTTATCTCCAACAGGCATTATATCTACCTCCACTTATTTAAAAAAATGTGGACGTTAATAGTTACCTCGACTATGCCAGTGCCCATTATAACCCTTGGCTTAACAACATACCTTTTAGTCAATTCAGATGTTCAAAAATCAAGCAAAAATTCCAAAAAAAAACATTTTACAGAAAAAAAAAAACTACCCTAAATCCATCATTAACAACGCCTTCCAAAAGGCATTATCACTTACCCAAAGTTCATGTCTCAAAGAAAAAACTAAACCAGCCATCTCGACACATGCTGGTTGAGTAATTTTGTCACCACATACAACTCTGGTCATAAGAGAATTAGAACAATACTAAATAACCACTGTAGAGTTTTGTTGAGTGACCCCCACATGAACATAATTCTCCCTAATAAACCCACCCACAGCTTTAGGAGGTCCACCACTCTCAAAAATATTCCAGCCCCCAGTCGCCTTCGCTCATTAACACCATCTGGCATAGACGGTTTTTCAGCACCGCCTGGTGCCTATCGATGTGGCCACCAAAGATGCCTTTGTTGCTTAAACATTAAACATCAGGCACTCAACTTTCAATCTAACATTTCAAATGAAACCTTTCCAATCAAATCCCACCTAAATTGTTCCACTGATTACATAGTGTATTTAATAGAATGCCCATGTAAACTCCAATACGTTGTCTGGACCATCCAGCCACTGCATTATCGAATGAATGGCCATCGTACCAACATTACAAAAGGGTATCAAAAACATAATTTGTCCCTACACTGCCCTCTTAAACACGAATGTAATTTTCCAATGTTTAATAATACTGCCAAGAGAACACATTCCATCTACAATCCCAAACCGCTTCCAAAAACTCCGACAGAAGGAAGCATTTTGGATCTACAAACTCATTACACTTAGTCCCAATGGATTAAATGATGTTGTTGAGTCATCATTCTAATATTTATCCCGCTAACACACTACAGCTATTTCACAACTACGGTTGAACCTGCACTATATTCATTTTTTGCATACCTTTCTTACGCATACATCTTGCTCGTGTGTTTACCTTCAAGCCTATAAAACTTTTGACTTTTGATTTTAGTTACACATTTATATATACATATACTTCTGTATACCCATGTCCCACGCCCGTTGGGGTAGATGCATATCCACCAGCCATCTTCTCCATTATCTCATATATTATAACCATCTTTAGCAGTGTTGGACTGGGATGTCTAGGGCCCACCAGTGGAATTGCTTCTAGGGGCCCACCATCAGGACCCCTGCAGATCAGCGGTACCGAGACAGGGCAGCTAAAGGTAATAACATGTCGGGAGCCATGCTGCTCACCTGCCATAACATGTGCACCACTGCACTACCTAAACCTACTGCTACACCCTGTATGGCAAGTGAACAGCGTGGCTCCTAGAATTGTTACCATTACCTGTAGATCATCATTACATCGCAGATGTAATATTGCTGGCCTATCCTAAGGACAGGCCATCAATATTAGAAAGATGGATAAATACTTTGAAGAGGATGTCCAGGAATTGGCCAACCCAAGTCCTGGGCAGGAGGTGCAAAATAAAAAATAAATAAAAAAGCATACCCAGCTGTCCCCGGCGCTCCGTTGTCCACTGCCAGTGTCCATTCAGTCTCGTGCCGGTGCCTCCTTGCTGGGAGTCCTGCTCCTCATGGGACCGCTAAGACCAATTAGGTACAGGATTTCCAGAAATGAGGCACCGCCATGAGATCGAACAGACACAGGCGGTGGACAACGGGGTGCTGGGGACAGGTGAGTATACTTTTTTTTTTAATTTTATTATTTTTACACTTCCCTGGCGGCCACCACAGTGGTTGCTCCAGTTAATAGACAACCACTGTCCAGGGCTAATCTTTTTTATGGCCTATGGATAGGCCATAAATACCTGATCGCTAGGAGGCTGACACACGGCACCATCAGCTGTACAGCGTCACTTCCAGCGCCCGTTCTGTACACAACACAGGGCCGGAAGCAGAAAGCGCTATCCACTCTATAGTTGCCCGGTGCCGTCACTGCAGCTCAGCTCCTACTGACTTCAATAAGTGCTGAGATGCAGTGAAGGTGCTTGGCTAATATACAGTGGACAGAGCTTTCTGCTTCTGGCCCCATATTGTGTACAGGACAGGTGCCAGAAGTGGCTCCGTACAGCTGATCAGTCCAGGGTCGGCCCCTACAGATCAGGTATCTATGGCCTATCCTGAGAATAAACCATAACAAATTATGCCTGGACAACCCCTTTAATATACCCCCTTAATGAGGTTGTCCAGTATAATTTTTTTCTATTTTATAATTAGTCTGGGAGAGGTGAACTCCTCCCCCCAAAAAACAAAAACATACTAAACATACTCACCTATCCCCGGTGCTCCGGTATCAGCAGGTCCGATCCTTCAGCTCCGCTGTCTTCTTTTGCCGGAAGTCCTCACGGGCTGTGATGTCCCAGGTCCCTTCCTTTAGGCTGCTGATTGGCCTCAGGGGTCACTTGACGTCACAGGTAGTCACGTGTAGGGGGAACTTCGGCTGGAAGAAAATAAAGCTGCAAGCTAAACCACGCTAGGAGACACTGGGGACATGAGAGAGAGTTTTGGTTTTTTTTCACCTGTGTAATTAAAAAAAAAAACTTAAACTCACCTTGTCTTACCTCTCCGGGGCATCTTTACTCTGTCCTGCTGTCTTTCCCATCTTCCTTGGTCCCCACGTCCCGTGCCCCAGACATCACCGCTGGGGCCTTTGATTGGACCTCTGCGGTCACGTTGGGCGTGATAACGTCATTACGTGGCCATGTCACCGCTGGGGCCTAACCACAGGCCCCTGCAGTGAGGCCGGAAAAGTGCTGGAGACGATGCCGAGCCCAGGACCGGTGAGTATTTTTTTAAAATTTTTGTCACTTTCTCTGGGCTGGCATACCCTTTGCATTAACAATAGGTGTAGCGATCGGGGAACCAGGCTTTCCCCGACCACTATCATGATAGTCCGGGGCCCCCGCCACTTTCAGCTGGCCGTACCCCTACGGTCGCACCCCATCCGACCACGATCCTTACACCACTGTCCATTGGTCAGGGGCCCGTTCGGACCCCTCACCGTCCCAATCGGACCCCTGACCTTTGCATTGGCAAAATGAGGACTAAATATAGTCGGGGCTCGGGGCCCACCGGGGGATTCACCGGTTCCCCGGTGGGCCAGTCCGACCCTGATCTTTAGTCTTTCTTACGTCCCAACAACGTTCTAACATCAACTACTGTTAGCTATCAATAAAGAATGAGAAGGAAAAAAAAAAATTGGCCACGCCCCCTCAAGATACTATTTACTTGCAGCCTTCATGCTGCTTCCGGTCAATTTGGTTCCCCTCCTGCCCTGGACTCTGCTATATGTAAGTTGAGCTCTTCTTTTCTACTTGTACAACCACTTCCTATTCGTACTTTCAATCATCATCATCAGTGTCTTCCTAACATTTCACATCCTTCAAATCTGTTTTCATATTGTATTCATTGTATGTACTTATTTACTATTATTATTCATTCCATCCACTTATTGATTCAATTATTTATTTATGTATGTATTCATTTATCTACCCAGTCATTTATTCATGTGTCTGCTAATATATTTTATCTTACTATATGTTATACCCTAGTATTTTTATCTGGACCTACACTATGACTACCCTTGCTCTAAAACCTAGCCACTGATTTTACCTTCTGTGTTTTGTTTATATCTAGTTTATGGCCTGATGAAGACGCTAGTACAGCATCGAAACGCGTAGCCTATTGTATGTCTGGTGTGGAACCAATAAAACGTGTGTTTTTATTCACAATTATTCTCTCTGCAAATATTTTATTGATACACCCTTACTTGAAGTGCTCAACCATAATATCCCAGTTTTTTTCCCTACTTTTTTCTGTATTTTGTAGAATGGCTATAAGAAGTTGAGGGGGCGCTGATAAAGACAGAAGTTTTGTACCCGTGTGTAGAGTATATTCTTCACGGTGGTGTTTTCCCAGGGGTTCTCTGCCATCGCCGGTTGATGTTTTTCCAGGCAGATGACGTTAATAAGCTCTTGGTGATGTTGTGAGTAATATTTGTATTTTAATCTTTGTATCTAGCATTTTACAAAAGTGTACCCAATATCACACTATTTTTTGTAATCGATTATAATCTATTTATTATATCACTTATATGCTATTTTACCATAATTGATTTATCATTATACTATTTTAAATAAAATCGCGTTATATCCTAATTGACTGACCTTCTTTAAAGCCGTATCAAGAACTTGTGTTGATAAACCTTGGCAAAACAGGTACGTAGAGAATTTAGCATACCTTGCATAGCAGATTTAGTTAGCGGGCTGCCAGGGTCTGTACTGTCCTTGTTGAGAATCTCTAATGAAGAATTTGGTTAACTTTGCAGGGAATGCCATTTTTGCACGGCCTTTTGTCATCATGGGAGCCAGGGTGGATGTAGTGATATTTTGGGCAAGAAATTACACGTTTATGCCATGAGGAGCTATTGAACAAGGAGAGCTAAACACGGAGCTCCAGTTTTATGTGACCAACGTCATTAGCAGTCAGGCCATGTGCCCCCCCCCCCCCCCCAAAAAAAAAAAAAAAAAAAAAAAAGTACAATATAGTGGGAAATAAAGAAAGTCTCTACTGGTCCAAGAAATATGGTTGTAAAAAAGGCCATATTTCCTGTTCCAAATGGGGGTCAGACATAGGGAAGTTTATTCATGTTTGCTAAAGATGAGAGATTCTGCATTGTTGTGTCTGTAAAGTACTGTATTTACATCTTGTTTTGCAGACTTTATCCTACAGAAAATGTTTTTAGTATCATCACAGCATCCATACATTGTGCTCTGCTTAGACTCACCAAAGCCATGCTCAGCCATAAAAAAATAAATATCAGCAAACAATTGGACCATAATTGTTGTCTGAATAGTAAATTAAAAGTTACATAATCAATCTGTTACCAATATATAATTTGTTCTGTCAGTGTAGGGTACATTCATATATTTGGGGGTATCATTCATTCTTCCGGTCCATGGTAGGACTACAACGTATCAATTAAAAACAACAAAAAAAAAATGTATCCATCAAATGATGGGCAACAATGTATCCCAAGGGACATCATTGACTATAACGTTGTCCTCTTCCTGACATTGCCAGAAGACAAAGTCCTGCTTAGAGGAATTTTTTTCCAGCATTTTAAAAGCACATGTTCAACAACACAGACATAAATGTAGACAAATAAATAAACTATCTTCATTTCCTGCAGGGAATATGAAAAAAAAAAAAAAAAAAAAAAAAAAAAACAGACAGACCATACCTCAGAGATCAGCAACTTTCGGCACTCTGACTATTGTGAAAATACAACTCCCAGCATGCTCCATTCACTTCTATGATAGTTCCCATACCAGAGCAAGTAGGATGCTGGGAGTTGTAGCTCCACAACAGCTAGAGTGCTGAAGATTTCTTACCCCACCATAGATAATAAAAACACCATGCACCAATAATATAAATAATAGACATTTATATAAACAACTGTTAAAACAATAGCAGTAACAAAAAATTGTCTCAAACCGTAAACAAATTTTGTAAGTAGAAACATAACTTGAAGTTTCAACCATAAAGACGATTAATAACAGATAAAAAAAATAATAAAATAGATGAGTTGGAAGTGGATAAGCCAAATAACCAACATACCACTGAAACCTAGTGTATCGTCCGTTTGGGTCAGAGTACGTATCTTGTATCTTATTTACGACAGATAACACATGAAGGGATGGGAACTCTGTGCCCTCGGCTCAGCAATCTGTAACTGAGACTTGTGAATTTGCAATAAGCTGTGGTTCAAATACTGTAGTCCTGTGAAATATAAAAATTAAAATAAATTTTATACTTAATTTAAAATTAAAAAAAAAATAGAAGGCAGTGTGAAAAAATGTTATTTATGTGCATTATGTAATAGCAAAAAAATGCTGGTACTGGGTTGACTGACATTTTCTGCTGCATCATCCTTCTATATAAAACAGACCAAAAGTTGATTACACTTACTGTATATTTTCTTGATGTTACTGTAGAGAGAGCTATAATATTTTTGGTAGACATTACAAATCAAAACTGGTATAAGTATATAGTTACTTGAGTACTGTCATTGATGCACAAGCCATGGTGACATGGGAACCAGCCTGTGCAGAGCTTAGACCACAAGCCACAGTGACATGGGAGCCAGCCTTTGCAGCACTAAAACGAATACACTCAGAGACGCACAAGCCACAGTGATATGAGAACCAGCCTATGCAGACTAGAGATGGACGAATCAGTTTGTAACGAGCCGGGTTTGTCAGGATTATTTCAAATTGTTATTCCAAAACACATGGCGATTCGCTTTAGATTAACAAAAATGGCCACTTTATGAGAAAATGGCCACATGTAAGACCAGGAAATACAGAGCAGTTAATGACATGTGTGCAGTGACTGACACATCACGTGATAGCAGCATCTGACAGTCTCTCAGCCAATAGACAGTGGCAGGTGGACCTTACAGAGCTGATGTCATGTAGACTATATAAGGTTCTGCATTGGTTTTCAGGCAATTGATTGCACTGGATTTTATTTAGGGTAAGTTTGTTTATATACTTTCTGTGAGCTGTCCTTCGAAGAGTGTGGAGATTAACACTGCTTACGCAAACAGCCCTCATCACATCGCTGTACAATTTCTCCCCTCAAATGTGCAGCGTAGAACAACAGGTCCCAGCCATGCTTTGCATTACATAGCTCGTAGTACTAAGATACTTTGATTATTGAGATGAGCAAGGGGGGGTGTATCAAGACACTCCTCCCTACAATGATCAATCAGGTTTACCAGTTTTTACGCATGCTCTATTATGATTGACATGACCTTTCCCTTTTCTGTATAAAATCTTATGCTATGTTTTTAATAAACACAACTTGCTTAACACCGACTGCATGTGTCAGGCTAGTTCTTTCTCTGTGAGCTCACCAGATAGATATACAGTATATATATCTATATGTATAGATATATATCTATATATATGGATTACAAGTAATTTGGCACCACTTCACAATCAGAATTTTGAACCCAGCTTGGGTTTCGATAACAGTTGGAGGCACTGCTGAGATCAAGGACTAACCTGTTAACCCACTAAGCCCGAGATCTACAGAATAGCAGCACTGCAAAACAGTAAGAGTTTTTCTTGCATAAAATTCCTTTGTGTGTCAGCTCAAAATGTTGGGTGATGGTGGTAAGTAAAAGGGAAGTTACATTTGGTTGGTCCTTTGTAAAAAGAATTCTGTTTTTTCCCTCAGATATAAAAAAAGGTGTTTGTCAGGTGGTTTGTTTTGGTCGGAAAAGGTCATGAGTGTAACAAATGGTTGTTAAAGATCCTTGTTCCTTGTTTTGGATAAATGCCATATATGAATGTATATGTACCGTGCCTAAGCTGATGGAGTAACTCATTTTGATGATTGGACTTATCATATTTGTAGTTTTAAATGCTGTACCACACCCAGAACACTGGAAGGAAACATCATTTGAGAAATTGGTAAACAGGAGAGACCACATACCCGAACAATCAGAAGGGGTTTTATTTGTGTGAAAACACCCTTAGATATTGGGAAGAAGTGTTAAAATTGATTTTACTTTGCATATCTTGTGGTATTAGGATTGGGAGGGAGTAGGAGAGGGAGAGAACCCCCATATTGGGTCGGACAAAAGTTATAGGTTCAGGAATCTAGGTCCTGGGTCTGGCCCAAACGTGCATCTTTTGCTGGAAAAATTCTCTGGCCAGAGTGTGGGTGTGTATAGAAACACAAAGCAGCAAAGATGGGGGGTTCCTCCAGTAGTGAGCTCAAACCAGGCTTAACTCCTGCAGAGATTGTGATGCAGAGGGAGGGAAAAGAAGCCATAAAGAGTATGTGTAAGTTCATGGAAGGGGTTGGTATGCAAAAAGATGGTAGACTTTACCCGGAGAGATGGGAGCAAATTGAGAATCAAGCCATTGTCTTTCAACCACCCCTTGTATTGAGTGGGCAAGCCAGGATGTGGTCTAAAGTGTTCAAAGAATCAGAGGTAGATATTGATGTACCATCCTCAATAAGTAATTCAGAAGGTTGGGTGTGTCTGGCGTGTGGACAGCAGAAACAGAATCCCAGTTGGAGGGATAATTGTATAAATTCGGTCATCCTGTCGCAGACGTCAAATTCACCCAATAATCCTATTGTGACTTCTCAGCAAACAGCCCCAGGTGTAGTGGCCACAGTGACAGCCAGAACTAAATCAAAGTCTGGAACTGATAAAGACGGGAAAATTGTAGTGACAGAAGTTCCCAATTGTGACAGACATGAAGAAAGTCGAGCAGACAGCTCACCAAGACAGACTGGACTACGGTTGATTTCTCTGACTCCCCCAAACTACCCTCTGGTGTCCCTCCACAAGAGACTAAAATGAAACCTCCCCAAAAAGAAAGAGTAAAGACACATGTTCACACTAGGTTCTCTGATGATTTCCCTCAGTATACTCTGCTGGGAAGTGGCCTGACTAATATGGATAACTGTTATGCTTGTCCCTGAACCGAATGAAAAATAAGCAAACATGCAAAATAAACTGGTTTATTCAAGAAATGCGAGACAAACAAAGGTCAGTCAAAATAACTGAGTAAGTAAAACAGAGTAGGCAGGAGAAAACAACATTAGAAATCACCCTGCGATCCGCCCTGACTGATCCTGCCTGACGCCAGAGTTTTCCTCTTAAAAGAAGACACCTCACAGGAACCTTACTGGAATCCCTGGGAGCTGACGCTGAAAGTAAGAACACAATAAACCATCAGTCCCCTGCACTGACCCCCAGACAGCAAATCCAAGAATAAACACAGTGAGAAACATACAGAATCTGAGTACAAGGCCCACAGCACAAGTATGGCTGGACACACGAGTATAACCAGCAGAGTGAAAGTGAGAAGCCCAAGTTTATATAGCACAACAAAGGGTGGGGCAGAGGCACCGGGAAAAACCCCTCCCCAAGGCAGAAAGTGCAGGCAGACAAGAATTAACCCCTGCCCGTCTGGACCAACTACCTAACAATAACAACAGAGAGATTCAAGACTCAGCGGGTTCACCTGAAATAATTGATAGAAGTGGAGGGGAGAGTGAGGACATGAAACATGTGGTTGCAGACTCTGCATAAAATGGCTCAGCCTCCAGGCAAGTCAGTGAGACAATATCAAGTGTACAAATGGTCCCCGACTGACATGATGAGGTTGCTCAAAACCTTGCCAGACCCAGAAGTTAGACCCCTGCCCTTCGTAAAAGTACTGTCTCAAATACAGACAAGTTATAGGGGCACATGGAGTGATATGAAACAGTTGGTTGAGGCTAAAATGACTAGTACCATGTTATGTGATTTAGCCCCAGAATGTGATGGAAAAGGACTATTTGACAAATAAAGTTTCGGGACAAGATTATGTTGCTCGATTGGAAAAATGGGTGAAAAACAGACAAAGTGAATTATTAGTCAATTTGACAGACCTGACACAGGACAGAGGTGAAAGTGTAGAAAAATTATACAACAGAGTGTATACTGCTTGGAAAGATATGGGGTATGAAGCAGATAACAAGATGCATTTGAGGTTGTTAGCCTCTGCCTTCATGGAGGGGCTTGGAAGGCAAGTAAGAAATGCAGTACAAAAATCCAGGGCAGAATGGAGAACAATGGATCCAGCCACTTTGTGTAAAATTGCAGTGACTGGCATCGACCCCTGTTATGGGATGGGTAATCGAAAGGTGATCTACTGCTTCAATTGTGGGAAACCAGGACATGTGAGAAGGCAGTGCAGAACTCCAAAAAGGAAGTTCAAAGGGGATGACAATTCAGGAAATAATGAATCACCCCCACCTCTCTCAGAGAATCAGGCTTGAAGGGGGACTTCACCCTCCTCAGTATTATTGTTTAATAGAATCCATTTTTACATGGAAAGATGTTATGATATAATCCTCCCAAATCTGTGTGAAATATTACGTACCTTAACAAAATACTTGGAGAATCTGATATAGTGCAAAGAGAGATAATTCATTGTAAAGTCACTCTAAAAAAAAACTGTACACCATTGATATGATGTTTATGGATTATGCATCTTGTTCACTTAGGTCAAAATAGGCTTGCTGGGGCTCGGCGACTAGAAAAGGTGCCAACACATCGGCCCCGAGCGTTGTCGTGGAAGCCTCTCTCAGTTGGCCACTCTTTTAAACCCAGTCAGATATGTCGTCCTCTGCCGTCATCTTGGTCAACGCTTTATGGACCTCTTTCCTGACGTCCCACTCTGGCTTTGGTGGGTCGGCCTTTTGCTGAGCAGCCAGCAATATCGACATCTGCTTGGCCAGAAGTCGGTTGGTCTCCTGTTGCACCTGTACCAGCTGCTTCACAACCTCCTCCATGGCTGTGGCTCTTTATTTCAGTGCCGTCAGCTACAGGACACGCAGCCCGTGTATATCTCTTATGCACTTATGCCCACATCCGAAGCACCATATGTGGAGAACTGCTCAGGTAGATGCTTGGTAGCAGTGCAGGAAACAAAGGCTGGATCACACTCAATTATTTGGATTCAGATGCATAACAGGTTTGCCTTTACAAAAGCACAAACAAAAACAAAACCTTCTCGGCTGAGAACTACCTACTACAACAAATGTTCCCTATCTATACAGGAGTCTGGCTACCAGACTCTCACTCAGGTTATTCAAACAGGGGTGGCACAGTGTTACCTTGTTTCAGGTCCAGATACACAGGTCAGTTTCCTCAGTGTAGTGCCACACCTCCTAGCTCTGACACACAGCCTATATCAGACCTTAATTAGTCAGCTGACCTCCCTGCTGTGGGCTTCTACCACACACCCTTTAACTGCCTGGCTGGAAAATACCTGTTCTCCCAAACCACACCCTTCACTTCCTCACAATACTGTATATTTCAACCTGCATTTGTAATATTCATTCTGTATTCATATGTATTCATTATATCAATGTCAGTATTCAACTTTTATACTTTTTGTAAGATTAAATCCGCTTTCCAGAGATGTCCCCTTATTGTGATGTTCCACAGGGGCTCAACTTTTGGTTGGAATCCAGTGAAGAAAATTCTAAAGTCTGGCAGTTTGCCCTTAAGGTAACCTGAAGTACAACTCAGAGGTTCTGAACACCTGTGGTAATTCCAAAAGGTGGGGTTTGGAAAATATCTAAAAAATGTTTAAAAGTAGTAATATGTAATTTTGGTGTCAGTATTAACTGCTATCTGCTTGAATTGTATTCCTATATTCTGTTGTAGCGCTGTGCAGACGTTCTGCAGGGAATAATCAAAACATTAATTGACTGCCAAGTAACTCCAAGGACGTTGTATCTGATGTTATGGACACGTAGAAAATCACAAGCTGAACATGATGCTGTGTTAACCAATAATGTTAAATGTCAAATTATTACTAAGTGAAACTTGGCTTTGGGCCACCAGGGTCCGCAGCCTGTGTATGATAACTGTTTGTGCCCAAAGGGAAAATATTTTGATAAAAGTGTTAACCTATGGTTAAATGGAAAAGTAAGCTATAAAGACAATATATGTGTATAATATTGTTTAATATATATGTGTAAAATATCCAAGAAAATATTCAAATATATGAAATTATGTCTTGTACTATGTTATGTGAATTTATTGTCTTGCCTGTTAGTGTCACCTGAAATAAGTTATCTGCTAAAAGAGCAAAAAGGTGACAGTGAAAGATTCTTGATCTCCACAGCATAGGTATGGAGGGGAGAGAAGGGCCCACTCACCCACTTCATCGCTAAAGCAGCCCACAGCACCAGGGTTTGAGAATCTTTATTCTAAAGTGTCTAATCCCTAGTGCAAGAATTCAGGGCACAAAGGGATTAGATACAGTGCCTATTTTGTAAAAAATAAAAAACTGAAAAGTGGGGCGTGCAATATTATTCGGCCCCTTTACTTTCAGTGCAGCAAACTCACTCCAGAAGTTCAGTGAGGATCTCTGAATGATCCAATGTTGTCCTAAATGACTGATGATGATAAATATAATCCACCTGTGTGTAATCAAGTCTCCGTATAAATGCACCTGCTCTGTGATAGTCTCAGGGTTCTGTTTAAAACGCATCATGAAGACCAAGGAACACACCAGGCAGGTCCGTGATACTGTTGTGGAGAAGTTTAAAGCCGGATTTGGATACAAAAAGATTTCCCAAACTTTAAACATCCCAAGGAGCACTGTGCAAGCGATCATATTGAAATGGAAGGAGTATCAGACCACAATCTGGTGGGAGTGGGAGAGTCTGTCCATAGGACAACAATCAGTCGTACACTGCACAAATCTGGCCTTTATGGAAGAGTGGCAAGAAGAAAGCCATTTCTCAAAGTTATCCATAAAAAGTCTCGTTTAAAGTTTGCCACAAGCCACCTGGGAGACACACCAAACATGTGGAAGAAGGTGCTCTGGTCAGATTAAACCAAAATCGAACTTTTTGGCCACAATGCAAAATGATATGTTTGGCGTAAAAGCAACACAGCTCATCACCGTGAACACACCATCCCCACTGTCAAACATGGTGGCAGCATCATGGTTTGGGCCTGCTTTTCTTCAGCAGGGACAGGGAAGATGGTTAAAATTGATGGGAAGATGGATGGAGCCAAATACAGGACCATTCTGGAAGAAAACCTGTTGGAGTCTGCAAAAGGCCTGAGACTTTGACGGAGATTTATCTTCCAACAAGACAATGATCCCAAACATAAAGCAAAATCTACAATGTAATGGTTCACAAATAAACGTATCCAGGTGTTAGAATGGCCAAGTTAAAGTCCAGACCTGAATCCAATCGAGAATCTGTGGAAAGAGCTGAAAACTGCTGTTCACAAACGCTCTCCATCCAACCTCACTGAGCTCGAGTTGTTTTCCAAGGAAGAATGGGCAAGAATTTCAGTCTCTCGATGTGCAAAACAGATAGAGACATACCCCAAGCGACTTGCAGCTGTAATTGCAGCAAAAGGTGGCACTATAAAGTATTAACTTAAGGGGGCCGAATAATTTGGCACGCCCCACTTTTCAGTTTTCTATTTTTTACAAAAGTTTAAAATAACCAATAAATTTCGTTCCACTTCACGATTGTGTCCCACTTGTTGTTGATTCTTCACCAAAAAATTAAAATTTTATATCCTTATGTTTGAAGCCAGAAATGTGGCAAAAGGTTGAAAAGTTCAAGGGGGCCGAATACTTTCGCTAGGCACTGTAGCTTGGTTGCTATGGAAACCTGGTGTAAAGCTGTGTGTATGTCAAGACTGAAGAACCTGCGATTTTCCATTGGTCCATAAGGGTCATTTGATCACGTGTGTCTCAGTTGGGATATCAGTGAAAAACCTGCGATCGGTTGTTATGGAAAACCTGGAGTAAAGCTGTGTGTATGTGACCTTGAGTAACAGTGTTACCCACTGCGTCCTGCCCCTTTAAAACTAACCTACAGCAGTGAAGAAAAATGGCAGGGTTGTTATGGAAACATGGAGTGCAGCTGTGTTCATGTGGCTGACAATGCCTTGTCAGATTGGAGACGGGCTTTGGTCTGCTGAGAGTTTTCATTAGCTCGAGCAGCAACCATGCGTTTTGATGCAGGAGGCATGAGTAGTTTAAAAACTTTTCATTTTATAAGAATGCTGACATGCAGCATGGCAGTCCAGTCAGTGGCGTTAATACCAGGGTAGCAGCGGTAGCAGCTGCCACAAGCCTGGGACATTAGGGGGCCCAGCAGGCCCCTCATGTTTTTTGTTTTTAATAGGCGGTTACCTGCTTGTGTAACACCAGCATGTTACAGGCCCTATTAACTTACCGATGCCCGCTCCTGCTCACGGCCGCCTGCGCTTCACCTTCTGCGGAGGTGGCTGTGAGCAGGAGCGGGGATCGGTAAGTAAGGCCGCAGCGGTCTTTTCTGACCCCAGAGTATAATGATCGGTGGCCCAGGGGAGGGGAGGGAACATAAAAAACAATGTTATTTACTGCTCCTGCGCTCCTGTCGAGGAGTATAGGTGAGTATAAAGCATTTTTTTATTTTTTTTTAATACGGCCATAAACTGAATAATAACAGGGTGATATGAGAAACTAAACCCCCGGTCCATATGGACCTGTGGAGTGCTTAGTGTCCCAAATTGCCCTGATAGATTCCCTTTAAGTAGCTGCCTCTAATGCTTTCGGCTCCAGGATCTTGATGACTGTTGCAATAAGGTTCAAAGATCCACACGGTAGCTGGATACATGAAAGCGGGGTTAGGGCCCAGATAACGACCCTAACTACAGACAAAGTGTGATAAAGTGGGAGATGTCACTCAAGCAATAGGGGGAGAGCTGGGCAGCAGGGCCGGCTCCAGGTTTGTGTGGGCCCTTGGGTGACAGAGCCTCAATGGGCCGCTTTTGGAGCAACTCATGCGCATGGCAGCAAAAAAACCAACCAAAATTGGGTGTTTATTGCTGAGGCATACCTACTGGAGTGGACTGTAATACTGTCCATTCCATACAAGAAGATAAAACCTGTTCAGACATCAGAAAGTAAAGAAGAATTAGAGGTAGACATCTGCCTCGGATTCCCCTTTATTTTCTGCCCCCTGGCTCACAATGCAGAACAGCATTCCGCTGCGGCTTTCCAACGCTGATTAGGACCAAACGAATGGACCTAATCAGTGGGGAGTCTCAAGCCGCCGCCTCCAAATCAGCTGCAGAATCCACGGCAAGATTGAGCAGGACTCTTTTTTTTTCCTCAGCATCCTGCTCAAATTGTTTTCAATGGGAAGCAGAATGAGGGAAGAATCTGCCGCTGATTTGGGGGCCAAATCCACCGCAAAATCGGCGCCAGATTTCATCATGTGAACAGGACCTGATATTGTTAGCAGTGAAATGAACGCTTTCATCTGTATTAATGGAAGTGCTCAATGCAGAAACTGAGTGGGCCCCCACAGACACACACACACACACACACACACACACACACATACATACTGTATATTTAAGTGTAACTAACAAAGACTGAGCCCCATAGCAAAATTTTGACTTGGGGGCCCCCTAGCCCCCACACGGCATAGCGCCTCCTTTCCTGGCCCCCACATGTAATAACACCGCATTTACACACACTATAATGTCCCACAGTGGCCCCTACACACAGTATAATATCCCATAGTGACCCCTACGGTGTTCCTTGCAAATATTGCAAAAGTTTTGGGTTCAACAGTATCGAAAAATTTTTGGGTTCACCACCCACGAACTATTTAATAATAATAATAATAATAATAATAATAGTCCTTTAATAGTCACACAATGGGGAAAT
Source organism: Leptodactylus fallax (assembly GCA_947044405.1). NCBI lineage: Eukaryota > Metazoa > Chordata > Amphibia > Anura > Leptodactylidae > Leptodactylus > Leptodactylus fallax. The sequence continues at coordinate 6,409,369 of CAMRHE010000064.1, read as the reverse complement.
TCAGTGTGTTACAGCAGCAAAGATAAGCAGATACAAATACAAATACAACATGTACAGGAATGTTCCAAGGTAAGAGGCATTACTTTGATAGCCGACAGACAGATAGGAAGTAGCGGGGGGGGGGGGATTTAACAGGCAGAGAGATATTTTAGTTCTCTGTGTGTAATGATCTCCGCTTAGGTCGGTGTTGGTTGTACAGCCTAACCGCGGTGGGGAGGAAAGACTTACGATAGCGCTCCTTCTCACACCTAGGGTGGAGCAGTCGGTCACTGACAGTACTGCTCAGCGCGATCACAGTCTCATGCATGGGATGGGACTTCTTCTTCTGCATGGAGCTCACCACGGACAGTATCCTTCTGTCACCCACCACCTGCACTGGGTCCAGTGGGCTCCCCAGGACAGAGCTGGCCTTTCTAATCAGCTTGTCAAGTTTATTTCTGTCCCTGGTTGATCTACTGCTCCCCCAGCAGGCCACTCCAAAGAAGATGGCTGATGCCACTACCGAGTTGAAGAAAGTTCTAAGAAGTGCCCCCCGGATTCCAAAGGCTCTCAACTTCCTAAGCAGGTAGAGCCTGCTGTGGCCCTTCCTGTACAGGGCCTCCATATGATCTGCCCAGTCCAGCTTATTATTAAGGAGCAAACCCAGGTACTTATAGGTGTTCACAATCTCGATGCCTGTCCCCAGGATGTCCACTGGTTTAGGAGGGCTTCTGCCTTTACGGAAGTCCACCACCATCTCCTTGGTCTTCCCCGCGTTAATCTTCAGGTGGTTCCGGTGGCACCAGTCCACAAAATCCTGGTTCAGTTCTCTGTACTCCCTGTCATCATCGTCTGTGATGAGGCCTACTATTGCAGAGTCGTCAGAATACTTCTGTAGGTAGCAGCTGGATGAGTTGCACCTAAAATCTGCAGTGTACAGTGTGAAGAGGAAAGGGGCGAGAACTGTACCCTGAGGTGCCCCCGTATTACAGATCACGGTACCTGACACACAGTCTTGGGCTCTCACGTATTGAGGTCGATTTGTGAGGTAGTCTAGGATCCAGTTGGAGAGGTGGTGGTCCACTCCAGCAAGGCCCAGCTTGTCCCTCAATAACCTGGGCTGTATGGTGTTAAAAGCACTGGAGAAATCAAAGAACATTATTCTCACTGTGTTCCCTGGTTTCTTCAGGTGAGACAGAGCCCTGTGCAGAAGATGGATGATGGCATCATCTACCCCAATGCCCGGCCAATAAGCAAACTGGAGGGGGTCCATAGCGGGGCTCACTAGAGGGCGGAGATGTATGAGAACCAATCTCTCTAAGATCTTCATCAGGTGGGATGTCAGTGCTACAGGTCTGTAGTCATTGAGGTCCATAGAGTGGGGTTTCTTTGGAACTGGTACCACACAAGAAGATTTCCATAATTCAGGGACTATTTCCTGCCTCAGGCTCATATTATACATATATGTAATTATACCACACAGCTGGTCCCCGCAAGTCTTAATTAGCCTTGCACTGATGTCATCTGGCCCTGCGGCTTTCCTCGCCTTGATCTTTTTCATCTCTTTCCTCACCTGGGCCCGTGAGGGTCAGACTGTGGTCAGATAAAGACGGATTTCTGGATTTACTGGTCTGTTGGGAAGTGGCCGCATGGGGTGAAGTCATTGTGGTGGGGGGAGCTGAAGGACATACTGGGGTAGGAGGAGCTGGTGTGTGATCAAATCTGTTGAAGAATAGGTTTAGTTCATTAAGCCAATTAACATCTGCCTCAATCTGGCAGACAGACTGTTTATGACCCGAAATTGACTTAAGCCCCTCCCAGACCCCCCTTATGTCTTTTCTTTCCATTTGCTTTTTCATTTTTTCTTTATAACTGGCTTTTCCCTGCCTGATTTGATGCCTCAGCTCCTTTTGTACTTCCCTCAACCCCTCCTTATCTCTTGTCCTAAATGCCATCTTTTTCTCCTTAAGTAGTGTTTTTATATTAGAGTTAATCCATGGTTTGTTATTGGAGAAGCACCTCACCACTTTTGTGGGTACTGTGTTGTCCACACAAAAATTAATGTAGTCCGTTATGCAGTGTGTGAGTCCTTCTATATCTTCTCCATAAGAATCCTGCAGAACTTCCCATGCGGTTGTGTCAAAACAATCCCTCAGAGCCTCATCACTCTCCTCGGACCATATCCTCACTGTGCGGGTGACAGCTGGTTCTCTATGTACAAGTGGCTTGTACACAGGTCGGAGATGTACTAGGTTGTGATCCAATCTCCCCAGGAGCGGTAGGGCTGATGAGTTATATGCCTCCCTCGCGTTGGCAAAGAACAAGTCCAGTGTTTTGTTGTCTCTTGTGTGGCAGGTTACATACTGTGTGAAAGTGGGCAGTGTGGATGATGGAGAGGCATGGTTGAAATCACCCGACAGAAGAAAGAGGGCCTGGGGATGTTTTAACTGTAAAAGGCTCAGCGTGGCTTGTAGGACCTCGCAGGCAGTGTCAGCTTTCGCAGAGGGGGGACATATGCAGCTATCACGATGACATGCGATAGTTCCCTTGGTAGATAGAAAGGTCTCATGCTCACAGCTAATAGTTCAATGTCCTCACAGCAAGTTTGCTCCTTAATCACAATGTGCCTAGGATTACACCATCTATTATTCACAAACATTGCCAGCCCTCCACCTTTCCTCTTACCGCTCTCCCTTGTCCTGTCTGCCCGAAGGAGTTTAAAACCATCCAAGGAGACCAGAGGGTCAGGAGTAACTTCAGTGAGCCAAGTCTCTGTAAGTAGCATCATGCTACACACCTGAAACTCCTGATGATGCCTGGTGAGCGCTGTTAGTTCATCCATCTTGTTTGCAAGAGATCTCACATTGCCCATAATGATGGAGGGAAGAGCTGGTCGGTAACGCCTCTTTTTAATCCTCTGAAGAGTACCAGCTCTGCAGCCCCTCACCCGCTTTTTCTTTCTCCAAAGCTCGCGGGGGATGTGTGGACAGATGGTATGCAGTCCTGCTGTGTCTCTCAGCTGCAAAAGTTTCTCTCTTGTATAGACAAAGGAATTGTCTGCAGACACAAAAGTTCCCATTTCAAGCAGAACAAAAAGACAGATAAAAACAAAAAAAGTATCACAAGGGTCCAAGTCTTTGTGTGTTTCTTTATAGTGCAAAGTCCTTAAGTAGAGATGTAAAAAACAAGACAAAGAAAGAAAAATAAGAGAGAGAGTCTCAGAGCTACTGTGACAGGCAGCCACTCCAGCGGCGCCATTTTTGAAAAAAAAAAAAAAAAAAAAAAACTTGGTGGTCTTTTCAGACCCCTGATTGTAATGATCAGAGGCCCAGGGAAGGTGACAATGTTACTTACCTCTCCTGTGCTCCGGAGCGACTCCCTGCCGAAGACAGCAGGGAGTCGCGCCGGAGCACTGGGGCCTCTGATCATTAGACTTCAGAGTATAATAGCAGTTTTGGTTCAGACTTATCCGGTCCGAATGAAACCATCAGGCAATTCTCGCTAATCTTGTTGGTTTCACCAAACAAATACCCTTGCCACAGGCCCGCGGCCCTACTTACCGATCCCCACTCCTGGCCATGGCTACCTTCGCTTCCCCTTCAGCCCTCCAAGGGGCCCTGTGTGTCGCTGTGGAGGGCTGAAGGGGGAAGCAAAGTTGGCCGTGGTCAGGAGCAGGGATCGCTATGTAAATAGGTAGCTGTTACCTGTTGGGTTTACTCCAGCAAGTAATGGCCTATTTAAAAAAACAAAAAACATAGCAGCAGCTAATGCTGGCCCTGCTGGGCAGCAGTTATCTAGAGCAGTGAGTGAAGCTCCAGCAGGAGAAGAAATGCCCCTTATGTCCTTTTCACCTAATTTATATATGAATAAATGAAAATGGAGTTGCGATGCAGAATAAGAAAGGAATCTTTGGGAAGTGTAAAAGCATCTCTACTGTCATTAGTTTGATACCAATTTTCCTGCGAACAGACTCCCTTTAACAACTGCCACTGCCTGCCCTTCTTTTTTTGAATTTTCATTTTTTTAGTTTTTTTTTTTTTGGTGGGGACAAATTCTACTTTGTAATGGTACTATTTAACATTTCATATGATGTACAGTGAAGCTGGAAAAAAAATATGTAGAGGTTGTGAAGAGAGACCTGCTCCTCCCCTTCTACTCACTGTGTTCCCATCTTGAGTCTGCTGGTTTCTACTTCTCTACTAACAGGGAATGAACAACAAATAAGTAAGTAGGTAGTGTGGCAGGACCAGGGGCAAAGTGGTAGAAGGAGTATACATTTCTCCCAGGTTCTTGTCATATTCCTTCTAAAAGCACCTGGGAAAGTTGTGTTCCTTGTTGGAGGGTTTTATCTTAACCCTGGTAAAAGGTCTAGCTGCTGGAGTAGGCAGAGTTGGGTGTGGTTCTACTCCATTCAGCCACTTCAGGTTTTGGGATGACTGGGGGTTAATTCCTTGTTTTCTGAAGTGTGCGTATATAAGGGCAGAAAGCACACAGGTGTTTGGCTGTCTCTGCTCCTGGGAAACCACTGTGAGATTAAACTTCTGTGATTTGTGATGTGTTTAGGGAGCTGTGCAGTAGGCCCAGCTCTCAATAGTTACCTGTGTTATAGGTAGTAGCCGGACGGCTAGAATTTTCTTTTGTATTATTTTTGTTTTGCCTGGAAGAACTAATAAAACTGGTTGCGGACAGCTGAACCATATTTGAATGGACTGGACTGTTATTGCTTTGCCAAAACTGCTCGTCTATTTGAAGAGACGACGATCCCTGAGCTAATCCCGTTACAGTAGACATATAGTGGCAGAAAATTTAGAGAGGTTTTCTATAGGCAAAAAACACATTACATTTTGGTCCAGAATCCCATGCGGGATCAAATGAGACTAAGTTGTCTGAAAAGTTAGTGCCCATTTAATGCCCCTAATTTAATTCTAACTTCAGGCTTTACCAGGTCACCACTGTTTAACACAGAGGAGACCTGTGGCTATAGCAACTGCTCAGCTCCTTTTTTAACCCTTATGTGACACAAGCATTCTTCATTTTTATTTTTTACTCCCTGCATTTCAAAAGCCATGACTTTCTAACTTTTCTGTCTATGTAGTCATATGAGGGTTTGAGTTTTGCGTTGTACTTCAAAATGGTATCATTTATTAGTCTGTACAGTGTACTAGTAAACAATTAAGAATGAGGTGAAATTGAAAAAAATTAAGTACCGCCATTTTCTTACGGGTTTTGTTTTTTACGGCTTCCACTGTACGGTAAAAATACTATTTTAGCTATATTTCCCTGGATCGGTACGATTACGGTGATGCCAAATTTATATAGCTTTTTTCATGCTTTTAATTTTACGAATATTCTAAGTTTTGTATAAAAAAAAAAATATATTTTTATATATTTGAATCACCATATTCTGACACCCAAAACTTTTATTTTTCAGTGTATGTAAATGTTTAAACATACAAAAAAATCCCACAAACATGTAAAAGTATAGCATATTTATTAATGCATATAAAATACATAGAACAACGCAATACAAAGGTACATATACTGGGGGGAAAGGTGAGTGGTATAGCACTCATGAAAATAGCAATGCCTACAATAAAAGGTCACAGCAACTATCCAAATGTGAACACCAATAACAAAAGATGTAAGAGTCATTGGTTGCATGTATGAGGGTGTTAAATAAGTATACATACAAGTTAATGTTACAAGCCTCCAACATACGTTACACAAAGCATGTAAATGCTATAAATAGAAAGAGGGGGGCACATTAAGCTAAATGACAACAATAACTAATCCATACATGTAAGTGTCAAGACTTCGGGGCGGACGCAGGTGTTGTTTTTTGCAGGACAATATGTAGTTATTAATACCATGTTGGGGAATGTATGATGTTTTAGTCACTTTTTATTCCATTTTTTTAGGGAAGCAAATCGGAGAAAAAAAAACACCAATTCAGCCATTTTGATTTTTTTTTTCCCCCTGCTATGGCGTTTACCGTATGGGATAAATGTCTTTATATTTTAATAGTTTGGACATTTTCAGACTTAGAGATGCTTTATGTGTTTGTGTTTAAACTTTTTTATAGTCCCCCTAGGGGTCTTGAATATGTGATATTCAGATCGTTTATGTCATAGACTTCAATACTACTGTCATCTCTGTTCACGGGCAATGCTGATGGGTCCCTGCTGTGTGAAACAGTACAGACTCGGCATCTAGTGCCTTCACTCTGCTTCAGAGCAGATGCCATATTTAGCTACGTGTAGTAGGACTTACGGGTGTGTGTAGGGGTTAAAGAGGACCTTTCACTACTTCCACCAATTCTAGTTCTTAGCATCTGTTAATAGGCACTACTCCACCAATTTCAGTACAGTTGGAATTTTTTTTCTCTAGACCCCACCATTCATACGCAATTATACAGTTAGTTTTGTAGCTTGAGCTATTTTAAGCTCTGTTATATCAGAAGGGCAGTTTCAAAGCGAGACCACGGCACACACAAGTCGGTGTATATTTGCAAGTATAACAAAGTTTATTGATTATATAACATCATCTCAATATATGATTAGTGATCATCCATCAATGAACAGAGATCATTTGTACAAATATCCACAGATTAATGAGATGACGTTTCGGTCATATCAGACCTTGAAAGCCCAATCTGTAAGGAGAATGTCATAAAAGAAAGATGGTGGAGACCGGCCTAATGGTGTTTAAAAACCCTCTGAATGGTTGTGCCTGCCTAACATCGACAGCCTGACAGTAAAATATGGAGGGGGGCATTATGGGGAGCCTGGCATTTCATTGGATAAAAAAAAGCACCAAATGCCACACTAATTTGTTCACATATGGTATGCAAATAGGGAGCACTCCCTAAAATATTCAGCAAGCTATGCACTCCACTGCTTTTCTGCTCCCTGAATCCCTGCTCACAGTATACCACACCAACTGTCCCTGGATAAAATGCTTAAAGGGGTATTCCCATCTCAAGGATCCTATCTATAGTGCTAACTTATGTAAATTCAAGAGTTTTCCTAAATATGTTGCTTTAGCAATGGTGCAGACTCCACCACAGGAACCGTCGAAAATGGGCAGAGAGAAAAGTCCTGAACAGAGGACTTTTCTCTCCACCGGTTTCAGTATAAAAAGGACACCCAGCAGAGCCCATTATAGTGTATGGGTTCCGCAGTTGTCAATGGGTAACCGGTGTTTTAGGTCCGGCTTTCCAGCGTTCGGGATCCCCTGATTATCCTCCCATTGTTTGTACAGCGTTTCATTGATGTCTGAACTATATCTAATAAGACAGGACAGAGGCATGAGTCACTGCTCTCTGGGATGAAGGGGGGTGGTGCTGAGTTATCTTGCTTTTATGTACAACTTTGCAATCAGTTCAGTTAATTGTAGTTAACAATATCTATATCTATTGAGGTACTGCATAGTGTCCTGTTCATCAAACAGTCAAAGCTCTCCCCCCAGCTTGCTGAAGAATACATGAAGTGAGAAGAGCCAAAGAGATGGGGAAAACTGTTTGCAACTAAAAGAGAGACATTTACACAGGTGGATCAACACTGTAGATGGATATTACCTTATTCAGAAGTGCTGCTCTGAATATATTGCTAGTAGAACAGCGTTGCTGTGGTTCAACTACGCATGTCCTGAAGTATGAAAGGAGTAAACACATACTGATCACATGTACTTCCTGTTTCCATCACACAAGGGTAAAGAAAGAGATTGTGCATATACCAATAATGATTTTTTTCCTATGACACCTAATGGCCAAAAGTGTTTATAGGCACAGTTATGATTGAAGGCTAAAAACACATCAGTGCCATCTAGTGGTAAGAAGTATTTATAGCATTTTGAAAGAAACAATCATATTCTATTACACATTCAAAGCTGCACCTCTCAAATTACCGCTAAATGTGTCGTCGTAAAAGCTAACCAAGGTCTATTAATTATGGCTACATCAAAAGACTGTGAGAAAACACAACTAAATATTATTAGACAACTCCACAACAGTGGCATAAATACTGAGATAGTGGCTGCCACAGGGCCCGGGACATTAGGGGGCCCGGAGGCCCCTGATGCGTTTTTTTTTTTTTTTTTAATAGGTCGTTACACCGGCAGGTAACAGGCCCTATTTACTTACCATTCCTCGCTCCTGCTGACGGCCGCATGCGCTTCCCATTCTGCGGAAGCGGAGGTGGCTGTGAGCAGGAGCGGGGTTCGGTAAGTAAGGCTGCGGGCCGGCGAACCCCACAAACACTGCTATCATTATACTCTGGGGTCTTTTCAGATCCCAGAGTATAATGATCGGAGGCCTGGGGGAGGTGAGGGAACATAAAAAACACTGTTGCTTACCTCTCCTGCGCTCCACCAAGCTTCGGGCCTCCTTGGTGACATCTAGGCCAACGTCATTATGCATCGCGACGCCGGCTGTGACGTCTGGTCCAACATTGAAGAAGACCAAAAGCAGGGAGTGCGCCTGACCAAGGACAGTTAAGTAACACAGTTTTTTATGTTTGTATCCTCCCCTGGGTCTCCGGTCATAATAATTGTTTATGGGTGGTCCACACTGGGGCATAATACTGTGTGCAGGGGCCAGTCCCATGTCAAATGTTCACCCAGCCATTATGACCTTATGGAGGGCAAAAAGTAAAAAAAAAAAAAATAGCCAAAAAAAAGTGGTTCTAGCCCCACCACCTAGCTACACAACACTATGTGACAGGTACATAAAAATTATCACAGAGAAGGAAAATCACTTTAAAAAGTTTTTCAATATCACTTTCTGCTATTTTCCCCTTCTTTTTTGTTAACATTTTCACGGATATATAAAAAAAAAGTTAAACCCTATTTGTTGGGGATGAGTTCCTCACTATGCAGTTGTTGTTTGTACCCTTCACATTTTTGTACTGCAGACTTTCTGTCCCTATTATACCTATAAGAAAAACGCCAGCGTTTCCGTAGGTATAATTGACATGCTACAATTTACATAAACACAACGGTTTTTGAAATCACAGTATTTCCGCTGTGGATATTATTCTGCAATGTGTGGATGGAATTAGCCAGAATCTCATCCACTTTGCAGGTACTGTAAAACGCTGCGGTTTTTGCACTTGGGGGCCGGACTAAATGGCAGATGCAGGCGAAGCCCCCTCCATCTGTATTCATCCTAATTTAAAATTTAATTTTAAGCTTTCTTCCATCATGTTTTTTCCTTTGCTGATGCAAGAAAAAGTGAATGCAGGACTTTTTCTTCCGTTACAAAAGTAAACAAACATGACAGACAGGCTTCCATCATGTTGTTCAACCCCTTAACCACTTCCGGGCCGCCCATTGGGTTTTTACATCTGGAAGGTGGTTACATCTGGAAGGTACCGGTACGTCCAAGCAGAACTCAGCAGCTGCACAAAAATTGTGCAGCTTCTGAAATGGGGAGCTGGCTTTAAGTTCAGCCGGAGCTCCCAGAGAGAAGGCAGGGAAGGTTTATTACCTTCCCTGCCTTTCCAATCACTGTGTACACAGTGCTCAATGAGCGCTGTATACAGTGCTATGGGCGCTGCCACGTTGCGGCTCCCCTCTGATCCGGCGGTCACATGATCGCTGGCATCAGGGTCTGTTAGAGCTTCTGGGTCCTACAGAACCCAGATCAGCTCTATAATAACGTGCAGGAGGCTGTATTCCTCCTGGGGCTAAATGTATCAGCCCCAGTTACAGGGAAAATCAGCCTCCCCAACAAAAAAAAAAAAAAAACAGTGAACAGATGATTTCCTTGTTTTCTTCTCTCAGCCGATTCCAAGATAATTTGTTTCTTCATGTATGTAAATGAGCACCACGGAGCACCCGGGGCGTACCTTCTCATTTACATACATGAAGAAACAAATTATCTTGGAATCAGCTGGGAGAAGAAAACAAGGAAAGGTAGTAGAAGAATGGCCTTTTTAAAGGCCATTCCAATGTGCCATTAGCTTAAAAGTGGTTTTGCGAATGATAGACTCCATTTAAAGGTTATAACACCACCCCCAAAAATACCATACAAAATAAAAATTACAGTAACGGAGAGTAAAAACTATGTTATAAAGTTTTTTAGTAGCACTTTGTGTTATTAAATAAAAAAATGAAAAAAGACACGTTTTCCCTCCTCTTTTGTTTATATTTTCCTCGCTATAAAAAAAAAATTAAAACACATGAAAAAATAAAAACATAAAAATAAAACCCTATGTGTTTACTGAAAAAAGACGTAGGAATTAGTTGAATAACGCATATGATAAAAATGTTACAGCCCTCAAAACCGTACATACAAAAAAAAACTAAAATGTGCCTGGTCTGGTTTGTTAACCCTTTAAGCATTTCACGGGAATTAAAACAATATGGAGGTGAAATTTAGACATTTCATTTTTATCCAATAATACATTCATTTAGCCCTAAAATTAACACATTCACAAAGGGTTAAAGGAGAAAATGCATCTCACAGTTTATTATGCAATTTCTCCCGAGCACAGAAATACCCCACATGTGGGTGTAAACTGATTTTTGGGCACACGGCAGCACACAGAAGGGAAGGAGAGCCAATTGGCATTTGAAAAGAAGATTTTGCTGGAATAGCTTTAAGGCTAGGTTTACATCTGCGTTTGGGTTTCCGTGGACTCCACGTGGACTCCATAGACTATAATGGGGTCCGTGTGGTTTGTGATTGGTTTCCGCCCGAAAAGGGTGGAAAAATGCGGAGAGAAAAGTCCTGCTTGCAGTGCTTTTCTCTCTGTATTTTTCATGCGGAAAGGGGAATGGAATTCCCAAACATAGTGCAAGCACAGGTGTGAACCCAGTGTCAGGTGTCATGTCTCATTTGCAGAGCCCCTACAATACCAATACAATGGAAACCCCTCAAAAGTGAGCCCATTTTGGAAACTACACCCCTCACAGAATTTATCAAGGGGTATAGTGAGCATTTTGACCCGACAGCCATTTCACAGATTTTATTAACATTGGGATGTGTAGATGAAAAATTACTAAAATGTCACTATATCCCCAAAATTTTCATTTTCACAAGGGGTTAAAGGAGAAAAAAACACCCCACAGTTAAACAATTGCTCATGAACGCGGCAATACCCCATTAGTGGTTGTAATCTGCTGTATGGGTACATGGCAGGGCTCGGAATGAAAAGGGCACTATTTGGCTTTTGGAGGGCAGATTTTGCTGGAATAGTTTTCAGGTGCCGTGTCATATTTGCAGAGCCCCTGGAGTACCAATACAGTATAAACTCCTCAAAAGTGACCCCATTTTGGAAACTACACCCCTTCAGGAATTTCTCAAAGGGTATTATCATTTTGAGCCTAAGAGCTTCATAAAAATTAATGTACAAAGTGAAAATTGAAATTTTTAAAGAAATATGCCATTTCAGTGCACAATACCTTTCGCCCACTTTTTGTCATCAGAGACATGCACTACTAAAACTATCAAGTGGGCTATCCTGAGTACAAAAAAAGTTATATGTGGGTGGAAACTGCTGCATGGTCACACAGCAGGGCTCAGAAGGGAAGGAGCACTGACCTTTTTAGCTGTAGGACACATTTAGAGGGACTTTCTGGATGCCATGTTGTTTTTGCAGAGCCCTGGACGTGCAAGTAAATTGGAATTCCCCAAGAAGTGACCCCATTTTGTAGGGGTAATTTTAGGGTCTCTTCAAATATGACATGGTGTCCAAAAACCAACAATCTAAATCTACGCTCCAAAAGCCACATAGTGCTCCTTCACATCTGTACCATGGAAGTTTATGCCCACATGTATGCCACTGTTGTACCCAGGATGCCATATGTGGGTATATACTGCTGTTTGGACACAGCCGGCACAGAAGGGAAGGAGCGCTATTTTGGACGTCATGCCACTTTTGCAGAGGCCCTGAATTGCCAGTAAAGTGGAAACCACAGACATGTGACCCCATTTTGGAAACTAAACCCCTGAAGGGATTTATCAAGTGGCGTAGCCAGCATTTTTAACCCTTGAGTGTTGCATTAATTTAATTTCCATAATTTAATGCGCAGTTGATAAAGGAAAGTGAAAATTTCAATTTTTCCAGAGATATGCCATTTCAGTGCCCCATATGTTGTGCCAAGCTTGTGTCAGCAGAGACACACACTCCAAAAACTGTTAAGCAAACATCTGTGATAGTTGTGACTTGCTGTCACAGTGATCACATGACTGGGGACCACACACATTGATCCCCAGTCTCTGCCTGATGTCCAGGGCTGTTAGTAACAGCTCTGGCACGGAGATGTGAAAGAGCGATCACTCTCACAATGTCCCTGAAGTGCCGCCGTAAATTTACAATTCGGCGTACTTCAGAAACCAGGACCGTTGGCCGTATATTTATGGCCGGCAGTCCTTAACCAGCTAAATTAGTGTCAATGGGACCGGACACAGACTAAGGGAGTGCCTTCAGTGTCTGTTAGCCTCTATTCAGATCACATTTTTTACATCCATTTAACAGATGCAAAAAAATGGATGCCAAAACAACTGCAAACTGATGCAAACAGATGTCCATTTACATAGACATCAATGTTTAAAAAAAAAAAAACTGTTGCGGTCCTTTTTTTTTTTTTTTTTGATAGACACAAAAGTATGGTATACTACGTTTTTGTGTCCTTCAAAAAAAAAAACAGACAGCAACAGATCCATTTTTTTTTTTTACCATTGATGTCTATGTAAATGGATGACGATCAGTTTGCGTCTTTTTTGGCATCTATTTTTTGCATCCTTTAAATGGAAGTAAAAAAAAAAAAAACATGATTTGAATAGAGCCTTACGCTAGGTTCACACTAGCAGTCGGAGACCCCGTTCACTTAAAAAGCGGTTACACAGGGAAACCTTTGGACTATATAGACTGCAATGGGGTCCACCTGGTTTCCGCTGGTTTTATACTGAAACTGATTTTAGGAGGATTCTGAGTCGGAGACTCCAACGCAAGTGTAACTCCACTCTGCTTCAATTAATGTCCATTGCTATAATCCTATGATGGATGACAGCAATGGACATTAACAGGTGTGAATTCTTATTTTTCTAACCCTTATTTTTTATCTGTCCAGTTTCTCTTTTGCTATATGTTCAGATCTACTCTACATTGCTACGGTGCATTTCACTACCCATACATAGTGTAGAATTTGCTGAATTTAGCATAGATATTCTCCAATCATCTAGTGTCCACTATGTGGTTTCACTGTTTCCCTGTATAGCAGCACTTACGAGTCTTCTTTGCTTCTCTATGCGACCTTCGCATGATGTTTCTGCCTCATACTCCCCCTCCCCTATAGTATCACATGGTCACTACTGGTCAGGTGATCATTATAGTGCAATATTACAGGCTGCTAATTAGACACTTCCTGTTTGGTGGCCATCCTCATTTTATCATGCGTTCACAGCCTGATGTGACAGCTTGCTCACGGTCAGGTAATTTTTTTTTTTTTTATTACAATCAAATTTGTTTTGGATCTTCTACATAGACTGTCTGGCAAGGTCATGTGCTATACTCTCGTGATGTCGCTTTGTGAACTATGTAATGGGTGTGGTTCTGAGCCCTTCATTGCTGTATACTTTTAGCTCCTTGTGATAGTTTGTATCTTCACCTTTTACAGTATACTTTTTGACTTGTTGCTCCGTTCTTTTAATTGTTGGATAAATCCTTTCTGTGTTTAGTTTTTGTCAGGCAGAAAAAAATCTGCTTTGAATGCCTTGAGTAGAAATTTTCAGTGTCCAGTTTCTATGTGTTAACAACCCCCCCCCCCCCCAAGGTCATCTGAATGTAATGCTGTTGTTGTTTTTGAAATCAAAAAAGGCCACTACCGTGCCACAGGTTCTAGTCCCACCCGGTGACAACAAATGTCGCCTATATAAAATTGACTGCACTGGAGAGTGAAAACTATTTATGTATTTTTTTTTTTTTTTTTTTAAAGTAACACTTTGTGCTATTAACCCCTTCCCACCAGAGGCATTTTTCAAATTTTTTTTTTTTTTTTTTTTTTTTTTTTTTTTTGGGTCCCCACCTTACAAATCGTATAGCTTTTATTTTTCCATTCACAGAGCTATATCTCAGTGGTTAGCACTGCAGCCTTGCAGCGCTGGAGTCCTGGGTTCAAATCCTGCCAAGGACAACATCTGCAAGGAGTTTGTATGTTCTCCCTGTGTTTGCGTGGGTTTCCTCCGGGTACTCCGGTTTCCTCACACACTCCAAAAATATACTGATAGGGAATGTAGATTATGAGCCCTATATGGGACAGTGACTGACACTGTCTGTAAAGCTCTGCGGAATATGATGGCTCTATATAAGTAAGCATAATAAATAAATAACAAATAGCTATATGAGAGCTTAACCCCTTCATACCACAACCAATTTTTGTTTTTGTATTTCCATTTTTCCTTCCCCCCCCCCCCCCCCCATCCCATTCCAAGAGCCATAATTTATTCATTTTTCAGTTCACAGGCTTATTGTTTGTGAGACAGATTGTACTTTGTAATGGCACCCTTCAATATCCTGTACAATGTACTGGGAAACTGCAAAAAAAAATTCAGAACGAGAAGGAATTGGAAAAAAAAAACAAAACGCATTTATGCCAATTTCTTATGGGTTTAATTTTTACGGCATTCACTATATGGTAAAAATGGCCAGTTACCTGTATTCTGCGTGTCAGTACGATCGCAGCGATACCAAATTTATATAGTATTTGTAATGTTTTAATACATTTTAAAAAATTAAATCTTTGCAAAATACAAAAAAAAGTTTGTTGCCATATTGTGACACCTGTAAGTTTTTTATATTTGTGTGTATGGAGCTGGGTAAGGTGTGGGGGTGGGGTGTTTGTGGTTTTTTTTTTTTTTTTTTGGGACAAGATGGCATTTTTAGTGATACCATTTTGGGGAAGATCTGATGGTTTTATCACTTTATATTCAATTTTTTTTTTATAGGAGGCAAAAGTTGAAAAACAGCCATTTGGCCATTTTTTGATTTCCTTTTTTTTTTTTTTTTTCCCACTGTATGGGAGAAATATTTTAATAGTTCAGACATTTTGGAGAGCGGGGACAACTAAAGTGTGTGTGTTTGTTTTTATATGTGATCTAGGGAAAGAGGGGTGATTTGAACTTTTTATATTTTTTGTGTTTTTTTTTATACTTTAAAAAACTTTTTTTTACTTTTATGTTCAGACTCCTTAGGGACCTTGAACCCTAGCATGTCTGATGGCTCACACTATACACTGCAATACAAATGTATTGCAGTGTATAGTGAAATTCATTCCATTCTATTACACGATGCCTCTGGTAGCGTGTAATGACAAGCCTGGGATCCTTCAATAGGCTTCCTCCTAGAAGAGGTGAAGAGGTGACAGCAGTACCAACGAAAGTCATCTCCAGGGCGAGAAGACAGGTAAGCATGATGGGGTGGGGAGGGGGTTGGGGGACTGAGTTAGGTAGGTAGGGCTAGTGGTCCGCAGGCTAGCTAGGGAAACAGGTGGGGGGGAGTTGAGGGAGGAAGTGATAGGCGGGGATCTGAGTGAACTGCAATGCATCATGGTAGTTGTAGGTTAAGACAGCAGGAGCTCCCATAGAAAGCCAGAAATCACTCAAAACACTGATAAGGTAATTGGGTGCACTTATTAACCCATTGATAGCACTAACAGACCTTTTTTAAAAATATTTTCTTTGCCTGGAAAACCCCTTCATTTAAAAAAAAAAAAAAAAAAAAAGTCTTAGTGCTATTAATGGGTTAAGTGCACCCAAATACCTTTTAGCAGTGATTTCTGGCTTTCTCTGGGAGCTTCTGGCATCTTCTTCATTTGTTTACATAGTGTAGCTTCCTGTGTTTCTAGCCAACAACTACCATAATGCCTTTGCTCAAACCCCCCTCCCTCTCTCCCTAGCTAGCCTGCCCACATCATACTTACCTGTCTTCATGTCTCCTCCTATTCTTGATGTCTTCCTGGAGCAGAGGAGATGCTGGCTCTGCGCTGCAGGCCTCCCACACTGCCTGGGGCTGGGCGTGACATCACTTCTGGAAGTGATGTCACGGCTACAGTCCGGTCCGGAAAAAAAGAATAGTAAGTATACTGTGCGGCTTCTCAGCACTATTGCGCGTACGTGGGGGCCGCGCACAGAATGGGGGCGGGGATGATGCGTCTGCCTGGGTCTACAGGAAGAGGTAAGTACAAAGGGGCTAGCGGGGGTGAGGCCTTTTTCCTCACGTAACGGGTCAGGATATGGATTATACCGATGACCCGTTGAGTCAGCGGAAAGGTTAAAAATGTAATATGTAGGTCATTATATATTACTTTCTATACTATATGTTTAATAAACATATATTAATAATAATAATAATAATAGTCCTTTAATAGTCCCACAATGGGGAAATTCAGTGTATTGCAGCAGCAAAGATAAGATAAGATAAGCAGATACAAATACAACATGTACAGGAATGTTCCAAGGTGAGAGGCATTACTTTGATAGCAGACAGACAGATAGGACGTAGCAGAGGGGGGGGGGGGGATTTAACAGGCAGAGAGATATTTCAGTTCTCTGTGTGTAATGATCTCCGCTTAGGTCGGTGTTGGTTGTACAGCCTAACCACGGTGGGGAGGAAAGACTTCCGATAGCGCTCCTTCTCACACCTAGGGTGGAGCAGTCGGTCACTGACAGTACTGCTCAGCGCGATCACAGTCTCATGCATGGGATGGGACTTCTTCTTCTGCATGGAGCTCACCACGGACAGTATCCTTCTGTCACCCACCACCTGCACTGGGTCCAGTGGGCTCCCCAGGACAGAGCTGGCCCTTCTAATCAGCTTGTCAAGTTTATTTCTGTCCCTGGTTGATATACTGGTCCCCCAGCAGGCCACTCCAAAGAAGATGGCTGATGGCACTACCGAGTTGAAGAAAGTTCTAAGAAGTGCCCCCCGGATTCCAAAGGCTCTCAACTTCCTAAGCAGGTAGAGCCTGCTGTGTCCCTTCCTGTACAGGGCCTCCATATGATCTGCCCAGTCCAGCTTATTATTAAGGAGCAAACCCAGGTACTTATAGGTGTTCACAATCTCGATGCCTGTCCCCAGGATGTCCACTGGTTTAGGAGGGCTTCTGCCTTTGCGGAAGTCCACCACCATCTCCTTGGTCTTCCCCACGTTAATCTTCAGGTGGTTCCGGTGGCACCAGTCCACAAAATCCCGGTTCAGTTCTCTGTACTCCCTGTCATCATCATCTGTGATGAGACCCACTATTGCAGAGTCATCAGAATACTTCTGTAGGTAGCAGCTGGATGAGTTGCACCTAAAATCTGCAGTGTACAGTGTGAAGAGGAAAGGGGTGAGAACCGTACCCTGAGGTGCCCCCGTATTACAGATCACGGTACCTGACACACAGTCTTGGGCTCTCACGTATTGAGGTCGATTTGTGAGGTAGTCTAGGATCCAGTTGGAGAGGTGGTGGTCCACTCCAGCAAGGAGGGGTGGAGGGGGGGTCATGGGGGGGCTTAGTTTTAAAATATTGATTTACACTGGGCAACCCCTTTAATGTTTGCGGGAAAAATTGTTCTTCATAATGGTACCATTTATTCTGTACAATTTACTGGGAAGCTGGAAAAAAAAAAAACTCTCATTTGTGCAACTTTCTTACGGCCTTCGTTTTTAAGGCCTGCCGTCCGGTCCCGTTATAATTACCTGTTCCTCCTGTGGATATTCGGACCCTGGGATGTAATCACTGCAAGGCCGCCTCTTCATTGCATGTACCAGCCGCCCACGCATGCGCAATACAGTGGGTGTCCGGCACACATCCTGAAAAGGAGGTGCTGGTCGGCAATGATGTCGTGGGTCTGGACCTGAAAGGAAGCAAAGGTAAGTGTAATGGTGGTGGGCAGTGGGGAATCCTCTCACATATAGGTCAAATATTTCTCTCCAATTATTACCACTGTGAATGGCCAAAATAAATGAATATAAAACTCAACGTTTATTAAGTATATTAAAATAATGCTGACATATATCTCAATACTATTGAATCATAATCAACTTGATGTGAGTGGGCAACCATTTAGAGGCATGTTTCTAATATAATATCACTTTTATTTCTCCATCAATATCGAAATAAATGCTCTTCCAGCAATGCCATCTATCTGAGAGCATTAGATAAGCGCTAGAGGAATAAAAAGTTTACATACCCCGGCAGACTTTTTGTTTTTTTTGGCCTTTTTTTCAGAGAATATGGATGATAGCACAAAACCTTTTTCTCCACTCATGGTTAGTGGTTGGTTGAAGCCATTTATTGTCAAACTTCTGTTTTCTCTTTTTAAATCATAGTGACAACCAAAAACATCAAAATGACCCAAAATAACATCAGCTGAAATACAGGACTCTCTGAATACTATCAGTGTGGCTGTTTCAAGATGCACAATAAGGAGGCACTTGAAGAAAAGTGGGCTTCATGGTCGAGTTACCAGAAGAAAGCCATTACTGCGCAAATGCCACAAAGCATCTCGCCTTCAATACGCCAAACAGCACAGAGACAAGCCTCAAAACTTCTGGAACAAGGTAATTTGGAGTGATGAGACAAAAATCGAACTTTTTGGCCACAACCATAAACGTTACATTTGGAGAGGTGTCAACAAGGCCTATGATGAAAGGAACGCTATTCCTACTGTAAAGCACAGAAGTGGATCACTGATGATGTCGGGATGTGTGAGCTTCAAAGTTGAAGGAAAGATGAATGCGGCATGTTATCAGCAAATACTGGAGGAAAATTTACACTCATCAGCCAGGAAGTTGTGCATGGGACGTGCTTGGACATTCCAACATGACAACAATCCAAAACACACGGCCAAGTCGACCTGTCATTGGCTACAGCAGAAGAAATTGAAGGTTCTGGAGTGGCCATCTCAGTCTCCTGACCTCCAATATCATTGAGCCACTCTTGGGGAGATCTCAATCGCGCAGTACATGCAAAACAGCCCAGGCATTTACAGGAATTGGAGACTTTTTGCCATGAGGAATGGACAGTTTTACCATCTGAGAAAATAAAGAGCCTCATCCACAACTACCACAAAAGACTTCAAGCTGTCATTGATGTTAGAGGGGGCAATACATGGTATTAAGAACTGGGGTATGTGAACTTTTGAACAGGGTCATTTTTGATGTTTTTGTTTGTCATTATGATTTAAAAAGAGAAAACACAAAAGTTTGACAATAAATGGCTTCAACCAACCACTAACCATGAGTGGAGAAAGTTTTTATGTTATCATACATATTCTCTGAAAAAAAGGCCAAAAAATCTGCCGGGGTATGTAAACTTTTTAGCACAACTGTATAAAATATAATGATGGTTAGGAGTAGCGTGGCTGATAAATCACTATCGTGACCCTTTAAATCAGTCACTTAGCTATTACCAAGCCACTACTAAATATCCGGAGACTGTGCATTAGGCAATACTGATTGGTGTCATCAGGCTCCTGGACTACTCTCCCAAATTTCCTACGCGTTTCCCTTGGAGGATAAATACCAGGTTCATCAGGGGAAGAAAATGGAGAAGAACCTAACTCAAAAAAAAAAAAAATTAATAATAATGCAGTGAGAACTGCAGTTCTCAGCGCCCTGATGGACGCCGATACTTAAATTGGTAAGTCACGAATGTAGCGCACACCGAGGTCTTTATATACCAGAAGTCAGGGAGAAACTAACCAGTCTCGCTCCGTACAAGGAGGGGGTGTGTCCAAAACCACTCCCACTCGTCTTCGATTGGTTCCTCGGAAGCGAGGCATCACTATGGTTTCGCAGATGCTCCCTGTCGCGTCTGCAAGGAGAGGCACATATGTTTATCTTCCGTCAGCTGGTGGAAGGTAAATAGCTGTTTGGTTATTTTATAAGCATTCAAATAGCGATTTATTGCATATTCCTAAGTACTTCCCTATTGAGTTTATCAATACATGACACTCTATTCATGACCATCATAGCGCGGGGATTCTACATCTATACAGTGGGGGAAAAAAGTATTTAGTCAGCCACCAATTGTGCAAGCTCTCCCACTTAAAAAGATGAGGCCGGCCTGTAATTGACATCATAGGTAGACCTCAACTATTAGAGACAAAATGAGAAAACAAATTCAGAAAATCGCATTGTCTGATTTTTCTAAGAATTTATTTGCAAATTATGGTGGAAAATAAGTATTTGGTCACCTACAAACAAGCAAGATTTCTGGCTCTCACAGACCTGTAACTTCTTCTTTAAGAGGCTCCTCTGTCCTCCACTCATTACCTGTAGTAATGGCACCTGTTTGAAATTGTTATCAGTATAAAAGACACCTGTCCACAACCTCAAACAGTCACACTCCAAACTCCACTATGGTGAAGACCAAAGAGCTGTGGAAGGACACCAGAAACAAAATTGTAGACCTGTACCAGGCTGGGAAGACTGAATCTGCAATAGGCAAGCAGCTTGGTGTAAAGAAATCAACTGTGGGAGCAATAATTAGAAAATGGAAGACATACAAGACCACTAATAATCTCCCTCGATCAGGGTCTACACGCAAGATCTCACCCCGTGGTGTCAAGATGATCACAAGAATGGTGAGCAAAAATCCCCGAACCACACAGGGGGACCTAGTGAATGACCTGCAGAAAGCTGGGACTAACGTAACAAAGACTACCGTCAGTAACACACTACGCCGCCAGGGACTCAAATCCTGCAGTGCCAGACATGTCCCCCTGCTTAAGCCAGTACATATCCGGGCCCGTCTGAAGTTTGCTAGAGAGCATTTGGATGTTCCAGAAGAGTATTGGGAGAATGTCATATGGTCAGATGAAACCAAAGTAGAACTGTTTGGTAGAAACACAACTCGTCGTGTTTGGAGGAGAGTGAATGCTGAGTTGCATCCAAAGAACACCATACCTACTGTGAAGCATGGGGGTGGCAACATCGTGCTTTGGGGCTGTTTCTCTACAAAGGGACCAGGATGACTGATCCGTGTACATGACAGAATGAATGGGGCTATGTATTGTGAGATTTTGAGTGCAAACCTGCTTCCATCAGCAAGGGCATTGAAGATTAAACGTGGCTGGGTCTTTCAGCATGACAATGATCCCAAGCACACAACCAGGGCAACGAAGGAGTGGCTTCGTAAGAAGCATTTCAAAGTCCTGGAGTGGCCTAGCCAGTCTCCAGATCTCAACCCCATAGAAAACCTTTGGAGGGAGTTGAAAGTCCGTGTTGCCCAGCGACAGCCCCAAAACATCACTGCTCTAGAGGAGATCTGCATGGAGGAATGGGCCAACATACCAGCAACAGTGTGTGCCAACCTTGTGAAGACTTACAGAAAACGTTTGACCTCTGTCATTGCCAACAAAGGATATATAACAAAGTATTGAGATGAACTTTTGTTATTGACCAAATGCTTATTTTCCACCATAATTTGTAAATAAATTCTTTAAAAATCAGACAGTGATTTTCTGGAGTGTTCTCATTTTGTCTCTTAGTTGAGGTCTACCTATGATGTCAATTACAGGCCTCTCTCCTCTTTTTAAGTGGGAGAACTTGCACAATTGGGGGCTGACTAAATACTTTTTTTTTCCCCCACTGTATCTGTAACAAACATTATTAGCCTGCGCTACCTTGATCTACTCATTACTATATACTTATATATGATAATACTCCAAAATGGATTAATCAAAAACACCCCACAATGGCAGCGGCTAACCCACCATGATATCCTTATGTAGTGTTAGAGAGATGTCAACCCAGAATTATATATGGCAGAAATGATCTAGTATCATGTATAATAGCAATATACC
This sequence comes from Leptodactylus fallax, assembly GCA_947044405.1. Taxonomy (NCBI): domain Eukaryota; kingdom Metazoa; phylum Chordata; class Amphibia; order Anura; family Leptodactylidae; genus Leptodactylus; species Leptodactylus fallax. The sequence goes on along the minus strand of CAMRHE010000064.1, from coordinate 6,387,597 downwards.
CAAATATAATGGGAAAAATTAACCAAAAATTTTTAAGGCAACTCTATTGTAGTTTTTTAGACGGTACTGAAGGCAAATATGCAGAAAAATGTTAAATATGAATGCATAACAGAACGCCGTTGCCCATGGCAACCAGATTCTCTATACTACACAGATGCATATACTCGAATTTTCACTTAGTTTTGGAGGAACAGCAAAACCTACTTTCTTCCCAATAATTAAATTGAGAAAGATATGTAATGAAGTAATACTTCCTATCCACTGGAATTGTACTTAATATAGTTATCAATGTCACGAGATTATCAAAGGTTATTCATGGATTTGTAGACTTGTTGATAAAACTAAATAAAGGAGACAAAAGAAGCCTATATGTCCATTGAGCTTCCTTTTGTAGAATTTTACGATCCGATCCAAGTCGCCTCTACGGATTGTAGATCTCAGTCTCAATCCCTTGAAAAGAGATGACTGGGGTCATCTCCATGCACCTCCCAAATATGCCGACTTATCGGCTGATCCTCGCATCGGTTAATGTTTCCGATATGTTCCAGTATTCTTTCTCAATTCTCTAATAGTTTTTCCTACGTAACTTTTTGGGCAGGAATGTTTGGCTAGATAGATCACTCCCAAAGATCTACAGTTAATGAACTCATGATTGTTATAAGACCGGCCGGTGGATACACTCATGAAAGATGAACTCTTATTTATGTAGTGACAAGCCCTTCAATTTCCACATCTAAAAGTTCCATGTGGAATATGCCTTGTGGAATATGTTTCACCACTCTTACTGGGGTTCAAGTGACTAGGAGTCAATCTCTCTCTCAAGTTTCTGCCCCTCCTGTTGGAAATAGATGGATAAGGAGACACCAAGTCATGAATGTCAGGATCCAAGCATATGATCTTCCAAAGTGGGGAAAGGAATATCTGATCACTCTATTCCAATTATCATCGGTCCCTATTAGACGAATCTGTGTATCCTTCTCTGTATTTACTTTGGGAGTCAGCAATGCTCTCCTATCCTGAGCAAGGGAATTGTCAACGAGCCTTTTCTACAAAGTCAGAAGGATACCCTCTATTCTTGAGTGTGTTCTAAATCATCAGCCTTCTCTTGAAATTCTCTCAAGGTAGAGCCATTCCTGCGCATTCTCAGGAACTTGCCCTTTAGGTATTCGCTTTCGGAGTGGTTCCAGGTGGAAACTCTCCCACCTGAGCAAACTTAGTGGCCGTTTGGTTTTCTATATACAGTGGTACCTACACTCCCATTTCCCCTGATGCTGATGAACAGATCCAGGAATGGAATCTCATTCTTGTTGATTTCTGCAGTGAAACGAAGGTTGACTTGGTTTTGGTTCAAAATATCTACAAATGACCAGAACTCACCATCAGTCCCCCTCCAGAAAAGTAGGACATCATCTATATAATGCAGCCATATTAATATTTTTGATGTCCATATTTCCATTTCATCTGAGAAGACTAGGTGCTCCTCCCACCAGCCTAGGAACAAATTTGCATAGGTTGGGGCAGCTGGACTCCCCATTGCGGTACCCCTGAGCTGGTGGAAGAAACGCCCGTTGAACGTAAAATAATTTCTCCTCAAGATGATTTCCAGAAGCTCAAGAGTAAAGGCACTATGTTCGGCCAAATAGCTTCTCCTTTATTCCAAAAATTGTCGTACAGCCCCTATTCATGGGGTATGGCACTGTATAAAGCCTCAACATCCAGGCTGGCCACCCTGGTATTCGATGGAAAGGAGATGTCCTACAGGTGTCTCAGGACGTCCATAGTGTCCTGGACATAGGAAGGCAGGGTCAGCACAAATGGTCTTAAAATAGTATCAACATACGTGCTGATACCCTGCGTAAGACTCCCTATGCCCGAGACTATTGGACGCCCCTTCAGAGGATCGACTCCCTTATGCACCTTTGGAAGTGCATAGAAGGTGGTAACCTGTGGATGTTGAGGCCTCATGAAACGATATTCATTGTTGTCAATCAAGCTCTTCTCTGGCTCGTCTTAGGATGTCCTCCAGTTCTAATTTAAATACCGTTGTTTGGTCAGAGTCAAGCATTCTATGAGTCATTATGTGTGAAGATGTCATTACACATCTTCACATATTTATCTCTGTTCATAAGAACCGTATTTCCCCCCCCCCCCCTCTTTATCGGAGGGTTGTATTATAATATCAATTTCTAGACTCAATGCTCTAGCATGTGCATTACTTAGAGGACCTTTCACGTCCTCATGTATATGGTTTTACATTCCGCTAGAAAGCTGACAGGGCGCTGAATTCAGCCCATAGACTTGTATTGAGGGGGCGTTCCTCACAGCCTAGCGTTATCACCCAGTGATGATGCTGAGCTGTGAGGAATGCCCCCCCCCAGTACAGTGCTATGGAGGAATACGGTCAGGGAGGGCATTCCTCACAGCACAGCTAGACTGTCATTTCTGACGGTGGACGGTTAACTACGACTGCCGATCTCTCCAGCCCTGGGGCACATACCGGGAAAGCTGGCAGAGCGCTGAATTCAAAACAGCATATACATGAGGACGTGAAGGGTCCTCTCTAAATTCGATCCACCACCTTTTGTATCTGGATAATTGTGAGACTACCCTCAAACGCGTCATTGTGACCTGTATCAATTGATGGAGGAGTCTTGGTACTTTTAGGACAGAGATTTGTAAAAGATCTGGGAAGATCTTCGCCCTGCCCCTCCCTAAATAGACACTCTAGGACATTAAAACCTGGAAGATCTTCTAAATTAATCCCCCATTCTTCACTTTTTTTTTTTTTTTTTTAGTGACCTTCATAAATTTGGTCCATCTCAATTTTCTACAGAAGAGAGAAATATTTTGACCCATGAAAATTCGTCAAACTGGGTCATGGGTATGAAGGATAAACACTTAGAAGTTTATCTCCATATGAGATATCTATTCTATCTGATAGCTTAATGGTTTGACAATTGTCCATCTCTGATAAACCTGGTGTGGAAGTGACAGCTCACATCCAGTCTATTTACTTGGGAGGAGCCCCCACTACTCATTCTACCTTGGAACCCTTCTTCTGCATATCCGTTCTTCCGGTATTGGTAATGGGTGGGCTTTGGGCTAAAATAACGGATGATTCTCCCCCTATAGGTGTTGTTGATCTTTGATTAGGGACCTTGACTCCTCTGTGGTTCCCTCTTTGTCTATTTGCCCCTCTCCCTTTACTATTGGGACCCTTTGATCTCGTATCAGTATCCAAGTTATCATATTCCGATGAGATATCACTTTCTGCCCTGTTATTTAGAATATAATCGTATGCCTTATTACTCTTGAATTCTGTAAGGTCCCTCTGGAATTGAAAAATGTTTGATTCTTTATTAAGGCTACAAACTGTTCAGTATTGTTCTGCAGAGCTTTTTCTTTCTTAATGAAATCAGGAGCACTTGAGAATTTCTTTTCTACTTCAATTTGATCCTTCAATTCAATAGCCAATTTATCAAAATTAAGCTGTTCCTCCTCTATCAAAAGTTTCATTAATCTCAGAGAACTTTACTTCCTGTACCCACTTTTTCAAGAGGTCGGGATCTAAGTCTTTTTACAGGTACCACCGTATTTCTTAAGCCCCTTGGGACAATCCAATGAGCAGTGTAGTTCTGTAGACCCTGAACTTCCCACAATGTACGGACAAACCCACGGTATGTTTTAGTAAGCTGTTTAAATGTTCCCTTTAAATTCGATGATAGTAAATTAATTGGTACATCATTCTCGAAGAGACTGATTTTGCTTCATTGAGCCACTGATCATTAATGTCGCTGGATAGAAAGCCTGCCATTAAAAACTTGAAAACGTGGCCTCAAACAAATATCAAAAATTCTCACATATAGGTCAAATATTTCTCTTCAATTACACTGGTCTACAAAAAAAAATGTTTTTTTTTCTTTCACAGAAACAAATATGCGGATTTCAATGTATTTTTTATGCTGATTTCAAATGTTTTCAGATTTTTTCCGTCAGGCATGTTTTTTTTGTGATAGGCATTTACAATTTAATGGAAATTTTAACATAATACATAATCAAGATTATTTAAAACACAGCTTATCTAAAATTTTTCAGGATTTACGGGAATATTTTGCGTACGGAATGTCTCTTTGTAGTCCAACAATAGTCAGCCATCATGGTGGTGCTCCACTTGTCTTGGTACCTCCGTTCCATCGTAGAAATCTGCTGATGAAAATGCTCCCCATGCTGGTCACTGACAGCACCAAGATTTTCTGGGAAGAAGTCCAGGTGGGAGTTCAAGAAATTAAGTTTTAAGGACATGTTGGATTCAATAGCTTGGTATGATTTCACAAGATCACGCACTATATCACTGTAGTTTGCTGCTTTATGAATTCCAAGAAAAGAGGAGGAGACCCTTTTGAAGGACAGCCAGGCTGCTTTTTGAAATGGATTTAACAGTTCCTGAAATTGTTTGCCGTCCATGACCGATCTTATTTGTGGCCCTATAAAAATGCCGCCTTTGAGTTTCGCATCACTAACTTTTGGAAATTTTGATTTCAAATGCATAAATGCAGCAGAAGTTTTATCAATTACTTTTACGAATTGTTTCATCAATCCGAGCTTAATATGCAGTGGAGGTAGATATGCTTTTGTAGCATTCACTAAATGTACATTTGACACTTGTTCCTGGACAAAAAAAAAAAAAAAAAAAATCTGTTTAGGCCATTCCTTCCTAATATGAGGTTTCCTATCCCTGCTATCCCATTCACATAAGAAACAGAATTTTGTGTATGCAAGTTGCAACCCAAGCAATAAAGCAATGACCTTCAAAGCTCCACAGATATACCAGTTATATTTTTCATACTGGATTTTATCTAACAGAAGTTTAATACTTTCATATGTCTTTCATATCCGCAGCATGTGCAACAGGTATTGACTGTAAGGAATTGCCATTATGCAAAAGAACGACTTTTAAACTAATTTTTGAGTCTATGAACAATCACCACTCATCTGCCTGGTGTTGAATACCAAGGGCCTCCATAAGTGAATAAACATCATTGCAATACACTACACCATTTTCTTCAGAGAAGTAGTTTTTTTAAATCACCCTCTCGGTTACAATATCTGCATATTCTTGCGTCTGCTCGGAGTAGATTCCATCCTTTGAGCATAGAAGATAGAACCTCTGGTTGCTGTTTAGACAAGTTTAAATCCCGAATGAGGTTGTTCAGATCCTCTTGCGATAAGAAGTGAGGTGGTGAAGAATTTGTTTGGAAAGTAGGATCGTTTCTCACATTGCTGTATGCTTCTTTTTCAGTGTGAGTAAGGTCAGAATCAAAGCTGTCGCTTACATTCACTAAATCTGGACACTTCGATACAGGAAGCTCTTCGCTATGTAAGACAGGCCTCATTGCAGACTTTAAATTCGGGTGTTTAACTGTGTATTTTGTTTTAGATGTGATTCCTTTAATGTTCGGTAAGCAGAAATAGCAATCTGTTGTATGGGCCTTTGGTTCTCTCCAAACAATCGGAACAGCAAATGGCATATGATGTGTACCATTTTTCCAACCAGTAAGAAGCCAAACGCAAGACAAACAGCATATATGTGGTGCCCAGTTCCTTTTGAGATCCCCCAACTTTACACCCGAAATAGAGCTCATAACACTTTTTTTTTTTTTTTTTGCAAGTGGTGTAAAAAATCGTCTCTGACTCTTTTTAATGTCACTTCACCACACATGTAACAAAAATTGTCCGGATGATTTATACACTTTCTTAGCATACTGGAATATTTATAGCAACTAATAGAACTTGAGAAACAAGCAAAACACTGATGATGACCTGAAGAACAAACACCTGTCCTAACAGACTTACTGACAATTCAGTACTGGCTCTCCACTTACAAAAGGTGCAATATCTAAGCACGTTTGAACATGAATGAACCTGCTTATTGTTGCTGGTTTGTGTTGTAACATAACACAAGACCTCATTCCTCTTATAAAACAATGGGTAGCACTAATTAATTTTGTTGGTTCATCTAATGACAAATCCTACAAAACTATCGGAACCAGTAAAATTCCGCAATAACAAAATTCATGTCACAAAAAAACTGAGCCTCATGGAACAATTCTGACAACATATTCGAATTCAGGATGTGAAATACTACTATAATTGCTATTTAATGTTTTTGTGAAAAAAAATCATGTTGACCAGTGTTGTTACCACTGTGGCCAAAATAAATCAGTATAAAACTCAACTTTTATTACGTGTATTAAAATAATGATGATATACAGGGTGGGTCATAAGTATGGATACACCCAGATAAAACGGAAGTGGTTGCTGATATCACCTTACCGTTTGTGGCATATTAGTACATGGGAGGGGGGGAAGTTTTGAAGCCAGGTGACGCCCATGGCGGCAATCTGCAAAACCTCAAATGTTCCCCCCCCCCCCTCCCATGTACTAATATGCCATAAACGTTAAGGTGATATCAGCAACCACTTCTGTTTTATCTGGGTGTATCCATACTTATGACTCACCCTGTATATCATCATTATTTTAATACACGTAATAAAAGTTGAGTTTTATACTGATTTATTTTGGCCATTCACAGTGGTAATAAACAGTGGGGAATCCTGCCGGCATATAGCACTGTGTAATATGGACTGCGCATGTGCAATCCATAATATACTGTGCGGGGGCCACCGTGGAGCATTATACCATGTAGGGGTAGAAGGAGGAAAGTGTGGATGTAAACAAATGCAGAGGATGCCAGTAGCTCCCAGAAATCACTAAAAAAAAAAAACTGATATATTTGGGTGCACTTATTAAGAACACTAACAGACCTTTTTCTGAAAAATTAATTTTTTTGACGGAAAACCCCTTTTAAAGTCGGCTTATTGTGCATAGGCCGTCTTTTTTTGCGGGGCCAGGTGTACTTTTTAGTTATACTATTTTCGGCAATGTCTATTGCGTTGATCACTTCTTATTCAAATTTTTATTAGAGGTGAAACAGAGGAAAACATGGTGGTTTGGCACTTTTATTTATCTTTTGTTTTTCGGACTGTCGCACTTTTTTTTTTTTTTTTTTTTCTCCCCCCCCCCCCAAATTTGTGAGGAAAACGGGTGCGCGTCTTAGGGGGCGTTCACACTACCGTTGGTGACCATCAGTAGTGTCCGTTGCTATTGTCCGTTACAAGATTTTAGCATCAGACACTAGCTGAACCGTCAGAAAGCCGTTAAAATTTCCATTCATTTCAATGGGTTTTTATATTGTGTCCGTTTACACCAAATCAGTCAGAAGTCCGTTTTTTTTCACGGACAAAAAAATCCTACATGCAGGACTTTTTGTCCGTTTGAAAAAAACGGATTCTTGACAGACAGCAAGTGTCCTTTATATTTTTTTAACATTGAAGTCTATGAGTAACGGACTTATAACGGACAGTAACTGATGGCTATTTTCCCTGCGCATGCTCAGAAAGGAGAAACAAAAAAAAAAAAAAAAAATTACAGTGTTAAAGAGGACCTTTTGTGTCCTCAGGCACATGCGGTTTTACATACCGCTAGAAAGCCGACAGCACGCTGAATTCAGCGCACTGCTGGCTTTCCCGGTATGTGCCCCGGGGCTGGAGATATCGGCGGTGTAAGTTACATGGTTTACTGTTAGAAGGGCGCTGTGAGGAGCGCCCTCCCTGACACTTCTCTTCGTTCATAGACTTGTACTGAGGGGGCGTTCCTCACAGCTGAGCGTCATCGCTGGGCTGTAAGGAATGCCCCCTCTCTCTGTTCTCGTCTATAGTGCTGTACTGTCAAAGGAACACCCTCCCTGACACTTCTCGTTCGTCCATAGTGCTGTACTGTGGGGGTGTTTCTCACAGCTCTGCGTCATCGCTGGGCTGTAAGGAACGCCCCCTCTCTCTGTACTCGTCTATACTGTAGTGCTGTACTGTCAGAGGGGGCGTTCCTTACTGCCCGGCGATGACGCTCAGCTATGAGGAACGCCCCTTCAGTACAAGTCTCTGAACGAAGAGAAGTGTCAGGGAGGGCGCTCCTCACAGTGCCCTTCTAACAGTAAACCATGTAACTTACACCGCCGATATCTCCAGCCCCGGGGCACATACTGGGAAAGCCGGCAGTGCGCTGAATTTCTAGCGGTATGTGACATGAAACATCAGTGTCCGTTATGATAGGTGTCCGTTTTTTTTTTTTTTTTTTTTTTTTTTTTTTTTTTACGGACACCTTCATAACGGACTCCAATGGTAGTGTGAACCCTGCCTTAGTCCAAATGTAGTGTGTGGGGGGTGTGCCGCGCGGTGGAAAAGGGTTGCCTGAAGTGGTACGGGGCTTGCTGGTGATGGCCGGGGCCCCGTAGCACTATGATAGCGATCGGGGGGAAAGCCTGGTTCCTCAATCGCTATACACACAGTCTGCCTAGGATAGGTGAGTAAAAATAACAAACTCTTCCGACGATCCCCTGGTTCCTTCTCGGGGCTCTCTCAGGCCTGTGATTGAAGTTACGTGGCTGTGGCCTGTGATTGGGCCCCACATGACCGCTGAGGCCCAATCACAGGCCACAGCAGTGACGTCTAGGACGCGTCACAGGCAGAAGAGGCCCAAAGAAGATGCGTTGTACTGTGTGGGGGCCACTGTGAGGAACATATTGTACTGTGTGGTGGGGCCACTGTGAGGAGCATATTGTACTGTGTGGGGGGCACTGTGAGGAACATATTGTACTGTGTGGGGGGGCACTGTGGGTAGCATATTGTACTGTGTGGGAGGCATGTTGGGAGAAGAGAACCTGCGCCGCCCATATGTGCCTCCATCACGTGACTGGTGTGTCCCACATTAACATAGGCAAATTCCACTGTCAATGTGGCCCTGCACCTGTTGCAAAATTACAACTCCCTTCATGTTTGGACAGGTTGGGATGATGGGAGCTGTAGTTTGACAACAGCTGCAGAGCCGCACAGGTTGTGCAACACTACTGTCCGCCTACAAGAGTGTTGCACAACCTGTGGCCCTCCAGCAGCAGATTCCCCTAGCCCCCCCCCCAATAAATTTTTTTTTTTCTTTTATTTTCCTCCTCTAAAACTCAGGTGAGCCTTATGGTCCGGTGCGTCTTATAGTCAGAAAAAATGGTATTTAGAAGTTTGTACACCAGGCATTTTCGGACACAGTGATACCTAATTGTGTGTGTGTTTCACAGTAAATTTCTACTTTTATATGTATTCTAGGGAAAGAAGGATGATTTTAATTTCTAATACTTTTTTATATATATATAATTTTTTATTTTTTTTATACTGTATTTATTAGACCCACAGAGGGGTCTTGAAACCTAATCACTAATCTGATCACTAATGCAATACTTTATAATGCTAATGCATTGCAAAATACCGGCATTCGTATGACAGGCTGCATAAATAAATGCCAGATAAACTTGAGAGCCCTCAATCCTGACTTTCTAGGCAACAGATTACCAGCACCGAATCATGTTCCAGGTGCTGGCGATCCTTGCCAAAATGGTACCTCAGTCAGCTTCGACCAATTCTCCGGGACCTTAATGTCTGTGATCAGTGCTTGTATTAATATATGTATATATTAATATATAATGTATTATACAGCAGAGACCCAGCAGCTATGGCAGCTAAGCTCCTGGCTCCATATTTAAATACCTGACATCCTCCGTACTATTATGGGGTAAAGAAAAAATGAAACAGATGTTTCCTTTTTTTTTTTTTTTTTAATTTTAGGAAAATATCACCAAAAAAGACACACAAATTATTGAATAATAATGGGAAAAAATTGTTACCCTGTAAAATATTCTACAGTGATTCTGTATTACAGTTCATTGTACATGGGCTTTGTGTAATAAAGGGCAGCCAGATGGCCGCGGATTGGCTTCCTGGCTGCAATGGCGATACCTGGGAACCCTGTGATTTCATTGTGGAGACAGGCTCTTGCCCTCTAACCACCCAGATGCCTTGATTGTTATTATTCAGTATTGATACATCACTCGGTGTATTAGAGGTCAGTGGTGCTCAGATAGGACCTCACGTCCAGCAATAACAAGAAAAAGAAAATCTGGCACACGTTTAGATGAATCCTTACCACTTACCTTTTACTCCATTTCTCTAGATATGCTACGCCACTGACTTCTGCCCGATGACTGATGAAGGTCTGATGTGTAGACCGAAACGTCTCATTGATGTCCATTTTGCGGATACGTTAAAATTTTCGAGTTTTCAAGCATCATCTAAACATGTGCCAGATTTTCTTTTTCTTATTGATTGCTATTAATCACAGCATCACAGGGGTTAAGCTGCAGGGGCAGAAGTATTTTCTGGCTCCGGCAGCTAGTCCTGGTTTCTCGGCTGTATAATACAACCAGAACCCTGAAGTCATACAGCAGACACATACTGTGCTATTACACTGATGAGTGTTAACTATACACTTTGATCTGAAAGTACGTTACAGTGCGGCTCCCAGTAATGTTGTTGGGAGCCACGCTGCTCACTCGCTGTGCAAAGTGTAACAGCAACATTAGGTACTGCAGTGCTGTTCCTTAGACAAGTAGGATAGTACTGCAGTTCCTAAAGTTGAATTTCTAGATTTAGTTTTGATGAGTAACCAAAATAGGATTTTCACCAAAACTAAATCCACTATAAGAAGTGGAGGGTCAATTTGTCCTATGGCCAGTTCTGGAGAATCAGAAGGAACTGCCCAGAGCAAAGTCATCATGTGACAGTTCCAGGAAAAACACTATCCAAAAAGGCTCATCATGGCAGCCTACACCAGAGCTAAGGAGCTCAAACAGGTAGACTGCTTGATCCCCCATAATCGAGATACAACTGGTAATTTTCACCACAATTTCATTACAATTTATAACTGTGTACACTTTGAGGTCCACCTTACTGAAATATTGGCAAGTGTTAATGAGCAATCCGTATCTGACACCTTACCGGATCAACCAGCAATCAGTTAGGAGGGCTAAAACCTTCAAAAACTACTTAGCACCTAGTAGACTAAGAGATAAGCCCACTGTAACTAATGCATTTACCAAATCTGTTGTTCTAGGCAGCTATCGTGTAACCAGACAGTGTAAGTGCTGTCTAGCCATTAGTCATTGTTACAGTAGCTTTAACAGCCACACCACTAGAGATTCTTTTAGTATTAATCACTTCCTAAACTAGGCTTCATTCTTTCTTATATATTTGTTAGAGTTCCCGTGCGGTCTCCAGTATGTGGGTAGAATAGCTGTAAGCTTTAGGGAACGGGTAAAAAAAGCATGCTCTAATGTAACAAATGGGTACCCCAAATACTGACTCCAGGACTCCAGAGAGGCCAAAATTGGTAATGAATGTAGTTGCAAAGGTTCACAGTGACTAATCGACCAGGTCACAAGCTATCTTAGTGACTGGTTTGAATTACTGAAAAGGAGAGAGGTGTTCTGTACAAATTGAACATACTGACTCCCTTGGGCGTTGAGTCCCTGGAAAATGTTTTTTGACTGATTTGCTCAATCCATATAGTGTTGACTTGACATCTGTATAATTGATAACAGCACTCTATGATCTTTATGGGTTCGATGCAATCAGATGTTGGGGATTCTTTAACCCACATAACGATGATTTTTATATATGTGGAGGCACGAGTATATATGCCACGATTGTGGCTTAATTTGTATACCTATTTAATCGCTAGTTTTTATTCCTTTTTGGGTTATGTATTAGATTTTATCTTTCATGTATGTGGATGCATGAGTATATATGCCATCTAATGTGATTTTATTTGTTGCACAAGTATATAAAATATAAGTATATATTTTATTTGTCTGTCTAGATTTCTACTAGTTTGTACCCATATTTTTGAAGTGTTGGCATGTGTATACATGGTTTGTTGCATATTTTAAAAAGTAGACACTACATATAGTCAGTCATTCATTTAATTTTATATATTTATTATTGTTGTTAAAGGATACATCAACCTTTCATCTATTAATGGGAATTGGAATGATTCATTTTTTTTATTTATTTTTTTCTCCACTTGCTTACCTATTTATTTATACTATCATTGATGTATTTATAGTTTTCTAATGTGTGCTATTTCATCTTCTAATTATTTACCTAATTATTTATTACTCGATATTTATAGCTTTCAATATAATGTTTATAATTATTCTGGCTATGGAGATACGTCTCCAAAAAACGCCATCTAATAGTTTCTCTTCCCTTTTTATATATGAATCTGGGCCATTCTTCTTTTTTCTGCTCTAAGAGCCAGTGCTTCCATCTAGATACACAATGTATTCAATTAGTCTCCGACGGCATGCAACGTGCAGTCGAAGGTCTATGGACCATGCGCACTGGCACTGATATCCTTTTGAATGTTTGCAGACATGGTGGCAATACCCATGCGGACATGAAGGTGAAGGAGTTAAGATGCTGGACATCGACATGCTAGAAATTGAACTCCCCCAAAGGGTTTGTTTACACTTTGGTTGTTAACAAATAGTCTTTGATTTATGTATGGGTATACCTATATTATGTGGGTTTTTTTTGTATCTTTGTATTTTGGGAGGGATCTCGGCCCCTCCAAGAGGGTGTTATGCTTATGGAATCCAATAAAGAACATTATTCTGGACATCTCTGGTGAAGCGCTGGTCAAATTTGACATTGACCCCTCGTCTGGAACTGCACAGATACGACCTAGCCTGCTACCACATGCCCTCTTTGGTGGTGGTTGTTGTGGTCCTACACAACCAAATCAGGTGAGAGTCCACCCTCATTGGCCTAGGATCCTCCTGTACCAGCCTTTTTGGTGTTTGTTGGGTCTGACAGACGGGTCAGTGGCACTATGGTGGGGAGGACTGCTAAGCAGAGTTCCGACATCTGGTGTGCAATTTGCCTGGCTGAACAGGAGCCAGATGTTCTGGTGGGTGTTTGCCAGTACCAAGTTATTGAAAAAGGGGGTAAGACTTGGGTTGAGGCACCGGTAGAGCCGCTGATTCGGTGGAGGTCCTGATTTGTCTCCCTTTGCCTTCTCTGAAGGTGGAAGAGCAATGTCAGCAGCATCAACTTCCTCAACAGCAGCCGTCAGCCAAGCCAAGGCCCCAGGAAGAGGGCCAAGAGGATGTCACACCAAACCCTATCTAAGTATTACAGGGGACATGTAAGTGTCTGCAGGCTAGTCCTTTCTATCTTGTTAGGGTGCATTCACATATGCTCAGCATTACTATCAGTTGTGTGCACCACACCAGAGGGAAACTGATGCCAGAACGGATCTCGTAGCTCTCTATGGGATTGGCTCTTCCACAAGAGGCATCAGTTCTGGCACCGGATCTGTCAGATGGAAAAACACTCCCTGCAGCATTTATCCATCAGGCACTCTTAAAATTCCTGCAGTGCCAGTTGTTTCCTGAAGATGGATGCAGCAGCCCCCGGTGTTCTGCAGAGGAGGTCCCAAACTGCTTCCTCCACAGTCCATTTATTGACATTGGTGAAGCTGGCAATTGCTGGCTTCACTACTGTACCCAAGCAGGGGCACCTTCTGTCCTCAGCCCCTGCATCCCGGCTCTTTGATTATGACATTGGGCAGGAGAAATCTCTATCTCCTGCCTGCTGTTCCCAAGCCCTGATACAATTCTGTGCTCTATTGAGGTAATGGGAGCAGAACCCATGAAGCTGGTGAGTGAACAGAGAGTGGTAGTAAATACTGCATGATAGAAAGGGGAGAGGAGTGATGTGCTTACATGGGACTGTGTTATGGAAGGGGCAATGGAGAGAAGTGACACTTTTACATGGGACTGCATAGTGGAAAGGCCAAAGGGGAGAGGAGTGCTATTAGGTTGATGCTCCACATTAGTGCAGATTTTGCTGTTTGTGTGTGTGTGTGTGTGTGTGGTTTGTTTTTTTTTTTTTTTTTTTTTTTTTTTTTTTTTTTTTTGAGAGCAAAAGCCAAGAATGGCTATAAAAGGAATGGGAAATGTATAGGAAGCTTCTTATACTACTTCCTTCTGTTTCATCCATTCCTAGCTTTGGCTCAAAAAAAACGCAAAATCTGCAACAAAAAAGCTGTTTCCGCAACAAGGGACCTCAGACATAAATGGGACTGCAAGATGGCAGTGGGGAGAGCAGTGATGCTTTTTAAATGGGACTGTATGTTGAAGGGAGCGTAGTGATGAATTTACATGGCACTGTATCATGGAAGATGTGAGTAAGGGACGTTGTTGTATGGAGGACCTACTTATAATATCTACAGAATACCCCCGAGACCATGAACCTACCTTCAAAAACGATCAATAACCAGGTCCTCCCTCCAGCAACTCCAACATAGACTGTTCACTGGTGAGGTGACTAGATTGGAGCTGCTGGAGGGAGAACCTACCAGGAGCAACTCCATTTGGCTGTCTTCTTTTGAGGAAGTCCTCACCAGCTGTGATGTCCCTTCCTTAGACCGCTGATTGGCCTCAGCGGTCATGTGCTGAAAACAATGGAGCTGCAGGATTGGACCACGCTGGGAGGCACCGGCGCACCTGGGTTAGGGAAGAAAAAAAAAAATAAATTAGCCTGGGTTGGATAACCCCTTTAATTGTGTGGGGGCACTAATGGGGAATTATATTGTAGGGGGTTGACCTAGGAGGATACTGTGAGGAGGCACAATGTGGGGGGCACTAAACCCATTAGCATCCCTCCACAGTGTAATGCCAAGTTACTCACCCCCAACACAGCATAATGCCACATTAGCTCACCAAACAGTGTAATGCCACGTTAGTGCCCCCCCCCCCATCCTAATTTTTCTTGTCTATACTTGGGGTGTGTCAGTGTTCAGTTTGGACCTTTTACTTGATGGTAGAACCCAGTCAGCGGACATTTACTAAAAAGTAGTTGAGTACTCCTGCTCTATTGTCCTCGGGAGCCCATCATACCTTGTCAACCATCTTGGTAAAAACTGATGACAACTTATGGTTTTGGAGTAGAAATTAAAGGCTAATGACAACTGATGCATTTTTGCATCTGTTGTAATTACAAAAAAAAAAAAAACTGATACTGATGCAACTGATACATGTGTGAACTTACCCTTAATGCGGTATTGTTATTGGTTCTGTTGGATAGGCCCAGGAAAGTTCTAATAAAGAATAGTCCTTATGTAAAACTTAACTATCCACTGAGAAGTTGTGCCCTGCCTTCTTTGAGCATACCATCACTGAGGAATACCCCCTCCCTCTTAAGGGCATTGGTTCGGGAAGAAGTTAGGAACTCCCATAAGATAAGATCTAGTTCTCCATTAAGAAAAGGCCAAGCATGTCTTCAGGTCAGGGGGTAGTTTCTTCGTCAGACGAGAATCCCTCCCATGACGAAAGTGGTGAACTTTCTGATGATTCCTCCTTTACTTCATCTTCTGAAGCAGAATTTGGGGGATTGGCTTGTTTTCGAATGGAAGATATGGAGAAATTATTAAAAGCAATTATAGCTATTATGGGCATAGACTCCAGGCCTCCCTGTTCTGTACAAGACTTTATGTATGTTTTGTTTTTTGTTTTTTTTTTTTTGTTTTGTTTTGTTTTTTGGGGGTGGGGGGCTAGAAGCTCACCAATGCAGGCACTTCCTGGTTCATAAAAAATTCTATACCAAAAATTGACTTGGTTATCTCTAGAGCAAGGATTTCAAACTAATTTTAGCCGAGGGCCACATCAGCCTTATGGTTGTCTTTAAAGGTTACATTTATAGCCCATTGAAGGCAACCAAAAGGCTGATGTTAACATATTGGTTATACACATAAGTAATGGTGTACTATTGGTCCCCCCACAGGTAATAGCAGTTGAGCGTCGTGAGGAAAAGTACAGCACAGGTGAGTAAATTATCGGCAGCTACCTATTGCAATAATTCAGTAGGTAGTCCCTGGCTCCTAGACACCATAGGAAATGGCCTAAAGATGGAATTTCTCTCTCCTCCTCCAAGATGATACCAGATTGAGAACTTAGTCCTCATTGTCCTTCCAATTGGGCCCTAGAAGTTGAGGTTCTGCACTTCATCCTCAAAAACGTCTTAGTTCCTGCTTCCCTGGACAAGGTTAGAGGGGGGTTTCTACTCCCATCTATTTCTTCTGAGGAAACCCAAGGTGTCCTTCAGGACAACAATAAACTTGAGGGGGTTGAACGTTAAGATAGTCCCAAAAGAAATACTTGCTACACATGACAACTACTGCAAATCACATATAAGAGTAGTATTTATCTGCCTGGACAGAAGTAGGTCCAAGGGCACGCTTTAACACACAGCCAAATATCCAAAAAAGAGAAGAAAAGCGGCGGCACTCTTATCCAGACTCTTTAATCCAACTTCGTTATTATAAGGTAATAAAAGCAGACATTGCCCACTGCCGTTTGTGCTCTGTTACTGGCCGTTTCCCATTTACACGCTTCTACAGGCTGATGATGCGGCTCTGTCTGAGCGTGTCATGATAAAGCGCTGCCCAAACACAGGCGAGTCAGCAACTGCCATTCCACAACACAGATTCACTGTACTGAGCGCACATGTGCCGTTTTTCATTTTGGATGCATTAATAGTGATGGAGCCACCTTCCAACGACAGGCCGATGATTTCGAAGAAAGATTGACACAGAGAGGGTACCTCCAAAAGGATTTTGAAGGAATCTCTAGAGAGGGCCTCATCAACCACACAAAGGGAGTTTTTGTGCAAATTTAAAGTCAGGCCCAGTTCACATCTGCACATGCATCCCCAAGTAGACTCCCCGAACGGAAACCTAACCACATAAAAAAAGCGGTTATCTTAAGAAACCGGCAGACCCCATAGACTATAATAATGAAATATGTGGAGAGAAAAGTGCTGCTTTTTTATGCGGTTAGGTTTCTGTTCGGGGGGGTCCCCAAGTGGACTCCCCCGAAAGGAAACCTATTCGCAGTTGTGAACCGGGCCTAAGGCGAGATAATAAAGCCCAAGTTAGAGCAGTTTTTTCCTTCAAGTTCATATCATATGCAGACATCATACATACTGCTATGTTCCAGCATAGCCTATGGTCTCATTTAGGAGGAGTACCACTTTGAGGAATAAGTTAGTTTATAGTAAACTTCTTGATAAAAAGAGAGACTAGTTACAACATGGCTTACCCAAAGACAGTTTTGCCTGTGGACATTACAATTTTTGCGGTCAGAACTTTAAGAGTAGAAATTTATTTATAGGGGGTATACATTAGGTAGTGAACAAGTTTTTGAATTGTAAGACCAAATATTTGGTCTATTTATTTTTTTTTTTTTTGTCCTTGCCAACGTTTTTACTTTGGTAAAACCATTAAGAACTTGTTCTCTAAGACAAATGTGCATGAGAAATCTAGCTGTACCAGACAGGGGGCTGTCCTCGCCTTATTCGGCATGTAAGAAAGATGCATAGAGGTCATGTGACAGTCTTATGCTTTGCGGGTATTCAAACAGTGGATCTAAACCTGGATGGAGGTGATCACAATCAGGATTTGTTGCAGTGCAAGTTTAAAAAGGTTGTCCAGACAACAATTTTTTTTTTTTTTTTTTTTTTTTTTATTATAAAGTATACCAGGGGAAGTAAAAAAAAAAAAAAAATCATACTCCCCTATCCCTGTTGCTCCGCTGT